>JAAALK010000082.1:66533576-67169233 GCA_019279435.1 Zizania palustris
CAGGCAGTCCTCTGAGAGGCCTTGAATTGAATGGGATGCAACTATTGCAAGGTGATGAATGTGCATCACAAATTCTTCGAGAAGCTTCTCATTGTTTGTACTATTTGAAATAGTCATCAACGAAGCTTAAGAAATAACATCAAGCCCCTTATATAGCCAATTCACTCATGCATCGCTGATGAACTGCCACAAATACCTTCATGGAACTCTCTCAATGCGATCTTCGATCGATATTAAATTGTAGATTGATAGAAGTAACCATTGAGAAAAGTGTTTTCAAAGCTCATCCCAACTCCCGTTCAGCTCCTCATCCTCATTGCACATGATTTTCTCCTCGAGGGCATCGCTGTGTCGCCTCTCCAAGCGATTAGCTATCATTGAACTGCCACCCCGATAGGGGCAACATGTGATATATGGTGACTTCCTTCCTATCCATACCGACGGGATGACACGGAGTTCCTGAGTCCTTGATCTCTTATTTGGTTGGTTGTTGAATCTTCCTCTATTTGTATGTATTTCATGTTTAGTTTGTCCCTATTTGTTTGGTTTTTTATCCTGCCTAGTGAGTCCATGTTTGTCGATCTCCTCTTTGGCATGTGTTTCATCTCTTACAATCATCATCATTTGAGGCAGTTTTTAATTGCTATGAATTTATCCCTTGTCTTTCTTCTATTCATTAGAATTATTAATTCTAGGTCATAAAATATATTGTTATGCAATGTGCTCTGTGTAAATTTTTGTGAATAAAAATAGCAAATTCAGTCATGAGAAAATACCATGCTGAAATTTCAAATGTCCTAATTTTAGATGAGAGAAATATTTGGTATAATTCGATAAGCCAAATTGAAATGATCAAACTTTTTAAAACAAAAATAACTAGATCAAATTTCTCAACGGCCTAAACAATGAACACAAACTCCTAACACCAACACACCATACCTCCTAGTCCAAGAACGCCAACATCCTAATGCAAGAATAGAATCGGTGAACATGCATGCAAGGCAATAGGTTGGCCCATGCGCACATGTGATTTCATTTATTTTTCATCAAATATTCGCATGTGAGATGAAATCTAAATATCATCATATCACATGTGATTCCTTACGGTGCTATTATCTAACATTGTTATATTTATTTCACAAAATAATAGTAGTATACTAGTATAAGTGCATGCAACTTTGAACAATGTAGGCCACCACCAAACCTCTGGCATCTAATAAATGTCCATGTCATCATAGTAATGTGATGCATGTGTCCTTTGATATTATTCTTTGGCCACCGCTGTTTTAATTACAAACCCATGTTAATTGTGTCCCACATTGTCATCCATAATCCTAACCATACAAGGCCCCAACTCCACATTGTCCTACACTACTACAAACCAGTCACTGTAGTGGCGTTGGGCAAAACCACTGTAGTGGCGGGCCATTAGATGCCCGCCACTACAGTTGCTGGTGCTAACGGCAGCACCAGCGCCCGCCACTACTATTGGTAAAGTAGTGGCGGTCGGTGCTGACGTCATCCCGGACCGCCACTATTTTACCAATAGCAGTGGTGGGCGCTGGTGCTGCCCGCCACTGCTAAGCTGTCCGCCACTAAAGTATTGATGAAATCACTTCCGACCGCCACTACTATTCTAGCTATAAATGTGCAGCTTCTTCCTCCCCGAGCTCTACCGGAGTTCGCATTTAATTTTATCCGTACAATGGTGACAAAAATCTAGATAAAGAGGGGGGAGGCTTTGTTTCGTTTCTTTTGAAGGATTTCATTCTAGGAGGTAAATCCATGCCGAATCTCACATTTATTTTGTATTTAATCATGTATACAATGAGTTATTAGCGTTTTACTAATTTAGGGTTTGTGAATAGAAATTTTCAAATAATCATCCATTTACGTGTTTTCCTTCTCCCAAATGAACAAATATGACCCTCCTCACAATTATTCATCACTTGTATATTGATTTACGTCATTTTAATCTCTTTTTTAATTTGATTTATGATTATAGATCTAGAGTTTATGTTGTTTTGAGAGAGAGAAACCAATATAGTTAATTTATTTAATAATTTTTTTCTGCTTATACATAGTTTGAATTAAAGCATTTTAATTAATGTTGTTATGAGCGATAATAAATCAATATATTTTAAATTTGTAAATTACTAAATTAACAATAATAAATTTATTAATATTTTTTCAAATAATATATGTTTTAGATGGAGCACAGGTACTGGATGTACTCGTCCAACGACAGAGATGTGTGGCATATTTTAAACAGATTAACTGAATGTACTGAAGCTGCCGCACATATGCTTCCCGTCAGAGTGAGGAGGCAATATATTGTCCTTGTAAAGTTTGTAAAAACGAAGCAATGTATCCGTGTTCAGATCGTGAACCCATACGATTTCACTTGTTGAAAAATGGTTTCGTGAAGAACTATTATATATGGACGAAACACGGTGAGATGGGCCAAATCCTCCTGAAGATTCTGATGTGCCCACAAGATGCTCATCAACATAGAAGAGGTTGTGATCATACATCCGACATAACACATGATGATGTTGATCAACATGATGATGATGACACCTTTGATGTGGAGGAACTGATGCGAAATGTTGCGCCTGAGGTGTTGTTGCAGAGAACTACAACCAAAGGATACGATAACTTTGAAGCACTTGACAAAGCATCAAAAAACCTTCTTTATGAGGAACGCCACGGATGCAAATAAGCAGTATACTGTGTTGTACACAATTCTTGAGCTTATGAAACTGAAAGGCCAGCAATGGATGGTCTGACACTAGTTTTTTAGATCTTTTACAACTCCTAAAAAAGGTTTTGCCGAAACCCAATGGTCTACCATCTGATACGTACCAAGCAAGAAGATGATTTGTCCGTTGGACTTTGGGCATTCAGAATATTCATGCATGCCCGAACCACTGTATCCTATATCGAAAAGAGTATGGATTGTTAGAGAGATGTCCGCAGTGCAACGCAAGTCGATACAAACATCCAAATGACTGTCTGGAGGACTACAATGACCCACCAGAAGAAGAATAATAAGAGGTTGCAGAAGAGGAATAAAAATGTTATTGAAGACCATCCTAGAAAAAAGACGGAGAGGAAAGTTCCAGCCTTAGTAATGTGGTACCTACCGGTGATTGATCGCTTGAAACGTATGTTCTCTAATCCCAGAGATGCTGAACTATTAATCTGGCATTTCGCTGGGTGAAGAAGGACGGAAAACTTCGGCACCCTGCGGATGCTAAGCAGTGGAAATCATTTGACCTGGCCCATCCAAATTTCTCGGACGATCCTAGAAATACCAGGATGGGACTTAGCACGGATGGAATGAATCCCTTCGGTGAGATGAGGAACCCACATAGTACGTGGCCGGTCTTTCTATGCTTGTTCAACATTCCATCATGGTTGTGCCATAAAAGAAAATACCTTATGCTCACTACTCTAATTTCTGTCCAAAACAACCTGGCAATGACATTGATATCTTTCTAGAACCTTTGATGGAGGATATGAAACGTCTATGGGAACAGGTGTCTGTGTGTGGCATGAGCACAAGAAAGAGCACTTCAATCTAAGAGCCATGATCTTTTGCACCATAGCTGACAACCCAGGACGCATGTCCCTAATAGGACAGGTTAAAGGAAAGACAGCATGTGTAGTATGTGTGGACCAGACAGAATCTATGCATCTTCCATCATTCGTTAAGACGATATATGCGACACCGCAGATTTTTACCAAAAAACCACAAATATCGAAGAAATAGGAACCATTTCGATGGTACAATCGAGCTTGGACAGCCTCCACAACATCGAGATGGCAAATTTCTATTCAAATGGTAAAGAATATCAAAGTTGTTTTCGGAAAGAAGAGGAAGAAATCTGAAAAAAATTTCAAAGGACGCTCCATTTAAAAAGCAGTCAATATTCTTTAGATATTTACCCTATTGGAAGGAGTTGGACATTGGTCATGCTATCGATACAATGCACGTTGAGAAGAATGTCTTCAAAAGCACCATCAGTATTTTTTTAGACATACCGGGCAAATCAAAAGATGGACTCAAAGTACGAAGGGACCTTCAAACTCTCGGAATTAGACCCGAGCTTCACCCACAGGAAAGGGCCAATGGAAAATTTTCCTTTCGGCTGCTAGCTATAACCTCACAATTGACGATAAAAGATCAATCTGCAAGTGTCTACATGGAATTAGAGTTCCAACAGGATTCTCAACGAATATAAAGAATATTGTCTCCGTAGCAGATTTGAGGATGAGTGACTACAACACTCATGATTGTCATGTTATGCTTGGGCTATTCCTCGCCATCGCAGTAAGAGGAATCAAACATTCATTTCTGAAGATGGTGATAACACGCATGTGTCACTTCTTCAATGTCATATCGAAGAAGGTGATCGACACTGAAGAGTTAAATGAATTATGTAAACAAATGCGGGAGACTATGTGTCAGCTTGAGATGTGCTTTCCTACTTCATATTTTGATATTATGTAGCACTATATGATACATATAGCAGACCAAATCTTTGTTCTCGGTCCAACGTACCTGCACAATATGTATGTGTACGAGCGTCTAATGGTTATCTTCAAGGGTTACGTACGAAATCGTGCTTATCCAGAGGGTTCCATGATAGAGGGATACACGACTGAGGAAGTCATTGAGTGCTACGCAGATTACATAAGAGATGGAAGACCAATAGGAGTTACTGTGTCCCAGCACCATGGAAGACTCACCGGTAAAGGAAGTAAAGGCAGGAAAATCATACGAGACAATAGCTACCAACAATAAGATAATCACATTACAGTGTAATGCATCAGTTGGCGATTATGAGACCATATGTTGAACAACACCTGCAAGAGCTTCGTGAAAAGAATGAAGATCACGATGAACAATGGATTATGAAAGAACACAAAATTCATTTCACATCATGGCTGAGGGATCTAAACCTTTTGATTGGAGAAACCGACGAAGAGATGATGATAAATAAATTGTCTTACGGTCCATTGAGCATGGTTAAAACATGGCAAGCGTATGACATCAATGGTTTCACATTCTATATCAAAGCAAAGGATCAAAAGAGTCAGCGCCAAAATAGTGGTGTCAGAGCAGATGCAGAAGATAGCACTAGACAAAAGAATGCTTACTATGGATACATCAAAGAAATATGGGAACTTAACTATGGGAACTCTATAGAAATCTCTGTATTTAAGTGCCAGTGGGTCAGACATCCAGAAGGTGTGGAGGTGGATGATTACGGGTTTACGATAGTTGACCTTAATAAGGTGGCTTATAAAGATGACCCTTGGATACTCGCTCAATCCGTGGCACAAGTATTTTACATACTTGATCCTAAAGATGAGAAAAAATACATCGTTGCTCCAGGAAAACAAAGAATTATTGGAGTTGATGGAGTCGAAGACGAAGAAGAATACAATTAGTTTGATGAGGTGTCGTTTTTCGTTGACATATCAAGGATCAATGTGGTTGAAGCAAAATTGTCATTTGGCAGTGTGATTCCTTATCTACGCACCAATGGCGATGGAAAATTAGTGCAAGGCTAGATCATTTATGTTTAGCGTGCGTATTTGTAAAATCAATTATGTCATTTATTGTTAAAACATGTTCAATATCAAATGAGGATTTAATTAAACATCAATAGAAAAGTTTTTAAAAAATTTATTGTTTGGGGCCAACAGCAAGGTTCAAATCTCAAACCGCCTGCCGGCAGCGAGGTTCGAACCTCGAACCGCATGGCCCCAAGTGAGCCCCCCGCACCACTGCGCTACCAAGTGTTTCTCGACATTGTAGGAAGTGTATTATATGCTAGATATATAATCCCTACCTCTATTAGTAGTGGCGGGCTGGTGACATCATCGCCCGCCACTACTAAGAGAAAATAGCAGTAACGGGCAGGATGACGTCAGCATGCCCGCCACTGCTAATACACCTATATATACTTTCCACTCCCGCCGTCCGAAAACCTAGTTTCATTTTCTCAACCCTAAACTCCCGTGTCACCCCCTCCTGTCGTCATCGCCGTCCCGGAGCACGTCGCCGCAGCCCTCCGCCCGTCGCCGCCGTCCTCGGAGCCCGTCGGCGCCGCCCATCGCCGCTAGTCAGTAAATGATTATTAACCTATCTTTGGTCTTATTTTATTCGAGCTTAGGGTTAAAATGATTTCTAATTGTTATATTAATTTATGCATGGTAATATAATTTAGTATAATATTACTAGTAGAATGCACTATAACAATAATGTTTTTTAATGTACTATAATATTACTAGCTTAGGGTTTTTTAATGTTATATCAATGTGACAAAAAAATTGCAGATGCATATATGTTGCCATATATTCACGAGATTAATTAACCAAAGTATATATGTTGCCTACAAATTTCCCACTAGCCATTCCCGACCACCAACCTCGACGACAGCGCCCTCCTCGCCGGATCACGATGGCTCCTCCTAAGATTGAACAAAACAGTGGATCCTCAGACTCTACATCAAGTAGCGTGTGTGAGGTTTGCAAATGCGGTAAACTTAAGGTACATGGTATAGTTTGCCGTTGTTTGGCGAAGAAAGTGATTCTCATAATGGACTCCGACTCGGAGGACGACTCGCGATTGCCGCAACCAGATAGGGTAAGTGTTGGCAGACGGAAGAATGATGAGACAACCGGTGGCAGAGGGAAACATGCCGAGGCTAGCGGTGGAAAAGGGAAGCATGTAGAGCAATGCGGCAGCAAGAGGAGGCAGGAGGCAAGATCCTCTTTTTATGCAAATTTTATATTTTTATCAGCCAATTCAATCATTGATAAGTTGATCTCACTATCGCCGCCGCGTGTATTTTCTTGTTCAGGAACATGGAGAGCAGTATAGACTGCCTGATGATGCCGAGTTGGTTGAGGATTGGCAAGTTGAGGCTTTTAATCTGTTTAACTAGAAATAGGTTGGGTTTGTGCTGAGGAAGAAGAAGAAGCTCCAAACCATATCTTTCTTCTGGGTTTGACCAGTAGTGCGTTTTGATGTGTAAGCTGGTTTCCCCAGCCTGGACTTGTGTTGGTTTACTTGCTTTCAAATAAACGTGATGTGTCAAGCGAGCCCCCGCACCACCGCGCTACAAAGTCTCGATTATATCGTAACGACATGACAAGTCTTGTCTTTTTAGACTTTATTTGATTTTTTGAGGATTAAAAAACTATAAAGATACATGTCTTGTAGTTCAAATTTAACTTATTTTGACTTTGATCATAAAAACACACTTAGTGAAATAAAAAACAGTAAAGTGAGAAAGAAAAATACCAATTTTTTTAATACATGTCTAACGTAAACCAAGGCAGAAAATGCCAATTTTTTTAAAATTTATAAGTTATGATGTATTTTTATTGTTAAAAAATTCAAGTTCAAATGAAGATTTAAACATCAATAAAAAATATGCTGAGAATTAGAACAGAAATGAAAAAATGTTTGGGGCCAACAGCAAGGATCAAACCTCAAACCTCCTGCCGGCAGCGAGATTCGAACCTCAAACCGCATGGCACCAAAGCAACCCCCCGCACCACTGTGCTACAAAGTGTTTCTCGAAATGTAAACACAACGTATATTAGATAAGCCCACCTCTCATAGTAGTGGCGGTCGGGTGTAATCAGTGGCGGGCATGCTGACGTCACCCCCCACACCACTGCGCTAACAAGTGTTTCTTGACATTGTAGGAAGTGTATTATATACTAGATAATCCCTACTACCCATATTAGTAGTGGCGGGCACGTGTAATCAGTGGCGGACATGCTGACGTCATCGGCCCGCCACCACTAAGTCGAGTGACGTAAACTGAGGCTGAAAAATACCAACTTTTAAATTTGATAAGTTATGATGTATTTTTATTGTTAAAAAATCAAGTTCAAACGAGGATTTAAACATCAATAAAAAAGTGCTGAAAATTAAAAAAAAGTACAAAACAGAAAAAAAAATGTAGTTTTGGCGCCAGCAGCAAGGTTCGAACCTCAAACCGCCTACCGGCAGCAAGGTTCGAACCTCGAACCGCATGGCACCAAAGCAACCCCCCGCACCACTGCGTTACAAAGTCTTTCTCGGCAATGTGTGCCTGTATGCTAGATAATCCCTACCTCTACCTGGACTTTTTTGCATTTAAATACCAATTTCTGTTAATGAAAAATACTAATTTTGCAATTAGAATATTGGTGTTGTATTTTTATTGTACAAAAAGTTTTAAGTTCAAAGGAAGAGTCAACTATAGGTTTTGCTTTCAAACCTGAGTCATTTCATCTCTAAACCCTTATTCATCCCCGGAGAATCTTAGGTTTCTTAATGCCCTACATGATTATTTTCTCGAAACAATTTTATTTTTTATGACAACATCTATGGATCGATCATGTCATAACAACATGACAAGTCTCATCTTTTTTAGACTTTATTTTATTTTTGGAGGATTAAAAAACTATAAAAATACAAGTTGTCGATCGAGTGTTGTGGAAACCTACATTTTTATGATGGTTTTAAATTTATTGGATAATAACTAATTATAGAGTCAAAACATGAATATGGTTTTTCTATAAATTTTGGTGAATTATTTCATGTCTTGTAGTTCAAATTGAACTTATTTTGACTTTGATCATAAAAACACACTTAATGAAATAAAAATAGTAAACTGAGGAAGAAAAATACCAATTTTTGCAATTAGAATATTGGTGTTGTATTTTTATTGTACAAAAAGTTTCAATTTAAAAGGAAGAATCAACTATAGATTTTGCTTTCAAACCTCAGTCATTTCATCTCTAAACCCTAATGCATCCCCGGAGAATCTCACGTTTCTTAATGAAATAAAAAAAATTAAAGTGAGGCAGAAAAATACCAATTTTTTAAATTTGATAAGTTATGATTTATTTTTATTGTTAAAAAAATCAAGTTCAAACTAGAATTTAAACATCAATAAAAAAGTCATGAAAATTAGAACATAAATGAAAAAAATGTTTGGATGCTAGCAGCAAGGTTCAAACCTCAAACCGCCTGCCGGGAGCTAGGTTCGAACCTCGAACCGCATGGCACCAAAGCAACCCCCCGCACACTGCTACAAATTGTTTCTCGAAATGTAAACACAACGTATATTAGATAAGCCCACCTCTCATAGTAGTGGAGGTCGGGTGTAATCAGTGGCGGGCATGCTGACGTCACCAACCCGCCACTGCTATTCCTTTTAGTAGTGGCAGTCGAGCACCAGCGGCGGGGCGAATTAGTAGTGGCGGGCTGGTGATGTCATCGCCCACCACTACTAAGAGAAAATAGCAATGGCAGGCAGGATGACATCAGCATGCCCGCCACTGCTAATCCTCCTATATAAATTTTTCGCTCCCGCTGTCTGAAAACCCTAAGCCCTAATATTCTCCCGCCAGTTGCTGCCGCTCCCAGAGCCCGCGCCGCCACCCTTGGAGCCCGTCGTTGTCGTCCCCGAAGCCCGTTGCCGCCCTCTCAGAGTCGTTGGTGTCCCTGGACCCCTCACCGCCACCTCGGAGCCGTCGCAGTCATCCTCGAAGCCTGTCACCGGAGACCGCGTCGGTGTACCCGGACCCCTTGCCGCCGCCTCGGAGCCGTCGCACACCACCATCCCTGTCCGGGAGCCCGCGCCGCCACCCTGGGAACCCATATCCGACGCACACCGCCATCCCCGTCCTAGAGCCCGTGGCACCACCCTCGGAACCCGTCGCCGCCGTCGCCCCGAACTCCGCCTGTCACCGGAGCCCACGTCGCTGTCCCTGGACCCCACGCCGCCATCTTGGAGCCGTCGTCGCCATCCCCGTCCCCGAGCGCACGTCGTCGTCCCCGTTCAGGTTGCTAAACTTTGTACTAGTTTGATAGATTTACTTACTGCTTTCAGTCTCTAGATTTACCTATTGCTTTTAGTCTCTAGATTTACTTAAGTGTGATTTAAGTGTGTTGAAAGTTTGTTTGATTGTGTTGTGAGTTTTTGACCTTGAAAAGAGGATTGTCCTAACTATGTTCTTCCTGAACTTATATGTGTGTTAGTCCATCTTCAATCATATTAATATAAACTGTTTTAGTTGGTAAATTTTGCAGTTTATTCTGAATATGGTCAAAAAGATGAAAATGATTCCTGATTGCACCATTCATCCACTTTGAAGTGGTACTCTATGTGATTAACACTGATTTTGGCATTGAGTTATCTCATGTATGTCATACCACATTACCACTTTTTTGGGAATTGATTTGGTACTGTGAAGTGGCATTGATTTTGGCATTGATTTTGGGTGAAGTCTTCTATATCTAAGTTATGCCATGAGAAATATTGCATACCACATTACCACTTTTTTAGAACAACTTTTAGAGGCCTATGATGCAAATTGTAATTGAGTTATCTCATGTATGTCATCAAGCCGTGTGACACGTCCATTCCCATCAACAACTTCTTTCTCGTGTTGATGGCAGGGAATGGATGTGCACACGGTTCCATGGCTGCCATGAACATATTTGAAAAACAACACAAAATATGCTGAAGCCTCAACAACACTAGAGAGAGAACAACACAATCTCCTAACTTGAGAATTAATATAGTGGCTTCAGAAGTAATAGCTGACTACTGTAGCCAAGAAGAGTTTTCATACATTTCCCACCTTTGACACTGTGATCAGTTTACTACTGCTATTACTTCTAAGGCTACTATACTAATCCTCAATTTCATCTGGCTGAAGACCAACATTAGATTTTGTAATTCCTTTTAAAGGCCTATGATGCAAATTGTTATTGAGTTATCTCATGTATGTCATCAAGCCATGGGACACATCCATTCCCATCAACAGCTTCTTCTTTCTCGTGTTGCTGACAAGGAATGGATGTGCTCATGGTTCCATGGCAGCCATGAACATTTTGAAATACAACACAAAATATGCTGAGGCCTCAACAACACTAGAGAGAGAGAACAACACAATCTCCTAACTTGAGAATTAATATAGTGGCTTCAGAAGTAATAGCTGACTACTGTAGCCAAGAAGAGTTTTCATACATTTCCCACCTTTGACATTGTGATCAGTTTACTACTGCTATTACTTCTAAGGCTACTATACTAATCCTCAAGTTCATCCGGCTGAAGACCAACATTAGATTTTGCAATTCCTTTTAGAGGCCTATGATGCAAATTGTTATTGAGTTATCTCATGTATGTCATCAAGCCATGGGACACAGCCATTCCCATCAACAGCTTCTTCTTTCTCGTGTTGCTGACAGGGAATGGATGTGCTCATGGTTCCATGGCAGCCATGAATATTTTGAAATACAACACAAAATATGTTGAGGCCTCAACAACACTAGAGAGAGAACAACACAATCTCCTAACTTGAGGATTAATATAGTGGCTTTAGAAGTAATAGCTGACTACTGTAGCCAAGAAAAGTTTTCATACATTTCCCACCTTTGACACTGTGATCAGTTTACTACTGCTATTACTTCTAAGGCTACTATACTGATCCTCAAGTTCATCCGGCTGAAGACCAACATTAGATTCCGCAATTCCTTTTAGAGGCCTATGATGCAAATTGTTAATGAGTTATCTCATGTATGTCATCAAGCCATGTGACACGTCTATTCCCATCAACAGCTTCTTCTTTCTCGTATTGCTGACAGGGAATGGATGTGCACATGGTTCCATGGCAGCCATGAACATTTTGAAAAACAACAGAAAATATGTTGAGGCCTCAACAACACTAGAGAGAGAGAATAACACAATCTCCTAACTTTAGGATTAGTATAGTGGCTTCAGAAGTAATAGCCTCTTAACTATGAAAATATGACAGCAAACCTTTTTTGCATAACCAAAATTCTGATACATTAGCTTCTTAACTATGAATAGTTTATCTATGGTGGAAGAAGGACGTTCCATCGAGGAGCTCATCTACGAGTCTCCCGCAAAAACAAATAAAGAGGGTTCATCTGAAGGATCCTCCGATAGCGAATCTTCGTACCACTCTCCAGAGAATGAACATCCAATGGAGCCTAGGAAGAAGAGAACGAGAGAAGATGCCGATGAGGATTACATTCCTAAAGCTCAAGGGGAGGTAATTATTACGTTAGTAACAAGTCAGAGCAGCTTCTAACCGAGGATTACATTCTTGAAGCTCACATTGTCTATCATCGTAGGATCATCCAAAGCGAGGAAGCAAGCGTCGATTATTCCAAGTCGAGAAAAGAACAACTATTGTCCTAGTTGTTGAGTCAGCTGAGCGAACAGATATTGAGCCCGCTGCCACAACATCCTCTGCAAATGCGAAGAGGAGAGGGAAACAGGAGAAGAACAAGTTGCATACATCTATCTATGAGGTTGAAGAAGTGCATGTTGATGGGGCTCCAAAGAAGCCGAAAGAAATCACAGCTAAGTGGCATAACGACTGTGGATGTCTCGCCAAGGAGCGATGTAAGATAGTTTGGAAAAATTGGAAGAGTGTCCCTGAAGCTACAAAGAACAAATTGTGGCAGCATATAAAAGCGCATTATAAATTCCCAGAAGACCGCTTAGAAGACGCTAAAGCTGCCACATTGAAGACTATCGGGAAGGCTCTCCGTACATTTAGGACTAAACTGAACACACAATACCTTCAGAAAGATGAGTCGCCGCTCAACGACTACGGCTTTATAACGCCAAATGAATGGAACGAATTCAAAATGCAGCATTGCTCGGAAGAAGCCAAACAAGAGAGCATCATGTTCAAAGAACTTAATAAGAAGAATAAGTTCCCACATAAACTTGGGCCAGGTGGATATAAGGCCAAGGAGGATGAGTGGAGTAGAAAGGAGGAGGAGGACCGTGCGGCTGGGTTACTTGAACAGTTTTCAGGTGCTGATCAGCGCACTAAGAGATGGCTCCTAGGTCGAGCTAAAAAACACCCGAGGGTTAATATATGCTCTCCAACTCACGGACTAGTGAAGTATTCTAGAAAGCACAGGAAATCGCTGAGTTGGAGAAGACTGGAAAGTTCAAGCCCGAGGGATGTAATGACCAGCTTACATCTGCTCTCAGAAACGAGGAACATCGAGGGCGCACCCGAGGTGTCTCTTCTATAGCACCCTAGAAAAATACTTTCAAGAAACAGGAGGGTGCCACATACAAGAAGCGTCAAGCACGCACAGACGACGCCGCAGAGCGCCGTGCAGAGTGGGAGCAACACTTTTTTGAATTTATTAATAAGAATCCAAACATAATGCAGGCTGCAGTGGGACAAATAATTGTGCCAGAGGTACGACTCGACGTACCAAGCAGTGTTGGCTCAGTACAAGACAAATTTCCTGTAAATTATATTAAAGAGGACACACCATGCAGCCTGCATGTACCGATAGGGCGCAAAGGGAATTCCCAAGAGGCTGCACGAGGCATTGCTATGCCTGGGGATTTATTTCACAATCGGCCTATTCCTGCTGAGTATACCAAGGTTCAGGTCAATGAGATCACCAACGATAGATTTTTAATGACCCCTTGGATCTTCCAATGCCTGATGAGGGGATTGAGACAATTGGAGATGCTCTGAATAACTTTGTCCTATGGGCGAGCTGAGATATCAAATTACTGCAGATAAGTTCTCAGAGTAAATCGCCTATTGTCTCATCACAATCCCCCACATATCTTTCATCTCAGGATGTGCAAAATATAGGATCTTTATCACCTGTTGATGAGCGTGAGATAGAGGAAGAGGCAGAGGAAGAGCCAATGCCCGATAAAGTGGCAGAAGTGACAGAATTGAAAGTGACTGAGCCTGATCCTCAAGTGACAGAGCTAGTGCCAGTGCTTGAGCCCACTGATGAGCCCAACACAAAAGTGCCAGAGCCAGATCAAATGCCAGTGCCAGTTTCGGCCGAGCCTCAAGTGCCTATGGCCAAGCCCATACAAAAGTGCCAGTGATAGTGGTCGAGCCTGAAAAACAAGATACACGCCCAAAGCCAGCAATCCACAAGATAATTGTTCAAGCTGGGTAGTGTTCTGCGCCGAAATCTGTGATGCTTAAATTTTTTTACTACTATGGGGCAAACACGTTCTATGCCTGAAGCGGCTCCCATAAAGGCTCCAGTACAAAAGCAGGCAGGCTCACTTTCTGTTGATAAATGGACCTACGAAGACGAGGATTATATCAAATACGAACCAGGCAAACCATTATTACCCCAATGAGTACTTAAGAGTATGCCTTGGCAGATGAAAACATTTCATGACTGGTACCTCGAAACGTCTTCGTTAGGAGTTACACAAATAGAACTGAAGGTTCCAAAAGAAATATTCAACTGCCCAGAGTTTAAGCTTGCACTATTTTTCGACGACTTCCATGGGATGTTTCGTCTGCAGCGAACCGACATCACAAGCATGATGCTCTAGTGCATGTAAGTACTTTATACTTTGTCAATACAAAGCAAAAATCAATCATGTCTTATATTGACTATTGTTTCATAACATATGCAGTTGTAATTCATGTTGTGACGCGTCTAATATGTATGGGTACTTGAACCCGTCATTCATAAGCCAAAGTGCGCTGAACCCGGCACTAAACCAGAACGATAGCAAGTACTGGACTGCGGGTCAGAAAAAATTTCAAAGGAAGATGTTCAATAAAGACCAAGACACACTTAAGAAGAAGAAAAGGAATTGTGCCGTGTTGTATATTGCGCGCTGCATGGATCAATGGAAGGACAGAGAAATGATAAGTGGGGCATATAACTTTAAGTAAGTATACCCACTATATCCACTTAATCACGTTTTATCGATTATGAAACTAACATAATCATATATTACTTCTTTCGATAGTGATCATTGGATTGCACTTCTGATATACCCGTAGAGCTCAAGGGTTTATGTGCCTGACTCGCTCGACAAACCCAAAAAAGAATATCAAGATATATTAAATGTTATTCAGAGTGCATACAAATACTATTGAGGCCGAAAGATATGATTATCAGAACCAACTATCCGGTAATATTATATTTTTAAATTTCTTAATTCAATTGATAAAGTCAAACTATATATTGTTCTAACTTTGTCTATTTTGAAGTGTCACAAACAATCTCTTGGTTCGGTGCATTGCGGCTATTATACTTGTGATTTCATGAGCAATAACTTAGGAAAGTTTGCGCGGACAGTATCTGAAGATACTAAAGAAGTAAGTTGATTTCTTGTGTGTTAATCTAATATAACTTGCAGCATATGTACTTATATGTTACGTATGCAGGCGTCACGTCCATCAACCGTTGCCCAGAAGAGCCAACTCTCAGAATCACAAATGTACGAAATCGTATCAAGGATGTGCCGCTTCATGATGCATGAGATTCTTCATGAGCTTGGAGTATTGTTCGATCCTGAGAGTGAAGTGGCCAAGCATCCAACTCTGTATGATTGGACCGGAAGAATGAAAAGGCAAAACACAACAAATCGATAAGAATTTTGAAGCTGAGAAGAAAAAAAAGATGCGCAAGATATGAGTTGGCCTTCCAAGAAAACATAAACCGCATGAGCATGTATTTGTGAAACAATGGTTAATTTTGAAATTTTGATAGATGTAAACTTTTTAAACTTGATGTGTGATGAAATGTAAACTTTGTAAATTTGTAAATTGATGAGATGTGTTGTTGTGTTGATGTGTTGCTGTTGTGGATGTCTATGTAGATATGTGGATGTTTTGTTGCTGTGTATGTAGATGGCTGTGTGAAGCATATAATGTAAACTTTGTAAATTTGTAAATTGATGAGATGGATGGTTGTTGTGTTGATGTGTTGCTGTTGTGGATGTGTATGTGGATATGTGGATGTTTTGCTGCTGTGTATGTGGATGGCTGTGTGAAGCATATAATTTCTGTGTTTTGGTTTGTGGGACTGTGTGAATTAAGGTTTACAACATTCTATGTAATGGGGTAAACACAGTAGTGGCGAGCGCGATGACGTCATCTGTCCGCCACTGCTGTTAGGAATAGTAGTGGCGGGCAGATGAGGTCAGTGCGCCCATTACTGTTGTTGACACAGTGGTGGTGAGCGCGCTGACATCATCTGCCCGCCACTGCTATTGCTAACAGTAGTGGCGGGCAGATGAGATCAGCGCGCCCGCCACTACTATTGACACAGCGATGGCGGGTACTCTGCCCGCCACTGCTAACCAGGGATACCAGTGGCGTTAGAGCAGTGGCAGACTGGATGCCCGCCACTACAGGTCGTTTTTGCCCGCCGCTACAGTATCGCTTTATAGTAGTGCTAGTTCACACCATGATTAACTACAATTGACTCCATGTAAATCGCATGCATAGAAAAAAGAACCGGTTTTTTGAACTAATTATCGCATCATGCCCATGTTGTCCTATTCATACAATGTGAGATGAAACATAATTTCTAGGTTCATCCAATCTATCACAATTTCATCACATGGCACTCATGCTGCCAATACAGAAGTACAAACTCCCTTTCATCTTGAAAACAATTCCAGGGACAAACATCACATGTTTTCCATCACACATCATCACCATAGTCACACTCAAACCGAAACCTAGGAACACTAACATAAGGGCTATTAGGATAGTCTGATAATATTTTCCTGTGACCGGTAAAAAACATTCCATTTTTATTAGTAGCCACTGTGTGGTGAATTAGCATGGTACTACGAATTGAACCATTCAAAGTTGCGCTCAATACTGACCTCAGCAAGATATAAATTAGCTAGCACACATCTATTTTTATCCAATGAACATTCATTCATGGATGACTAATTCTAGCATTCTCCATGCCACACCATCCATGGCGCTATTGCCTCCCTATAAATACACAACAACATTGACAATGACACAAACAAGCATCCATATATCGATCAACTAACAAAATAGTTCACAAGAACTTTGTGATGGCTTCCTCGTTTTCCATTCTACTCGTTGTGGTGACATTGGTGGCTCTGCTAGCTGTTGGTTCATGTGGCACCGACTTCACCGTCCATGTTGAGAAGGGCTCCTGTCCCACAAAGTTATCACTAGTCACCAACGTCGAAGTTTCTGAAGTGGAGATCAGGGAGAAGGGTTCCAACGATTTCTTAGAGTGCAAGGGATCGGGCACCAAGTGGACACTCGAAAGCAAGGAGCCTCTCAAGGGCCCCTTTGCTGTCCGCTTGACCCTCAAGAATGGTGGATACCGAGTTGATGACGCAGCCATCCCTGAAGAATGGAAGGCTGACAGTGTCTACAAGACTAAGATCCAAGTCTAAGTAAATAGTAATGCATGCACCACACATGCATCTACATATGCAAGAGAGAGAAAGACAGCTTGGTTGGTAATGAATAAAACATGTAATTTTTATTATTTTGTGAAGCACCAATGAGCAGAATAATTTATAGCTATGGCCTACTCTTGTATCCTATGCCAGGCAAAAAAAAAATATTAAGTCTCCTTCCAGCAATGTGTTCACAATTTATCTTTCCATCCTGTGTGCTTTATTATGTTATCAACCAAGCCCACTATAAATTCAAAATCCCATATGTAATTGAATTGTTGATCCTAGATTTTTTTCATATTCCTTCTGGTATGAAATGACAATATTTATTTATTGTCGATGTTTGAGGTAGGCCTACTCTATAAATAATATGACTCAAAATATAATCTTTTAAATTTTTATGTGCCATATTTTTTGAGAGGAACAACTCCAGTCCAATTTATAAAATAATCCACCACGGATGCACTAACAATAAAGCTGTGGAGGATTTATTTCATGGATGAAATACAAGGCAAGTCCTTGGAGCGGCCTTGAATTGACCATGGGATGCGACATATTGCAATGTGATGAAAGCGCATCATCAATTCTTAGATAAGCTTCTCGTTGTTTGTGCTATTTGAAATTGTTGGACCAAAACAAATTCTTTTGAATAGACGGTCTTTTCTTAACACACAACGCTACTCCAATTAAACTAGAAGAAACAAACACATTTGTAAATCATAAATGAAATTAGTTTTATCACCCTCTTGTTTGATATGATGTGAAACAACATTCTAAGGGATCACAAATACTATAAAAATAATCTAGCATTCAAAAAACAACCAGTGTTCTAATTGAAAAGACACTTACATAGTGCTCAAATGCAGACCAAGACTACTCACAGATCAGATGGACAGATCACAAAGCATTTCAATAATTCTCATGTAGTTCATCGATCTCATGCCAATCACACATATTTCACAGATATTTAATCGCAACATATAGAATAGTCTAAAAGGTAAAACTCACAGATGAATCATACTGAACATCACATATTCACAAGCATATTATCAAAAAGACAATAGGTAAAATATAAAAATAAAACAAATGAATGTTACCTATTGTAGCGGTAGTAGATGTTGATGAAGCGATGTCCAGACAATGCTGGAAACCGACAGAGAAATCAACAGCTGATATGATGCGCAGGCTTCAGGCGTTGAGCCTGATGCGTGAGGTTGGTTGGCAGCGGATCGAGGCAAGACATATGACAGTAGCTATGGTTCTTTGTTAGGGATGGATTCGGATCAGATACGGATGAAAACGAATCCGGATAACACTATTTACCACATTTTAATTCGAATTCGAATATGGATTTGGATGTTCTCAAATACGAATACAAACGGATGTTTCGAATACGAATATGTATTCGGATGTTTACTCGGTTTAACTCCAAATGTTCGTTGTTTCACTAATTTTCCAAAAGTCCAAATGGTCCAATATACCAAATTAGAATAATAATTAATAAGAAACAATGATACACAATAAACCATGCACAAACTAATTTTTTAAACAACACTAGCTAAAATTCATCATACACAACAACTAATAAGAACCACATAAAGTCTTGAATTGAAATTCATCATACATTTCAACAAACAATAACACACAAATTGAGCACAGGCGCGCCAATGCAGAAAAAACAAGCGGCAATTTAGAAAGAATTGGCTGAATTTTATTGTTTTTAAAAATTAAATATTTTCAAAAATTTATTAACATCCTATATGATAAATTTCTCGAAACAATTTCAAAATTTTATCATGGTATATAAGTATAATATTATAACACCATGACAAGTCTCGTATATTTCAGAATTTATTTGATTTTTTATAATTAAAAAATCCTTAATCTCCACATTACCGATGAAGTGTCATAACATAATTTTTAACATTTCTTAAAATTTAGTGGATAAGAACAAAAAATGTACACAAATAGTGAATGTGATTTTTCTATAAATTTTAGTGCATTATTTTAGGTACTTGCGGTTCAAATTTCATATATTCCAATTTAAATACTAGAAACACAATTAATGAGTTAAAAATAGAAAATGGATCTATAAAAATACAAAAAAAAATTATATGGGATTAGATATGTTGTATTTTGATTATATAAAAAATTTAAGTTCAAACAAACATTTAACCATCAATATACTCTAAACCATAGCTTATTACTTATCAAAACTCTAATTCATCTCAAGAGAATCTCACATTTCTTAACATCCTATATGATAAAATTTTCAAAACATTTTAAAAATTTTATAATTATATATACGTATAATATTATAACATTGTGACAAGTCTCGTATTTTTTAGACTTTATTTGATTTTTTATAATTAAAAAACCCTTAAGCTCCACATTACTGATGAAGTATCGTAACATAAATTTTTTTAACATTTCTTTAAATTTAGTGGATAAGAACTAAAAATGGACACAAAATAGTTAATGTGATTTTTCTATAAATTTTAGTGTATTATTTCAGGTACTTGCAGTTCAAATTTCACATATTCCAATTTAAATACTAGAAACACAATTAATGAGTTAAAAATAGCAAATGGATCTAGAAAAATACAAAAAACTTATATGGTATGAGATATGTTTTATTTTGATTATATAAAAAATTCAAGTTCAAACAAATATTTAACCATCATTTTACTTTAAATCATAGCCTATTCCTTCACAAAACTCTCTTTCCTCTCAAGAGAACTCATATTTCTTAACATTCTATATGATAATTTTCTCGAAACATTTTCAAAACTTTATCATGATATCTACGTATAATATTATAATACCGTGATAAGTCTTGTATTTTTCAGACTTTATTTGATTGTTTTATAATTAAAAAACCCTTAAGCTCCACATTACTGATAAAGTGTCGTGACATAAATTTTTTAATATTTCTTTAAATTTCATTGATAAGAACTAAAAATGGACACAAAATAGCGAATTCAATTTTTCTATAAATTTTAGTGCATTATTTAATATTTCTTTAAATCTCTAGGTGAAACCACAAAGAAATTTTTATGGCACAAAAAACGAGAAATGGCCAGGAAATCAGCGTTGCACACAGGCTGTACAACAACAACAAAAAATCCGGCGGAAAACTCTAGGCCGATAGCAGTGCGAGTACTATGCTTTGTGAAATCACGTTGTGTGGCGGAGAAAATCGCGATAAAGCCCTGTCGCCGTGAGCACGCGAGAATTCACACGAGTGCTAGCTTCCATTCGCACGGGCGAATGGGTCGAAGACAAAGGGCGCTGGCGCAGCCAAGTAAATGACGCGCGCATGCACAAGTGATTGCTTTTGATGGCAAAAACTTGGATCGAGCGAGGAAAAACCAAAATCACAACCGAGACAAAATAGTAAAATCCTATTTCTAGATAGTTTGTCCTAATGCGAGATTTTCATAGCTGCTATGGCTTCACATCATGACCTTTGGATGTTTATCCGACGGTTTTGAGCCAAAACTAACAAAACCTCTTCCAATATTGACACGTGTCCACCATCTCGCGATCTTGACTGCCAACAAATCTTTTCCGCTCTCGATCCCTCGAGCTGTCTTGTCACTTGCACTAGCTAGCATCCCCTTTGATTGATTTGGTTAACACGCTGTTATTGATACCAAGATTTGGTAAAAGCTCAGGCCCACAAAGGATGCCGCATGATCAACAAAAGTCAAAGAGGTATAGTCAAAATGGTCAAAGAAGCTCGTTCATGATGCATACATGACCGGATAGGAAGAGCCGATAGAGATAAAGATGAGAAGAAGATAAAGATTATCCAGAATCGGTTAAAATAAAATACTTGGATGACAAGTCTCTAGACTATAAATATGTACCCCTTATCTAGATTAAAAACACATCTCCGTCAAACAACTACTCGGCGCATCGCCACCCTTGGCTTCCAAGGTTAATCCCAGTGGGATTTGGCACTCAGAGCTGGGCTACATCGTTCCGATCTCCGGTGAAGAGGTGAGTCCCGACACCCCCGACGACCGTATCGACTAGGTTAGTATCCTCACGGCTGCATCAATTTGATCTGTTGAGGTGAACATTGGAATAGTACGGTCACCAGTTGTCCTTGGTGTATTAGCTAGGTCTAAGGCTACATCAGTTTATTTGATCTCTTAGATTGATGTGATTTAGGTGTGATAGTTTGAGGTTTCATCGGCTAGGTCTGACATCTCTTGTTATTGTATCTTTTTCATGTTGCATACAATTCATCTAAATAAAGCATGCCCGATACTTTGATATATTATTAACATCATCATGACTAGCTACTATCTTTGTTAGGTCTGATCTAGTTATTGCGATGATTTTCATGATATAGACATGTTATCTAGTGTGTTTTATTTATTTCTGTCAGTGTACAAGCCGACGAGTTATCTTCAATTCAGCGCCATATCATACACACCATCGGAAAACACTCATCGGCCCACATGCATAAATTATCTATCTCATCGGTCGATGGCATACTCGCCCGATTGGTTCAGCCATGGTCATCAGCCTTATGGTCGATCGACATGATATTGCACGATTTCACTATCTCTACCACAGTCATCGGCTCGCCAGCCAATCGACTATGCTACTGATGTTGTCCTTCATGTTTCCTTATCAGTTGCAAGGTCAAATTGATTGGCACGCTGTAACACCCCAAATTTTCAGTGAAATAAAAATACCTTTTATTATATTTTTCTGGAAGTAATTAATTTTGAAATACCTTTAATACCCTTCTAAGCTTAATTGAACTAGAGCCTAGATAAAATATCCAAACCAGGGGCTAGAAAATTTTGTATATGATCCCAAGGCCAAGATATATTTTTGAGAATTTTTACAAATTTTTATCACTATTGGAAATAGCCCAAATATTTTAAACTAATTTCAGCAATTAAATTTATTCGGAAAACATTTTAAACAGTAACGACCCCTTCCCCCTCTTCTCCCTCCCCTGGCCGGCCCAGCCCACTCCCTCCCCATGCCCCTCACTGACAAGTGGACCCCACTGGTCAGTGGCCCTCTCCCTCCGCGCGCGCCCGCCCACCACCTCGGCCCCACCTGTCGGCCCCAACCCCCCTCTCGGTTAACCCGACCCCACCCGTTAGCCCTGCCCATTGCCACACACGCGCCCGCTGCTCGGTGGCCCCCACCTGTCGAACCCATCGTCCACCTCGTGCTCCCCCTAACTCCACCGGCCGAAGACCTCACCTCGGATCCGCCCCTGCCGGCCCCCTCCCCTCCATTTATCGCCAGTTTAATGCACCCCGAGGCACGCCGGCCATTTAATCGCGTTAAGGGACGCGTTTAAGCCCCGTGATCGCAGCGTCCGTGCAAGGCGAGACCTCACCGGCGAGTGAATGCCTCCCCTCGGCTTTCCTTGCATGCGTCCCCCTATGACCCTCGCCAGCGCCTCTATTTAAACCCCCGGCCTCCACCGCGTCCAGCTCGTACGTTCGATCATGTTGAGAACGAACCAGAAGCGCCCCACTTTGGTTTTTAGCACCACACCGCCGCCATCACTCCAGCCGTCGCCCGTCGTCGCCGGAGTTCCCCTCCGTCCTCGATGATCACACTGTCGTGACCACCGGTGCCTCCCCGACCTCGGCCACCCCTCCTACATCGACGAAGACCGCCGGAGCCGCCTCGCCGACAAGGGACCTGAACCCCTCCACCGTCAACACTCGTCGCTGGCTGCACCCCGTCGACCTCGGACCACCGCATCGGTACCGTCGTACTCCCCTAGTCGCCCTCTTTCCATTTCTAGGCGTAGCTAGAACCGTCGTCGCTCGCCGTGGCCTCTGGCCCGCTCACCGTCGCCGGAGAAGACGACCGGCACGGGTAGAGTACCCGTGCCATGTCGGATTCTATCGCGACCGTGCGATCTAGATCCGACGGTGGCGGTTAAACCGTTCGCGCGATTTAATCAGATCTGTTAGATCTCGGCGAAGCATTACGTTCTAATCTGAGCCGTCCGTTCATATTTAAAACCCGCATCGAATCTAGGCCATCCATCGCGTACCAATTCGATCTTTTAATCTCAGCCGTCCGTTTTCATTTAAACCACCTGCCTCGCCTGTGGCCATCCGATCACGATCCAACGGTGGATCTGGATCCGGCGCACGCGCACAGTGCGCGGGTTCACGTTGGATCCGGTTCACCGTGGACCCGAGACCGTTTTCAATTTAAATAAAAATTCAGAAATTGATTTAAACTTTGGAAATTCATATCTTGCTCATTTTAACTTCAAATTTAACCAGTTTAATTCCAAAAAATTCATAATTTTATTCTCTACATGTTAATACAATAAAAACAGTAGGTTTATTTTGAGTATTTCATTTTTATTTAATAAAGTATTCAAATGCACTTTAGGATAAACTCAAAATTTGTCCATTTCAACTTTAGAAAAATTTATCTTTTATCCTCTTCATATTGGTGTAATTGTAACAATAGATTTATTCTGAACTTTCTATTTTAAATTAATTGGAAGTTTATAATACATTAGTTTACATTATTTTTCCTTTTTAGAGAGGCCATAACTCCATTAAAGTTCATTTTAAAATGTTTATAAAATAAACTCCAGAAAGTTAACCACTTTATTCTCCTTGGTTCAAACTAAAAAAACCTATGTGCCTATTGTGTGATTTTTGGATTGTTTAATTGAATGTTACGTTTAATTTATTTATAACGAGAAGACTACGACGCCGCTGAGGAGCCGGAGTACTTCCCGGAAGTCCCTCCCTCACCTTTCGCTGATCAAGGCAAGTCACCAAACCGATCTTTTGAGCATATTGAACCCATGTTTTATTAAACTATCGCTAAAACACATAGGATGTATATGCATTAGTCAAATGAAAGCCTTACGATATATTTATTTAGATCCCCCGAATTTGATGTGCAACCCAAGCCATGCTATCTAGCCTAAACTCCTTGTCAGCATATTGTGAGGAGCCATGCTGAATAGCGTGGGCCTCATGGCTCCAGATGTGATGAGTCATTGTCAACGATAGTCAAAGAGGACTGAAAAGAGAGAGATGATCTGCTGCGTCTGGGCCGCGTGTGACTCAGGTACACGGGCAGCGAGCGACTGTCGGGCAGAGGAGGCCGTGAAGTCGGGCTGGCCCAATCCGAATACATGGGCTAGGAGTAGTAGAGGATCCACTGGGCTGTTGACCGGGATTAACTCAGGTACACGGGCGGCGAGCGATTGCCGGGCTGAGGGAGCTGCGGAATCGGGCCGGCCCAATCCGGGTACCCGGTGCAAAGACGGTGGACGCTTTGTCAGTTTCGGCGCAAAACTGACGACCATTGATTTCGGATCTGACCGTCCTGAGGCGAAGCCGTAGCTGCTACGAAAGCTCCGCATCAGGACAAGTTACCTTTATTTAGGTTTTTACTATTTTGTCTTTAGGCCCACAGTCTGTCAGTCGAGTCTGTAAAAAACCCTAAGGGCATTTCGGTCTTTTCCATTTTTATTTAGCGTCTGTGAAAACCCTAGGGGTATTTCTGCATTTTTCCATTTAATGGGCTACCTATAAATAGGCCCCAATATCCTAGGGTTAGGGTTACCCATTTTTAGAAATCACTTTACCAATTCTGAAATTGAGTGGGTCATTTTTCTAGTGCCTTCTTCTTCCTGTGTATGCGCCGCCTCTGTTTGGTTTCATCTCTGCTGCCTGTTCATCATTGTTTTTTGTACCTTCGACAGTACAGCGCCGCTCGGTTTGCAAGCACTCCACTGTTCTCCGGTTTTTTATTCCTATCTGGTTTTCTTCTTCTCTCAAAAACCGGATCTCGTTTTTTTTGTTTCCCACGGCATTTTGGCTCGTGCGGTTCTGGAGTCATGGCGGCGGTGTTAATTCGGCTGGTACTGTGTGGCGGCGGTGCTCGGTTGTGCTGCGCAGAACACCCGTGAGCAGCGCTTAGCGCTAAGCGGCGCACGGGCGCAGCCGAAGCTGCTGGATGCCGCAAGTACACACGCGTGCCTGCGTTCCTGTGGCTCTCGGTACAAGGCGCATGAGACCTGACGCATTGGATGTGATCGGTCAAATGCACACAGGAGACAAAAATTCAGAACAGTAATTAATCTCTCCTCGGTTTGCGTGCCTTGCATTAAATTTCAAAATAGATTTAATTACTGCAAGAGTTTTTTTTTTTCAAATTGCACTATGAATGTTTGTTGATATAACTTTGTATCCTTAAGTGCATTTTGAACTATTCGTGAGTAGTCTTTTAATCTGCCTTTAAGCACTGTATTGGTGTTTCTTTGTCTAGGACACCGGTCGTTTCTAGGCTAGATATTTTTAGGCTTAGGTGATCTGTTTACTTATATGTGCTAAGTTTGTTGAGGCGCGTTGGGTGTTGGGAGAAGGCCATTGATTTGAAAGAATTTTTAGGCGCCCATTCACCCCCCTCTGGTCGCTACTTTCGGTCCTACAAGTGGTATCAGAGCCTGGTTAGGGTTTTTCCATACCTTAACCGGTTCTAAACCCCAGTAGTGATCATGACGTCTCCTGGCAAGGTCCCGTCCTTGGAAGCTTATGGCTATAATTATTGGAAGACTCGCATGCGAGCCTATCTGATGAGCCAAAGCTCGGACATCTGGGACATCTGTATTCACGCTACTTTCACAGTGTTGCCTGTTGATGAGCGTGATTCTCCGGATATCATTGCCCAACATCAGAACAACAACAAAGCGGTGAATATTCTGTTTTCTGGTTTAGGTCCCACTGAATTTGAGCGTGTGAGCCATCTCTCCACTGCGAGAGAGATCTGGCTACCCTCCAGGCACACCATGAGGGGACAGCCCAGGTCAAAGCTCGACTCTATCAGACCTACCGGCGTGAATATGAGAATTTCACACAGAAGTCGGGTGAATCTGTTGAAGCCTTGTTTGGTCACTTTCAATCGATCATCAACAAGCTTCGGGACAACAAGGGTGAGGGTGTTCAGTTAGTCTCAGATCACGAGCAGGCCCTCAAGGTTCTCCATACCTTGGACCCAAAGATCTGGGAGATCAAGGTATCCTCTATCATTGAGAGCACATCTTATGATACCTTGACCATTTCTGAGTTGTTTAGCAAGCTGAAGGCCACCGAGGTTGATACCCAGTTGAGATCAAATCTCACTGGCTCTGGATCAAAGTCTCTGGCCCTTGCTACACCTTCTGTTGATCCCTCTTCTGTGAGCTGTGCTGGGTTCTCTTTGATGTCTATCACTGAGGATCAGCTTGAGTTGTTGGGAGATGATGATTTGTGTCTTTTTAACAACCGGGTGCGTCGTGTCTATGATAAGAGAATGTTCAAAAGACACGGCACAAAGACCGGATGCTTTGAGTGTGGTGATCCAGGACACTTCATCGCCGACTGCCCCAAGCGCAATGGACACAAGAAGGGCACTGGTGGTGGCTTTCACGACTCCGGCAAGCACGACAGCTCCTCCTTCAACAAGGGCAAGCCAAAGACCAGATTCTTCAGAAAGGCCCTGAAGGACTACCGGCGAGAGAACAAGAAGCGCGACAAGGCCTTCTTCGCTGAGATGGAGAAGAGCTACTCCAAGCGGTCTACGTCTTCTTCCTCTTCATCGAGCTCAAGCGATGAGGAGATTGTCATCAGGAAGGGGAAGGACAAGGACGATCCAGCAGGCCTTTGCTTCATGGCCTTCGGGGACAGACCGAAGAGCCGCTCACATCAGCGCCGAAGATCTCGCAAGAGTTTCTGCTCAATGGCTCTTGGGGATAAGGAAGAGAAGGGCTCCTCCGATGACTCCGACTACGACGACAATGAAAAGGTATCATCTTATGAACGCGAAATCGTTGATTTACTTGAAAGCAATCGTCAGGAGTTAAAATATCGGGAAAAACTGCTTAGAGGGGCTAAGAAGAGGATAGATGAGTTAGAGAGTGAGCTTGCCGTGGCCAACGGCAGAATTGAGAGTCTATCTTCTTCCCCTTGCTTGGGTGATAGCAGTGAGTGCCCAAAATGTGAGGTGCTTCTGTGTGACCTGTCAACTCTGAAGTCCAGGTACACAGAAAGGGTTGATGAGAGGGACGCTTTGGCCACTGAGCTTGAAAGTGCTCAGCTGGAGCTGAAAGATGCTCAAGCCACTGTCGTCGTACCCTATGCTGATTGCCCATCTCATCTTGCTAGTTTAGCTGAGCTGAAAGCCAAGGGCGATAAGCATCTGGGTGATTTGGAGAGAATGAGAGCTGAGCTTGCACAGACTAGGCTAGAGCTTGAGACATTGTCAGTTCCACCCACTGTCTGTGAGAACTGTCTATCTCTTAAACTTGAGTTAATTAAGCTAAAAGCCGAGAAGTCTGTCCAGGTAGATAGTGAGTGTGAGACCTGCTTGTCTCAAGTGGAGGTACTAGCATCCTTGAGAGAGGAGCTAGCTGATTCTCAGAATGAGAACTTTTACCTCCGGTCTATCCTGAGTTGGATCAGTGCCAGGGAGCCACAGCTCGGCATGATGATCCAGCAGTTCAAGAGGCAGGATGGGTTTGGGGTAGGTTATACCTACACCAAGGCTGACTTTGAGAGTGCCATTAGCCGGGCAGTGGAGTGGAGTAAAATGACTCCAGAGCAGAGATATCCCAAGACCCATTCCACTGAGTCTTCCCAGGCTTGTCAGCCCAAGGATGGAGTGATCCATGAACCACCCAAAGCTCCACCCAAGAAACCCATCTGGATTCCAAAGCCCAAACTCCTCCACACTTCTCTAGACTCTCTTCCTGGACCCTCTCAACCCAAGAAGACTACACCGAACACCACTAAGCCCAAGAACCCCAAGCCTCAACCACATCCCAAGAAGCCCACCTATCATTGTGAGTATTGTCAGAGAGACGGGCATCTTGCGGAGTTTTGCTTCAGGAGGAAGCGGGTTGAGAGAGCAGAGAGAGCTCGTGGTGGTCAGGAGCAGTTCTACCAGCAGGGTGGTAGACTGCGTGTTCCTCGACGCGGGGAGAGGCTGGAGGCCAGGCCGTGTCGTGTAGGTGGTGGTAGAGGAGACGACTTTCTTGCTCATACTCCAGTTGGTGGTGGTCATTCCGGCAGAGCTCCAGACCGTTTTGGCTACGGTCCTGGATCTCGTGGCCGAGACTTTAGGCAGAACCGAGGACCGCGCTTTGAGCCGCGTTTTGGTCCAAACTTTTCTGATGATTTCTGCTTTCCGTCTTTTGAGCATATGGCTCGACACTGGTTTAGCTCTTTTGCTAAACCCGGTGCCGGACCATTTGCTCCCACTTACAACCACTGATTGTGCAGGATCGGGGACTGGAGGACGTTTGGATCATGGACTCAGGATGCTCTCACCACATGACGGGACATCGCAGATGGTTCTCCAGTCTCACTCCCCCGAGCTCCAAAGAGTACATCACCTTCGGGAACAGTGGTCAAGGGAAAGTAAGTGGCATTGGCTCAATTCGCATTTCAGACCATTTTTCCTTGAAGAACGTTGCTTTGGTTGAAAATTTGAACTTTAATTTGATCTCTGTTTCGCAACTTCTTGAGGATGGTTTGGAGGTGCGTTTTAAGAAGGGCAATTCTTCTGTGTTTGATTCTAGAGGGTCGTTGATTTGCCAGATCTTACCTTTTGGTAAAGTTTTTCGAATTGACTTCTCTAGTTCTTTTGGCCCTTCTCGCTGTTTGATTGCTGGATCTTCTTCTGAGCTCTGGAAGTGGCATAGGAGGTTAGGTCATTTGAGTTTTGATCTGCTAGTCAGGTTAAGCTCTATGGACCTCATCCGAGGATTGCCCAAGCTTAAAATGGAGAAAGATCTAGTTTGTCATCCCTGTCGTCACGGGAAAATGGTTGCCGCTTCTCACTCACCTGTCACTCAGGTGATGACTTCGTATCCAGGCGAGCTGTTACACATGGACACTGTCGGTCCAGCTCGGGTACGCTCAGTCGGTGGGAAGTGGTACGCACTTGTGATTGTTGACGATTTTTCTCGATTCTCGTGGGTTTTCTTTTTGGAGTCTAAGGATGAAACTTTTCATTTTGTTCATGACCTGATTTTGAAGCTGAAGAATGAGAACAATGGTCGGATGCGAGCAATTCGCTCCGACAACGGATCTGAGTTCAAGAACTCTCAGTTCGTCAGCTTCTGTAGTGATCAGGGTCTGGACCATCAGTTTTCTTCTCCTTACACTCCCCCACAGAACGGCGTTGTGGAACGAAAGAACCGCACGCTAGTCGAGATGGCCAGGACGATGCTCGATGAGCATAGGACTCCTAGGCGTTTTTGGGCTGAAGCCATGAACACGGCTTGCTATCTGGCCAACCGCATTTTTCTTAGAGCTTACCTAGGTAAGACCTCATACGAGTTGCGGTTTGGCAGACAGCCCAAGGTGAGTCACTTACGAGCGTTTGGCTGCAAGTGCTTTGTGCTCAAGAAGGGTGGGCATTTGGACAAGTTTGAGTCTCGTTGCTGGGATGGTGTTTTTCTTGGTTACGCTTTGCATTCTCGAGGCTTCCGTGTTTGGAACCTCGACTCCCAGCAGCTTGTCGAGACTTGCGAAGTTTCTTTTGATGAGTCCTTGCCTTCTTTAACTCCTTCTTTTGAGCTTTCTGGTGATGGTGAGCTCGGAGAGTCCATCTTCGAGGAAGATGAGGATACTCCAGCTACTGATGAGGGTGGGCCTTCTGCACCTCCTGCAGAGCCCACACCTTCTGAGACTTCGACTGAGGACGAGGGCAGACCTCTGATCACTTCTTCCACTTCGATCGAGCCCCCTCAGTCGAGTCTAGAGGTGCCAGCTGCTGACTCCGGTGAGGTGACTTCAGATCACCAGGGATCCCGAGCAGTTCAGCGTGATCACCCCTCAGAGCTCATCATCGGTGATGTGTCTACAAGAACTTTGCGATCGTCTGTTGACTCTCTTGCTGTGTTTGCTGAATCTGCTTTTGTTGCATCTTTTGAGCCCAGAGACATTTCTCATGCTCTTTCTGACTCGAACTGGATTAATGCCATGCAAGAAGAGCTTGAGAATTTTGTCCGCAATCGGGTTTGGACACTAGTAGAGCTGCCACCAGGATGCAACCCCATAGGCACCAAGTGGGTGTTCAAAAACAAGCAAGGTGAAGATGGGGTTGTGGTGCGCAACAAAGCTCGACTAGGTGCCCAGGGTTTCTGCCAGAAGGAAGGTATTGATTTTGAAGAAACCTTCGCCCCTGTTGCCCGTCTTGAGTCCATTCACATTCTCTTAGCTTTTGCCGCTTCGAAGGGTTTTAAGCTTTTTCAAATGGATGTCAAGAGTGATATAATCCCCAACCCCGCACGCGCGTACAGGGAGACCTAATCCCTGTACGCGCCCACTGCACGCCGCCGCCGCCCGCCTCCTACCGCCGCCGCCCACCCGCCTCCCGCCGCCCGCCTCGACCCCGCGCCACCGCCCGGCCGCCTCCAATCCGGCGCCTCGCGCCATCGCGCCGGCCGCCGCCCGCCCGCTGCCCAGGCCAACCACCGCCGACCGCCTCCCCGGCCCACGCGGCCACCCGCCTCGCGCCCACGCCACCGCCTGCCTCTGGCGCCCCGCGCCACCGCGCCGGCCGCCGCCCACCCGCCAGACATCGCCGCCGGTCCCGAGCACCCGCCGTCGCCGCCCACCGCGCGCGCAGGCCGCCCTCGCCGGTGCCCCGCCGCCGTTCTCCCGGCCACCGGCCACCGCCCACGCGTGCCCCTGCCCCCGCCGCCCGTCGGTGCCCCGCCGCTGCCGTGCCCCCGGCCGCCGGCCACCGCACACGCCGGTGACCACCGCCGTCCATCCCGGCACCCCGTCGCCACCGCCTCACTGCCTCAGGTCAGATGCATGGCCACTTGTTACTTGAAGTACTGTTGTATCGTGGATAGGATGGAATTAATGATCCATAATTCTAGCTATTCGATGATCTTTGTTAGTGGATAGTACGAGCTAATTTGCTTGTTGAATGATATAAGTTAGAATTAGTATGAGCCGCTTGTTATATATACTTTTTTCATCAAAATATAATCACCCAAAATCGTGTTTTGTAGATTTAAATGTAATGAATAAATGGTGTAGTTATATTGTAAATTGGATACATGATTTAGGAGAAAAGGATTTGAAGTATTGCTAATGGAAGATAAACTCGTGTTATTTTGCAACGAATCAAGCACACCCTTAATTTCCGTAACTCTATCATCTGGACTCTGCATTTATCATCGACGCGTCACCCTAGCTAGCCCCCTCTTGAGTCTCGACTGAGTCGACTCTCTACCTCCCCTTCCACTTGCGTCGCCACCTCTGCCCCTTGCGCCGCCGGCTGCCGCCTCTGCTACCCCTCCCCTTGCGCCGCCAACCGCCGCCTCTGCTACGCCTCCCCTTTGCGCCGCCGGTCGCCGCCTCTGCTACCCTTCCCTGTGCGCCACGTCGCCGCCTCTGCTACCCCTTCCCCTTGTGCCACCGCCGCCTCTGCTACCCCTCCCCGTGGCACCTCTCTCCTTTCTGCCTCTCTAATCCTCTCCCCCTCCCTCGCGGCGATGGCGCGGCGAGGGCTCGATAGGGCATGGCGAGGGTGCAATGGGGCCGCGGCGAGGGCATGTCGAGGGCGTGGCGAGGACGTGGCGAGGTCAGATTTGACCACCCAGTGCACTAGTGTAGAAAATGGGGAAGAGAAGAGGAGGGAGAGGAGATCAAGTGTGGCGGCTGGAGAGGGGGTTGAGAGAGAGAGAGGTAGTGGGGAGAAGTTAGGGTTTAGAAATGGGCTTTAAATGAGCTGAAATTCAAATGGGTTGTGTGGTAAAATTTAAATATATATGTGCTATTAATTAAATTCTTGTATTAATTTTTGGTTTGTTGATGATTTCATTACGGTGATTAGTATTACATATATATACTTTATTATATATATTTCTTTTCGTATGCAATTTTTTATTTGACAACAACGTAGATAGTGTAACGAAACCTATGCGTCACCCGTTTCGGATCAACATGTCTCACACGTGTCATGCGTGTGAGATGTGCAGGTCCGGAATTGTCCCTTTTTGGACAGCCTCAGAGTGGGCGACAGAGCGTGGTTTTATGATGAGTCATGAGTCCGAATGAGATTTCAGTAACATAACCTTGTTGTTCTCCATTGCACCACTATCAGGCGTGCAATTGGAGAACAGCGGGGTTATGCTGCTGAAATTTCGTTCGGACTCATGGCTCGTCATAAATACCACGTTTTGTCGGTCACTCTTGGGTGGGTTTAGGACCTATCTTTTCCTATAGACCATGGTTGTCACGGCATCACCTGCGCCGACTAGGCGTCCAGGCGGTCACCGCCGGACGCCATGGTGAATCGCGTCGCCGGTGGGCTCTGCTTCCCCTTGCGTCGCCGGCCGCCCGGCCGCCTCTACTTCCCCTCCGTTGTCCGGAGGCGAAGGCGGGGGTGGCCAGGGTGTGTGTATGTTGCGAGCCCTTTGATTGAATGAATGTTTTGCATATAGAATGGCTGAGGACGACCGACGGTGGATGTATAGTGGTTGGATGAAAAGTGGAGCTCACACGAGGGAGTGGGTAATCAACGCTGAGAAATTTGTTGATCGTGCATTCGCTTTGACAACAAACACTGGCGCGAGGTGCCCATGCATGAAGTGCAGAAATTCTCGTTGGCAAGACAAGAGGACGTTGTCATTGCATATTTGCAAATATGGTTTCGTGCCAGGTTATGAAGTTTGGTCTTTTCACGGCGAGACAGGCCGTGAAAAAAACGGTATTAGTAGTGGAAGAAGAAGATGATAGCGTTCCTGACGATAGGATGGATGAGATGATTGATGCTATACGACCGGAGTTTGAATCAAACCCCGAGGATCCTCCAACACCGGAGGTTCAAAAGTTTTTCGACATCCTTCGAGCTTCAGAAGAGCCATTGCATGAGCACACCACCGTAAGCGTTCTCGCTTTCGTGACTCGTATTATGGCTATTAAGTCAAAGTTTGCATTTTCAAACAATTGTTATAAGGAGCTCTTGAATCTGATCAGCGATATCCTTCCTAAGAACCATAAGGTGCCGAAAGACATGTATCAGTCAAAGAAAATGCTTTCTGCTCTCGGTATGGAGTATGAGAAGATTGATGTGTGCCGAGATAATTGTATGCTGTTCTGGAAAGAACATAGTAATGAGGTGAAATGCTTAAAATGTGGTAAACCGAGATTCGTAGAGGTCGTAAATGAAGACGGAGAGAAGGTGACGACAGAGGTTGCTCATAAGCAACTTCGTTACATGCCTCTTACACCTCGGGTGAAACGATTGTTTCTATCAAAGAAAACCGCTAGACATATGCGATGGCATAAAGAAGGTGTACGTGAGAATAATCAAGTAATGGTGCACCCATCTGATGGTGCGGCATGGAAGGCTCTAGATGATTTTGATGCAGACTTTGCTAGTGATGCAAGGAATGTTCGCATCGGGTTGGCAACTGATGGATTCATGCCTTTCAATGTAACGGCATCGTCGTACTCTTGTTGGCCCGTGTTTGCTATTCCATACAACCTTCCACCTTCATTTTGTATGAAATATGAATTTATGTTCCTGTGTCTCATTATACCCGGTCCAGATCATCCTGGAACACGACTAAACGTGATGCTAAAGCCCTTAATTGAAGAGTTGAAACAATTGTGGAAAGGAGTTGAAGCATATGACTATGACCAGAAACAAAAATTCAATCTTCGAGTTGCGTATCTGTGGTCGGTCCATGATTTTCCGGCATACGGTATTTTTTCTGGTTGGAGTTGTCATGGAAGGTTGACATGCCCGATATGTGCGAAGGACACAGATTGTTTCCGTCTGAACTTCGGGGGAAAGATTTGTTACTTTGATTGCCATATATGCTTTTTGCCCATGAATCACCCATTTAGGTTACAGAGGAACAATTTCAAGAAGGACAGCATTGTTGTAAAGGGACCACCAAGGCGTTTAAATGGTACATAAATCGCTGATATGCTGAATGAGTTGGTCCTTAATGAAAATGAGGATGGATTTGTAGGATTCGGAACCGAACATAATTGGACCCACATATGTGGTTTATGGGAACTGCCGTACGTCAAATCACTAATTCTGATGCACAACATTGACGTTATGCATCAGGAACGTAATGTTGGTGAAAGCATTATAAGTACATGTATGGATTTTACTGACAGGACAAAAGATAATGTAAAGGCGAGAAGAGATTTAGCTGAGATTTGTAATCGACCAACCCTTGAGTTGACGAATAGTGGTGGCAAGCCACGTGCCCCATTTTGTTTAAAACCTAAAGAAAAAAACAAGTAATGAGGTGGTTGAAAAATTTGAAATTCCCAGATGGTTACGCCGCGGGATTTAGAAGAGCTGTGAACTTGAAGACAGAGAAATTAAATGGATTGAAAAGTCACGATTACCACATAATAATGGAAAGACTCCTTCCTGTAATGTTTCGTGGGTACCTGAATGATGATGTGTGGAAGGCGTTAGCTGAGCTGAGCCATTTTTATAGACAACTTTGTGCGAAAGAAATTAAGAAAGATATGATGGAGATGCTAGAGAAAGAGATCCCAGTGCTTTTATGTAAACTGGAAAAAATATTCCCTCCAGGGTTCTTCAATCCAATGCAACATTTACTGGTTCATCTGCCATATGAAGCTAAGGTAGGTGGCCCTGTGCAATATAGGTGGATGTATCATATTGAAAGGTCCCTAAAAAAGCTTAGAGCGATGGTTGGTAATAAGGCCAGAGTTGAAGGTTGCATCGCAGAAGAATTTAAATTGAAAGAGATAGCATACTTCACTAGTGTATACTTCGCTGAGCATCACAATGTCAACACACCTGCTACACGGTACCATATGGATGAAGACCATCCTTGTAGTGATCTCCAAATATTTGGGTGGAAGGGCATAACTGTTGGTGTTTCCACGACATATTATGTAACTCAGGAAGAACGAACAAATGCCTTGCTCTACATGTACTCAAATATGGAAGAGATGGAACAATATTTCGCGTAAGTGATTCGTTTTAGTTTTATATTTTACCTCCAAATTTTATACCCGTTTGTTTACCTATTCGTTACATTGACAGTATGTTTGATTCAAAATACTTGACGTCTGGTCGTCAACCAACGGAGAAGCAATTAGATAAATTGCGTCGAGAAGGAGTAAATGGCGGGCCTAGTTTTCTCACTTGGTTCAGAGAACATGTAAATCCTTACCTTTTCTGACACGTATTATTTTACTCTACTAGGTTAATTATCTTATAATCTCTTATGATTTGCAGTGCGTGCTCGCTGACAATGTACATATAGACTTGCGACAGCTCTCTTACGGGAGTATTAGTGCCAAAAGTTACGGTCGCTATGATGTTAATGGTTTTCGCTTCCGTTCAACTATATTTGAAGCATATCGACCTCTAGCGGCAACAACTAATACTGGTGTTGTTACAAGGGTCGTTGATGGACAAGGACACGAAACTATGTATTATGGAATCATCAAAAATATAATCGAGTACAAATTTGCCGGGAATAAGGAGATTAAAGTAGTCTTCTTCGATTGTGATTGGTTCGACCCTAAACATGGTACTCGTGAAAACCAATTTGGGATGGTTGAAGTCAAACACACGGAACGATTATCTAGTTGCGACAATTTTGTCCTTGCTCACCAAGTCGAGCAGGCGTATTATATGCCCTACCCATGTGAAAAACTAAGTGCTTGGTGGGTAGTCTACAAAGTGAATCATCGGGAACGTCTACACACCCCTAGTGATGACGCTTATCAATTGGAGGTTGAAGAGGTCGATGAGGTTTATCAAGATGATGAATTGCCGACTTCGTTTAATGTAGAGTCAGAATCGTCGACAGATTCTTTTCTCGGCGATTCTAATGATGTGGCAGTTCCCGAGAAAAGGAAACACCAACATAAGAAGAAAAAAGTAACATGGCGTGCTTTGGGGAGAAAAGGACAAATTGATCCTGATTTTGATGATAATTGACAAGTAATTGTTTTCATACATGGATATGCAATATACTTCATATTACATGTTTTTCATATGTACAAACCTTCTTTACTAATAAATGCTTGTTTGTGCTTATTTTGAACAGGATGTCGAAAAAGATGAAGAGTGTCATGAGGAAGCTCTTCCGCTTGGGGAGTTCATCGGCGAGTACTCCGGCGAGTACACCGACGAATCAGGAGGACACCCTATTCCAGGGTAGTTCCTCTTCTTCAAACAGACGTCGTCAAGAGCAGCTCCTGAGATGCATAGATCCGACATTAATTGGTCGGCCTATTGCATTTCAACTAGATGAGGAGGTAACTTTCAGATTGTTTTTTATGCCAGTTATAAACTATTACTAATTGTTTCAATACTATTTTGTAGGAGGAAGAACACTTGGAGAGTGCGGGTCATGAGGATGATCCGGTGGGTGGCGGGCAAGAGGGGGATGTCCCAGAGTGTGCGGCACAAAGGGATGACCCAGAGGGTGTGGGGCAGGGGGATGACCCAGAGGGTGCGGGGCAGGGGGATCTCCCGGAGGGTGCGGGTCAGGAGGAAGGTGTTGAGGCTGCCGGCGGGTCCTCGGTATCTTTCAGGACGAGCCACTTGGTTGCTCCACCAGTAGTCTCTTCCGGTGGATCCAAGATCGAGATTACGCCTGTTGGTGACGGGTAAGTGTAATACTCTTCTGTTGTTTTGCTTTTGTTTTCAAAAAAATTCTTTCACTAAACTAATTAACTTTATTTATTATGTATTTCTAGATCTTGGATTGACTCTCGGTTCGACGGCACTTCGAGGGTCAGGCAGGTTAACCAGATATTGGGTAACCTGTGCCGTCTGCACTACCCAGGGGTGCTGACAATGCCGACCGGTGAGCGGGTTCTATGCCAGACATGGGACCAGTACCGGTTCGCTCCTGACGGGCGCCACGAAACTGCTCAGGGGGCGGTGTCTCATGACTTCTGGGTATGCAAGTGTTTTTTCAATCTACTTTTAGGCTTTTCGAGTTACAACACTGTACTAATCATTACTTTTGCAGTTACGCTTTTGCTTGCTAGAAGTCGGCAATCACCATAACCATGCGCTTCAAGTCTTCAACAACAATGCACATAAGGTGGTGAAGGACGCCATTTCGTATGCCCGCATTCAAGCGAACAATGCTTACTACAAGGAGAAGCTAGGGCAACGAATGAGCAAGGCGACGGGCTCATCGTCAATTTATTTGACTAAAGAAGAATACCGTTCGGTAAACAATTCTAACTTTTTACTCTTCGATTGTTGAGATTTGTTGTCATATAATACAAATAGCATCTCTGTTCAGGTGAGGATTCCGTGGTTTGCAAACCGCGAGGACGCCTATTTCGAATTCTGCAAGATTTGGTCTTCAGCCGCATTTAAGAAGACTTCCGAGCAGAAAAGACAATGCCGCGGGACGGATCCGAAGCACAGATATGGTGCCGACGGACATATTCGCCACGCTAAACGCTTGGTAAGACCGATCTGTTACTCTCTAGCTATAGATACATTGTAATGCGACTAACTCATTTCTAATGTACAGGAAGCTAAATCTGGCAACGTGCCAAGTGACATAGAGGTGTATACCTCTGGTCACAAAGGAAGCGATCCGACACAGCCAGATGTCTTGTGTAGCCAGACAGCCACGGACCATTTGGTGAGATGTTATTAAGAGTTGACGTAATTTCATTTTTTTGCGTCTAGCTAATCGGACATGTTTTTTGCAGACGCAGTATGGTGAACACATGGTTCGACTCCATGGAGAGGACTATGATTGGCGGAGAGAACCTGTGGACCAAATGGCCGTGTACTCCAGCGGAGGTGGCAAAAGCCATGGACGGTGAGACAGTGTTTTTATTAATGTTTTGTGTATGGTATTGTGATGGTAACTAACCCCTGTTAATGTTGCAGGTACTCCATGTTCAATGGAGTTATTGACTCGAGAGCGGTGAGAGCTCAGAAGTCAGCTCAGTCGTCGCAGAGCTCCGCCGGAGTTGGCTCCAGCCGTCGTCGCTCAGAAGAAACCCCGGAGATGGTTCGAATGAGGGAGGAAATGAGGCGGCGCGACGAGCACTACAGGAAACAACAAGAGTACTATACCGCCTGCTTAGCACAACAGCAGGCGATGATCCAAGTAAGCTTACTTTAGAGTGTTGCAGTTCAAAAGTATTCAGAAATAGGTTTAGAACTAACTGATTACATTACAACATGTGTAGCAACTAGCCCAGCAAAACAGTGGATTTGACATGTCCATGTTCCAACCACTACCTCCCCCGCCACCACCACTATCTCCTACATCACCTGAGGTACCTCCTAAATACTTAAGTTAGCGTTTAGAAGGGTAGTTGAGTTCGTTTCTAATTTTGTCTATTTCTTCAGTGTTTCCGTACGCCTGGTCAAGATGGAGCCTCCGGGGCAAATGTGGACGAAGCGGGAGGCAGCGGCGGCGCCCACGACCCAAATGTGGGCGATCAGTGAGTATGGATGTGTATAATGAACCTGGATTGAATCTCGATATGTTATGTGACTTTGTATGTGAATTTGGATGGTATATGTGAATGTGGATGTGTATTGTGACTTTGATTGTGAATTAAGTTGTGTTATGTGATTTTGGATGTGATGTGTGAAGTTTTGGATGTGAGATGTGATTTTGGATGATATATGTGAAGTTTGAATGTGATTTTGGATGTGAAATGTGAATTTGGATGTGTATTGTGAATGTGATTGAAATTGTGGTTGGATGTGAGTGTGAGTAGGGGAACCAGGAAAAAATAAAAAAAAATACCAGGTAACTTCCGTCGGCTTTGACCATAGCCGACGGAAGTTAGCTGGTTTCGGCCACGTGGGCAGAAAGGCTAACTTCCGTCGGCTTTGGCCCTAGCCGACGGAAGTTAGATGCCCCTAATTTTCGTCGGCCAGCCTGGCCGACGGAAGTTAGAGCCCCCCTGCTGACGTGGCAGTGTTCGGCGCTAACTTCCGTCGGCCACGTCAAGCCGACGGAAGTTAGCGAACTTCCGTCGGCGGCCGACGGAAGTTAGCTAACTTCCGTCGCCTCGCTTCCGTCGGCCAAAGGCCGACGGAAGATAGCGTTTTGCCGACGGAAGTTGGCTTCTTCCGTCGGGAAAGGGCTAACTTCCGTCGGCTTTGGCCGACAGAAGTTGCCTGTTTTGTTGTAGTGCTAGGGCTCCAGATCAAGCAGACCAAGGACGGCACCTTCATCCACCAGGGTAAGTACACTCGAGACATGTTGAAGAAATTCGACTTTGGTGGAGAGCTGAAGCCTCAGATGACCCCAATGGGTACATCTGGGGGCCTGGACAAGGACGAGAGCGGCGTCAAGGTCAACGAGAGAGAGTTTCGAGGGATGATCGGTTCGCTGCTGTACTTGACGGCGACAAGGCCAGACATACAGTTTGCTGTGGGACTGTGCGCGCGCTTCCAGTCTTCACCACGCGCATCTCATCGGCAGGCTGTCAAGCGCATCTTCAGGTATCTCACTTATGCGCCTGATCTTGGTCTTTATTATTCAGCATCATCATCTCTTGATTTATCTGGCTTTTCGGACGCTGACTTTGGTGGGTGCCGGTTGGATCGCAAGTCGACTTCTGGTACTTGCCAGTTTCTTGGTTCTTCTCTTGTCTCTTGGTCTTCTCGAAAGCAATCTGGAGTTGCTCTTTCGACCACTGAGGCTGAGTATGTAGCTGCTGCTAGCTGCAGCTCACAGTTGGTTTGGATGATTTCCACTTTGAGAGATTTTGGGTTGTTCTTTCCTACCAGAGTTCCTTTGTTTTGCGACAGCACCAGTGCAATTAGTGTAGGGAAAAACCCATGTCTCCATTCAAAAACCAAACACATTGATGTGCGCTTTCACTTTTTGCGGGATCAATATGAGAAAGGTGTCATTGACCTTGTTCATGTTGATACCCATCATCAGCTGGCAGACATTTTCACCAAACCCCTAGATCAGTCTACTTTTGAGCGTTTACGAGGGGATTTGGGTGTTGTGTATCCTTTCTAGGATATTTTGCGTCAGTTTTTTCTTTCTTCTTTACTCTTTTCTTGAGTCCTTTTGTGTGTGTTCATATCATACATATTCACATATCACACTTTTGAGCTTGCTTCTGTTATATGATTGAACTGCTTTACTTATTCTAGCTGGTACATGCTTTTGATTACTTGTCAATGATCATGCCTTGTTTCAATTCACTTGATATGTCTGATATCTGTCATAAGCATGGCTTTTACGCTTTCAACTTGAAAAATGATCACCATTGCTTCTGGTAACTAGCATATGTAGGCTGAGTGCTTTTGCTATCTGTTACATACCTTGTAGCTAGTTCCTCACATAGATGCAGATATGCAACTTGGACATCTTTATGCTTTAACATGGAAAATGTGCTATAAAAATGATAAGAATATAAAATGAGTGAAAATTCCATGCCTTTTTATGCTTGAGTTGAAAAGATCCAAGTGGGTTTGCTTTGTCGCATTGCATTGTTCTGGACTGCTTACCATAGCACTTTGGTATGAACTAGGACAGTGTAGTGTATGCCAAGACCAATGTCTTAAGCTTCCGATGGTCCAGTTATGGCCTAGGCTTGACTTGGTTGGTTAGCATAAGGTTTGACATGCAAATAACCCTTGGCAAAAATGAAAAAGGAAAATGAAAAAGCCTGAAACTTAAAAGACAACAAGTTTGCTGAAGCACTTTGTTTTGGATGATGCTTATCTTGGTAGATATCAGTTAGCTTCTGCATCTCATGTTTTACTTTGCTTGTTAACTGGAAAATGTGGTGATGTTTTTGTTTGCAAAAACTAGAAAATGCTTGCTAATGACTTTCTTTAGATATCATCTGTTGCACTGATCATGCCATGTGTCTTAGACAGTATGTCTTTTGCTATACTTGTTAGATGTTGTCATTGCAGTCAATCATATCTGAGAAGCATGCTTTCTGCACTCCACTTGCACCCCAGTTGCATTCATTGCATATTTTGAGGGGGAGTTGCATTTCAGGGGGAGTCAGTGTCTTTTTAGAGTGCTTGATGAGTTCACTTGTCAACAAGGGGGAGAATTTTTGGGAGAAGAGTTTAAGGGGGGGTTTTGGCTTTCTCTGGGATTTGTTTCAGGGGGAGTTTTTGTCATGTTTGTCCTTACTCTTTTGATATCCTTGTTGATGTTTCTGAGACTGCACTCGTTTTGAGCTTTTACTTTTGGTTAACCATAATGACCGTTTCTTGCTTTTGTTCGGCTTTTGGTCATTAGGGTTAAACTTTTACTTTATTTTCTTCTCTGTTTTCTTGTGTTTTGTTTTCGTGTTTCCACAGTTGTTCACAGGTACTGAAGAGCGGATGAAGTGAAGTGTTGACAATGCACTCATCAAGGGGGAGATTGAGGAGCCATGCTGAATAGCGTGGGCCTCATGGCTCCAGATGTGATGAGTCATTGTCAACGATAGTCAAAGAGGACTGAAAAGAGAGAGATAATCTGCTGCGTCTGGGCCGCGTGTGACTCAGGTACACGGGCAGCGAGCGACTGTCGGGCAGAGTAGGCCGTGAAGTCGGGCTGTCCCAATCCGGATACATGGGCTAGGAGCAGTAGAGGATCCACTGGGCTGTTGACCGGGATTGACTCAGGTACACGGGCGGCGAGCGATTGCCGGGCTGAGGGAGCTGCGGAATCGGGCTGGCCCAATCCGGGTACCCGGTGCAAAGACGGTGGACGCTTTGTCAGTTTCGGCGCAAAACTGACGACCGTTGATTTCGGATCTGACCGTCCTGAGGCGAAGCCGTAGCTGCTACGAAAGCTCCGCATCAGGACAAGTTACCTTTATTTAGGTTTTTACTATTTTGTCTTCAGGCCCACAGTCTGTCAGTCGAGTCTGTAAAAAACCCTAAGGGCATTTCGGTCTTTTCCATTTTTATTTAGCGTCTGTGAAAACCCTAGGGGTATTTCTGCATTTTTCCATTTAATGGGCTGCCTATAAATAGGCCCCAATATCCTAGGGTTAGGGTTACCCATTTTTAGAAATCACTTTACCAATTCTGAAATTGAGTGGGTCATTTTTCTAGTGCCTTCTTCTTCCTGTGTATGCGCCGCCTCTGTTTGGTTTCATCTCTGCTGCCTGTTCATCATCGTTTTTTGTGCCTTCGACAGTACAGCGCCGCTCGGTTTGCAAGCACTCCACTGTTCTCTGGTTTTTTATTCCTATCTGGTTTTCTTCTTCTCTCAAAAACCGGATCTCGTTTTTTTTGTTTCCCACGCCATTTTGGCTCGTGCGGTTCTAGAGTCATGGCGGCGGTGTTAATTCGGCTGGTACTGTGTGGCGGCGGTGCTCGATTGTGCTGCGCAGAACACCCGTGAGCAGTGCTTAGCGCTAAGCGGCGCACGGGCGCAGCCGAAGCTGCTGGACGCCGCAAGTACACACGCGTGCCTGCGTTCCTGTGGCTCTCGGTACAAGGCGCATGAGACCTGACGCACTGGATGTGATCGGTCAAATGCACACAGGAGACAAAAATTCAGAACAGTAATTAATCTCTCCTCGGTTTGCGTGCCTTGCATTAAATTTCGAAATAGATTTAATTACTGCAAGAGTTTTTTTTTCAGATTGCACTATGAATGTTTGTTGATATAACTTTGTATCCTTAAGTGCATTTTGAACTATTCGTGAGTAGTCTTTTAATCTGCCTTTAAGCACTGTATTGGTGTTTCTTTGTCTAGGACACCGGTCGTTTCTAGGCTAGATATTTTTAGGCTTAGGTGATCTGTTTACTTATATGTGCTAAGTTTGTTGAGGCGCGTTGGGTGTTGGGAGAAGGCCATTGATTTGAAAGAATTTTTTAGGCGCCCATTCACCCCCCCTCTGGTCGCTACTTTCGGTCCTACATATTGTTAGTACTATTAGTTAGTGTCCAATATATTGGCACAATCACTATAGTTTAAAGATGAGTCGTAGAAAATTGAGTTCCACTATATGATCTTGTTTATTCTTATCCCCAGAAATCAGTTGGTGATAAAGTGATGGTTAAGTATATGCATGGTGGGTTCCGGGTGCAAGCTAGGTGTTGACACGGAAACGTGCCCCCGCACTTGGGTCAGTTCGACGATCCAAAAGTGCATGGATACTTAGGGACGGGCCTAAGCGTGACGTGGCACCGACGTCGCGTTCTGACTACCCTTAATAGTGATAAGGGGGGTGGAGTCGCCAGGCAACCAGATTACACAAAATAATCCAATTAGCCGAAAGAGATAGATTAAACAAAATAAAATCAACAAACCAGTCAGATCCCGTCTGGTTCGAAGTCTGGTGCGAAGGGTGCGCCGAAGGGTACCTTCGGCATCTGGTGCGAAGTACTCCGCCGAAGGGTTCTTCGGCGTTCGGACTGATCTGACCGAAGATAGACTCCGAACAGATCTGGTGCGAAGTACTCCTATCGATTGGCTGTAATTACCTTGTACATCCGATTTGAAGGTAACACGTTGTAATTACTTTGTACGTCGACGACGAAGAAGGTTGTTGGCACTGTTTTGTTGCCCACCGTCAGCTCCATAGAGAGTACTCCCTTGGCCTCGGTGCTCTCGCCGCTGAAGCCGTTGAGCATCAAGTTAGTCTTTTTCAGGTCATCTTCGTCCCTGCCAAGTTTCTTCAACAATGAATAAGGCATTAGGTTAACAGTGGTGCCGCCGTCGATGAGCATCCAGGAAATCGGCTTCCCATCGATGTGACCTCTAACATAGAGGGGTTTTAGGTGGCGAGCCGATTCCTCGGGCTTCTCGAAGATAGCGCTGCGTGGACCGAGGTTCAATTGGGTGACCTCGGCCTCGTCCCGTGGTAGGGCGAACTCGGCGGGTAATGTGACGATGTTGATGTCCATCGCCTGAGGCACGGGCCCCTCAGATACGGGTGAGTAATCGTCGTCGAGCAAGTCGTCGTCGTCGCTCAGACTAGGAGCTGGGTTGGTCATCTCAACCGACTTCTCCCTCCATACATGTTTGGTAGCTGGCCGAGGGTGGATCTCTTCGAAAATAGTATCACGCTCGGCCTCAGCTACCTTCTCGCGCATCTTCTGCGCCCGCAACCTTTGTAGGCGTCTCTTCTATGATTTGGACATGCCCGGAGGAGCCCAGGATGGCTGCGGCTTGGTGCCTGGAGCCACTGTCCGACTCCTGTTAATTCTGGCCAAAGTGTGTCCTTCGGCCTTGGGCACACTGTGTTCGAAGGGGGCTTCGCTGCGAACCCCGCCGAACGGATCAACCTCGTTCGGCCGATCGAACCAAGCTTCGGCGCGGAGCCCGGCCGAAGCATGCGGCTTACCTCCGTCAGCCTTCGGTGACAAAGTCTTTGGGATTGGGACCTCCTGGGTCCCAACTCTGATAGTTATGGCTTCGGACTCCCTGACTTCGGCCTCCGCGTGCTCGCACCCTCTGGCTTCGTTCTGCAGGGTCCAATTCAGAGGTACCACAGACAGTCTGTGGATGATGCCCCCTCCACTGCGTCTGTTTGCCCCTACCATTCATAATACTCTGAAGAAAAACAAGGCATAGGGTTAGTCTGTGGAGGGTACCCTGACCCAGACACGTACGGAGCCCACGGGGTTCCCGCCTAGTCATACGGTGGAGGCATCGGAGGCTCTAGCGGCCTTGCCCACTGTGAGTCGAACCCGTTACCTGGAGTAGGGTTCGGCCAAGTCGAAGGCATCTCAGACCATACCAGCGAAGGGTCCTGCCAGGCCGGAGGTACATTCGGCCCGTGCGGGCCGAAGCCTCCCATCGGAGAAATGCACCATGGTGCGGGGTTCGGCCATTGGGGGCCAAAGCTGTCGCATGGGGGACCCGACCACTGGTGTTCGAAGTTGTCGTGTGGGGAACCCGACCATTGGGGTCCGAAGTCGTTGCACGGGGGGCTCGGCCATTGTGGCCTAGAACCACCGTGCGGAGCATCGGGATACCGTGGCCCGAAGCCTCCGTGCAGAGGGTTCAGACCCTTCGGTTCGAAGCCACCCTTCGAAGGTCCCGGCCCCTTCGGCTGTTTTAGCTGAGCGCGCGGGCCTACTTCTTTGGCCCTCTCCTGATGCTTGTTCAACAGCATGTTATATGTTACCTTCAGCCTTTTGCGAGCCTTAGCCGAAGGGGTATTGACGTTCTGTTTCCACACTCCTACCTCAGGGTTCTTTGGCACGAGTGTGCGAGTACGCAGTTCTCCGACAATCACATCTTTTCCTTTAGTAGACTCGGCCTGTTCTGGATGAATCAACACCTTCTTCTCGCCGAGGTCGACGGCATCGACTGGAAAAGGGTCTTTATCTAGCTTCATTTTTGGATCATGGTCTATCTTCAATCGTCCTTCTTCTATGGCCGATTGTATCTGCCGTCGAAAAACATTGCAATCATTAGTATTATGAGAATGTGAATCATGCCACTTACAGTATGGATGCTTCTTTAACTCGTCGGCAGGTGGGATAACTTGACCCTTAGGTATCTTGAGAAGCTGACTCTTTAAGAGAAAATCAAATATTTTATCACATTTAGTCACATCGAATGAGTACTTGACCTCATTAAGTCTATTCTTTGTGGGGGATGGTCATAGCTCGGAGCAAGTGATAGGTTTGTTTTTAGTATTTGTAACCTATTCGGCCGCGTACATGTCAGCCAAATCCTCCTCCTCTGACTCCTCCTCATCAGAGCGTTCCATAATGTGGATTTCGGCCCTAGGCTTGCTAAATGTCTTAATAAATTTCTTATCTTTGGCTCGACCTTCTTGGACCAGAGCCTGCTGTAGAACCTGGCTAACTTCTAAAAAGTTTTGGTTATCTAACCTTTCTTTAAGCTCGGAACGCAACCCATTAAAAGCTAATTCCGCCAAGTCCCTTTCTGAAATATTAAGTCTAAAACACCGATTCCTGGTATCCCTGAAACGCTTGATATACTCAGAGGCGCTTTCACTAGATTTTTGCTTAACTGATGTCAAATGCGAAAGCCTAAGTTCTGTTTCACCCGTGTAGAAATAATCGTGGAATTTCTGCTCTAAATCTTCCCACGTGTGGATGGAGTTCGGCGGGAGCGCCGAAAACCAAGTGAAAGCTGTGCCGGATAGCGAGAGAGAAAACCGTCTAACCTTCAGGGCATCTATCCCGCTAACCTCTCCACACTGCGCCAAAAATTGACTAACATGCTCTAGTGTGGTCCTGCTACCCTCGCCATCGAATTTAGTGAACTCAGGGATCCTATAGCCACGGGGGTAGGGTACTGTATCAAGATGATCGGGGTATGGTTTGCGGTAAACCCTAACCCGTCCCTTGGGCACGAAGCCGGCACACTCCCTAAACAGTGCGCGGACCCGCTCATCTAAATCATCTTGGTAGTTTGTTTGCATGCGCCTCTCATGTGGGGCGCGACACGTGGTGGGATATCAGCGTGTCGGCCATGTGCTTCTTCCTACGCGCTATTTGTGCAACGTGCTCATGTCCCGGCGCCTGCGCGTGTGGTGCGGGTAGCGCAGGTATTGGCACAGGTGTTGTGTGGTATGTAGTATTAGTTTGACCATAGGTATAATGATTGGTCTCGTCCATAAGTGATGAGGCCGGAGACATGTTTGTCGGAGGTGCACTAGCTATAGGAACCGGGGGTGCGGCCTCAGTGAAGCCGAACCTTCTAAGAGTCGCCTCTACTTGGGAGCTGACTGCCGAATCTAAACGGTTGGCTAGCGAAGCGCTAATGGCCTGATCTACTGATGCGACTATTTTTTGCTCAATTTCTAAAGAAGATAAACGAGGCGATTCCGGTGTTACCTGGACCTGAGCGGGGTTGGGGGTGACGATGTCGCGCTTGACGAAGCCTGCGCGTGTCTTAATGTAGCCTCCAAGCATCATGTCTTGGAGCGCCTTTAGCCTTGCCTCGATCTCTGCTCGGTCTTCTGCGGGGATATCTTCAAGTGTAGGTGACATTATGTTGCGGTTGGCAATATCCGCGCCTCCTATTGTGTCCATCGGCGGTGTAGATGTAGTAGTTGAAGTAGATGTACCGGTGGTCGATGTAGACATACTCATCGTGATGGCGTAGCTTCTCTCCAGCGTAGTCGCCTAAAAGTGTGTTGACACGGAAACGTGCCCCAGCACTTGGGTCAGTTCAACGATCCAAAAGTGCACGGATATTTAGGGACGGGCCTAAGCATGACGTGGCACCGACGTCGCGTTCCGACTACCCTTAATAGTGATAAGGGGGGTGGAGTCGCCAGGCAACCAGATTACACAAAATAATCCAATTAGCCAAAAGAGATAGATTAAACAAAATAAAATCAACAAACAAGTCAGAGCCCATCTAGTTCGATGTCTGGTGCGAAGGGTGCGCCGAAGGGTACCTTTGGCGTCTAGTGCGAAGTACTCCACCGAAGGGTTCTTCAGCGTTTGTACTGATCTGACCAAAGATAGACTCCGAACAGATATGGTGCGAAGTACTCCGCCGAAAGGTGCTTCGGTGTTCGGTGTTCGCTTTATAGTAGTGCTAGTTCACACCATGATTAACTACAATTGACTCCATGTAAATCGCATGCATAGAAAAAAGAACCGGTTTTTTGAACTAATTATCGCATCATGCCCATGTTGTCCTATTCATACAATATGAGATGAAACATAATTTCTAGGTTCATCCAATCTATCACAATTTCATCACATGGCACTCATGCTGCCAATACAGAAGTACAAACTCCCTTTCATCTTGAAAATAATTCCAGGGACAAACATCACATGTTTTCCATCACACATCATCACCATAGTCACACTCAAACCGAAACCTAGGAACACTAACATAAGGGCTATTAGGATAGTCTGATAATATTTTCCTGTGACCGGTAAAAAACATTCCATTTTTATTAGTAGCCACTGTGTGGTGAATTAGCATGGTACTACGAATTGAACCATTCAAAGTTGCGCTCAATACTGACCTCAGCAAGATATAAATTAGCTAGCACACATCTATTTTTATCCAATGAACATTCATTCATGGATGACTAATTATAGCATTCTCCATGCCACACCATCCATGGCGCTATTGCCTCCCTATAAATACACAACAACATTGACAATGACACAAACAAGCATCCATATATCGATCAACTAACAAAATAGTTCACAAGAACTTTGTGATGGCTTCCTCGTTTTCCATTCTACTCGTTGTGGTGACATTGGTGGCTCTGCTAGCTGTTGGTTCATGTGGCACCGACTTCACCGTCCATGTTGAGAAGGGCTCCTGTCCCACAAAGTTATCACTAGTCACCAACGTCGAAGTTTCTGAAGTGGAGATCAGGGAGAAGGGTTCCAACGATTTCTTAGAGTGCAAGGGATCGGGCACCAAGTGGACACTCGAAAGCAAGGAGCCTCTCAAGGGCCCCTTTGCTGTCCGCTTGACCCTCAAGAATGGTGGATACCGAGTTGATGACGCAGCCATCCCTGAAGAATGGAAGGCTGACAGTGTCTACAAGACTAAGATCCAAGTCTAAGTAAATAGTAATGCATGCACCACACATGCATCTACATATGCAAGAGAGAGAAAGACAGCTTGGTTGGTAATGAATAAAACATGTAATTTTTATTATTTTGTGAAGCACCAATGAGCGGAATAATTTATAGCTATGGCCTACTCTTGTATCATATGCCAGGCAAAAAAAATATTAAGTCTCCTTCCAGCAATGTGTTCACAATTTATCTTTCCATCCTGTGTGCTTTATTATGTTATCAACCAAGCCCACTATAAATTCAAAATCCCATATGTAATTGAATTGTTGATCCTAGATTTTTTTCATATTCCTTTTGGTATGAAATGACAATATTTATTTATTGTCGATGTTTGAGGTAGGCCTACTCTATAAATAATATGACTCAAAATATAATCTTTTAAATTTTTATGTGCCATATTTTTTGAGAGGAACAACTCCAGTCCAATTTATAAAATAATCCACCACGGATGCACTAACAATAAAGCTGTGGAGGATTTATTTCATGGATGAAATACAAGGCAAGTCCTTGGAGCGGCCTTGAATTGACCATGGGATGCGACATATTGCAATGTGATGAAAGCGCATCATCAATTCTTAGATAAGCTTCTCGTTGTTTGTACTATTTGAAATTGTTGGACCAAAACAAATTCTTTTGAATAGACGGTCTTTTCTTAACACACAACGCTACTCCAATTAAACTAGAAGAAACAAACACATTTGTAAATCCTAAATGAAATTAGTTTTATCACCCTCTTGTTTGATATGATGTGAAACAACATTCTAAGGGATCACAAATACTATAAAAATAATCTAGCCTTCAAAAAACAACCAGTGTTCTAATTGAAAAGACACTTACATAGTGCTCAAATGCAGACCAAGACTACTCACAGATCAGATGGACAGATCACAAAGCATTTCAATAATTCTCATGTAGTTCATCGATCTCATGCCAATCACACATATTTCAAAGATATTTAATCGCAACATATAGAATAGTCTAAAAAGGTAAAACTCACAGATGAATCATACTGAACATCACATATTCACAAGCATATTATCAAAAAGACAATAGGTAAAATATAAAAATAAAACAAATGAATGTTACCTATTGTAGCGGTAGCAGATGTTGATGAAGCGATGTCCAGACAATGCTGGAAACCGACAGAGAAATCAACAGCTGATATGATGCGTAGGCTTCAGGAGTTGAGCCTGATGTGTGAGGTTGGTTGGCAGCGGATCGAGGAAGGACATATGACAGTAGCTATGGTTCTTTGTTAGGGATGGATTCGGATCAGATACGAATGAAAATGAATCCGGATAACACTATTTACCACATTTTAATTCGAATACGAATATGGATTTGGATGTTCTCAAATACGAATACAAACGGATGTTTCGAATACGAATATGTGTTCGGATGTTTACTCGGTTTAACTCCAAATGTTCGTTGTTTCACTAATTTTCCAAAAGTCCAAAGGGTCCAATATACCAAATTAGAATAATAATTAATAAGAAACAATGATACACAATAAACCATGCACAAACTAAATTTTTAAACAACACTAGCTAACATTCATCATACACAACAACTAATAAGAACCACATAAAGTCTTGAATTGAAATTCATCATACATTTCAACAAAAATAACACACAAATTGAGTCCAGGCGCGCCAATGCAGAAAAAACAAGCGGCAATTTAGAAAGAATTGGCTGAATTTTATTGTTTTTAAAAATTAAATATTTTCAAAAATTTATTAACATCCTATATGATAAATTTCTCGAAAAAATTTCAAAATTTTATCATGGTATATAAGTATAATATTATAACACCGTGACAAGTCTCGTATATTTCAGAATTTATTTGATTTTTTTATAATTAAAAAATCCTTAATCTCCACATTACCGATGAAGTGTCATAACATAATTTTTTAACATTTCTTAAAATTTACTGGATAAGAACAAAAAATGGACACAAATAGTGAATGTGATTTTTCTATAAATTTTAGTGCATTATTTTAGGTACTTGCAGTTCAAATTTCATATATTCCAATTTAAATACTAGAAACACAATTAATGAGTTAAAAATAGAAAATGGATCTATAAAAATACAAAAAAAATTATATGGGATTAGATATGTTGTATTTTGATTATATAAAAAATTTAAGTTCAAACAAACATTTAACCATCAATATACTGTAAACCATAGCTTATTACTTCTCAAAACTCTAATTCATCTCAAGAGAATCTCACATTTCTTAACATCCTATATGATAAAATTTTCAAAACATTTTAAAAATTTTATAATTATATATACGTATAATATTATAACATTGTGACAAGTCTCGTATATTTTAGACTTTATTTGATTTTTTATAATTAAAAAACTCTTAAGCTCCACATTACTGATGAAGTATCGTAACATAAATTTTTTTAACATTTCTTTAAATTTAGTGGACAAGAACTAAAAATGGACACAAAATAGTTAATGTTATTTTTCTATAAATTTTAGTGTATTATTTCAGGTACTTGCAGTTCAAATTTCACATATTCCAATTTAAATACTAGAAACACAATTAATGAGTTAAAAATAGCAAATGGATCTAGAAAAATACAAAAAACTTATATGGTATGAGATATGTTTTATTTTGATTATATAAAAAATTCAAGTTCAAACAAATATTTAACCATCATTTTACTTTAAATCATAGCCTATTCCTTCACAAAACTCTCTTTCCTCTCAAGAGAACTCAGATTTCTTAACATTCTATATGATAAATTTCTCGAAACATTTTCAAAACTTTATCATGATATCTACGTATAATATTATAATACCGTGATAAGTCTTGTATTTTTCAGACTTTGTTTGATTGTTTTATAATTAAAAAATCCTTAAGCTTCACATTACCGATAAAGTGTCGTGACATAAATTTTTTAATATTTCTTTAAATTTCATGGATAAGAACTAAAAATGGACACAAAATAGTGAATTCAATTTTTCTATAAATTTTAGTGCATTATTTAGGTACTTGCAGTTCAAATTTCACATATTCCAATTTAAATACTAGAAACACAATTAATGAGTTAAAAATAGCAAATGGATCTAGCAAAATGCAAACAATTTATATGGTATGATATATGTTGTATTTTGATTATATAAAAAAATTCAAGTTCAAACAAACATTTAACCATCAATTTACTTTAAACCATAGCCTATTCATTCTCAAAACTCTGTTCTCTCTCAAGAGAATCTCAGATTTCCTAACATTCTATATGATAAATTTTTAAAAACATTTTAAACATTTTATCATGGTATCTACGTATAATATTATAACATCATGATAAGTCTCGTATTTTTTAGACTTTATTTGATTTTTTTATAATTAAAAAACCCTTAAACTCCACATTACCGATGAAGTATCGTGATATAAATTTTTTAATATTTATTTAAATTTCATGGATAAGAACTAAAAATGGACACAAAATAGTGAATGCAATTTTTCTATAAATTTTAGTGCATTATTTTAGGTACTTGCATTTAAAATTTCACATATTTCAATTTAAATCCTAGAAACACAATTAATGAGTTAAAAATAACAAATGTATCTAGAAAAATACAAAAAAATTATATGAAATGAGATATGTTGTATTTTGATTATAAAAAAATTCAAGTTCAAACAAATATTTAACTATCAATTTATTTTAAACCATAACTTATTAATATTCACTAACTTAAGTATTCCATAATTATATAAATAATAAATAAACTATTAATATAGTGATAATATATTATGTTGAGTCTAAGTTTAATCTGTGTGAAATCCTAAAACGAATACGGATATATCCATTTTCATATCCACATTCAGCAGAATTCGGATATCCGTTTCTATATCCATATTTGTAAAACGAATTCGGATATTTTCGAATGTCATCCATATTTAATTTAGATACGAATACGAATATCTATATTTACAGTTATTCGAATATGAATATGGATATCCATCCCTATCCTTTGTGTGCAGTTCAGAAATCCCGAGAGCAGTATGGACGCCGGTCATGTCACACGTTACCCAAGGCGGCAGGAAAAACCATAGACGCAGCCACTGATAATCGGTGAAAAAACGCGTAGTGCTCGTGAGGGGAAAGTGCCGCTAGGGATGGATATGGATTTCAGAATATCCGAATTATCCGTATTCGTATTCGAATTATTGTAAATATGGATATCCGTATTCGTATCCGAATTAAATATGGATGACATTCGGAAATATCCGAATTCGTTTTACAAATGTGGATATGGAAACGGATATCCGAATTCTGCTGAATGTGGATATGAAAATGGATACATCCGTATTCGTTTTAGGATTTCACACAGATTAAACTTAGACTCAAGATAATATATTATCACTATATTAATGGTTTATTTATTATTTATATAATTATGAAATACTTAAGTTAGTGAATATTAATAAGTTATGGTTTAAAATAAATTGATGGTTAAATATTTTTTGAACTTTATTTTTTTTATAATCAAAATACAACATATCTCATTTCATATAATTTTTTTGTATTTTTTTAGATACATTTGCTATTTTTAACTCATTAATTGTGTTTCTAGGATTTAAATTGAAATATGTGAAATTTGAAATGCAAGTACCTAAAATAATGCACTAAAATTTATAGAAAAATTGCATTCACTATTTTGTGTCCATTTTAGTTCTCATCCATGAAATTTAAAGAAATATTAAAAAAATTATGTTACGACACTTCATCGGTAATGTGGAGCTTAAGGTGTTTTTAATTATAAAAAAATCAAATAAAGTCTGAAAAATACGAGACTTATCACAGTGTTATAATATTATACATAGATACCATGATAAAAGTTTGAAAATGTTTCGAGAAATTTATCATATAGAATGTCAAGAAATTTGAGATTCGCTTAAGAGGAAATAGAGTTTTAAGAAGGAATAGGTTATGGTTTAAAATAAATTTATGGTTAAATATTTGTTTGAACTTGAATTTTTTTATATAATCAAAATACAACATATCTCATACCATATAATTGTTTTGTATTTTTCCAGATCCATTTGCTATTTTTAACTCATTAATTGTGTTTCTAGTATTTAAATTGGAATATGTGAAATTTGAGCTGCAAGTACCTAAAACAATGCACTAAAATTTATAGAAAAATTTCATTCATTATTTTGTGTCCATTTTTAGTTCTCATCCATGAAATTTAAAGAAATGTTAAAAAATTTATGTTACGACACTTCATCGGTAATGTGGAGCTTAAGGGTTTTTTAATTATAAAACAATCAAATAAAGTCTGAAAAATACGAGACTTATCAAAGTGTTATAATATTATACATAGATACCATGATAAAAGTTTGAAAATGTTTCGAGAAATTTATCATATAGAATGTCAAGAAATCTGAGATTCACTTAAGAGGAAATAGAGTTTTAAGAAGGAATAGGTTATGGTTTAAAGTAAATTTATGGTTAAATATTTGTTTCAACTTGAATTTTTTTATATAATCAAAATACAACATATCTCATACCATATAATTTTTTTGTATTTTTCTAGATCCATTTGCTATTTTTAACTCATTAATTGTGTTTCTAGTATTTAAATTGGAATATGTGAAATTTGAACTGCAAGTACCTAAAATAATACACTAAAATTTATAAAAAAATCACATTCACTATTTTGTGTCCATTTTTAGTTCATATACACTAAATTTAAAGAAATGTTAAAAAATTTATGTTACGACACTTCATCGGTAATGTGGATCTTAAGGGTTTTTTAATTATAAAAAAAATCAAATAAAGTATGAAAAATACGAAACTTATCACAGTGTTATAATATTATATGTAGATACCATGATAAAATTTTTAAAATGTTTTGAGAAATTTATCATATAGGATGTCAAGAAATCTGAGATTCGCTTAAGAGGAAATAAAGTTTTAAGAAGAAATAGGTTATGGTTTAAAGTAAATTTATGGTTAAATATTTTTTTGAACTTTAATTTTTTTATATAATCAAAATACAACATATATCATATCATATAATTTCTTTGTATTTTTCCAGATCCATTTGCTATTTTTAACTCATTAATTGTGTTTCTAGTATTTAAATTGGAATATGTGAAATTTGAACTGCAAGTACCTAAAATAATACACTACAATTTTTTAAAAAATCACATTCACTATTTTGTGTCCATTTTTAGTTCATATCCACTAAATTTAAATAAATGTTTAAAAAATCATGTTACGACACTTCATGTGTAATGTGGAGCTTAAGGGTTTTTAATTATAAAAAATCAAATAAAGTCTGAAAAATACGAGAATTATCACAGTGTTATAATATTATATGTAGATACCAAGATAAAATTTTGAAAATGTTTCGAGAAATTTATCATATAAAATGTTAAGAAATCTGAGATTCTCTCAAGAGGAAATAGAGTTTTGAGAAGGAATAGGATATGGTTTAAAGTAAATTTATGGTTAAATATTTGTTTGAACTTGAATTTTTTTATATAATCAAAATACAACATATCTCATTCCATATAAATTGTTTGTATTTTTCTAGACCCATTTGCTATTTTTAATTCATTAATTGTGTTTCTAGGATTTAAATTGGAATATGTGAAATTTGACCTGCAAGTACTTAAAATAATGCACTAAAATTTATAGAAAAATCATATTCACTATTTTGTGTCCATTTTTAGTTATTATCCGCTAAATTTAAATAAATGTTTAAAAAATCATGTTACGACACTTTATCGGTAATATGGAGCTTAAGGGTTTTTTAATTATAAAAAAAATCAAATAAAGTCTGAAAAATACGAGACTTGTCATAGTATTATAATATTATACGTAGATATCATGATAAAATTTTTAAAATGTTTTGAGAAATTTTTGAAAATGTTTAATTTTTAAAAATAATAAAATTCAGCCAATTATTTCCAAATTGTTGTATGATGAAATTTAGATTGTGCTGTTTAAAGACTCAATTTATGTGTTCTTGTTGGTTGACATGTATGATGAATTTCAGTTCAAGACTTTATGTAGTTCTTGTTGGTTGTTTTGTATGATGAATTTTAGTTAGTGTTGTTTAAAAACTTAGTTTGTGCATGGTTTATTGTGTATTATTGTTTCTTATTAATTATAATTCTAATTTGGTATATTGGACCCTTTGGATATTTGGAAAATTTGTGAAACAACAAACATTTGGAGTTAAACCGAGTAAACATCCGAATACATATTCGTATTCGAAACATCCGTTTTGTATTCGTATTCGAGAACATCCGAATCCGTATTCGTATTCGAATTAAAATGTGGTAAATAGCGCTATCCGGATTCGTTTCCATCTGTATCCGATCCGAATCCATCCTAAGTGCCGCCAGGCGACAGAAATCTCTAGGTGAAACCACAAAGAAATTTTTATGGCACAAAAAACGAGAAATGGCCAGGAAATCAGCGTTGCACACAGGCTGTACAACAACAACAAAAAATCCGGCGGAAAACTCTAGGCCGATAGCAGTGCGAGTACTATGCTTTGTGAAATCACGTTGTGTGGCGGAGAAAATCGCGATAAAGCCCTGTCGCCGTGAGCACGCGAGAATTCACACGAGTGCTAGATAGTTTGTCCTAATGCGAGATTTTCATAGCTGCTATGGCTTCACATCATGACCTTTGGATGTTTATCCGACGGTTTTGAGCCAAAACTAACAAAACCTCTTCCAATATTGACACGTGTCCACCATCTCGCGATCTTGACTGCCAACAAATCTTTTCCGCTCTCGATCCCTCGAGCTGTCTTGTCACTTGCACTAGCTAGCATCCCCTTCGATTGATTTGGTTAACACGCTGTTATTGATACCAAGATTTGGTAAAAGCTCAGGCCCACAAAGGATGCCGCATGATCAACAAAAGTCAAAGAGGTATAGTCAAAAATGGTCAAAGAAGCTCGTTCATGATGCATACATGACCGGATAGGAAGAGCCGATAGAGATAAAGATGAGAAGAAGATAAAGATTATCCAGAATCGGTTAAAATAAAATACTTGGATGACAAGTCTCCAGACTATAAATATGTACCCCTTATCTAGATTAAAAACACATCTCCGTCAAACAACTACTCGGCGCATTGCCACCCTTGGCTTCCAAGGTTAATCCCAGTGGGATTTGGCACTCAGAGCTGGGCTACATCGTTCCGATCTCCGGTGAAGAGGTGAGTCCCGACACCCCCGACGACCGTATCGACTAGGTTAGTATCCTCACGGCTGCATCAATTTGATCTGTTGAGGTGAACATTGGAATAGTACGGTCACCAGTTGTCCTTGGTGTATTAGCTAGGTCTAAGGCTACATCAGTTTATTTGATCTCTTAGATTGATGTGATTTAGGTGTGATAGTTTGAGGTTTCATCGGCTAGGTCTGACATCTCTTGTTATTGTATCTTTTTCATGTTGCATACAATTCATCTAAATAAAGCATGCCCGATACTTTGATATATTATTAACATCATCATGACTAGCTACTATCTTTGTTAGGTCTGATCTAGTTATTGCGATGATTTTCATGATATAGACATGTATCTAGTGTGTTTTATTTATTTCTGTCAGTGTACAAGCCGACGAGTTATCTTCAATTCAGCGCCATATCATACACACCATCGGAAAACACTCATCGGCCCACATGCATAAATTATCTATCTCATCGGTCGATGGCATACTCGCCCGATTGGTTCAGCCATGGTCATCAGCCTTATGGTCGATCGACATGATATTGCACGATTTCACTATCTCTACCACAGTCATCGGCTCGCCAGCCAATCGACTATGCTACTGATGTTGTCCTTCATGTTTCCTTATCAGTTGCAAGGTCAAATTGATTGGCACGCTGTAACACCCCAAATTTGCAGAGAAATAAAAATACCTTTTATTATATTTTTCTGGAAGTAATTAATTTTGAAATACCTTTAATACCCTTCTAAGCTTAATTGAACTAGAGCCTAGATAAAATATCCAAACCAGGGGCTAGAAAATTTTGTATATGATCCCAAGGCCAAGATATATTTTTGAGAATTTTTACAAATTTTTATCACCCTTGGAAGTAGCCCAAATATTTTAAACTAATTTCAGCAATTAAATTTATTCGGAAAACATTTTAAACAGTAACGACCCCTTCCCCCTCTTCTCCCTCCCCTGGCCGGCCCAGCCCATTCCCTCCCCATGCCCCTCACTGACAAGCGGACCCCACTGGTCAGTGGCCCTCTCCCTCCGCGCGCGCCCGCCCACCACCTCGGCCCCACCTGTCGGCGCCAACCCCCCTCTCGGCCGAACCCGACCCCACCCGTCAGCCCCGCCCATTGCCACACACGCGCCCGCTGCCCGGTGGCCCCCACCTGTCGGACCCATCGTCCACCTCGTGCTCCCCCTAAATCCACCGGCCGAAGACCTCACCTCGGATCCGCCCCCGCCGGCCCCCTCCCCTCCATTTATCGCCAGTTTAATGCACCCCGAGGCCCGCCGGCCATTTAATCGCGTTAAGGGACGCGTTTAAGCCCTGTGATCGCAGCGTCCGTGCAAGGCGAGACCTCACCGGTGAGTGAATGCCTCCCCTCGGCTTTCCTTGCATGCGTCCCCCTCTGACCCTCGCCAGCGCCTCTATTTAAACCCCCGGCCTCCACCGCGTCTAGCCCGTACGTCTGATCGTATTGAGAACGAACCAGAAGCGCCCCACTTTGGTTTTTAGCACCACACCGCCGCCCTCGCTCCAGTCGTCGCCCATCGTCGCCGGAGTTCCCCTCCGTCCTCGACGATCGCATCGTCGTGACCATCGGTGCCTCCCCGACCTCGGCCACCCCTCCTACATCGACGAAGACCGCCGGAGCCGCCTCGCCGACAAGGGACCTGAACCCCTCCACCGTCTACACTCATCGCTGGCTGCACCCCGTCGACCTCGGACCACCGCATCGGTACCCTTGTACTCCCCTAGTCGCCCTCTTTCCATTTCTAGGCGTAGCTAGTACCGTCGTCGCTCGCCGTGGCCTCTGGCCCGCTCGCCGTCGCCGGAGAAGACGACCGGCACGGGTAGAGTACCCGTGCCGTGTCGGATTCGATCGCGACCGTGCAATCTAGATCCGACGGTGGCGGTTAAACCGTTCGCGTGATTTAATCAGATCTGTTAGATCTCGGCGAAGCATTACGTTCTAATCTGAGCCGTCCGTTCATATTTAAAACCCGCATCGAATCCAGGCCATCCATCGCGTACCAATTCGATCTTTTAATCTCAGCCGTCCGTTTTCATTTAAACCACCTGCCTCGCCTGTGGCCATCCGATCACGATCCAACGGTGGATCTGGATCCGGCGCACGCGCACAGTGCGCGGGTTCACGTTGGATTCGGTTCACCGTGGACCCGAGACCGTTTTCAATTTAAATAAAAATTCAGAAATTGATTTAAACTTTGGAAATTCATATCTTGCTCATTTAACTTCAAATTTAACCAGTTTAATTCCAAAAAATTCATAATTTTATTCTCTACATGTTAATACAATAAAAACAGTAGGTTTATTTTGAGTATTTCATTTTTATTTAATAAAGTATTCAAATGCACTTTAGGATAAACTCAAAATTTGTCCATTTCAACTTTAGAAAAATTTATCTTTTATCCTCTTCATATTGGTGTAATTGTAACAATAGATTTATTCTGAACTTTCTATTTTAAATTAATTGGAAGTTTATAATACATTAGTTTACATTATTTTTCCTTTTTAGAGAGGCCATAACTCCATTAAAGTTCATTTTAAAATGTTTATAAAATAAACTCCAGAAAGTTAACCACTTTATTCTCCTTGGTTCAAACTAAAAAAACCTATGTGCCTATTGTGTGATTTTTGGATTGTTTAATTGAATGTTACGTTTAAATTATTTATAACGAGAAGACTACGACGCCGCCTGGAGCCACTGTCCGACTCCTGTTAATTCTGGCCAAAGTGTGTCCTTCGGCCTTAGGCACACTGTGTTCGAATGGGGCTTCGCTGCGAACCCCGTCGAACGGATCGGCCTCGTTCGGCCGATCGAACCAAGCTTCGGCGCGGAGCCCGGCCGAAGCATGCGGCTTACCTCCGTCAGCCTTCGGTGACAAAGTCTTTGGGATTGGGACCTCCTGGGTCCCAACTCTGATAGTTATGGCTTCGGACTCCCTGACTTCGGCCTCCGCGCGCTCGCACCCTCTGGCTTCATTCTGCAGGGTCCGATTCAGACGTACCACAGACAGTCTGTGGACGATGCCCCCCTCCGTTGCGTCTGTTTGCCCCTGCCATTCATAATACTCTGAAGGAAAACAAGGCATAGGGTTAGTCTGTGGAGGGTACCCTGACCCAGACACGTACGGAGCCCACGGGGTTCCCGCCCAGTCATACGGTGGAGGCATCGGAGGCTCTAGCGGCCTTGCCCACTGTGAGTCGAACCCGTTACCTGGAGTAGGGTTCGGCCAAGTTGAAGGCATCTCAGACCATACCAGCGAAGGGTCCTGCCAGGCCGGAGGTACATTCGGCCCGTGCGGGCCGAAGCCTCCCATCGGAGAAATGCACCATGGTACAGGGTTCGGCCATTGGGGGCCGAAGCTGTCGCATGGGGGACCCGACCACTGGGGTTCGAAGTTGTCGTGCGAGGAACCCGACCATTGGGGTCCGAAGTCATTGCACGTGGGCTTGGCCATTGTGGCCCATAACCACCGTGCGGAGCATAGGGATACCGTGGCCCGAAGCCTCCGTGCGGAGGGTTCACACCCTTCGGTACGAAGCCACCCTTCGAAGGTCTCGGCCCCTTCGGCTGTTTTAGCTGAGCGTGCGGGCCTACTTCTTTGGCCCTCTCCTGATGCTTGTTCAACAACATGTTATATGTTACCTTCAGCCTTTTGCGAGCCTTAGCCGAAGGGGTATTGACGTTCTATTTCCACACTCCTACCTCAAGGTTCTTTGGCACGAGTGTGCGAGTACGCGGTTCTCCGACAATCACATCTTTTCCTTTAGCAGACTCGGCATGTTCTGGATGAATCAACACCTTCTTCTCGTCGAGGTCGACGACGTTGACTGAAAAAGGGTCTTTATCTATCTTCATTTTTGGATCATGGTCTATCTTCAATCGTCCTTCTTCTATGGCCGATTGTATCTGCCGTCGAAAAACATTGCAATCATTAGTATTATGAGAATGTGAATCATGCCACTTACAGTATGGATGCTTCTTTAACTCGTCGGTAGGTGGGATAACTTGACCCTTAGGTATCTTGAGAAGCTGACTCTTTAAGAGAAAATCAAATATTTTATCACATTTAGTCACATCGAATGAGTACTCGACCTCATTAAGTCTATTCTTTGTGGGGGATGGTCATAGCTCGGAGCAAGTGACAGGTTTGTTTTTAGTATTTATAACCTATTCGGCCGCGTACATGTCGGCCGAATCCTCCTCCTCTGACTCCTCCTCATTAGAGCGTTCCATAATGTGGATTTTGGCCCTAGGCTTGCTAAATGTCTTAATAAATTTCTTATCTTTGGCTCGACCTTCTTGGACCAGAGCCTGCTGTAGAACCTGGCTAACTTCTAAAAAGTTTTGGTTATCTAACCTTTCTTTAAGCTCGGAACGCAACCCATTAAAAGCTAATTCCGCCAAGTCCCTTTCTGAAATATTAAGTCTAAAACACCGATTCCTGGTATCCCTGAAACGCTTGATATACTCAGAGGCGCTTTCACTAGTTTTTTGCTTAACTGATGTCAAATGCGAAAGCCTAAGTTCTGTTTCACCCGTGTAGAAATAATCGTGGAATTTCCGCTCTAAATCGTCCCACGTGTGGATGGAGTTCGGCGGGAGCGCCGAAAACCAAGTGAAAGCTATGCCGGATAGCGAGAGAGAAAACCGTCTAACCTTCAGGGCATCTATCCCGCTAACCTCTCCACACTGCGCCAAAAATTGACTAACATGCTCTAGTGTGGTCCTGCTACCCTCGCCATCGAATTTAGTGAACTCAGGGATCCTATAGCCACGGGGGTAGGGTACTGTATCAAGATGATCGGGGTATGGTTTGCGGTAAACCCTAACCCGTCCCTTGGGCACGAAGCCGGCACACTCCCTAAACAGTGCGCGGACCCGCTCATCTAAATCATCTTGGTAGTTTGTTTGCATGCGCCTCTCATGTGGGGCGCGACATGTGGTGGGATATCGGCGTGTCGGCCATGTGCTTCTTCCTACGCGCTATTTGTACAACGTGCTCGTGTCCCGGCGCCTGCGCGTGTGGTGCGGGTAGCACAGGTATTGGCACACGTGTTGTGTGGTATGCAGTATTAGTTTGACCATAAGTATAATGATTGGTCTCGTCCATAAGTGATGAGGCCAGAGACATGTTTGTCGGAGGTGCACTAGCTATAGGAACCGGGGGTGCGGCCTCAGTGAAGCCAAACCTTCTAAGAGTCGCCTCTACTTGGGAGCTGACTGCCGAATCTAAACGGTTGGCTAGCGAAGCGCTAACGGCCTGATCTACTGATGTGACTATTGTTTGCTCAATTTCTAAAGAAGATAAACGAGGCGATACCGGTGTTACCTGGACCTGAGCGGGGTTGGGGGTGACGATGTCGTGCTTGACGAAGCCTGCACGTGTCTTGATGTAGCCTCCAAGCATCATGTCTTGGAGCGCCTTTAGCCTTGCCTCGATCTCTGCTCGGTCTTCTGCGGGTATATCTTCAAGTGTAGGTGACATTATGTTGCGGTTGGCGATATCCGCGCCTCCTATTGTGTCCATCGGCGGTGTAGATGTAGTAGTCGAAGTAGATGTACCGGCGGTCGATGTAGACATACTCATCGTGATGGCGTAGCTTCTCCCCAGTGGAGTCGCCTAAAAGTGTGTTGACACGGAAACGTGCCCCAGCACTTGGGTCAGTTCAACGATCCAAAAGTGCACGGATACTTAGGGACGGGCCTAAGCGTGACGTGGCACCGACGGCGCGTTCCGACTACCCTTAATAGTGATAAGGGGTGTGGAGTCGCCAGGCAACCAGATTACACAAAATAATCCAATTAGCCGAAAGAGATAGATTAAACAAAATAAAATCAACAAACCAGTCGGAGCCCATCTGGTTCGAAGTCTGGTGCGAAGGGTGCGCCGAAGGGTACCTTCGGCGTCTAGTGTGAAGTACTCCGCCGAAGGGTTCTTCAGCGTTTGGACTGATCCGACCAAAGATAGACTCCGAACAGATATGGTGCGAAGTACTCCGCTGAAAGGTGCTTCGGTGTTTGGACTAATCCGGCCGAAGATAGACTCCGAACGGATCTGAACGCAGTGATCACCTCTGAACAGCGGGGTTCGGAGTACGATCCCTGACACAGCAATCTACAAAATAGTGATGCAAGAGCCACACGCGAGTGCAACTTCGTCCGGTGCGGAGTATGGTCGTAGCGAAGCCCGTAGCGACGAAGTATGCTTGGCGAAGCCTGTTGCCGAAGCCTGCGGTCCCGTCGAAGGGTGTCCTGGGGTCCTCCGAAACCGATCTCTCAGCTCCAGACACCTTCGACGAAGGGGCTCCGAACGTGCGAAGCCTGCAACAGAAGAGTGCGAAGTACCAATTCGGCCTGAGGAACAAATTTTGCTAAGTGTTGCAAGGGTAGCGAAGGTAGCAATCTGTTACGCAGATTAGCGGATACTTCACAGGCGAAGTAACAAGGCGATAGCAATCTGTTACGTAGATTAACGGGGACTTCACGGGCGAAGTACCAAGGCTTACCACTGTTCCGTAGTGGTGGACGGAGGGCTTCCAGGCAAACCCACGAAGAGGTACAGAAAAGTAAAGGTAAAAGTAAAGGTACGATCAAAGCATGGCTTTGGTTTTGTTTGAGTTGGGGGGGCTCTCCACGCCGCCAGGCCTCTCTATTTATAGAGGGTTAACTCTAATCTAATCTACTATTAATCCGGCCGGATAGATATAGAGATTGAGCTGGAAACGCGTCCATCTCTATCTCAGCCGAGGTGGGCTTCGGCCAGGCTCGCCGAGGCCTGCTCCTCGGGCCAAAGCTTTGGTAGCGTGGGCTTCGGCCAGGCCCGTCGAGGCTTGCTCCTCGGGCCGAAGCTTCGGAAGCATGGGCTTCAGCCGGGCCTGTTGAGGCTTGCTCCTCGGGCCGAAGCTTCGACAGCGTGGGCTTCGGCCAGGCCCGCCGAGCTTGCTCTTCGGGCCAAAGCTTCGGTAGTGTGAGCCTCCGAAGGCTTCCTGGCCGAAGCCCATGGGCTGGCTGGAGGCTTTCGGAGCCCATAGCTTGATGGGCTTCGGCCCTGTAGGGCTTCAGACAGACCCTGGACATGTGTATTTTTGGCCCAAATCACCAAAAATTGATATTTTGATAATCTAGCCATTAATGGCATTTTCTGCTATCAACACTAGGGCATTGGTCGGTAGCACCCAGGGCACTATAAGGACCGATCTGTGGGATCCGTTGCAATACACTTTCGTACTAACCACAAGTCTAGTGGGTAAGTCCTAACTAAGGTATGGAGTGTTCCAAACCGAGGCCACCACTTGGAGATGGGTCAAGCAGCACCTGCGGGTGGCTTGTACCGACGTGGCTCAAAAGGGGGTTGTAGGACCGAAAGTAGCGACCAGAGGGGGGGGCGTGAATGGGCGCCTATAAATTCTTTCGAATCAATGGCCTGTTCCCAACACCCAACGCACCACAAGAGACTAAGCAGCAAAACAGATCACCAAAGCCTAAAAATATCTAGCCTAGAAACGACCGGTGTCCTAGACAGAGAAACACAAATACAGTGCTAAATAGGCAGATAAACAAAATATTCAAAACATGGCAGATCAAACTTCTCAGTAGATGATCTAAGTGTACATGAAAAAAGATGAGAAGTTACTGTTCAAATTTGTCTCCTGTTCGAAACTTGGCGAAGCCTGCTTTGCTGTGTCGAAGCCTGCTTCGCAGTGTCGAAGCCTGCTTCGCAGTGTCGAAGCCTGCTTCGTTGTGTCTAAGACTGCTTCGCTGTGTCGAAGCCTGCTTCGTAGTGTCAAAGACTGCTTCAGAGTCTCTTGTCGAAGTCTAGCGAAGGTTGTCATGGAAGTGCCGAAGGTTTGTGGAAACTAGCCGAGGTCAAGGGTGGCAGAATGCGAAGTATGCTTTGAAGCAAAGTATGAAAGTATCGAAGCATGCTTCGAACAGTGTACTTCGAAGCCTATACTTCAATCAGACAGCTTCGAACAAAGTTTGTAGAAAAGCAACCTTCGAAAGAGAAGCGAAGCCAAACACGCAGCAGCAAGACCAAATCGAAGCCTACACTCTACCTTCGAAGCTAGCTTGATTGAGGTATGACTACCGAAGTAGTAACCTTCGACCCAAGGACTAACTTCGAATGACAAGCTTCGAACCCACAAACTGAGACATTCGGAAAAGACAGCAGCAGAAAAACTTCAGAGAACATATTCCGAGCGAAGTCTACCAGAGAGACATGCTTTGAAGCTAACTTTGAAGTCCGTCGAAGTATTGACTACGAAAAGCTCGAGTCGGAGTACACCTTCGCAAGAACTGCCGAAGTATGCCAAGAGAACAGAAACTAAGAACAGAACATACTTTGAAGCTAGGTTCATAGTTCTAAATTGGAGTTGAACATTTTAGCAGAGCCTTCGTAGGAGTCTAGCCGAAGCCTGCCTCTTAGAGCTGAAGCACTTCGAACCAAAAAAAGGGGCTTTGCTAGAAACAGTCAGAGAGAAAACTAGGCTATGTCTATTCGATCAAAAAGGCTATGCAGGAAAAAGCAAAGCTAGAAGAACTAGCTCACTGAAGCTACATGAGACTAGTACTACTTGCAACTAGTCCTCCTCAGCCCGTAGAACAGAAGCCATAAGAGAAAAACGGGAGCTCTGGAATAAACAATAGATGCACGAACAACGAAGCTTCAGATCCACAAAAAAAATCACTGCACACCACACACATGAACAGAGAATAAAATCTCACAGCATCATGAAGAACAGAGGGAATGCAGGAATAGAAATAGCTTGCGCAAGAGCCTGGCGGCGCACATGAGAATGAACAAGGAACAAAGAGAACAAAAGTGACCCAATTGATTAAAAAGTGAATTCTGGAAGGGTGACCTAACCCTAGGGACTGAGGCCCTATTTATAGGCTGCCCAATAGTTAGGAATATTCCACCAGCCCCTTAGGGTTTTTTTACAGACGCTGAAATAAATGGAAAAGACTAAACTGCCCTTAGGATATTTTTACAGACTCGACTGACTGACTGTGGGCCTAGGGACAAAATAGTAAACTCCTATTTATAGATGACTCATCCGGAAGCTAAGCTTTCGTAGCAACTACGGCTTCTCTTCTGGACAGTCCGATACAAGATCAGTGGTCATCAGTTTTGCGGCCGAAACTGACAAAGCCTCCACCGACTTTGCACCAGGTACCCGGATTGGGCCGACCCGATTCCGCAGCTCTCTCAGCCCGGCAATCGCTCACCGCCCGTGTACCTGAGTTAATCCTGGTCAACAACCCAGTGGATCCTCTGCTGCTCCTAGCCCATGTACCCGGATTGGTCCAGCCCGACTTCGTGGCCCCTTTGCCCGATAGTCGCTCGCTGCCCGTGTACTTTGTTGGACCGAAAGTAGCGACCAGAGGGGGGGTGAATGGGCGCCTTAAAAATTCTTTCGAATCAATGGCCTGTTCCCAATACCCAACACACCTCAAAAGACTACGCAGCAGAAAATAAACAGAAGGCCTAAGTCTAAAGGTTTCTATCCTAGAAGCAACTGATGATAAACAGTGTAAATCTAAAGTAGTGCAACTAGGCAGATGAACAAGTTGTAACAGGCCTAAACTTCTCAATGAAATGATCTAAGAATGTATAAGATGAAAAGAGAAGTTACTGTCCAAAGTTGTCTCCTGTTCGGAACTTGGCGAAGCCCCCTTCGCACGTCGAGGTCTGCTTCGGAGGTTGGTGACGGAGTCTGTCCGAAATGCCAAAGGTGTCACGGTCTAGCCTAGTTCGAAGTGGCAAGAGGCGAAGTGTACTTCGAAGCGAAGTATGACAGTGCCGGAGCCTGGTTAGAAGTATGTACTTCGAAGTCAAAGCTTCGAACACAGCTTCGAACCAAGAGCTTCGGAGCAAAGTAATAGAGTCGGAGCCTGCTTCGAAGTGAGCACTTCGAAGACAAAACTTCGAACACAACTTTGAGCCGAAAACTTCGAAGCACAACCTTCGAACAGAAAGCTTCGAACACAACACACAAAAGGACAACCTTCGAACAAAGAAGCGAAGTCTGTCACGCCACAAAGAAATCCAAACGAAGTCTATCAGAAAAGACAAGCTCCGAACCCTACTTCGAAACCTACCGAAGTGTGGACTTCGAAAGGGTAGATTCGGAGTATGTTGTTCGAAGTATGCGATGCTGTCCGTTCACAAGAATACTTCGAAGCTTATCAACACAGACCGTACACCGAAAATCGAAGTTTGAGCGAAGCCTTCGAAGATGCTAAGTCGAAGCGTGTCTCACGGAGCTGAGGGGCTTCGAACAGAGAAAGACTTCGCCAGAGACAGCCAGAAAAGGTAATAGACCCTGTCAGCTTCGATCAAAAAGCTGTGCAGTAGAAGGTGAAAAGCTGCACAGTACACTGTAGCTGTAGGGAAGTAGTACTACTTGCAACAGCAAGAACTAGTACTACTAGAATGAAGAACACACTCAGCCGAAGCCTCCAAAACCTCAAAAATCACGGGAAAAACTTGCAATGCTAATGAAATAAAGCCATTTAAAACCTTTGCAGATGCAGCACACAACGAAATAGAGCATTTACTGCAACATTAAAAGCAAAGGATTAAACACAGGGGCAAACACTCCCTAGCGGCGCAAGCAAGGAGTAAAGAGGAGAGAGACAAAACAGGAGACAAAAAGTGACCCAAATAGTGGATTTGATTTCAGCACAAAGGGGTAGTCCAAACCCTAGGGATTGGGGTCCTATTTATAGGCAGCCCAACACTAGGAATATTCTACCAGCCCCTTAGGGTTTTTACAGACTCAAAAATAAAGGAAAAAACTCTACTGCCCTTAGGAATTTTTACAGACACAACTGACTGACTGTGGGCCTAGAGTTACAGATGACATATCCGGAAGCTAAGTTTTCGTAGCGACTACGGCTTCTCTTCTGGACAGTCGGATACAGAATCAATGGTTGTCAGTTTTACGCCGAAACTGACAAAGCCTCCACCGGCTTTGCACCAGGTACCCGGATTGGGCCGGCCTGACTCCGCAGCTCTCTCAGCCCGGCAATCGCTCACCGCCCGTGTACCTGAGTCAGTCCTGGTCAACAACCCAGTGGGTCTTCTACTGCTTCTGGCCCATGCACCCGGATTGGGCCAGCCCGACTTCACAGCCTCCTCTGCCCGACAGTCGCTCGCTGCCCGTGTACCTGAGTCACACGCGGCCCATGAAACAGCAGATCTCTTCTTCTTCTTCAGTCCTCTTTGACTATTGTTGACAATGACTCATCACTTCTGGAGCCATGAGGCCCACGCTATTCAGCATGGCTCCTCAATCTCCCCCTTGATGAGTGCATTGTCAACACTCCTCAATTCTCAGCTCTTCAACACCTGTGAACAAATGTGGAAACACGAAAACAAAATACAAGAGAACAAAGAAGAAGAAAAATAAGGTAAAAGTTTAACCTTAATGACCAAAAGCCAAACAAAAGCAAGAAGCGGTCATTATGGTTAACCAAAAACGAAAAGGCTCAAAATGAGTGCGATTTCAGAACAACAAGGATATCGACAGAGTAAGAACTCCCCCTTAAACTCTGATCCCAAATTTTCTCCCCCTTGTTGACAAGTGAACTCATCAAGCACTCAAAAGAGACACAGACTCCCCCTGAAATGCAACTCCCCCTCAAAATATGCAGTGAATGCAGTTGGGGTGCAGGTGGAGAGAAGAAAGCATGCTTCTCAGATATGATTGACTGCAAATACAGTATCTAACAGGTATAGCAAAAGAGATACTGTCTAAGACACATGGCATGATCAGTGCAACAGATGATATCTAAAGAAAGTCATTTAGCACGCATTTTTCAGTTTTTGCAAATAAAAGCATCACCACATTTTCTAGTAAACAAGCAAGGTAAAACATGAGATGCAGAAGCTAGCTGATATCTACCAAGATAAGCATTGTCCAAAAACAAAACGCTTCAGCAAACTTGTTATCTTTTAGATGTTCAGGCTTTTTCATTTTCCTTTGTCATTTTTGCCAAGGGTTATTTGCATGTCAAACCTTATGCTAACCGACCAAGTCAAGCCTAGGCCAGAACTGGACCATCAGAAGCTTAAGACATTGGTCTTGGCATACACTACACTGTCCTAGTTCATACCAAAGTGCTATGGTAAGCAGTCCAGAACAATATAATGCGACAAAGCAAACCCACTTGGATCTTTTCAACTTAGGCATAAAAAGGCATGGAATTTTCATTCATTTTTGATTTTTATCATTTTTATAGCACATTTTCCATGTTAAAAGCATAAAGATGTCCAAGTTGCATATCTGCATCTATGTGATGAACTAGCTACAAGGCATGTAACAAATAGCAAAAGCACTCAGCCTACACATGCTAGTTACCAGAAGCAATGGTGATCATTTTTCAAGTTGAAAGCGTAAAAGCCATGCATATGACAGATATCAGACATATCAAGCGAACTGAAACAAAGCATGATCATTGACAAGTAATCAAAAGCATGTACCAGCTAGAATAAGTAAAGCAGTTCAATCATATAACAGAAGCAGCTCAAAAGTGTGATATGTGAATATGTATGATATGAACACACACAAAAAGACTCAAGAAAAGGGTAAAGAAGAAAAAGAAAACTGACGCAAAATATCCTAGAAAGGATACACAACACCCAAATCCCCTCGTAAACACTCAAAAGTAGACTGATCTAGGGGTTTGGTGAAAATGTCAGCCAACTGATGATGGGTATCAACATGAACAAGGTCAATGACACCTTTCTCATATTGATCCCGTAGAAAGTGAAAGCGCACATCAATGTGTTTGGTTTTTGAATGAAGACAAGGGTTTTTCCCTACACTAATTGCACTGGTGCTGTCGCAAAACAAAGGAACTCTGGTAGGAAAGAACAACCCAAAATCTCGTAATGTGGAAATCATCCAAACTAACTATGAGCAGCAGCTAGCAGCAGCTACATACTCAGCCTCAGTGGTCGAAAGAGCAACTCCAGATTGCTTTCGAGAAGACCAAGAGACAAGGGAAGAACTGAGAAACTGGCAAGTACCGGAAGTCGACTTGCGATCCAACCGGCACCCACCAAAGTCAACGTCCGAAAAGCCAGATAAATCAAGAGATGATGATGCTGAATAGTAAAGACCGAGATCGGGCGCATAAGTGAGATACCTGAAGATGCGCTTGATAGCCTGCCGATGAGACACGCGTGGTGAAGACTGGAAACGTGCACAAAGTCCGACGGCGAACTGTATGTCTGGTCTTGTCGCCGTCAAGTACAGCAGTGAACCGATCATCCCTCGAAACTCTCTCTCATTGACCTTGACGCCGCTCTCGTCCTTGTCTAGTCCTCCAGATGTGCCCATCGGGGTCATCTGCGGCTTCAACTCCCCACCAAAGTCAAATTTTTTCAACATGTCACGAGTGTACTTACCTTGGTGGATGAAGGTGTCGTCCTTGGTCTGCTTGATCTGGAGCCCTAAGAAGTACTTGAGCTCACCCATGAGGCTCATCTCAAACTCGCTGTGCATCTACTCAGAAAACTTGGACACAAGAGAATCAGTAGTACCACCAAAAATAATTTCGTCCACGTAAATCTGAGCAACTAAGAAATCTGAAGCAACTCTGAGCAAAAAAGAGAGTCTTATCCACAGAACCCATCACAAAGCCCTTCCCCAACAAAAACTGCTTCAACCGGTTCATACCAAGCTCTGGGAGCTTGCTTCAACCCGTATAAAGCTTTCTGCAGCTTAAAAACATGTCGAGGAAACTTAGGGTTCTCAAAACCGGGGGCTGCCTAACATAAACCTCCTTCTCTATGTACCCGTTCAGAAAAGCACTCTTGACATCCATTTGAAAAAGCTTGAAACCCTTCGAAGTGGCAAAAGCTAAAAGAATGCGAATGGACTCAAGACGGGCAACTGGAGCGAAGGTTTCTTCAAAGGCAATACCTTCCTTTTAGCAAAAACCCTGGACAACTAGTCGAGCTTTGTTGCGCACCACAACCCCATCTTCACCTTGTTTCTTCTTGAACACCCACTTGGTGCCTATGGGGTTGCTTCCTAGTGGCGGCTCAACTAGTGTCCAAACCCGATTACGGACAAAATTCTCAAGCTCTTCTTGCATAGCGTTAATCCAATTAGAATCAGAAAGAGCATGAGAAACGTCTCTAGGCTCAAAAGATGCAACAAAAGCAGATTCAGCAAACACAACAAGAGAGTCAACAGAAGAACGCAAAGTTCTCTCAGTCAAATCACCGATGATGAGCTCTGAGGGGTGATCACGCTGAACTGCTCAGGATCCCTAGTGATCTGAAGTCACCTCATCGGAGTCAGCAGCTGGCACCTTTTGAGGAGCCATGCTGAATAGCGTGGGCCTCATGGCTCCAGATGTGATGAGTCATTGTCAACGATAGTCAAAAAGGACTGAAAAGAGAGAGATGATCTGCTGCATCATGGGCTGCGTGTGACTCAGGTACACGGGCAGCGAGCGACTGTCGGGCAGAGGGGCCGCGAAGTCGGGCTGGCCCAATCTGGGTACATGGGCTAGGAGCAGTAGAGGATCCACTGGGCTGTTGACCGGGATTGACTCAAGTACACGGGCGGTGAGTGATTGCCGGGCTGAGGGAGCTGCGGAATCGGGCCGGCCCAATCCGGGTACCTGGTGCGAAGACGGTGGACGCTTTGTCAGTTTCGGCGCAAAACTGACGACCGTTGATTTCGGATCTAACCGTTCTGAGGCGAAGCCGTAGCTGCTACGAAAGCTCCGCATCAAGAAAAGTTACCTTTATTTAGGTTTTTACTATTTTGCCTTTAGGCCCACATTCTGTCAGTCGAGTCTGTAAAAATATCCTAAGGGCAATTTGGTCTTTTCCATTTATTTCAGCGTCTGTAAAAACCCTAGAGGTATTTCTGCATTTTCCCCATTTAATGGGCTGCCTATAAATAGGCCCCAATAGCCTAGGGTTAGGGTGACCCCTTTTTAAGGATACACTTTCCTAATTCCAGAAATGGGATCATCTTCATGCGTATTTGTCTTCTCCGCCGCCGGTACACCTTCTGGCTGTCGTCATTGATTAATTTTTCCTCCGTGCAGTGTTTTTCCTCGTGGCTGTGTTTTTTCTTCATCTAGCATTGTTTCCTTTTGGCCTTGATCTACGCGTAGCAACTAGTACCTACTACTAATCTAGCTCCTAGGCTTGTGCGCTAGAAGCCTGTTTAGGCGCAGCCAGCACGCAAGAGCAGCTAGCGCTTAGGCTTGCAAATAGCAAAGCTAGCCATCAGCCTACGCAGCTATAACAGCAGGCTATGCGCATTGCCGAGGACTAGTTGCGTGCAGCGGTGTCAAAATCTTGCACGGGAACGCCTGTGGCATGGGGATTCATGAAGCTACAGTGATTTTGATCTTCTACGGCGGACACGCGGCATGAACAGTGAGCATCAGCGACAGGATCTTCTTCAAGCCAGGCGCACACAAATAGAGGTATTACTGTAGCGTTCTTTCACCGTTTTGATCTGTAATTTTTGTTTAGAAAAATATTGCATTTCAATTTCAGAATAGTTCACCTGTGATTAATCCATTTGTTCAGTTATTTTATTTCAGAATGCACTAAATATTCACAAATATATTTATGAGCACATTTTATTTACTGCATTTATTTTGTCTAGATTAAATGCGTTAAATATTGTGTTTGCTCTTACTTGATGAACTTTCTATATACTGAGAATATTTTGCTTATGCTTGATGGATCATCTGTGATTTGGTGAAACTTTTGTGAAGATGTCATTCATTCTCTGATGATATTCTAATCTGCCTTTAAGCACTGTGTTGATGTCTTTTCAATTAGGACACCGGTCGTTTTTAGGCTAGATTATTTTTTTAGCTCTGTTGATTTGTTTTACTTTTTAATGTTAGTCTGTTGAGGTGCGTTGGGTGTTGGGAGCAGGCCATTGATTCGCAAGAATTTTTTAGGCGCCCATTCACCCCCCTCTGATCGCTACTTTCGGTCCTACAAGTGGTATCAGAGCTTGGTTAGGGTTTTTCCATACCTTAACCGGTTCTAAACCCCAGTAGTGATCATGACGTCTCCTGGCAAGGTCCCGTCCTTGGAAGCTTATGGCTATAATTATTGGAAGACTCGCATGCGAGCCTATCTCATGAGCCAAAGCTTGGACATCTGGGACATTTGCGTTCATGCTACGTTTATCATATTGCCAGTTGCTGAGCGTGATTCTCCTAGTATCATCGCCCAGCATGTGAACAATAGCAAAGCGGTGAACATCTTGTTTTCTGGTTTAGGTCCCACTGAATTTGAGCGTGTGAGCCATCTCTCCACTTCGAGAGAGATCTGGGTTACCCTCCAGGCACACCATGAGGGGACAGCCTAGGTCAAGGCTCGGCTCTATCAGACCTACTGGCGTGAATATGAGAACTTCACATAAAAGCCGGGTGAATCTGTTGAAGCGTTGTTTGGTCGTTTTCAGTCGATCATAAACAAGCTTCGGGACAACAAGGCTGAGGGTGTTCAGTTAGTCTCAGATCACGAACAGGCGCTCAAGGTTCTCCATACCTTGGACCCAAAGATCTGGGAGATCAAGGTATCCTCTATCATTGAGAGCACTTCTTATGATACCTTGACCATTTATGATTTGTTTAGCAAGCTGAAGGCCACCGAGGTTGATACCCAGTTGAGATCAAATCTCACTGGCTCTGGATCAAAGTCTCTGGCCCTTGCTACACCTTCTGTTGATCCCTCTTCTGTGAGCTGTGCTGGGTTCTCTTTGATGTCTATCACTGAGGACCAGCTTGAGTCTTTGGGAGATGATGATTTGTGTCTATTTAACAACCGGGTGCGTCGTGTTTATGACAAAAGGATGTTCAAAAGACACAGCACAAAATCCGGGTGCTTTGAGTGTGGTGATCCAGGACATTTCATCGCCGACTGCCCCAAGCGCAATGGCCACAAGAAGGGCACCAGTGGTGGCTTCCACGACTCCGGCAAGCACGACAACTCCTCCTTCAACAAGGGCAAGCCAAAGACCAGATTCTTCAGAAAGGCCCTAAAGGACTACCGGCAAGAGAACAAGAAGCGCGACAAGGCCTTCTTCGCTGAGATGGAGAAGAGCTACTCCAAGCGGTCCACGTATTCTTCCTCTTCATCGAGCTCAAGCGATGAGGAGATCATCATCAGGAAGGGGAAGGACAAGGACGATCCAGCAGGCCTTTGCTTCATGGCCTTCGGGGACAGACCGAAGAGCCGCTCACATCAGCGCCGAAGATCCCGCAAGAGCTTCTGCTCAATGGCTCTTGGGGATAAGGAAGAAAAGAGCTCCTCCAATGACTCCGACGACGACGACAACAAGGTATCATCCTATGAACGCGAAATTGTTGATTTACTTGAGAGCAATCGTCAGGAGTTGAAATATCGGGAAAAACTGCTTAGGGGGCCAAGAAGAGGATAGATGAGTTAGAGAGTGAGCTTGCCGTAGCCAACGGTAGAATTGAGAGTCTATCTTCTTCCCCCTGCTTGGGTGATAGCAGTGAGTGCTCGAAATGTGAGATGCTTCTGTGTGACTTATCGACTCTGAAGTCCAAGTACACAGAAAGGGTTGATGAGAGGGACGCTTTGGCCACTGAGCTTGAAAGTGCTCAGCTGGAACTAAAAGATGCTCAAGCCACTGTCGTCGCACCCTGTGCTGATTGCCCATCTCATCTAGCTGACTTAGCTGAGCTGAAAGCCAAGGGCGATGTGCATTTGGGTGATTTGGAGAGAGTGAGAGCTGAGCTTGCGCAGACTAGGCTAGAGCTTGAGACACTGTCAGTTCCACCCACTATCTGTGAGAACTGTCTGTCTCTTAGACTTGAGTTGATTAAGCTAAAAGCCGAGAAGTCTGTCCAGGTAGATAGAGAGTGTGAGACCTGCTTGTCTCAGGTGGAGGTACTAGCTTCCTTGAGAGAGGAGCTAGCTGATTCTATCCTGAGTTGGATCAGTGCCAGAGAGCCACAACTCGGCATGATGATCCAACAGTTCAAGAGGCAGGATGGGTTTGGGGTAGGTTACACCTACACCAAGGCTGACTTTGAGAGTGCCATTAGCCGGGCAGTGGAGTGGAGTAAAATGACTCCTGAGCAGAGATATCCCAAGACCCATTCCACTGAGTCTTCCCAGGCTTGTCAGCCCAAGGATGGAGTGATCCATGAACCACCCAAAGCTCCACCCAAGAAACCCATCTGGGTTCCAAAACCCAAATTCCTCCACACTTCTCTAGACTCTCTTCCTGGACCCTCTCAGCCCAAGAAGACAACACCAATCACCAATAAGCCCAAGAACCCTAAGCCTCAACCACATCTCAAGAAGCCCACCTACCATTGTGAGTATTGTCAGAGAGACGAGCATCTTGCGGAGTTTTGCTTCAGGAGGAAGCGGGTTGAGAGAGCAGAGCGTGCTCGTGGTGGTCAGGAGCAGTTCTACCAGCAGGGTGGTAGACTAAGAGTTTCTCGATGCGGGGAGAGGCTGGAGGCCAGGCCACGTCGTGTAGGTGGTGGTAGAGGAGACAGCTTTCATGCCCGTGCTCCAGATGGTGGTGTTCGTTCCGGCAGAGCTCCAGGCCGTGTTGGCTATGGTCCTGGACCTCGTGGCCGAGGCTTTAGGCAGAACCGAGGACCACGCTTTGAGCCGTGTTTTGGTCCAAACTTTTCTGATGATTTCTACTTTCCGTCTTTGGAGCAGATGGCTCGACACTGGTTTAGCTCTTTTGCTAAACCTGGTGTCGGACCATTTGCTCCCACTTACAGCCACTGATTGTGTAGGATCAGGGACGGGAGGATGTTTGGATCATGGACTCAGGGTGTTTTCGCCACATGACGGGACATCGCAGATGGTTCTCCAGTCTCACTCCCCCGAGCTCCAAAGAGTACATCACCTTCGGGAACAGTGGTCAAGGGAAAGTAAGTGGCATTGGCTCAATTCGCATTTCAGACCATTTTTCTTTGAAGAACGTTGCTTTGGTTGGAAACTTGAACTTCAATTTGATTTTTGTTTCACAACTTCTTGAGGATGGTTTGGAGGTGCGTTTTAAGAAGGGCAATTCTTCTGTGTTTGATTCTAGAGGGTCTTTGATTTGCCAGATCTTATCTTTCGGTAAAGTTTTTCGAATTGACTTCTCTAGTTCTTTTGGCCCTTCTCGCTGTTTGATTGCTGGATCTTCTTCTGAGCTCTGGAAGTGGCATAGGAGGTTAGGTCATTTGAGTTTTGATCTGCTAGTCAGGTTAAGCTCTATGGACCTCATCCGAGGATTGCCCAAGCTTAAAATGGAGAAAGATCTAGTTTGCCATCCCTGTCGTCACGGGAAAATGGTTGCCGCTTCTCACTCACTTGTGACTCAGGTGATGACTTCGTATCCAGGTGAGTTGTTACACATGGACACTGTCGGTCCAGCTCGGGTACGCTCAGTCGGTGGGAAGTGGTACGCACTTGTGATTGTTGATGATTTTTCTCGATTCTCGTGGGTTTTCTTTTTGGAGTCTAAGGATGAGACTTTTCATTTTGTTCATGACCTGATTTTGAAGCTGAAGAATGAGAACAATGGTCGGATGCGAGCAATTCGCTCTGACAACGGCTCTGAGTTTAAGAACTCTGAGTTTGTCAGCTTCTGTAGTGATCAGGGTCTTGACCATCAGTTTTCTGCTCCTTACACTCCCCCACAGAACGGCGTTGTGGAACGAAAGAACCGCACGCTAGTCGAGATGGCCAGGACGATGCTCGATGAGCACAGGACTCCTAGGCATTTTTGGGCTGAAGCCATGAACACGGCTTGCTATCTGGCCAACCGCATTTTTATTAGAGCTTACCTAGGTAAGACCTCATACGAGTTGCGGTTTGGCAGACAGCCCAAGGTGAGCCACTTGCGAGCGTTTGGCTGCAAGTGCTTTGTGCTCAAGAAGGGAGGGCATTTGGACAAGTTTGAGTCTCGTTGCTAGGACGGAGTTTTTCTTGGTTATGCATTGCATTATCGAGGTTTCCGTGTTTGGAACCTCGAATCCCAGCAGCTTGTCGAGACTTGCGAGGTTTCTTTTGATGAGTCCTTGGCTTCTTTAACTCCTTCTTTTGAGCTTTCTGGTGATGGTGTGCTCGGAGAGTCCATCTTCGAGGAAGATGAGGATACTCAAGCTGCTGATGAGGGTGGGACTTCTGCACTTCCTGCAGAGCCCACACCTTCTGAGACTTCGACTGAGGACGAGGGCGGACCTCTGATCACTACTTCCACTTCGATCGAGCCCCCTCAGTTGAGTCCAGAGGTGCCAGCTGCTGACTCCGGTGAGGTGACTTCAGATCACCAGGGATCCCGAGTAGTTCAGCGTGATCACCCCTCAGAGCTCATCATCGGTGATGTGTCTACAAGAACTTTGCGTTCGTCTGTTGACTCTCTTGCTATATTTGCTGAATTTGCTTTTGTTGCATCTTTTGAGCCCAGAGACATTTCTCATGCTCTTTCTGACTCGAACTGGATTAATGCCATGCAAGAAGAGCTTGAGAATTTTGTCCGCAATCGGGTTGGGACACTAGTAGAGCTGCCACCAGGATGCAACCCCATAGGCACCAAGTGGGTGTTCAAGAACAAGCAAGGTGAAGATGGGGTTGTGGTGCGCAACAAAGCTCGACTAGTTGCCCAGGGTTTCTGCCAGAAGGAAGGTATTGATTTTGAAGAAACCTTCGCTCCTGTTGCCCGTCTTGAGTCCATTCGCATTCTTTTAGCTTTTGCCGCTTCGAAGAGTTTTAAGCTTTTTCAAATGGATGTCAAGTGTGCTTTTCTGAACGGGTACATAAAGGAGGAGGTTTATGTTAGGCAGCCCCCCGGTTTTGAGAACCCCAAGTTTCCTCGACATGTTTTTAAGTTGCAAAAAGCTTTATATGGGTTGAAGCAAGCCCCCAGGGCTTGGTATGACTGGTTGAAGCAGTTTTTGTTGGGGAAGGGCTTTGTGATGGGTTCTGTGGATAAAACTCTCTTCTTGCTCAGAGATGCTTCAGATTTTTTAGTTGCTCAGATATACGTGGACGATATTATCTTTGGCGGTACTACTAATGATCTTGTGTCCAAGTTTTCTGAGCAGATGCACAGCGAGTTTGAGATGAGCCTCATGGGTGAGCTCAAGTACTTTCTAGGGCTCCAGATCAAGCAGACCAAGGACGGCACCTTCATCCACCAGGGTAAGTACACTCGGGACATGTTGAAGAAATTCGACTTTGGTGGAGAGCTGAAGCCTCAGATGACCCCAATGGGTACATCTGGGGGCCTGGACAAGTACGAGAGCGGCGTCAAGGTCAATGAGAGAGAATTTAGAGGGATGATCGGTTCGCTGCTGTACTTGACTGCGACGAGGCCAGACATACAGTTCGTCGTGGGACTGTGCGCGCGCTTCCAGTCTTCACCACGCGTGACTCATCGGCAGGCTGTCAAGCGCATCTTCAGGTATCTTACTTATGCGCCTGATCTTGGTCTTTACTTTTCAGCATCATCATCTCTTGATTTATCTGGCTTTTCGGACGCTGACTTTGGTGGGTGCCCGTTGGATCGCAAGTCAACTTCCGGTACTTGCCAGTTTCTTGGTTCTTCTCTTGTCTCTTGGTCTTCCCGAAAGCAATCTGGAGTTGCTCTTTCGACCACAGAGGCTGAGTATGTAGCTGCTGCTAGCTGCTGCTCACAGTTGGTTTGGATGATTTCCACTCTGGGAGATTTTGGGTTGTTCTTTCATACCAGAGTTCCTTTGTTTTGCGACAGCACTAGTGCAATTAGTGTAGGGAAAAACCCATGTCTCCATTCAAAAACCAAAGACATTGATGTGCGCTTTCACTTTTTGCGGGATCAATATGAGAAAGGTGTCATTGACCTTTTTCATGTTGATACCCATCATCAGTTGGCTGATATTTTCACCAAACCCCTAGATCAGTCTACTTTTGAGCGTTTACGAGGGGATTTGGGTGTTGTGTATCCTTTCTAGGATATTTTGCGTCAGTTTTCTTTCTTCTTTACTCTTTTCTTGAGTCTTTTGTGTGTGTTCATATCATACATATTCACATATCACACTTTTGAGCCTGCTTCTGTTATATGATTGAACTGCTTTACTTATTCTAGCTGGTACATGCTTTTGATTACTTGTCGATGATCATGCTTTGTTTCAGTTCATTTGATATGTCTGATATCTGTCATATGCATGGCTTTTACGCTTTAAAATTGAAAAATGATCACCATTGCTTCTGGTAACTAGCATGTGTAGGCTGAATGCTTTTGCTATCTGTTATATGCCTTGTAGCTAGTTCCTCACATAGATGCAGATATGCAACTTGGACATCTTTATGCTTTAACATGGAAAATATGCTATAAAACTGATAAAAAATCCAAAATGAATGAAAATTCCATGCCTTTTTATGCTTGAGTTGAAAAGATCCAAGTGGGTTTGTTTTGTCACATTGCATTGTTCTGGACTGCTTACCATAGCACTTTGGTATGAACTAGGACAGTGTAGTGTATGCCAAGACCAATGTCTTAAGCTTCCGATGGTCCAGTTCTGGCCTAGGCTTGACTTGGTCGGTTAGCATAAGGTTTGACATGCAAATAACCCTTGGCAAAAATGAAAAAGGAAAATGAAAAAGCCTGAAAATTAAAAAGACAACAAGTTTGCTGCAGCACTTTGTTTTGGACAATGCTTATCTTGGTAGATATCAGTTAGCTTCTGCATCTCATGCCTTACCTTGTTTGTCATCTGGAAAATGTGGTGATGCTTTTATTTGCAAAAATTGAAGAAAATGTGTGCTAATGACTTTCTTTAGATATCATCTATTGCACTGATTATGCCATGTGTCTTAGACAGTATGCCTTTTGCTATACTTGTTAGATGATGTAATTGCAGTTAATCATATCTGAGAAGCATGCTTTCTACACTCCACCTGCACCCTAGTTACATTCATTGCATATTTTGAGGGGGAGTTGCTTTTCAGGGGGAGTTAGTGTCGTTTTAGAGTGCTTGATGAGTTCACTTGTCAACAAGGGGGAGAAATTTTGGGAAAAGAGTTTAAGGGGGAGTTTTGGCTTTCTCTGGGATTTGTTTCAGGGGGAGTTTTTGTCCCGTTTGTCCTTACTCTTTTGATATCCTTGTTGATGTTTCTGAGACTGCACTCGTTTTGAGCTTTTACCTTTGGTTAACCATAATGACCGTTTCTTGCTTTTGTTCGGCTTTTAGTCATTAGGGTTAAACTTTTACTTTATTTTCTTCTTCTTTGTTTTCTTCTGTTTTGTTTTCGTGTTTCCACAGTTGTTCACAGGTACTGAAGAGAAGATGAAGTGAAGTGTTGACAATGCACTCATCAAGGGGGAGATTGAGGAGCCATGCTGAATAGCGTGGGCCTCATGGCTCCAGATGTGATGAGTCATTGTCAACGATAGTCAAAAAGAACTGAAAAGAGAGAGATGATCTGCTGCATCATGGGCCGCGTGTGACTCAGGTACACGGGCAGTGAGCGACTGTCGGGCAGAGGGGCCACGAAGTCGGGCTGGCCCAATCCGGGTACATGGGCTAGGAGCAGCAGAGGATCCACTGGGCCGTTGACCAGGATTGACTCAGGTACACGGGCGGCGAGTGATTACCGGGCTGAGGGAGCTGCAGAATCAGGCCGGCCCAATCCGGGTACCCGGTGCGAAGACGGTGGACGCTTTGTCAGTTTCGGCGCAAAACTAACGACCGTTGATTTTGGATGTGACCGTTCTGAGGCGAAGCCGTAGCTGCTACGAAAGCTCCGCATCAGGACAAGTTACCTTTATTTAGGTTTTTACTATTTTGCCTTTAGGCCCACAGTCTGTCAGTCGAGTCTGTAAAAATATCCTAAGGGTCGTTTGGTCTTTTCCATTTATTTCAGCGTTTGTAAAAACCCTAGGGGTATTTCTGCATTTTCCCCATTTAATGGGCTGCCTATAAATAGGCCCCAATAGCCTAGGGTTAGGGTGACCCCCTTTTTAAGGATACACTTTCCTAATTCCAGAAATGGGATCATCTTCATGCGTATTTGTCTTCTTCGCCGCCGGTACACCTTCTGGCCGCCGTCATTGATTAATTTTTCCTCCGTGCAGTGTTTTTCCTCGTGGCTGTGTTTTTTCTTCATCTAGCACTGTTTCCTTTTGGCCTTGATCTACGCGTAGCAACTAGTACCTACTACTAATCTAGCTCCTAGGCTTGTGCGCTAGAAGCCTGTTTAGGCGCAGCCAGCACGCAAGAGCAGCTAGCGCTTAGGCTTGCAAATAGCAAAGCTAGCCATCAGCCTACGCAGCTATAACAGCAGGCTATGCGCGTTGCCGAGGACTAGTTGCGTGCAGCGGTGTCAAAATCTTGCACGGGAACGACTGTGGCATGGGGATTCATGAAGCTACAGTGATTTTGATCTTCTACGGTGGACACGCGGCATGAACAGTGAGCATCAGCGACAGGATCTTCTTCAAGCCAGGCGCACGCAAATCGAGGTATTACTGTAGCGTTCTTTCACCGTTTTGATCTGTAATTTTTGTTTAGAAAAATATTGCATTTCAATTTCAGAATAGTTCACCTGTGATTAATCCATTTGTTCAGTTATTTTATTTCAGAATGCACTAAATATTCACAAATATATTTATGAGCACATTTTATTTACTGCATTTATTTTGTCTAGATTAAATGCGTTAAATATTGTGTTTGCTCTTACTTGATGAACTTTCTATATACTGAGAATATTTTGCTTATGCTTGATGGATCATCTGTGATTTGGTGAAACTTTTGTGAAGATGTCATTCATTCTCTGATGATATTCTAATCTGCCTTTAAGCACTGTGTTGGTGTCTTTTCAATTAGGACACCGGTCGTTTTTAGGCTAGATTATTTTTTAGCTCTGTTGATTTGTTTTACTTTTTACTGTTAGTCTGTTGAGGTGCGTTGGGTGTTGGGAGCAGGCCATTGATTCGCAAGAATTTTTTAGGCGCCCATTCACCCCCCCTCTGGTCGCTACTTTCGGTCCTACACCTTTGGACTCGACTGAGAGGGCTCGATCGAAGTGGAAGAAGTGATCAGAGGTCCGCCCTCGTCCTCAGTCGAAGTCTCAGAAGGTGTGGGCTCTGCAGGAGGTGCAAAAGGCCCACCCTCATCAACAGCCAGAGTATCCTCTTGTTCCTCGAAGATGGACTCTCCGAGCTCACCATCATTAGAAAGCTCAAAAGAAGGAGTAAAAGAAGGCAATGGCTCATCAAATGAAACCTCACAAGTCTCGACAAGCTGCTGGGATTCGAGGTTCCAAACACGGAAACCTCGAGAATGTAAAGCATAGCCAAGAAAAACACCATCCCAGCAACGAGACTCAAACTTGTCCAAATGCCCTCTCTTCTTGAGCACAAAGCACTTGCAGCCAAACGCTCGCAAGTGGCTCACCTTGGGCTGTCTGCCAAACCGCAACTCGTACGAGGTCTTACCTAGGTAAGCTCTAAGAAAAATACGGTTGGCCAGATAGCAAGCCGTGTTCATGGCTTCAGCCCAAAAACGCCTAGGAGTCCTGTGCTCATCGAGCATCATCCTGGCCATCTCGACTAGCGTGCAGTTCTTTCGTTCCACAACGCCGTTCTGTGGGGGAGTGTAAGGAGCAGAAAACTGATGGTCAAGACCCTGATCACTACAGAAGCTGACGAACTGAGAGTTCTTGAACTCAGAGCCGTTGTCGGAGCGAATTGCTCGCATCCGACCATTGTTCTCATTCTTCAGCTTCAAAATCAGGTCATGAACAAACTGAAAAGTTTCATCCTTAGACTCCAAAAAGAAAACCCACGAGAATCGAGAAAAATCGTCAACAGTGACAAGTGCGTACCACTTCCCACCGATTGAGCGTACCCGAGCTGGACCGATAGTGTCCATGTGTAACAGCTCGCCCGGATACGAAGTCATCACCTGAGTCACAGGTGAGTGAGAAGCAGCAACCATCTTCCCATGATGACAGGGATGGCAAACTGGATCCTTCTCCATTTTAAGCTTGGGCAATCCTCGGATGAGGTCCATAGAGCTCAACCTGATGAGCAGATCAAAACTCAAATGACCTAATCTCCTATACCACTTCCAGAGCTCAGAAGAGGATCCAGCAATCAAATAGCGAGAAGGGCAAAAAAAACTAGAGAAGTCAATCCGAAAAACCTTACCGAAAGGTAAGATCTGGCAAATCAAAGACCCTCTAGAATCAACCACAGAAGAACTGCCCTTCTTAAAACGAACCTCCAACCCATCCTCAAGAAGTTGCGAAACAGAAATCAAATTTAAATTCAAATTTCCAACCAAAGCAACGTTCTTCAAAGAGAAATGGTCAGAGATGCGAATTGAGCCGATGCCACTTACCTTCCCTTGACCACTGTTCTCGAAGGTGATGTACTCTTTGGAGCTCGGGGGTGTGAGACTGGAGAACCATCTGCGATGTCCCGTCATGTGGTGGGAGGATCCTGAGTCCATGATCCAAACATCCTCCAGTCCACGATCCTGCACAATCAGTGGTTGTAAGGGGAAGCAAATGGTCCGGCACTAGGTTTAGAAAAAGAACTAAACCAGTGTCGAGCCATCTGCTCAAAAGACGGAAAGAAAAAACCATCAGAAGAGTTTGGACCAAAACGCAGCTCAAAGCGCCGTCCTTGGTTCTGCCTAAAGCCTCGGCCACGAGGTCCAGGACCGTAGCCAAAATGGCCTGGAGCTCTACCGGAACGAACACCACCATCTGGAGCACGGGCATGAAAACCATCTCCTGTACCACCACCTACACGATGTGGCCTGGCCTCCAGCCTCTCCCCGCGTCGAGGAACTCTCAGTCTACCACCCTGCTGGTAGAACTGCTCCTGACCACCACGAGCTCTCTCTGCTCTCTCAACCCGCTTCCTCCTGAAGCAAAACTCTGCAAGATGCCCATCTCTCTGACAGTACTCACAATGATAGGTGGGCTTCTTGGGATGTGGTTGAGGCTTGGGGTTCTTGGGGTTAGTGGTGTTTGGTGTATTCTTCTTGGGTTGAGAGGGTCCAGGAAGAGAGTCAAGAGAAGTGTGGAGGTGTTTGGGCTTTGGAACCCAGATGGGCTTCTTGGGTGGAGCTTTGGGCTGTTCATGGATAACTCCATCCTTGGGCTGACTAGCCTGGGAAGACTCAGTGGAGTGAGTCTTGGGGTATCTCTGCTCAGGAGTCATTTTACTCCACTCCACTGCCCGGCTAATGGCACTCTCAAAGTCAGCCTTGGTGTAGGTGTAACCTACCCCAAACCCATCCTGCCTCTTAAACTGCTGGATCATCATGCCGAGCTGGGGCTCTTTGGCACTGATCCAACTCAGGATAGAACGGAGGTAAAAGTTCTCATTCTGGGAATCAGCTAGCCCCTCTCTTAAGGAAGCTAGAACCTCCACCTGAGACAAGCAGGTCTCACATTCTCTATCTACTTGGACAGACTTTTCGGCTTTCAGCTTGATCAACTCCATTCTAAGATACAAACAGTTCTCACAGACAGTGGGTGGAACAGACAGTGTCTCAAGCTCTAGCCTAGTCTGTGCCAGCTCAGCTCTCACTCTCTCCAAATCCCCCAAATGCTCATTGCCCTTGGCTTTTAGCTCAGCTAAGACAGCTAGATGAGATGGGCAATCAGCACAGGGTGCGATGACAGTGGCTTGAGCATCTTTCAGCTCCAGCTGAGCGCTTTCAAGCTTAGTGGCCAAAGCGTCCCTCTCATCAACCCTTTTTGTGTACCTGGACTTCAGAGTCGACAGGTCACACAGAAGCACCTCACACTTTGGGCACTCACTGCTATCACCCAAGCAAGGGGAAGAAGATAGACTCTCAATTCTACCGTTGGCCATGGCAAGCTCACTCTCTAACTCATCTATCCTCTTCTTAGCCCCCCTAAGCAGTTTTTCCCGATATTTTAACTTCAGATGACTGCTCTCAAGTAAATCAACAATTTCACGTTCATAAGATGATACCTTTTCGTTGTCGTCATCGTCGGAGTCATCGGAGGAGCTCTTCTCTTCCTTGTCCCCAAGAGCCATTGAGCAGAAGCTCTTGCGGGATCTTCGGCGCTGATGTGAGCGGTTCTTCGGTCTATCCCCGAAGGCCATGAAGCAAAGACCCGCCGGATCATACTTGTCCTTCCCCTTCCTGATGATGATCTCCTCATCGCTTGAGCTCGATGAAGAGGAAGAATACGTAGAATGCTTGGAGTAGCTCTTCTCCATCTCAGCGAAGAAGGCCTTGTCGCGCTTCTTGTTCTCTCGCCGATAGTCCTTCAGGGCCTTTCTGAAGAATATAGTCTTTGGCTTGCCCTTGTTGAAGGAGGAGTTGTCGTGCTTGCCGGAGTCGTGGAAGCCACCATCGGTTCCCTTCTTGTGACCATTGCGCTTGGGGCAGTCGGCGATGAAGTGCCCTGGGTCACCACACTCAAAGCACCCGGATTTTGTGCCGTGTCTTTTGAACATTCTCTTGTCATAAACACGACACACCCAGTTGTTAAAAAGACACAAATCATCATCTCCTAACGACTCAAGCTGGTCCTCAGTGACAGACATCAAAGAGAACCCAGCACAACTCACAGAAGAGGGATCAACAGAAGATGTAGCAAGGGCCAGAGACTTTTATCCAGAGCCAGTGATATTTGATCTCAACTGGGTATCAACCTCCGTGGCCTTCAGCTTGCTAAACAACTCAGAAATGGTCAAGGTATCATAAGATGTGCTCTCAATGATAGAGGATACCTTGATCTCCCAGATCTTAGGGTCCAAGGTATGAAGAACCTTGAGTGCCTGCTCGTGATCTGAGACTAACTGAACACCCTCAGCCTTGTTGTCCCGAAGCTTGTTTATGATCGATTGAAAATGACCAAACAACGTTTCAACAAATTCACCTGGCTTTTGTGTGAAGTTCTCATATTCACGCCGGTAGGTCTGATAGAGCCGAGCCTTGACCTGGGCTGTCCCCTCATGGTGAGCCTGGAGGGTAGCCCAGATCTCTCTCGCAGTGGAGAGATGACTCACACGCTCAAATTCAGTGGGACCTAAACCGGAAAACAGAATATTCACAGCTTTGTTGTTGTTCTGATGCTAGGCGATAATATCTGGAGAATTACGCTCAGCAACAGGTAACACTGTGAAAGTAGCGTGAACACAGATGTCCCAAATGTCCGAGCTTTGGCTCATGAGATAGGCTCGCATGCGAGTCTTCCAATAGTTATAGCCATAAGCTTCCAAGGACGGGACCTTTCCAGGAGACATCATGATCACTACTGGGGTTTAGAACCGGTTAAGGTATGGAAAAATCCTAACCAGGCTCTGATACCACTTGTAGGACTGAAAGTAGCGACCAGAGGGGGGTGAATGGGCGCCTAAAAATTCTTTCGAATCAATGGCCTGTTCCCAACACCCAACGCACCTCAAGAGACTAAGCAGCAAAACAGATCACCAAAGCCTAAAAATATCTAGCCTAGAAACGACCGGTGTCTTAGACAGAGAAACACCAATACAGTGCTAAATAGGCAGATAAACAAAATATTCAAAACATGGCAGATCAAACTTCTTAGTATATGATCTAAGTGTACATGAAAAAAGATGAGAAGTTATTGTTCAAATTTGTCTCCTGTTCAAAACTTGGTGAAGCCTGCTTCGCTGTGTCGAAGCCTGCTTCACAGTGTCGAAGCCTGCTTCGCTGTGTCTAAGCCTGCTTCACAGTGTCGAAGCCTGCTTCACTGTGTCAAAGCCTGCTTCGGAGTCCCTTGTCGAAGTCTAGCGAAGGCTGTCGTGGAAGTGCCAAAGGTTTGTGGAAACTAGCCTAGGTCAAGGGTGGCAGAATGCGAAGTATGCTTTGAAGCAAAGTATGAAAGTATTGAAGCCTGCTTCGAACAGTGTACTTCGAAGCCTATACTTCGATCAGACAGCTTCGAACAAAGTTTGCAGAAAAGCAACCTTCGTAAGAGAAGCGAAGCCAAACACGCAGCAGCAAGACCAAATCGAAGCCTACACTCTACCTTCGAAGCTAGCTTGATCGAGGTATGACTACCGAAGTAGTAACCTTCGACCCAAGGACTAACTTCGAATGACAAGCTTCGAACCCACAAACTGAGACCTTCGGAAAAGACAACAGCAGAAAAACTTCAGAGAACATATTCCGAGCAAAGTCTACTAGAGAGACTTGCTTCGGAGCTAACTTCGAAGTCCGTCGAAGTATTGACTACGAAAAGCTCGAGTCGGAGTACACCTTCGCAAGAACTGCCGAAGTGTGCCAAGAGAACAGAAACTAAGCACAGAACATACTTCGAAGCTAGGTTCACAGTTCTAAATCAGAGTTGAACATTTTAGTAGAGCCTTCATAGGAGTCTGGCCGAAGCCTGCCTCTTAGAGCTGAAGCACTTCGAACCAAAAAAAGGGGCTTCGCCAAAAACAGTCAGAGAGAAAACTTGGCTCTGTCTATTCGATCAAAAAGGCTATGCAGGAAAAAGCAAAGCTAGAAGAACTAGCTCACTGTAGCTACAGGAGACTAGTACTACTTGCAACTAGTCCTCCTCACCCCGTAGAACAGAAGCCATAAGAGAAAAACATGAGCTCTGGAATAAACAATAGATGCACGAACAACGAAGCTTCAGATCCACAAAAAAAATCGCTGCACACCACACACACGAACAGAGAATAAAATCTCACAGCATCATGAAGAACAGAGGGAATGCAGGAATAGAAATAGCTTGCGCAAGAGCCTGGCGGCGCACATGAGAATGAACAAGGAACAAAGAGAACAAAAGTGACCCAATTGATTAAAAGTGAATTCTGGAAGGGTGACCTAACCCTAGGGATTGGGGCCCTATTTATAGGCTGCCCAATAGCTAGGAATATTCCACCAGCCCCTTAGGGTTTTTTACAGACGCTGAAATAAAAGGAAAAGACTAAACTGCCCTTAGGATATTTTTACAGACTCGACTGACTGACTGTGGGCCTAGGGACAAAATAGTAAACTCCTATTTACAGATGACTCATCTGGAAGCTAAGCTTTCGTAGCGACTACAGCTTCTCTTTTGGACAGTCCGATACAAGATCAGCGATCATCAGTTTTGCGCCGAAACTGACAAAGCCTCCACCGACTTTGCACCAGGTACCCGGATTGGGCTGGCCCGACTCCACAGCTCTCTCAGCCCAGCAATCGCTCACCGCCCGTGTACCTGAGTCAATCCTGGTCAATAGCCCAATGGATCCTCTGCTGCTCCTAGCCCATGTACCCAGATTGGGCCAGCCCGACTTCGCGGCCCCTCTGCCCGACAGTCGCTCGCTGCCCATGTACCTGAGTCACACGCGGCCCAGACACAGCAGGTCTTCCCTCTTCTTCTGTCCTATTTGACTATCATTGACAATGACTCATCACTTCTGGAGCCATGAGGCCCACGCTCTTCAGCATGGCTCCTCAGGGGTGAGACATTGGCCGGGATGCGGACCGGTGCACCGACGAAACCTAGAGCAGGTGGTTATCGCTTGGAGCATTTCATGCTGAGGTTTTGGCACGAGTTCCCGTGGTACGGGTCATCTCGTTACACTTTGGTGTTTGGGATGAGTGTGTGCCTTGTGGGTACAGTAGTACACCTCTGATCAGAGTCATAAATCTTTTCGAAAAGCCGAGTCCATGGTCAAGCGCGGGTTGCGTGACATCCCACAGTTAGTTTACTTATAATGAATGTGCATGATGATTTGACATGTAAGGACCGTTGTGCGAGGAGGGAAAACGTACTCCGCGAGTTAGATGGTGTTATGATGTTCATGTTTATTATTCCGCATTATTAAATTTGACTACACCAAATGCAATAACTGAAAAATGTACTTTTTCGCACTATTAGCCACTGTCCTTCCTTTGTTATTACATTGCATTACTATTTGCATTTGTAGTGGCTTGTTGAGTACTTTTTGTACTCATATCCGTTGGACACACAATTCAGAGGATGCTTACTACGAAGATGGTCTGGAGTAGCGACCCAGTCAAGAAGAAAGTTCCTAAAGAGGGCGTTCATCATGCAGTTTATTTTTATCATTTATTTTAATTTTACTCTTATGTAATAATGTGGTCTGCGTACCACGAATGATTGCTCGTATATACGTGTCGCATGATGAACCTCTTGTATTATTGTTTTTCTTTGGAAATTCAATAATGTTCCGATTTGGTAAATCGGGGCGTCACACACGCCTTGAACCCTTTTTTGAGAACATAGGACCTACACTAGAGTTAAGCAGATCTCCCAAGTCACGTGCGTGTCAAAGTGTGACCAAAAATGCATCGACATGCTTTTTGGCACGCCCGGTGAGACACAAACTTCACTTATTTGTCAGGTGAATTTGGGATAGCTGTAACACCCCAGAAATTAAAAAGGAATAAAATAAAAAGAAAATAATATTTAAATCATTTTTGGATTTATTATTAAAGACGAAATCACAAAAGAACTCAAATAAAGCCAAACAGGGAGAAATACTCAAAATCTGGACTTGAAAATTTTATGAGATGAACTAGAGATCAAAATATAATTTTAGGAATTTTTACAAATTTTTATCAACAGTGATTCAACCCTTAATCAAATAAATGAATTACTGGAATTATTTTAAATCAGAAAGGAATTGAAAAGCTTAATGGGCCTCAACCCTGAATCCTCCCTCAGCCCGACCCAGCCCACTCGTGAGCCACTGACCTGAGGGTCCCGCCTGTCGGCGCCGCTCCCCTCTCTCCTCCCGCCCGCGCCCCGCCTCGGCCCCACCAGTCAGCCTCTTCGCACCCGCCTTCACCCTCTGACATGCGTGGCCCGCCTGTCGGCGCCATTTGTCTCGCGCTCACTCACTGACAGGTGGAGCCCACCTGTCAGATCCATCGTCTCCGATGGAAGGGGATCGCTCCCCTTCCTTCCCCGGCGATCTCCTTCTGTCTTCTCGCTGCCGGCCGCCGGATCGCTTTGGATCCCCTCCGATCGCCTTCCCTGGTCACCACCGCCCCCTTTCCTTCCATAGCCGACGCGGTTTCGCGAGAAAGGAAGCAAATCCGAAGCTTTTGGAAAGTCCTCGCCGGAGCTCTCGGGAACCCTTGATTCCCTGCCCTCCCGACGCCGGCAAACCCCCTATAAATGCCCTCGCCCACACCGCCCTCAGCCACACCACCTAAAGCCCTAGCCGAAGCCTTCCCGAGCGCCGTTGCCACGTTTTCGAGCTCTTCCGCTGCTCTGCCTCCGGCGAGTGATCGCCGTCGCCTCGGACCCCCGCTGCCCTAGCCGCCGCCACCGTCGGGTCCGTCGTCGACCACCCCACCTCGTCCACCCCTCCGTTGGTCGTGGACACCGCCGGACCGCCGTCGCCGTCGAGCACCCGTACGCCCTCCGTCGTCTACGCTCGCCGCCGGTCATCTCCAAGCCCCCATCTTCGCCACCGAAGGTACCAACGTGACCCCCAACACCTCCGCGTTCCATTTTTGCCGTTAGCTATGCCCTTAGGCGCTCGTCGCCGCCGCCATGGTCGCACCCGAACCCGCCGTCGCCGGAGACGAAGGGGGTACGCGCCCCCTTACGTCGTGCCGTGCCGGACGCGGTCGTGGTCGTCCGATCACGATCGGAGGGCTACGATTAAATCCCTTCGGGATTTAATCCAAGCCCTCGGATCTGATCGAAGGGGTATCGGGCAATCGCAACCGTCGATCGCCACTTAAAACCTCCGAGCGATCTCAGGCGTCCACGTGTGACCGTTCGCCACGTTTTAATCTCAGCCGTTCATTTTCATTTAAAACCCCCGCCTCGCATCTGGCCGCCGGATCTAGATCCAACGGCCCAGATCGCTCGGGTCCACGCGCATAGTCACGGGTTCACGGTGAACCTGGTTCACCGTGGACCAGAGACTGTTTTAGTTTAAATAAAATCCAGAAAATTGATTTAAACTTTGAAAATCCATATCTTGCTCAAATTAACTCCAAATTTCACCATTCAAATTTTGTTAAAACCAGAATATTATTCTCTACACATTAATGCCATAAAAACAGTATGTTTCTGTTGCCCAAAATATTATTAATAAATAAATGAATAAAAATCCCTTAGGGTTAAAATTAATAATACAGAAAATAAATTGGGAAAATTCCAAAATAGTAAACTTTACTGTTTTGTACAAAACCTTGAAATATTAAATATTACTTCACATAATAAAACCTACAAATGTGTATGTTGAATATTTGGTGAATTTTATCTGTTTATTGAATGTATTGTTTATTTTCCGTATCGAGAAGACTACGAGTTCGTCGAGGAGCAGGAGTTCTACCCCGAGGTTCCTCCATCCCCATTTGCTGATCAAGGCAAGTCATCGACCACCTCTGTGGAAACAGTTGATCATAATTGAGCCCATGTTTTAATAAATTATCGCTATAACTCATAGGTTAATATTGCATTAGTCCAATATTCAAGCCTTACACTTATATTTATTAGATCCCCGTCCTTGTGTGCAAACCCAAGCCATGCTTATTGAGCCTTAACTCCTTGTCACTCTACTATAAAAATATTAGCTAGTGCCCAATGTACCGGCACAACTGCTATAGGTTAAAAAGAACGAGTCGTAGATAGCTGGATTCTGTATATGAATTTCCCTGTTATTCTCGTCTCTGGACTCTGTTGGAGTTGGCTAGGTTATAAGTATGGTGGGTTCCGGGTGCAAGCTCGGGCACTGGTTTGTCGCACCCGGGGCACTATAAGGACCGGTCTGCGGGATCTGTTGCAAAGCACTTCCGTACCAACCACAAGTCTAATGGGTAAGTCCTAACTGGAAGTATGGAATACCCCGGCTTGATGCACCATAGAGGAGGGGGCAAGGGGCTAGCCTGCGGGCGACTTGTACCGACGAGGCTCAAGGGGGGGTATGGTGGGGCTCCGATGCGTCGGGACACCATATGAAACCCATAAGAGGGTGCTATTGAGTCGGGGAGGACTATATGGAAGGTTTTGGCACGAGTTCCCGTGTGATGGGTCATCTCGTTACACTTCGGTGTAGGTGATGAGTGCGTGCCTTGTGGGTACAGTGGTACATCTCTGATCAGAGTAATTTAATCTTTTCGAAAAGCCGAGCCCACGGTCAAGGGCGGGTTGTGTGACTACTCGCAGTTAGTTTACAATTGTTTGAATGGTCAAGTTATTCATGGCACGTAAGGACTGTTGAGCGAGGTGGGGCTGACTGTACCCCTCGAGTTAGAAGATGATGATGCACACACACATGTTTACATTTACGTACTAATAAATTGCTCACATTCAAGCTTTACAATTATGCTGCTTCCGCTAAATTAGCCACTACCTCCCTTGTTATTACCTTGCATTATACTTGCATTCGGTGGCTTGCTGAGTACATCTGTACTCACCCCGTTGACTTACAACATCAGAGCCAGTCTACTACGAGGAGGATGAAGGTCTGGAGTAGCGACCCAGTCAAGGCGAGACTGGAAGGAGGCGTTCATCTAGGACCCTTATTTTATTAGTTTCTCTTCACCTTTATTCACTTTTGTATTAATGCGGTCTACGAACCGTGAATGATTGTCCGTATTGTACGTGGTCGCATGATGAACGTCTTGTTTTATTGATTTTCTATGGAATTTCAATAAAGTCCTGATTTATTAAATCGGGGCGCGACAAGATGGTATCAGAGCCGACTTGACTGTAGGAAGCCAAACAGACCTAACCTTAGGACTTATATATATATATTCACTATATTTTACAAAAGATTACTTATCCTCTCATCTTCTAAGATTTTCACAAAATTTTCTCTCTTTTGTAGATGTCGATCCGTACCGTGAATGGGAACCTTCGTGACGAGACCGGATTCATCCGCGAGTTACGCATGCTCGTCAATTTCCTCGGATTCGAGCATGAGCCGATGTACCATGGAGTCTTCCCCGACGAGGAAGAGAGCTACTGCGAGGTCACCGTCGTCGTCCAGCCCTCCCCTCAGACAGCCCACACCTACCGCGGAGGAGGACCTACCTTCCTGGTAGCCAGTCAGCGCACCGCTCTCCAGGCACTTACGGAGCTCCGGATGATCTACGACAGCGAGCTCTACGACACGGACTTCCGCTTCGTACCTCTTCGCACCCCAGGGAGTCCACACAGTGTCTTCGTCAGCACCCTCTCCCAGCGCCATTCGGCGATTGGACATACCATGCGCTTGTTGGAGGCCATGGATGATCTCCACTACGAGGCACTGCAGGACGCCAATGGACAGCGCGACACTATCAGCTTCTACCGCCATTCCTCCGAGGACCTGAACCGCGAGAATGGAGAGCTTCGCCGCCGCATCCAGCAGGGACACCGCTTGGCCGCCGAGGCAGAGGAGTTGCGGCGTCAGAATGAGCTCCTTCGACAGCGTGTCGCCACCAACCCACACCTCCGCTACCAGATCGAGGAGTTGAAGAAGGACATTGAGGAGATCGCACCTCTTCCGCCTCGCCGGAAGAAACCCATTCAGACTCCCACAGTGAGGCCCAAGAGGATCTCCCGCAGCGCACCACCCGTCGGACCGTCCAGTTCCTCGACCCCGCCCGTCTCCCACGAGCCCGAGATCGAGCCGTCCCCCGAGCTGCCTTAGACGTAGTTTTACGATTGATTGTTATTTTTATTTGCTTGCTTGTATTAGCATTCATGTCAAAATATAAGGCATGAATGAGAGAATAAATAAATGTAACCGCAAGAACGGTATCCTTTTGAAATAAAATATATAAAGAAGTTCACCAAAATAAATGTGTACACATTGAAAATTCCAGGATGACCAACACCCAGGGATCAGACGCTCCTCAGAACGGAGGGGATAGTGGCAACCTGCCACAATGGGGAGCCACCGGGTAGAGGCAAGCCCCGGTCGCCAACCACCCCACCTTGGCTGAAATGATGGCCACTCAAAATCAGTTGGTCTCAGCCCTCCTGCACCAGATGCAGCAGCAGCAGCAGCAGATGCAAGAGCAGCAGGCTCACTTCTTTCGTCTCCACCAACAGCCCGAGCTGCCCCGACCCGCCACACCAGCTCCCGCTCCCGCGACACAGCTCTCGGAGTTCCTCCGAGTCCGCCCACCGACCTTCTCAAGCACCACCAACCCCATGGAGGCTGGGGATTGGTTGCGGGCGATCGAGAAGAAACTCGACCTCCTGACCTGCACTGAGCAGGAGAGGGTGGCCTTCGCCACCCACCAGCTGCATGGTCCCGCCGCAGAGTGGTGGGACAACCATCGTGAGACCCTGCCCGAAGGCCACGCCCCCACTTGGGCGGAATTCTCGGCCGCTTTTCGTGCCGCCCACATCCCCGACGGCATCGTTGCCCAGAAGCAACAAGAGTTCAGAGATCTGCAGCAAGGGAGCAGATCTGTCACGGAATATCTACATGAGTTTAACCGCTTGGCCCGGTACGCACCAGAGGAGGTCCGTACGGATGCAGCCAGACAAGCTAAGTTCCTTCGGGGACTGAAGGACGAGTTGTCCCTACAACTCATCTCTGGAGACTTCACCAACTTCCAGAAGTTGGTGAACAAGGCTATCATGCAGGAGACCCAACAAAATAAGGTCGACCTGAAGAAGAAGCGCATGATTGCCTTCAGGCAGAACCAGGGTATGGCCCAAAGACCCCGTTTTGCTCCACCTCCACCAGCGCCACAGTACCACCCCCGGCCAGTGTATCGCCCGGCGCCACCAGCTGCCAACGCCGGAGCCAGCCAACCTCGTGCCGCTCCAGCCGCACCGACCGCCCCAGTCGCCCCGGCCAAGAAGCCGGAGGTCTTGAGAGACAGGCATGGCAAGCCTGTGGTATGCTTCAACTGCCGCCAAGAGGGACACTACTCCCACCAGTGCCCCCATCCCAAGAGAGCTCAAGGAGTCACCTCCAACCCCGCCGTCCGCGCCAAAGTGAACCACGTCTCCGCCGAAGAAGCCCAGGCTGCACCAGAAATTGTCATGGGTAAGTTTATGGTTCATTCATCGCATGCAGTGGTATTATTTGACACCGGAGCTACCCACTCCTTTATATCAACTGCTTTTGTGGAAAATAATGCACTGGACATAAGTGAACTACCCAGGCCAGTACTAATAGCTACCCCGGGAAAGCAAACCCTCGCTTGTTCCTTTAGTCCAAGGGTATGGGTAGATATCCAAGGCACGATATTTTGGGCCGACCCCATTCTAATAGAATGTCAAGGTTTGGACCTCATTCTAGGGATGGATTGGCTAAATAAACACCAAGGTGTGATAGAATGTGCCCAGAGAAAAGTGACTGTGACTGATGAAGAAGGGACTATAGTCACATTCCAGATGCCCAGCGTGAAGTCCGGAAGGACAAGACTACATCAGATTACCTTGGAGGAGATACCAGTAGTCAGTGAATACCCGGATGTATTCCCAGAGGATCTACCAGGGATGCCACCTAAGAGGGACATCGAGTTCAGGATTGATTTGGTGCCCGGAACCACTCCTATTTATAAGCGACCATACCGGATGGCCGCCAATGAATTAGCTGAGATGAAGCAACAGTTGGAGGATCTTGAGAAGAAAGGTTATATCAGACCAAGCACATCACCGTGGGGTGCTCCCGTCATCTTCGTCGAGAAGAAAGAAGACAAGGCAAAGCGTATGTGTGTAGATTACCGCGCCCTGAATGAGGTGACAATCAAGAATAAGTATCTGTTACCTCGGATCGACGATCTCTTCGACCAGCTCAAAGGAGCTACGGTATTCTCGAAGATCGACCTGCGGTCTGGTTACCATCAGTTAAGAATTCGAGAAGAAGATATACCCAAGACGGCCTTCACTACCCGTTATGGATTATATGAGTGCACGGTTATGTCCTTTGGATTGACCAACACCCCTGCATTCTTCATGAATATGATGAATAAGGTATTCATGGAATATTTGGACAAGTTCATCGTGGTCTTCATAGACGACATCCTTATTTATTCCAAGGACCAGAAGGAGCACGAGACTCACCTCCGGTTAACCTTAGGAAAGTTAAGGGAACACCAATTGTATGCCAAGTACAGCAAATGCAAGTTTTGGACGGCAGAAGTAAAGTTCCTTGGACACATCATCTCTGCACAAGGAATCGCAGTAGACCCTGCCACCGTAGAAGCAGTTACGGATTGGTTGCCACCCACGAACGTATCTGAGATACGAAGTTTTCTGGGATTGGCCGGATATTACCGAAGATTCATCGAGAATTTTTCTAAGATAGCCAAGCCAATGACCAAGTTGTTGCAGAAAGGAGAGAAGTTTGAATGGACTCCTGAATGCGAGGAAAGTTTCCGCACCCTCAAGACTCGTTTGGTATCTGCACCTATACTGACCCTACCAGATATCCGCAAAGACTTCCATGTCTATTGCGACGCATCTCGCCAAGGATTGGGATGTGTTCTTATGCAAGATGGGAAGGTTATCTCTTATGCCTCCCGACAGTTGAGACCTCATGAGTTGAATTATCCGACTCATGATCTGGAATTAGCCGCCGTAGTACACGCCCTTAAGATTTGGAGGCACTATCTAGTTGGAAATCGCTGTGAGATCTTTACGGATCACAAGAGCTTGAAGTATATCTTCACACAGCCAGATCTGAACTTGAGGCAAAGACGATGGCTGGAATTAATTAAAGACTACGACTTAGGTATTCACTACCACCCCGGAAAAGCAAATGTGGTAGCTGATGCCTTAAGTCGCAAAGGATATTGCACAGCCATGATGATTCAAGAACACGCACCCTGGTTATGTAGGGAGATGGAAAAGTTGAATCTTGGGTTGACCACCGGAGCATATCTAGCCACCTTGGAAACCCAGCCTATTCTGTTTGAACAAATCCGTGAAGCTCAGTTGGAGGACCCGGATATAGCTGCCATTAGGAAGAACATGAGGCAAGGAAAAGCCCCCGGATTTTCAGAGGACGAAAATGGCACCATTTGGTTTGGAACCCGGATATGTGTACCGGACAAGCCTGAAATAAAAACTCTTATCTTAAGAGAAGCTCATGAGACATTGTACTCCATTCATCCCGGCAGTACCAAGATGTACCAAGATCTGAAGGAACGCTATTGGTGGGTTAGCATGAAAAGAGAGATTGCCCAGTTCGTCGTCGAATGTGACACCTGCAGAAGAGTAAAAGCTGAACATCAGAGACCTGCAGGATTGCTACAACCACTTAAAGTGCCGGAATGGAAGTGGGAAGAGATCGGTATGGATTTTATCACCGGTTTACCAAAGACCCAACTGGGGTATGATTCTATATGGGTGATCATTGATCGGCTTACAAAAGTAGCTCATTTCATAGCTGTCAAGACGACCTTTAGTGGCCCTAAGCTAGCAGAGCTATATATGGCCCGGATAGTATGTCTTCATGGAGTGCCCAAGAAGATAGTGTCTGACCGAGGAAGTCAGTTTACCTCTCGTTTTTGGAAGAACCTCCAAGAGGAGATGGGCACGAGATTGAATTTTAGTACCGCCTACCATCCTCAGACAGATGGACAAACAGAAAGGGTAAATCAGATACTAGAGGATATGCTTCGAGCATGTGTTTTGGATTTTGGAGCCACTTGGGACAAGAGCTTGCCGTACGCTGAATTTTCATACAACAACAGCTATCAAGCCAGCCTTCAGATGTCTCCTTTTGAAGCACTATATGGACGTAAGTGCAGAACGCCTCTACTTTGGGACCAAACTGGTGAATCCCAAGTATTCGGAACCGACATTCTTCGTGAAGCTGAAGAGAAGGTACGGATCATCAGAGACCGACTCAAGACGGCCCAATCACGACAGAAGAGCTACGCAGACAATCGCCGTCGAGATCTAGCCTTTGAAGAAGGAGATCATGTCTACCTTCGGGTTACGCCTCTCCGTGGAACTCAACGGTTTAACATGAGAGGAAAGTTGGCCCCTCGATATGTTGGACCATTTCCCATTGTCCGACGCCAAGGCGAAGTGGCTTATCAGTTGGAATTACCGCCCTCGTTGGCCGGAGTGCATGACGTGTTTCATGTGTCTCAACTCAAGAAGTGTCTCCGCGTCCCCACGGAGCAAGTAGATCTTCAGCAGTTGGATGTCCAAGAAGATCTGACCTATGTGGAGAAACCGGTCAAGATATTGGAAGTCAAAGAAAGAACCACCAGGAGTCGAGTCATCCGTTTCTGCAAAGTGCAGTGGAGCAATCATCCAGTAGAGGAAGCTACTTGGGAAAAGGAAGATGAACTCAAGGCACAGCATCCTGAAGTATTCGAGGATTGAGCCGAATCTCGAGGACGAGATTCTCTGTAAGGGGGATAGGATTGTAACACCCCAGAAATTAAAAAGGAATAAAATAAAAAGAAAATAATATTTAAATCATTTTTGGATTTATTATTAAAGAAGAAATCACAAAAGAACTCAAATAAAGCCAAACAGGGAGAAATACTCAAAATCTGGACTTGAAAATTTTATGAGATGAACTAGAGATCAAAATATAATTTTAGGAATTTTTACAAATTTTTATCAACAGTGATTCAACCCTTAATCAAATAAATGAATTACTGGAATTATTTTAAATCAGAAAGGAATTGAAAAGCTTAATGGGCCTCAACCCTAAATCCTCCCTCAGCCCGGCCCAGCCCACTCGTGAACCACTGACCTGAGGGTCCCGCCTGTCGGCGCCGCTCCCCTCTCTCCTCCCGCCCGCGCCCCGCCTCGGCCCCACCAGTCAGCCTCTTCGCACCCGCCTTCACCCTCTGACATGCGTGGCCCGCCTGTCGGCGCCATTTGTCTCGCGCTCACTCACTGACAGGTGGAGCCCACCTGTCAGATCCATCGTCTCCGATGGAAGGGGATCGCTCCCCTTCCTTCCCCGGCAATCTCCTTCTGTCTTCTCGCCGCCGGCCGCCGGATCGCTTTGGATCCCCTCCGATCGCCTTCCCTGGTCACCACCGCCCCCTTTCCTTCCATAGCCGACGCGGTTTCGCGAGAAAGGAAGCAAATCCGAAGCTTTTGGAAAGTCCTCGCCGGAGCTCTCGGGAACCCTTGATTCCCTGCCCTCCCGACGCCGGCAAACCCCCTATAAATGCCCTCGCCCACGCCGCCCTCAGCCACACCACCTAAAGCCCTAGCCGAAGCCTTCCCGAGCGCCGTTGCCACGTTTTCGAGCTCTTCCGCTGCTCTGCCTCCGGCGAGTGATCGCCGTCGCCTCGGACCCCCGCTGCCCTAGCCGCCGCCACCGTCGGGTCCGTCGTCGACCACCCCACCTCGTCCACCCCTCCGTTGGTCGTGGACACCGCCGGACCGCCGTCGCCGTCGAGCACCCGTACGCCCTCCGTCGTCTACGCTCGCCGCCGGTCATCTCCAAGCCCCCATCTTCGCCACCGAAGGTACCAACGTGACCCCCAACACCTCCGCGTTCCATTTTTGCCGTTAGCTATGCCCTTAGGCGCTCGTCGCCGCCGCCATGGTCGCACCCGAACCCGCCGTCGCCGGAGACGAAGGGGGTACGCGCCCCCTTACGTCGTGCCGTGCCGGACGCGGTCGTGGCCGTCCGATCACGATCGGAGGGCTACGATTAAATCCCTTCGGGATTTAATCCAAGCCCTCGGATCTGATCGAAGGGGTATCGGGCAATCGCAACCGTCGATCGCCACTTAAAACCTCCGAGCGATCTCAGGCGTCCACGTGTGACCGTTCACCACGTTTTAATCTCAGCCGTTCATTTTCATTTAAAACCCCCGCCTCGCATCTGGCCGCCGGATCCAGATCCAACGGCCCAGATCGCTCGGGTCCACGCGCATAGTCACGGGTTCACGGTGAACCTGGTTCACCGTGGACCAGAGACTGTTTTAGTTTAAATAAAAATCCAGAAAATTGATTTAAACTTTGAAAATCCATATCTTGCTCAAATTAACTCCAAATTTCACCATTCAAATTTTGTTAAAACCAGAATATTATTCTCTACACATTAATGCCATAAAAACAGTATGTTTCTGTTGCCCAAAATATTATTAATAAATAAATGAATAAAAATCCCTTAGGGTTAAAATTAATAATACAGAAAATAAATTGGGAAAATTCCAAAATAGTAAACTTTACTGTTTTGTACAAAACCTTGAAATATTAAATATTACTTCACATAATAAAACCTACAAATGTGTATGTTGAATATTTGGTGAATTTTATCTGTTTATTGAATGTATTGTTTATTTTCCGTATCGAGAAGACTACGAGTTCGTCGAGGAGCAGGAGTTCTACCCCGAGGTTCCTCCATCCCCATTTGCTGATCAAGGCAAGTCATCGACCACCTCTGTGGAAACAGTTGATCATAATTGAGCCCATGTTTTAATAAATTATCGCTATAACTCATAGGTTAATATTGCATTAGTCCAATATTCAAGCCTTACACTTATATTTATTAGATCCTCGTCCTTGTGTGCAAACCCAAGCCATGCTTATTGAGCCTTAACTCCTTGTCACTCTACTATAAAAATATTAGCTAGTGCCCAATGTACCGGCACAACTGCTATAGGTTAAAAAGAACGAGTCGTAGATAGCTGGATTCTGTATATGAATTTCCCTGTTATTCTCGTCTCTGGACTCTGTTGGAGTTGGCTAGGTTATAAGTATGGTGGGTTCCGGGTGCAAGCTCGGGCACTGGTTTGTCGCACCCGGGGCACTATAAGGACCGGTCTGCGGGATCTGTTGCAAAGCACTTCCGTACCAACCACAAGTCTAATGGGTAAGTCCTAACTGGAAGTATGGAATACCCCGGCTTGATGCACCATAGAGGAGGGGGCAAGGGGCTAGCCTGCGGGCGACTTGTACCGACGAGGCTCAAGGGGGGGTATGGTGGGGCTCCGATGCGTCGGGACACCATATGAAACCCATAAGAGGGTGCTATTGAGTCGGGGAGGACTATATGGAAGGTTTTGGCACGAGTTCCCGTGTGATGGGTCATCTCGTTACACTTCGGTGTAGGTGATGAGTGCGTGCCTTGTGGGTACAGTGGTACATCTCTGATCAGAGTAATTTAATCTTTTCGAAAAGCCGAGCCCACGGTCAAGGGCGGGTTGTGTGACTACTCGCAGTTAGTTTACAATTGTTTGAATGGTCAAGTTATTCATGGCACGTAAGGACTGTTGAGCGAGGTGGGGCTGACTGTACCCCTCGAGTTAGAAGATGATGATGCACACACACATGTTTACATTTCCGTACTAATAAATTGCTCACATTCAAGCTTTACAATTATGCTGCTTCCGCTAAATTAGCCACTACCTCCCTTGTTATTACCTTGCATTATACTTGCATTCGGTGGCTTGCTGAGTACATCTGTACTCACCCCGTTGACTTACAACATCAGAGCCAGTCTACTACGAGGAGGATGAAGGTCTGGAGTAGCGACCCAGTCAAGGCGAGACTGGAAGGAGGCGTTCATCTAGGACCCTTATTTTATTAGTTTCTCTTCACCTTTATTCACTTTTGTATTAATGCGGTCTACGAACCGTGAATGATTGTCCGTATTGTACGTGGTCGCATGATGAACGTCTTGTTTTATTGATTTTCTATGGAATTTCAATAAAGTCCTGATTTATTAAATCGGGGCGCGACAATAGCAGATGACTGAGTTGGGCCAACCCATAGTAAGCAGCCTGAGCTCGCCATCCGAAGACGACATTGATGAGACAGAGGGCAAGCCCTGCCAAGGTTTCGCTATGGCCGATGAACTACAAGAAGTGGATATCGGATCCGGTGACAGGCTGAGGCCAACCTTCATAAGTGCTCAACTTCCCGATGAGATAAAGAATGAATTAATCACATTGCTACAAAGGTATCGGTATTGTTTTGCATGAGAGTATCATGAGATGTCAGGTTTAAGCCGAGCAATCGTAGAACATCGGCTGCTAATAAAACAAGAATATCGGCCATTCAAGCAGTCACCTTAGAAGTTCAAGACCGAAATATATCCAGATATCAAGGCCGAGGTAACAAGGTTATATGATGCAGGATTAATAAGATCGTGCCGATATGCACAATGAGTGTCAAACATTGTGCCAGTATGGAAGAAAAGTGGGAAGATCAAAATATGTGTTAATTTCAGAGATCTGAATAAAGCGACCCCGAAAGATGAGTACCCAATGCTGATTGCAGATCAGCTCCATGGACGGGAACACAAGCTATAATTAGATTTTTATGGCCGACGAAGATATCCATAAGATGGCTTTCCGATGTCTAGGCACCATCGGGTTATATGAGTGGGTAATGATGACCTTCGGCTTGGAAAACGCCTGAGCAATTTACCAGAGGGCCATGAACTATATTTTTCATGATTTGATCGGTCTGTTAGTTGAAATATACATTGACGATGTCGTAGTAAAGTCAAGCAGCATTCAAGACCACGTGATCGATCTACGTCAATTCCTAGAGAGGGCTCCGAAATACGGATCAAAGATGAATCCCGAAAAATATGCCTTTGGTGTATCGGCGGGGAAGTTCCTGGGCTTTATTGTGCATGAAAGAGGGATCGAGATTAGCCAACATAGTAGTGTTGAGGCCATCAAGAACACCTAGCCCCCTAGTGATAAAACCGAATTGCAGTCACTGATCAGGAAGATCAATTTCCTCAGAAGGTTTATAGCGAACCTCTCAAAGAAAATAGAGTCGTTCACTCCATTTCTAAAGTTGAGGCCTGACCAGGAATACACATGGGGAGATAAGCAATAGAGAGCTTTTGACGAAATCAAAGAGTACCTAACTCACCATCAGTACTAATGCCGCCACAGAAGGGGACAACATTCAAATTATATTTATCGACCGATGATGAAGTCATGGGCACGGTTTTGATTCAAGAAGTCGATAAGAAGGAAAGGGTGATTTTCTATCTCAGTAGGAGGCTTCTAGATGCTGAGACCCGGTACCCGGTAGTGGAAAAGCTCTGTTTATGATTATACTTCGCATGTACCAAGTTGAGACATTATCTACTCTCAACAGAGTGCACCATAGTGCGTAAGGACGATGTCATCAAATATATACTATCGGCTCCAGTATTAAAGGGACGTATCGGAAAATGGATCCTCGCTCTGACCAAATTTGATCTCAAGTATGAATTGGCTAAAGTAACAAAAGGTCAAGCAATAGCCGATTTCATAGTTCAACATAGGGACAAGATGGTGACTCATGTGGAGCCGACGCCATGGACATTGTTCTCTGATGGATTGGTATGCCGACACGGATGTGGTATCAGCCTAGTGATCATCTCCCCTCGGGGGGCACCATTTGAATTTTCATACACCATCAAGCCTTTCTCCAACAACAATCAGGTCGAATACAAATCCGTGCTAAAAGGATTGCAATTATTAGAAAAAGTGGGTGCTGATATAGTTGAAATTCTCAGTGACTATCTATTGATCATAAGACAGTTGTCAGATGAATACGAGTGCAAGGATGATGTACTAAGAGAGTACCATGATTGGTGCCAATCTATAATGACAAGTTTTCGAAGCGTTGTTTTTACTCACATCCTAAGATAGCATCAGGATACAAGTTGATGGCCAGGTCAATTGAGGTCGAAATTGCGGAGATAGAAGCCGGTGATTGGAAGTATGATATTATTAATTATCTGAAGGACCCGTCAATATTGGTGCCAAGAAAACTTAGGTATCAGGAAACAAGGTACGTCATGCTCAGCAAGAATTTATACCGCCGGACGACCAATGGTGTCCTCCTTAGATGCATAGATGTTGAAGAGGCTAAAGTGGTAATGTGCGAGGTTCATGATGGTATATGCAGAACACATTAGTCGGTCTAGAAAATGAAATGGATACTACGAAGGGCAGGTTACTTTTGGCTGACTATGGTGGAGGACTGTATAACATACAACAAGGGGTGCTAGGATTGTCAGAAATTTGGAACTATCCAGAGGGCACCCGCATCAGCAATGAACCCGATAATCAAACCCTGTCCCTTCAAGGGGTGGGGTATCAATATGATTGGCCAAATCTACCTAGCATGAAGCGAAAGTCACAAGTTCATAATAGCAGCCACTGATTATTTCGCAAAATGGGTAAAGGTTGTTCCACTCAAGAAAGTCACATATGATGATGCCATTGAGTTTATCAGGGAACATATAATATACAAGATCAGGATCCCACAGACCATCACCACAGATCAGGGGATGATTTTCGCATCAAAAGATTTTCATCAGTTCACAACCGGTATGGGGGTCAAACTCTTGAATTCATCACCGTATTATGCATAGGCCAACGGACAAGCAGAGGCATCCAACAAAAGTTTGATCAAGTTGATAAACAACAAGATCAGCGAACAACCGAGGCGTTGGCATCAGTCCCTATTGGAGGCACTTTGGGCTTATCGGATGGCACGTCACATATCCACTTAAGTACCACCTCTCAGCTAGTGTACGGCCATGAGGCTATGTTGCCACAGTAAAATAATGGGGGTCAATTTCTTCTGTGCCATTACAATTTTCACGATTTGCTAATATGCCATCGGTGTGTCAATGACAAATGGGGGCCACCATAGTCACTACAGTGGCATGTAGGCAATTATTGAAAATTATAATGGCATGTGAGTAATTTTCCCAAATAATATCGGCTCGAGAAGGATCACATTACAAGACCAACTCACATCCAATGATTATTATAATCTGATGACAGATGGCCTAGACGATCTAGCACAGGTCTGATTAAAACTCTCAAAAAGATTGAGGAAAATAAGGCAAGGGTCGCCAGGTTCTACAATAAGGTGGTGCCAAAATCGTTCAAACAAGGAGAATTCGCATCTAAAGATAGTATGTTCGGTAAGTGGTCCCCCCAATTGGGAAGGACCATTTCGGATACATCGAGTGGTGCCTAGCAACGCCTATTTGCTCGAAGGTCTGGACGGGGAAGTGTTCAGAAAAGCACTGAATGAAAAATATCTTAAGAAATACTTCCCGAGCATTTGGATAAATGCCTAGGTATCTTCACGCAAGACAACTAATACCAATGGTATCACCTTCAAACGACCAATACAACAGGCATCACCCTTAGACACAAAAATCTCAAGAACAATCTCAGGAATCAGTGATAAGTATACTGTGAAGAATACATCTTTATGACATTTTATGAGAGAGAATTGTGTTATTGCATTCATAAGTTTCTATCATATGATTAACTGCTTTTACATGCACATGCCTGTATACGCCTTTGAATTATTGTCTTTGATCATGTTGATTATGCTCTATTGAATATATCTAATATCTATCATGAGCTTGGATTTTATGTCTTAAAATTTAAATATGGTCACCATGTATTCTGGTAACTAGCATGTGTAGGTTGATTGCTTTTTCTATCTTTTACATGCCTGGTAGCTAAGTCCTTTTTCACTTGGATGCAAACATACAACTTGAACGTTTAAATGCTTTTCATGGAAATAATGTTCTGGAGAATGATAAAGATCATGAAATTGATATTCATGCCATCTGTGCTAAAATTGAAAAGATCTAGGTGGGTTTGCCTTGTCGCACTTCTTTTGTTTATAGACTGCTTACCATAGCACTTTGGTATGAACTAGGACATTGTAGTGTACGCCAAGACCAATGCTTTAAGCTTCTAATGGTCTTTGCTTGACCTAGACTTAGCTTGGTTGCTCAGTATAAGGTTGACAAGCAAATAACCCCTGGAACTACAAGAAAGAGGAAACAAAAAGCTTAAAAATATTAGATAACAAGTATGTTGAAGTTCCATGATTTTCGATAAGCTTATCTGGGTAGATATTTTCTAGCTTTTGCACTTAATGTCTTATCATGCCTAGTCTACTAGTCTCAGTGGTGATGCTTTTGTTTGCCAAAACCTGAAAACTGTTTGCTCATGGTTTTGTTTAGATATAATTCACATGAGCTTATCATATAGTATTTTAGACAACATTCAAGGCAAATGTTTGTGTTGTGCTATAATTGTTGTTACTCATGATTCAAAGGCTTGCATCTACATTCATTCTCACACCTCTCTTTGCATCGTTTTTATCTCCTTGATGCTTGTATAGCCAAAGGAGAAGAAGAGGAAGAAGAAAAGTAATACAGAGCCGATAACTTGAGCAAGATTTTATAAAATACTAGAATATGAAGGGTTTCAGCTGCTAGCAGTAAAATTGAGAAGACACTATAGAAGGACATTCGAAAGGACATGATGGTAGATGGGCGATGATGACCGATAATTTAGAAGCATCGGTTACCCCTTAATTCTCTAAAACTGGGGGCATGTGTTGACACCAAGATTTTGTAAAAGCCCGGGCCCACAAAGGATGATGCATACGTGACCGGATAGGAATAGACAATACAGATAATGATGAGAAGAAGATAAATATTATGCGGAATCGATTAAAATATAATACTTGCATGGCATGTCTCCGGACTATAAATATGTACCCCTTAGCTAGGTTAAAAACACATCTCTGTCAAATAACTACTCAGCACATCGCCACCCTTAGCTTTCAAGGTTAATCCCAACGGGATTCGACACTTAGAGCTGGGTTGCATCGTTCCGATCTCTAGCGAAGAAGTGAGTCCCGCCACCCTTGACGGTTGTATCGACTAGGTCATTATCCTCACGGCTGCATCAATTTGATCTCTTGAGGTGAAAGTTGAAGCAGTATGGTCATCGGTTGTCATCAGTGTATTAGCTAGGTCTAAGGCTGCACCAGTTTGATCTCTTAGATTGATGTGATCTAGGTGTGATAGTTTGAGGCTTCATCGGTTAGGTCTGATATCTCTTGCTATTGTATCTCTTTCATGTTGTATATCGTTCATCTAAATAAAGCATGCTTAATACTTTGATATATTATTAAGATCATTGTGACTAACTACTAACTTGGTTAGGTCCAATCTAGTTATTGTGATGATTTTTATGATATAGACATGTTATCTGGTATGTTTTATTTATTTCTATCAGAGTACAAGACAACGGGTTATCTTCATTTCAGCGCCGTATCATACCCACCGTCGGAAAGCGCTCATCGGCCCACATGCGTAAATTATCTATCTCATCGGCCGATGGCATACTCACCCAATTGGTTCAGCCATGGTCATCGACCCTATGGCCGATCGGCATGATATTCCATGATTTCACTATCTCTGCGGTAGTCATTGGCGCGCCAGCTGATCGGCTATGCTATTGATGTTGTCCTTCATGTTTCCTTATCAGTTGCAGGGTCAAACTGATTGGCACGCCTTGAACACTTTTCTGAGAATGTAGGACCTGCACTAGAGTTAAGCAGATCTCCCAAGCCACGCGTGTGTCAAAGTGTGACCAAAAATGCACCAACAGGTGTCTTCATCAACCTTCAATCCATGACTTGCTTCATCTCCACATGTACGACTAGGATCATCCTCGACTTTACCTGGCCTTCTTGATCATCCGACACCAAGTTCTCGACTTGACCATAATCACCATCCTTAACAGTCGTGTAGCATCCAAGTCCTGCATACCATAAGACAAACAATCATATCTCTTCCACACACACCGAACCCTTCGGTGAACACCCTAATACAAGCTCACGTCCAAACACAGAACCCAACAAACTTGTCAATCACTCATCACTTAGACAAAATCAAGATATATCTCAACTTGGTTTCTCAATCTCCGCCTTAATGATTGCATTGACAACTCCCATAAGAATAAAGGTAAATTTAAAACTCAGCACACAAGTGACCACAAAAACTTAGAAAAGAGCCAAAACATGTCACTTGATTTTAATTTCTCCAAACTAGTTTAAGATTTTGCCCCTTTGGTAGAGGCAAGAAATAAATTCTCCCCCTATGGAAATGCAAGAATCAAGGTGACAAAACTGATGCAAAAAAGAGGTGTAGGGATGGAATGTAGATGCAAGTTGCAGGACCAAAACAAGTGACTAGAGGGGGGTGAATAGGCGCCTCAATAAATTCTTTCAAATCGATGACTTTTTCTAAACACCCAATGCTCCTCTAAAGACAACAAGTGGAAGAAAGATAGATTCACAAATCACAGATAAAATTAGTGCTATCACCCTCCTGTCTGATATGATGTTACGCGACAGTCTGAAAGATCAGAAACACTGAAAATAATCTAGCCTTCAAAAAACAACGAGTGTCCAAGTTGAAAAGATACTCAGAAAGTACTCAAACACATATACTGAATACTCACAGATTAACAAGATCATCAATTATTTAAACTAAAGTATAAAATTCATAAAGTTACAAATTATTTGACATGCATCTAAAAATCACAGACACATCAACAAATAAGTAAAGTGCATCTAAAAATAAATCACCAAATAGTTGAAATGTATTCAGAACTTGGTGAACCAGAAAAGAAGGAAGCAGCACAGTGCAATGAGAGAAAAATTGTTAGCCTTTCGTTCACAGTGCACAGGAAACCTAATCGAGGTCCTGGTGATGGACTTGAAAAGCAATGTGAGCCTGTGAAATTACTGAAGATCAGAGAAGCGTTGACAAGTGAGGCACTGTGTGATTACGCACACTGGCGCAAGACGCGCAGACCGGAAATAGAGATTGAGTGTGGGAACCGGTGAAAGAACTAGGCACCGTGAAACCTTGTGTGTGGCGCAATGGATCTGGATATCTACTGCAGAATCAGCGATTGCTGTCCAAGCTGTGATGGAGCAGCGACACTCGAACCAAAACCAAAAAGAAAACCGGCAGGAAGTAGATGTGACCATTGATTGGACAGCTGGTGGCAGTAGTCTGCACCCACAATAGTTTCAGCCAGAGAAAAGCAATCGATCAGTCCATACGTGTGTACAGGAAATAGAAAATAAACACCGATGAAATCTGTGCAGAGACTAGACAAAAACAATGAATAAAAATCAACACCAAAACAAATAGTGCCCTGTCTCGGTGCAGTAGGAAGCCAGGCGTCCAGTGGGCAAAGATATGCGTGAAACCAGCAGTGAACACCAAGCAAAGGCGTGCAACATAAGCGGCCAAGCCGGCGTCAATGGAACCACGCGACGGCTGACTGCAGGCTCAGACGGCTTGTCACAGTCTGGCCTGAGAAGAAAACTACAACGGCTGAAGCTACGCAGGAACAGGAGAAGAGATAAAATAAAAATAGAAATAAAAGGTGACCCAAAAACATTGAATGGTAAAATGATTTCCGAAAAAATAGGTTCAAAAGTGTTACCTAGATGGGCAGTCCAATGAGTATTTATAGACTAAACACAATTAAATAAAATACTTAAATGTTCCTGAGGTATTTTTATAAACATTAGATCTAAAGATCAAAAATGTAAAAATGCTTAATCTAGATATTTACCCGATGCTTCGCTTACGTGGATTTCACTACTTCACATCAGGTACGTTGATCTTCACGTCTATGATTGATGTGGTTGACGGTTTTATGCTGAACCACCAAAGCACTTGCCGCTCTTGATTCGTGTACCCAGATTAGACCACCACATCCTCGCAACTCTCCCAGCCTGGAAATTGTTCGTCCATGTACCTAAATCACACGACCAACGCCATGACACTCACTTGCCATCTTTGCGTCGTGTACCCGGATTGGACCACTATGATTCTACAGCTCCTCAAGCTCGCTGATCACCCGTCTGTCTACCTTTCACACCGGCCAACGCCACGGCAAGACCTCTTCCTCCGAAGTCCCCCTTCGAAGTGCCTCCCCTCGGTGGGTTTCCTTCCTCATTTCTTCTGTTGAGAATCACTCATCATCTGAGAGCCATGAGTCCCACGGTATTCACCATGGCTCCTCACAAGTCTCTGAAACATGATTAACAACAATTATAGTACATAGGAGACACTTGCCTTGAATATTATCTTAAATTACTGTATGATAAGCTCAAGTGAATAATATCTAAAGAAAATCAAGAGCAGACAATTTTTAGGTTTTCGCAAACAAAAGCATCACCACTTAGACTAATAGACTAGGCATCATAAGGCATGAAGTACAAAAGCTAGTAAATATCTACCTAGATAAATTTATCCAGAAACATGGAGCTTCAACAAACTTGTTATCCAATATTTCCAAGCTTTTTTTCCTTTTTCTTTTTGATTTAGTTCCACGGGTTATTTTCTTGTCAACCTTATGCAACCGACCAAGCCAAGCCTAAGCCAAAACCGGATCATTAGAAGTTTAAAGCATTGGTCTTGGTATACATTGCATTGTCCTAGTTCATACCAAAGTGCTATGATAAGCAGTCTAGGATAAAAGCAGTGCGACAAAGTAAACTCACCTAGATCTTTTCATATTAGCACAAAAGGCTTGTATATTAATTTTATGATTTTTTGGTCATTTTGCAGAATAAGATTTCCATGAAAAACATTTAAATGTTCAAGTTGCATATTTACGTCTAGTGAAAAGGATTTAGCTACCAAGCATATAAAAGATAGCAAAAGCATTCAGCCTACTCATGCTACTTACCAGACTGAGTGGTGATAAATGTTTTAAATTTTAAGAATTAAAAGACATGATCTTGACAGATATAAGATATATTAAATAGAGAAAAATCAACATGATCATAGACAATAATTCAAAGACATATACAAGCATGTAAATGTAAAAGCAGTTAATCGTATGACAGAAGCTTATGAATGCAATAACACAGAATTCACCCTCACAAAATGTCATAAGGATGACACACTGAGTTCTCCTCTCAAAATGCAAAATGTGAAACATCAAGAGGCTTGGTAAAAATGTCAGCAAGCTTGTTCTGGGTATCTATGTATCTCAACTTAATATCACCTTTCTCATTGTGGTCTCTCAAAAAGTGATAACGCACATCAATGTATTTTGATCTAGAATGATGTACTGGGTTGTTGGCTAAGCTAATGACACTAGTCTTATCACAAAGAAGAACACTCTTAAAATCCAACTCAAATTCCCGCAAAGTAGAAACCATCCACAAAATCTGTGAGCAAAAGCTAGCAACAGCTACATATTCAGCCTTAGCAGTAGACTACGCAACACTAGACTATTTGCAAGAAAACCAACACAAAAGAGAGGAACCTAGAAAATGACAAGTATCGAAGGTACTTTTCTTATCAATCCGCCTACAACCAGCAAAATACGCATCGGAGAAACCTTTAAGAGAAAGAGATGATGTTGCAGAATACCAAATGCCAAATTCTAAAGTGTGCTTGAGATACCTTAGGATGCGCTTCACAACTTGACAATGTGAAAATCTCGGAGACGCTTGAAAACGAGCACATAGACATATGATGAAGTGTATGTCTAGTCTTGTGGCTGTCAAGTAGAGGAGGGAGCCGATCATGCTCTGGAACTCCTTCTGATCAACTTCTTCACCATCTTCGTCCGGGTCAAGTGCAACCGAGGTAGCCATAGGAGTGTGTTGACGCCAAGATTTGGCAATGCCCAGGCCATTAAGGATGCCGAACAGTCAAAAAAATCAAAAAGGTTCGGTCAAATGTTAGTCAAAGAAGCTCGTACGTTCTGTTACAAATGGCCGGATAAGAGGAAGCCGATGGAGGTTATGTTTAATTCCATGCTACATCTTATCTGCTCCAAGAGGTACTCATCGGCCTTTACGTGCGAAGACTTTTATCTTATCCACCGATGACGTATTCAGTCTCGATAGTATTGCATGGTCATCGGCCCCACGGTCGATTGGCACCTTAACTTGTGACTATTTTATTCTCGCCACGGTCATTGGCTCGATAGTTGATCGACTTTGCTACTAACATCATTGTTATTCTTCCATATAAGTGTCAGGGTCAAACTGATTGGCACACTTAGAACCTGTTTATAGCAAAAATGGCATTAATGGTCAAACTAAGCAAATACTGAAAAACGGTATTTTTGACCGAAAATATGTCAAACTTGGCAAAGGCTCGTCTGACCGGTTATGGTAGGCTGGTCTAACCAGCTAGGTCTGGTCAGACCGAACCCATGGGCTTGGTCAGACCGGCCAGGTTCTAGATTATGGATCTGAGTAGGATTCGAGGTATTTTCGCCCAAAACTTATCTCAACAGGGTTTTGGACACATCTAACTCTATCTCTAGCCAGGGATAACCAGCACACCCCCTATAAATACTAGGGGCAAGGCCGATTCAAGGGCTCTCCCCAAGACACAAAATCCAAAGCCCTAGCTTTGAATCACATTTATTTTCTTTACTTTCCGCATCTTCGTGGGTTTGCTTGAAAGCCCTCCATCTGCCGCGTCCGTAATCATGGTAAACCTTGCTGGTTCGCTTGTGAACCTCCTGTTAATCCACGTAACGGATTGCTATCCTTTTTATTGGTTTTTATCGCCCTACTCAGCAATTCGGCCCTCTGGCCGAATTGTGTTTGATCTCTTATTGTTTTTGCAGATCAATTGCCTTCCTAAACATCTCTGCAATGTTTGGAGGCGATTGAAGATTATTTGCTAAGGTTACCGAGGTTTAGTAGATCAGATCTGTTACTTCGGTTCAACCGGCGTTGAGATACCGGTCTGACCGGACCTCATCACGCCGTTGTCGGCAACAGCCGGTCAGACCGATGGCACTCCGCCGGTCCGATCGAGACCCTCTGCACTGGGTGCACTGAAGCCGAAGCCCGAGCCCGTCGAAGCCCTAACCACTGAAGCCCTGCGTGTTGGAGCTCCGCACGTTCGAAGGCCAATATCCGGAGAACCCTTCGCCCGGTGTGACCGGGGTAGCACGGTTGGTTCGACCGAAGAAGCTTCGCCGGTTAGACCGCTGGAGCCACACTTCGCATCAACCTTCGGTACTTTGCCTGGAGCCCCTTCGCAACCTCCGGTCTGACCGGGCCTGAGGCCGAAGGTGCCCTAGGGACCCTTCGGACCAGACTCCGCTGTAACTCTGAATTGGCCTCCGAATTGGCTGATTCCAGATATTTTGGTCATTTTGTCACTGTTTACATTATTACTAATACTTTTCGGCCAATTGGATTAAAATATCAATTATTTATCTGATTGTCTGGCGACTCCAAATCCCTTGTCACTATCCAGGGTAGTCGGAACGCGACGTCGGTATCGTTGCAATACTTTTGGACATCGAACCAGCCCAAGTACGGGGGCGCATTTCTGCATCAACACACTTTCTGGCGACTCCGCTGGGGACGACGCCAACCATGACTACTACCTCTACATCGGTAGCGGGTACCTCTACTACGTATACTTCCACTACATCGCTAATGAACATTATGGGGAGCGCGGACATTGACGACTGCAACATTATAACACCCACCATGGCGGACATATCTGAGGAAGACCGAGCAAAGATTGAAGTGAAAAAGAAGGAACTCGAGGGATTGATGCTTAGAGATTGCATAAAGACATGCTCGAGCTTCGTCATGCGTGACAACCTCAACTTAACCCAGGTACGCCTATCATCACCCCCTTTATCTGCCTCACAAGTCGACCGTAGAATAGCTGCGTCTGTTGATCAGGCGGTTAACGCCTCGCTAGCCAATAAACTAGAACCCACAATTGTCTCGCAAGTGGCAGCAGTGTTTAGAAGATTCGGTTTTACTGAGGCCGATTCACCAGCACCAATCACTAGTATTCCGCCAGCACAAAATATTTATAGCAGAACCGACGTCAATACTAGAAAAACCATCATGTTTCCGGCTACTTCATCCACAACCGAAACACATAACTACACTTATGGCCAGGCAAACCCAGCTTATCAAGTACCACCGCCGTCTGCGCGCATAGCTGCTCTACCGCCGCTCGCACTGCACACTCCCACACCACAGCATAGGCCAGAGCATGTCGATATACCGCCATGCATCCCGCCACCACATGAAATACGTGCGCAAGTACTAGATCACGACGATATCGAGGAGCGTATTCGTGCGCTATTTAGGGAATGCACCGGCTTTGCACCTCGGAATAGAGCTAGGGTTTATCGAAAACCATATCCCGACTACTTTGACACCATTCCGTACCCTCACGGTTATAGAGTTCCAGATTTCATGAAATTTGATGGTGAGGGTAGTAAATCCACGTTAGAACACATTAGCCAATTTCTAGCACAATGTGGTGAAGCTAGTGGATCGGATGCCTTAAAACTTAGGTTATTTTCCCTATCGCTGTCCGGCACCGCATTCACTTGGTTTTCGGCGCTTCCGCTGAACTCCGTGCATACATGGGCTCAAATAGAGCAGAAGTTTCATGATTATTTCTACATAGGCGAGACCGAGCTTAGGCTATCACACCTCACGGTGATTAAGCAAAAATCTAGCGAAAGTGTTTCTGAGTATGTTAAACGCTTTAGAGACACCAGGAATAAATGCTTTAGCATAAACATATCGGAAAGAGACCTAGCAGATCTAGCATTCAATGGCCTACGAGCAGAAATTAAGGAGCGTATGGATAATCAAAACCTCTTGGACGTTAGCCAAGTATTGCAACAGGCTCTGGTCCAGGAAGGTCAGGCCAGAGATAAAAAATTCATTAAAACTTTTAATAAACCAAGGGCTGAGATCCACACTATGGAGCACTCCGACGAGGGAGAATCCGAAGAGGAAGAGGATCCGGCTGATACGTACACGACCAAATGGACTTGGAGAACGAAGTCCAAGCTCATCACCTACTCCGAATTGTAGCCGTCTCCCTCTAAGAGTCGGCCTAATGAAATTAGATATTCATTCGACGTAACTAAATGTGATAAGATATTTGATTTCCTATTAAAAAATCAACTTCTACGGCTGCCGAAAGGTCAAGTCATGCCATCCGCCAATGAATTAAAAAAGCGTCCCTACTGCAAGTGACATGATTCACATTCTCACTACACTAACGATTGCAACATTTTTCGTCGGCGGGTACAATCGTCCATAGAGGAAGGACGATTGAAAATAGAAGTAAATCCACAGATGAAATTAGACAGAAACCCTTTTCCCATAAACAACGTTGAGCTAGAAGGGAAAAAGGTGTTGATTCGGCTAGAGCAGGCCGAGTCGGCTAAGGGGAAAGCAATCATCATAGGAGACACTCGCACACGCACACTTGTACCAAAGAATCCGGAGGTAGGGGTGTGGAAAGAAAATATTAACTCATCATCTTCAGCCAAACATCACAGAAGGCCGAAGGTGACTTACAAGATGCTTTTGGACAAGCACCAGCGAATGTCCGAAAGAAGAGGTGTTTGCCCACGGGCTCCAGGATGGTCAAAGCCCCCTAGGAGGGCGAGTCTTGTGAGTGTTGAGTTTGGACCTCAAGGTCCGAACACCCCTTCGGAGTGGGTACAGCCTATAGCAGGGTTCGGACCTCAAGGTCCGAACACCCCTTCAGAGTGGGTACAGCCTCCGGCAGGGTTCAGACCTCAGTGGCCGAACCCCCCTTCGGGATGGTCCCAACCTCCGGTAGGGTTCGGACCTCAGTGGCCGAACCCTCCCCCAGCTTGGCCCCTGTTTCCAGTAAGCTTCGAGCCTCAGTGGCCGAACCCGCCTCCACTAGAGGGTCTCCAGCCTCCGGGTGGATCCGGGCCTCAGTGGTCGAACCCACCTCCTCCGAGTGGGCTGCAGCCTTCAGATGGACTCGGCCTCCAGTGGCCGGGCCCGCCTCCGCCATGGGCTAACTTACCTCCGTCTTGGTAGGACCCTTCGCTGGTTTGGTCCGAGGTACCATCGATGTGGCCGGGCTTCCAACTGGCCAACGGGTTTGACACTCGGTGGGCGAAGCCGCTAGAGCCTTCGATGTCGTCGTCCTACTACTGGCGATGGCTCCGACTTGGCCTCCGCCGCCGGAGAACTTCGTGCAATGTCCAACTACTAACACTTACACTCATTCTAGTGTCTCCGAGTGGCAGGTTTGGGGGCTGGCGTAGGATGACAATATTGTTCACCGCCTATCTGTAGTGCCTTAGAACCAGGCTCCACAAGATGTCACTAGAAGGGATGAATGTGAAGACACCTCGGAGCTTATAGTCATCAGGGTTGGATCCCAGGAGGTCCCAATCCCGAAGGGTTCCCCAATGGGACAGCACGAAGACTCGACCGAAGCTCAGTCTGACCGACCTACTGTGGCCGGTCCGACCGGCCTTACGACAGTTTTCGGCACAAACCGGTCTGAACGGCCCGCTACGGCCGGTCTGACTGACCAGGAGCAGGAGACCTCTCATGGCAAGCGCAAGATATCCGAGGCCGATACAAACAAATCCCCTTCGGCCAAAAATGCTAGAAGCAAAACCGTGGCACTCGGCACCCATCCTCAGCCATCGTGGGCACCCTCAAGGATGTCCAAATCACAAAAGAGGAGGTTGCAGCGCTTGAGGGTGCAAGAGATACGAGAGGAGAAGGCCGAGGAGGCATGGGACACGTTTTTTGAGGAAATCCGTCCTCGGCCTACGGTGAAGAACATCTGGAGACCTAGGTCGGTCATGGTCAATGACTCGGCCCCCGTTGTTAGCTCCGACGAAGATGATTTGCTCGACGATGACTACACTCCCGTCTCCAAGGGGCTCGCTCCTCAAGCGATGGATATTGGCGTTGTCATGTTGCCTTTCGAGTTCGCTCCACTGCAGGAGGAGGCCGGGGTCGCTCAGCTAAACCTTGGCCCATGGGACGCCGTATTCGAGAAGCCCAGAGACACGAACCGTCACTTGATACCCCTCTACATAAGGGGCACATCGACGGGAAGCCTATCTCGAGGATGCTTGTCGATGGCGGCACCACTATGAACCTAATGTCGTACTCCCTTCTAAGGAAGCTCAGCAAGGATGACGATGACCTAAAGAAGACTAAAGTCACCCTCAATAGCTTCAACGGTGACACGACGAAAGCTAAAGGGGTACTATCCCTGGAACAGATGGTGGGGAACAAGACGCTGCCCACCGCTTTCTTCGTCATCAACGTACAAGGCAATTATAATGTATTGCTTGGGTGTGATTGGATCCATGCAAATCAGTGTGTGCCGTCTACCCTGCATCAGCTCCTAATACAATGGGATGGCGACAAAGTCGAGATAGTGTACGCCGATACATCAGCCCATGTTAGTTTGGCCGATGCGTCTGGCGACGCTGCCCATGAAGAGATAGAGTGCTTGTCGGGACGGGACCTCTCAGATTACGACTTTGTTAGTGTATCAGAGGGGAGGTTCGTTCCTATTTCCGTGAAGCTGGCCGGTGTGGCTCGGTTGTGTCTAAGATAGGAGAATGTCTAGCGCTAATCTTGATTGGCTAAAATCTCGCGTGGAGCAATATCGGTCTTCTCAAGACGGTATCACCGAAGCCATTGAAGATTTTAGCGAGGTAGAAAATTTAGGTCAAGGCTTCTCGTCGGCCGACCCTTTGGAACAAGTAGACATAGGAGATGGTAGTGTTTCGAGGCCGACGTTTGTAAATCAGAATCTGAATAATGATGTAAAGGCCGAAGTAATAAAATTGCTTCGATCGTATGTTGATTGCTTCGCATGGGACTACAGCAAGATGCTTGGGCTAAGCTGAGAGCTTGTTGAGCATCGGCTCCCCATCAAACCCGGGTTTAGGCCTTATAAACAGCCGTCGCGCCGCTTCAATTTGGCCATCTATGACCGAGTTAAAGAGGAGGTTGAACGTCTATTAGCGGCAGGTTTTATTAGGCCATGCAGGTATGTGGAATGGGTCGCTAACATCGTGCCTGTCGAGAAGAAAGAGAGTGGCAAGATCTGCATCTGCGTCAACTTCAGGGATTTGAACAAGGCTAATCCGAAAGACGAATATCCCATGCCGATAGCCGACATGTTGATGAAATATGCCTCGGGACACAAGGTACTAAGTTTTCTTGACGGCAACGCTGGTTATAATCAAATCTTTATGGCCGAAGAAGACGTTTTTAGAACGGCTTTTGGCTGCCCGGGTTTTGTTGGCTTGTTTGAGTGGGTAGTAATCACGTTTGGTTTAAAGAATGCTGGCGCCACATACCAACGTGCCATGAACTTAATCTTTCATGACTTGCTAGGGTTTATGTTAGAAGTTTATATAGATGATGTTGTGGTCAAATCAGATGCTATGGAAAACCACCTTGCCGATTTGAGAGTTGCTTTTGAAAGAATGTGTCAGTATGGCTTAAAAATGAACCCGCTCAAGTGTGCTTTTGGTGTGTCGGCGGGTAAGTTCTTGGGATTCATGATTCATGAAAGAGGCATTGAAATTGATCTTAAGAGGCTCGAGAAAATTAGAGGATGTATAGTGCCGACATGTAAGAAAGATGTGCAGAAACTGCTAGGCAAGGTTAATTATTTACGACGCTTTATATCTAACTTGTCTGTCAAAATTGACGCTTTTCTCCCAATACTCTGGCTAAGAAATGAAGCCGAGTTCACTTAGGGGGCAAGCCAGCAATGCGCGTTCGAGGAAATCAAATAGTGCTTATCGACGCCGCCAGTGATAATGGCGCTGAAGGCCGAGATTCTGTTTCAGCTTTATATATGCCATGGAGGAGAGTGTGATTGGAGTCATGTTGACTCAAGACATCGAAGGAAGAGAGTACATCATCATCTTCTTGAGTCGTCGACTTCTAGACGCCGAGACAAGGTACATGTTTGTGGAGCGTTTGTGTTTATCCCTCTATTATGCATGTACCAAATTACGTCACTATCTTCTCCCTAGCACATGTATGGTCACTTGCCAAACGGAAGTCATAAAATACATGTTGCAAAAGCCGATTCTAAGTGGTAGAATCAGTAAGTGGGCGTATGCGTTAATCGAATATGATTTGGCTTATGAACCATTGAAAGCTATGAAAGGCCAAGTCGTTGCTAATTTTATAGTGGATCACCACGTAGGTGTAAATTGGGGCGATAAAGTCGCTTTGATTGAAGTATTACCATGGAAACTTTACTTCGATGGTTTGGCTTGCAAAAATGGCCAAGGTGTTGGAGTGGTACTCGTATCACCAAGTGGTATGCACTTTGAAACCTCGGCCCGTTTGGAATTTCATTCAACTAATAATCAAGCCGAATATGAAGCCCTATTGCTAGCTCTTGAGTTGTTAAACTCCATGGGTGTGAAATATGTTCATGCATATGGTGATTCTTTATTAGTCGTGCAACAAGTAGCCAAGCTTGCTCAATGTTTTAACGGTTTGCTAAATAGCTACTTGAATAAGTGTTTGGACTTAATTTCTACCTTTAATGATTTTGAGATTACTCATGTGTCTAGAGAGGCCAACTCACTTGCAAATGACTTGGCTCAACAAGCATCAAACTATCAAATTAGGAGAGGTAAATTCTGCACACGGGAAAGGCCGATGTTTGAAGATGATGTAGCACCCGAGGGTACTACTGTCAGTCTGACCATCTTTGTAAGCGCGGTCCAACCGCCCTTGCGTACCCGGTCCGACCGACCATGTCAGGATGGTTAGACCGAACTGTGCCAAACAACCGGCAATAGTCAGTTGAACCGGGCCAACATGGCCGGTCCGACTGACTGTTGTCTGGAAGGTTTAGCGCTCGGGGGCAGGTCCAAATGATAAATCTTGAGGCCAGTTCTAGTGAGAATTTGGCCATTGCTCCTTTGGTCAGTGAGGATGATTGGAGGATCCCAATCATCCAATATTTGAGAAATCCAAGCCAAAAGGTTGATCGGAAGGTTCGGCGACAGACTTTCAAATTTGTTTTGCTCGACGATATGTTGTATCGCCGGACTATCGATGGAGTACTGTTGAAGTGTTTAGACCCCGGTCAAGCTAGAATTGCTGCAGGCGAAGTACATGAAGGGCTTTGCGGTACTCATCAGTCGGCCTCGAAGATGAGTTGGATGCTCAAATGGGCAGGTTTTTATTGGCTGACTATGACTGAAAACTATTTTAGATACTATAGAGGATGCGAAGCTTGTCAAAAGTTTGGAAATATTCAGCTAGCACCCGCGTCGGTGCTTAATCCTATTATCAAACCATGGCCGTTCCGGGGTTGGAGTTTAGACTTCATCGGCCAAATTCAGCCTCCATCTTCTAAAGGGCATCGGTTCCTGTTCATCGCAACAGATTACTTCACCAAATAGACCGAGGTCGTGCCACTCAAGAACATGACTCACAACGAGGTAATTGATTTCATCTAGAAACACATTATACACAGATTTGACATTTCCTAAACTCTCACTACAGACCAAGGTACTTCGTTTGTTGCTAAAGAGGTGAGGGACTTTACCGGATACTATGGGGTCAAATTGGTAAACTCTTCCCCATATTATGCTCAGGCCAATGGTCAGGCCGAGTCTAGTAACAAAACTGTGTTTAAATTAATCAAGAAAAGATCGAAGAGTTTCCAAAAAAGTGGCATGAGGTACTTTCCGAAGCTCTATGGGCTAGTAGAGTTGCAAAGCACGGTGCCACTAAAGTTAGTCCATATGAGTTAGTATATGGACAAGAAGTCGTTCTACCGGTAGAGGTGGATCTTGGCTCACTTAGATTTCTTAAGCAAGATGACTTATCAGTCAATGAATATGAGACACTTCTAAAGGATAATTTAGAAGAGGTGACCGATAAGAGGTTAAAGGCTCTAGAGGTAACAGAGAAAGATAAGAGAAGAGTAGCTAGGGCCTACAACAAGAAGGTCAAGGCAAAATCGTTTCAAATCAGTGATTTGGTGTGGAAGACGAATTTGCCATTAGGCACTAGGAGTTCAAAATTCGGTAAAAGATCACCTAGTTGGGAAGGACCTTTTAAGGTAGTTGGAATCGCTCCAGGCAATGCATATGTCCTAGAATATTTACAAGGAGAGCAATTTCGAAGGGTTTTGAATGGTAGATATTTAAAAAAGTACTTCCCAAGTGTGTGGCAAAACGTTTGAAGTGTTAAAAGGTCGATATTGCAAGTATCGCCCAAGGCCCGTCGTGCTTTTAGCTCACTAAGTTTGCTAAAAGGCACAGGGCATGTGTTTATAGCAAAAAATGGCATTAATGGTCAAACTAGGTAAATACTGAAAAACAATATTTTTGACCGAAAATATGTCAAACTTGGCAAAGGATGGTCTGACCAGCTATGGTAGGCCGGTCAGACCAGGCAGGGTCCAGATTATGGATCCGAGTAGGATTCGAGGTATTTTCGCCCAAAACTTATCTCAACAGGGTTTTGGCCGCATCTAACTCTATCTCTAGACAGGGATAACCAGCCCACCCCCTATAAATACTAGGGGCAAGGCCGATTCAAGGGCTCTCCAATTGAATCAGATAAAGCATGACTAACATTTAGGGGCCCAAAAGAAACAACAAATGCAGAATCTATAAAATGAGCATGAGATCGAGTTACCCTTTAACTTAGCTAACCAATGATCTGATCAGGACGGTGATGTCACTTAATACGAAGATGGGCTTATCATCGAGAGAGAATATCCCCCTCAACATTTGCCGGAGTGTGCTCGATGTTTTCCAATGTGGATGCTTCGGGACCTCTTAATGATGTAGAGGATGTAGGATCTGCTTCAGGGCTTGCTGTAGTGGGTAGTAGGGGATCATCCTCGTGTTCTCTGAAGTCTGATGGATCTTCCTCTTCAAAATGGTTTCATCCATATCCTGTTCACTAGCAAGCTCAAAAGATGTGCTAACACATGGAGAAGATTCATCAAATGTCACATCATGTGACTCAATGACAGTGTTAGTATCAAGGTTAAAAACACAATATGAATGACCATGAGGAGAATAGCCCAAAAATATACCACCAGAAGAATGCGACTCAAATTTTTCAAGATTGCAGCGTTTTAGAATGAAGCACCGACATCCAAAAACTCTCAATTGTGTCACCTTGGGATTCCTTCCAAAACGCAGCTCATAAGATGTCAAATTCAAAATGAGGCCAAGAAAATCCGGTTGGAGATGTAACAAATGGTGCTCATGGCCTCAGCCCAAAATCTTATAGGAGTCCTATGCTCATTGAGTATCGTCCTAGTCATCTCCACCAGAGTGTGGTTCTTTCTCTCAACAACTCCATTTTGTTGAGGAACCCATGGAGCAGAATACTAATGTTTTAAGCCATGCTCTAGGAAAAAGTCATCAAAGAGACTATTGTTAAACTCAGTGCCATTATCACTTCTGATTCTTTTCAATGAACTAGAGAGTTCTTTAAATAGTCTCAAAGCTAAGCTCCGAAAGTGTGAATATGTTGTGTCCACATGGAGAAGTTCTCTAAGTTGTTTAGTCATCACTAGATTGACTGGTGAGTGAGAGGCAACCACCACTTTTCCATGTCGACAAGGAGCACAAATAAGATTCTTCTCAAACTTGAGCTTGGGCAATCCTCGGATCAAGCCTAATGCACTCAGATGAGCGATCAAGTCAAAGATAATATGCCCTAGTATCCTATGCCACATCTAGATCTTAGAAGATAGTCTAGAAATTAAACAATGAGGAGAACCAAGAGACTCATAAAATTCAGCTCCAAAAACCCTCCCTATTCTTGAAATCTTGTAAATTAAAGCGCCAGCTGAATCAAGAACTTGAGAAGTATCACGTCTAAAACACACTTCCAAGCCCTCATCAAGAAGCTAGGATATCGACAACAAATTGTATCCCAAATTCTCAACCAATGCGATATCTTTTAGTGTGAAGTTTTCATTGATCCTTACCATTCTTTTCCATTCACTCTACCTCTTCGATTATTTTCGAGGATGATGTACTCATGTAACCTTATCAAGGTGAGGCTAGAGAACCATGAAGACTTCCCGGTCATATGGCACAAACAACCAGAATCAATGATCCACTTGTTATTCAGGCCTCCATCTGCCATCTACACACGATGAAAACGTCTCGAGCGCTAAGTGCTGAGGTAAGTGAAAAACGTTGTGGAAATCCAGCATTGAGAAACTCAAGGGGCAGAAGTAAAAGTAGTATACTACCTATGCACGTGATGCAAACCATGATAAAGAGTGTGTGGTCTACCAACTTGGCGAGAGCCAAAATCATAATGAGGTCTCCCAAACATTCTAGACTCAAAGCCTCTTCCACGAGATCTAGTACCATATGAGTCATGGTAAGATCTACGCTGGGTCAAGCCTCTATAATAAAAACACGGAGCCTCAAAAGCATGGGTATGAAAGTGAAAGACATGCTCATGTATACCAACAGGTGGATGATACATGTCCCATGTACTCAACTTCCAAGAGCGTCACTCATCCTTCATGTGATGAAAGCAAAAACCAATCAAATGACCCACCCTCTGACAATATGAGCAATGAAAGATCTTCTTGGGGGCTAGGGCATTGGTAAATTGGTTGTTCCTCACATGCTCTCTTGGTTTTGGTTGATTGGCTTTTTTGGGTGGAGGATGTGTATTTTTCTTTGGAGACTGAATGGATTTTTTAGCTCTTGGTGGTGTGTTTAACTTAGCTCTTTATTCCTCAAGGGTAGTGGGTGGAGTGAACAATGTTTTCCTTCCCTATTTGGTGTAGTTCTCTCAAAACCCAACCGTAGTGACAAAACAGCTTTGTCGGCACACATCTTAGTCTTGGCCAAGATAAAATCTATCACACCATTTCCCTCAGAGCATTTGTTGACCACAGAGAGAAGATACTCATTTTTTGTCATGAGTTTCTCAACTTGACCACTAACAAAGCTAAGTTTTTCCTAAAGGACAGTGCATGTGGAACATTTAGCCTGCACATCCTTCGAACTCCCAGCACTCTCCAATCTAGACTCTAACTCCTTAATATGCTTGTCTCTCAATTCAATACTTTCAGTAAGCAATGGACAGTTAAAACAAGCATCTAATAGAGAGGATATAGACTCCCCCTCAATGAGCTTTTTCTCTACAATCTCAAGCCTATCGATGACTTGAGCGTGCACAGAACATAGCTCGGCAAGCTCACTCATGACAACAATGCAAGACTCACACTCGACATCATTTACCTTAGACCTAAACATAGCAAGTTCAGTAGAAGTAGATTCATGCCTAAGTCTAATATCTTTTAACTCTCGAACAACTTTCATAAATAATCTATCCTGACTCATAAAAGCATCATTCAGAGAATCAACTTTAACTGAAAGTTGGTCATAAGATAGTTCTACCTATGTGGAATCAGGCTTGATGTCGTTGTCGTTGTCGTTGTAATCCGGCATGAAGCAAAGGCTGGTGAAGTCCTTCCCCTTCTTTTCATCCTTCTCTCATGGTTCATCCTCATCGGAGCTTGGCTCCTCGCTTGAAGAAGTATCAATGTCGCTTAGAGCCGCCATGAAAGCTCTAGAAGCCTCTGTGGCTACTCTCTTAGCCATCTTGTCTTTGTTATTTTTGTGGAAAGGTTTTTTGTCTCTCTTGTGGTGTTTTTTGTGGACACTCTCTTCTCTATTTTTAATATTAGGACACTCAGCCTTGAAATGTGATGTGTCACCACACTCGAAATAGCCACGTGACCCTCCTCTCCTCTAATCCCATCTATCATTGTAGAAATGGGTGAACTTCTTGACAATGAGAGAAGTTCATCATCATCCAATGTGTCAATATGTTCTTTTGTGACAGAGAATAGAGAGGACAAAGCAAAACCACTCACAAATGCACAAGTACTAGATGAACTGGTTCCAGATGGGATGCCACTGCTAGAACTGGAAACTAGTGCCATGGATTGTGGCAAAGAGTTCCCAAGTCCAAGTCGAGATGTCTTGGCAATCTCGGTGGACTTAATCTTACTAAAGAGCTCATCGTAAGTTAATGTGTCATAACTTGACGACTCCTCTATACTAGAGATCTTCACCTCCTATATGCTACAATCAAGAGCATAGAGAAGTTTGATCGTTCTGTCATGGTCTGAGTAAGCTAAAGTCCCAGTGGAGCTCAAATTTCTAAAAATCCCATCAAATCTGGCAAACATGATAACTATAGATTCACTAGGGTCTTACACAAACATTTGATATTATTGGTTGTAAGTGCTTTGGTGGATGGTGTAGGACCGAAAGTAGCGACCAGAGGGGGGGGTGAATGGGCGCCTAAAAATTCTTTCGAATCAATGACCTGCTCCCAACCCCCAACGCTCCTCAAAAGACTTAGTAGGAAAATGTGAACAGATCGCCAAAGCCTAAAAGTATCTAGCCTAGAAATGACCGGTGTCCTAAACAAAGAAACACCAATACAGTGCTAATAGGCAGTATAACAAAGCACTCAAAACATGGCAAATCAAAGTTCTCAGAAACTAATCATCACAACAATTAAACTAAAGATATGTAAATAGTGATGAAGAGTTACTGTTTAAAAGTTGTCTCCTGTTCGGTACTCGACGAAGCCTGCAACGTCGAAGCCTGTAGTGTCGAAGCCTGCTTCGGAGTCCTTTGTCGAAGGCTGACGAGGTCTATCGTGAAAGTGCCGAAGGATTGTGGAGACTAGGCTAGTTCGAGTGTAGCAGAATGCGAAGCATGCTTCGAAGCGAAGTGCCTTGTGCGAAGTATGAAACTACCGAAGCCTACTCCGAAAAACACACTTCGAAGCTACGAAGCTTAACACAAGAGAAATCAACTTTGAAGCAAAGTAGAGAACAATCGAAGCCTGTGACATAACCTTCGAAGTAAAATTGCTCGAGGTATGACTACCGGAGTAGTGACCTTCGAACCCAATACCAACTTCGAATCGAAGTCCGCTGGTGCTCTCGCATAAGAAACCGAAGCCTAGAAACACTCTTCGTCATACAACCTTCGAACACACAAACTGAGATCCACAGAAATGTCAACAACAGAAACCACTCAGTAACATACTTCTAGCGAAGCCAACCAGAGAGACACGCTTCGAAGCTAACTTCGAAACCTGTCAAAGTATGCTTCGAAAGAACAGTTGAAGTATGTCAGAATAAAACATTCAACCAGTGCATACTTCGAAACAGGGTCCTTACGTTAAGATCTGAGTTACTGAGGGTAGCAGAGCCTATGGAGAAGTCTGATCGAAGCCTGCTTCAAGAAACAGAAGGACTTCGAACAAAGTAAGGAGCTTCGCCAGAAACGTCAAGAAAAGGCGCCAGATGCTTTCTTCTCGATCAAAAAGCCTTACTAGGAAAAAGTAAAGGCTAGAGAACTAGCGTACTATTGCTACAGGAAATAGGTACTACTTGCTGCTACAGGAGCACGCAAGAACTAGTACTTCTCAGCCAAAGAACAGAAGCAACCAGAGAAGCAATCCGCTTAGGAATAAAAAACAGTCGCACACAAAACGATGTAGAAAAACCTCAAAAAACGCTGCGCACAGAATGTCAGGAATAAAATCTCATAGAGAACAGAAGAACTATCGATGAACAACGCTCTCAAAATAATTCGCAAGGACAAGAGCCTGGCGGCGCACGCAGGGAACAAAGAGAGATGACCCAAAGATTGATTAGAAAAGTGATTCCAGTAAAAAAGGGTGACCTAACCCTAGGGATTGGTCCCTATTTATAGGCAGCCCAATAGCTAGGAATATTCCACCAGCCCCTTAGGGTTTTTTACAGACGCTTAAATAAAAGGAAAAGACCAAACTGCCCTTAGGATATTTTTACAGACTCGACTGACTGACTGTGGGCCTAAGGACAAAATAGTAAACTCCTATTTACAGATGACTTATCCGGAAGCTAAGCTTTCGTAGCGACTACGGCTTCACTTTTGGACAGTCCGATGCGAGATCAGTGGTCGTTAGTTTTGCGCCGAAACTGACAAAGCGTCCACCAGCTTTTGCACCAAGTACCCGGATTGGGCCGGCCCGATTCCACAGCTCTCTCAGCCCGGCAATCACTCGCCGCCCATGTACCTGAGTCAATCCTGTTCAACAGCCCAGTGGATCCTCTGCTGCTCCTAGCCCATGTACCCGGATTGGGCCAGCCCGACTTCGTGGTCCCTCTGCCCAACAGTCGCTCGCTGCCCGTGTTCCTGAGTCATACGTGGCCCAGACGCAGCAGGTCTTCTCTCTTTTCAGTCCTCTTTGACTTCCGTTGATAATGACTCATCACATCTAGAGCCATGAGGCCCGTGCTATTCAGCATGGCTCCTCAGATGGCCTTAATCTGAGTAGTGCCCTCATGAAAAACAGCCAATGTTGTCCAAATTTCTCTAGTAGTTCGAAGATGTTGAACCCTATCAAACTCATTCTGGCTCAGACTTGTGAATAACATGTTCCTAGCTTTGCAGTTAGAATCATATTGCTTTTTCTTAGTCTAAGTAATGTGAGTATCAAGGATCACATATTGGGAATCAACAATGTCCCTGTTGACACGAAAACACGCTCACACACTTGGGTCAGTTCGACAATCCAAAAACGCGCGGATACTTAGGGATAAACCTAAGTGTGACGTGGCGCCGACGTCGCATTCCGACGGATCCTTAACGATTGTAAGGATAACAGAGTCACTAGGTAATTAAACAAATATTAAGAAATAAAGTTTGATTCGCTGATGTGTGAAGAAATAACTAAAAATGATAAAACCTAATCAAACCGGCCAGATTAGGGCCGATTTTGATCTGCAATAAAATAGCGGTCAGACCAGAGGTATACTCCCAATCAGACCGGTAATGCGAGGTATCGTCGAAGGGTACCCTTCGGCGTTCAGTGCGGGATAAATCTGAAGCGTCCCGAAGGGGGCTTCGGCCTGTTGGCTGATCGGACCAAAGTAGATCTCTCGGTCAGACCGACGCCTACAAAGGGGTCACCGAAGGTGGCTCAGGCGTTCTGGTGCGAATCGAGCTCCGGGCAGTCGGGGGGTACCCGGTCAGACCGATGGCGAAGACTCGGTCAGACCGAGGGCTTCAGCGCCACAAAGTTCGGTGTGAAGTAGTTTACTGCAGAGGGTTCTCGCCGAATAGGGCTTCAGCGTGATGGCGAAGGGGTGTAAAGACCGTGCCGACAATAGCCTGACGGCCCGGCACGACAATGTCCGGTCAGACCAGCGAAGCCCTGTCGGCTAGACCGACAGGCTCTGATCTGATCGCCTAAGGGCTCCGGCGACTTTGTAGATGAATAACAATCACCCCCAAACTTCTTGACGATGATTTTGAAGATGTTTCCCCTGCAAAACAGTAAGAGATCAAGTGCAATTCGGTATAGAGGACGAACTTCCAAGAGTAGTAGGAGAAAACCGATAAAACGATAAAAATTCGTTTCGTGGATTAAACGGGAGATACATGAGCGAATTAACAAGTGTTACCGTGAATTCGACGCGACGAACGAAGGGCTTTCAGCGTAAACCCACGAAGATGGACGTTACTTAGCTAATCCTAGGGCAAGGATGTAGATTGAAAGGTAAAAGAACGATTCAAAGTGAGGGCTTTGTGTTGATATGAAAGCGGGGGTCCTCTTGAATCGGCCTCACCCCTATATTTATAGGGGCTGGTCTCACCTAATCTGAGTAGGATTCGTCCAAGTGGTTAATATTTGGATAAGAGATCTCACCTAATCAGTAGGATTCAGCCAAGTGGTTAAGATTTGGATAAGAGATCAAAAACAACTGAACCATACTAATCTGATTCGAACTCTACCGGCCGGAGTGGGCCTCCGCAGGCCTCACCGAAGCTAGCCTGCTGGGCCGAAGCCTACAGGCCGCCGAAGGGGCCCACTAGGCCGAAGCCTGCCTACGAAGCAGGCCTCCGAAGGTGCCGCCGAAGCCCAACGCAGGACGGGCCTTCGGCACTTCAGGGCTTCGGCATATTTTCGTCCCAAATTACCAAAATTAATATTTCAACAATTTCAACTATTAATGCTAAATTCGAGTGTCAATTGTCCCCAATAGCAATTCCTTGGTTTTAAAGATAAGCTTCCATGCGCATCTTCCAGTAAACAAATCACACACATTGAACAAAGGAATTTTGCTATGTCTGTCCATATCGCTTGTGGATCACAAAACCGATTAAGGTCAATTAGTGATCTAACCGGCTCTGATACCAATTGTAGGACCGAAATAGGCGACTAGAGGGGGGTTAAATAGATGCATCAACAAATTTTTTCGAATATATGTCCTTTTCTTAACACCAAACACTCATTCAATTAAACTAGCGGAAACAAACAGATTTGCAAATCACATATGAAATTAGTGCTATCACCCTCATGTCCGATATGATGTGAAGTGATAGTTTGAGAGATCACAAACACTACTGTTGGCGTAAAAGATTACGCTAACAGGTTTCTGTAGAAAAGAAACTAACAAACGAAATGTTTGTGAAGCAAACTGTTCTAAGCATCCGAAAGGATAATAGCTTAGAATAGTTCGAAAGTGTGTATTGAATCACTTGTATTCGGTCCCTATTACAGGGTGAAATGGGGGGTATTTATAGGCCTAAACATTAAGGAAAAGACCTATTTACCCCTCTATTACAACCGACATTAAGGAAACTATTCGGTTTCCTTAATAGGGCTAAAATGGTAAAAGACTAATCTAATAGGATAGAAGATAAGTCTTCCATCTTAGCTGGCAGAAAAGATCCTGAAGGGCTTTGGTTCGAAGACATACTTCGAACCAGTGCCTGTCTTCGGGCTTCGAACGAGGTTCTGGACATCTTCGAAGATGGTCTTCGGACAATCTTCGAACGGGTTGACTGTCTTTATGCTGCTTCAGCAATAACCCCGAAGATGAGATATTTTCCCCCAACAGTAGCCCCTCGAATACGCTTCTCCGTTCGACCTGTAACGTTTAGGAGAGCAGTATACGCAAGAAAAGTAATCATGCGTAGGGGTTAACAGATTTATATCATCTCCGAATTAAATGGAGATATATACTTCGAATTGGTTTTCGAAGAGGTTACATTCGAAGTAACTTAGAAGTATCTTTAAAAAGACTGAAATCTTTCCAGACTTAGAAGAAATAGCCGTTAGCCTGTTTCTTCTAACGGAAGTTATACAGTGCGTTATTTTCGTAGGAAAATAACGGGCGAGAATGCGAAAGGGCAGAACTAAAACGGTAACAAACGGAACATTTAGGCTATAAATAAAGAGCCCAAAACTTACCCGATTACCTTTTCATCGCTCTCTCGTAGTCAAAAACTTTTTGAGCCCCTTGAGTTCTTGAGCCCTAGCCTTTGAGTTCCTGAGCCCTAGCCTCCATTTCTTCAGAACAATCCAGCGATCGTAATGGTGAAGACCAAGGGATCCGCTCCTCCTTCGGCCTTGGCTCGGCAACAAGCGGCCGCAGCGGCAGCAGCGGCGACATTGGCGGCGGCACCCTCGATGCAGGCGGTAACATCCATGGCGGCCGGGGGGAGAAATCCCCAAATCGCCGATGACCAAGGTCTGTGCCCACCGTCGACCAAATACTTGGATCAGTCTTTTGAGTTAGGGCCTTCTACCTGCAAGAAAGAGTCTTTGGCAATCACAGCAGGGGGAAAGATTAGCAATGGAGTTATGATTCGGAAGCCGGGCAAAGAATCGATTCCATCACCAAGACCCGGAGAGGTTGTGGTATTCGAAGCTTTTTTTGAAGCAGGCTTGGGCCTCCCTGCTGTGGATTTCTTGGCCGAAGTACTTGACCTGTTTCATGTAACCCTCCCCCAACTATCTCCGAATGCAGTAGCTAGATTAGCTATCTTCGAGTGGGCGTTGAGAGCCGAAGGTTGTGAGGGGAGGGCAGAAATCTTCGCTGCACTTCATAGAGCGACTTGTCAGCCGAAGACCTTTGCAGGCTCCGGAGGTGAGAAAGTGGTGGTTGCCTTCGGAAGCATTAATTTTAGGCTTCGTGATGAATATGCTCTGCAATTCCCTGCTAAGGCCATCAATGCTAGATGGTACACCGATTGGGTACTGAGGTGGTTTTATGCCGAAGTCGGAGCAAGCAGTCCTCTGGCTGGGCCCCTCAAAGAAATCCAATTCCGGAAGGAAGCCTTAGTGCAACCTGACGAAGGCCAGCTCGAAGCTCGCCTCAACTTGCTTCAGAAAATCAGCCGAAGGTTAAGCATGCGGGACTTAGCCGAAGAATTCCTCGGACTGCAAATTCCTCCGCTGATGGCCAACTGGCCTATCGTCTTCGAGGATGACTCGGAAGGCGGTCTTCGCAAGATCAATTATACTTCGAGCCCTGCAGGTAACTTCGAAACCAACATGCATTGTACATATTTACTTCGAAGAAAGACTAACTCGAATTATTCTTTAGCTTCTTCAGCCCCTATTACTTCAGAGCAAATTGTAAGGGCTTCGGAGAAGATTCTGGGTGCCCCAACTCCGTCGGAAAAAGAATGGCGAATCCAATTAGTCGGAAGTTGGGAGCGATTTAACAGAGTATGGGGAATGTTGGAGTTAACTCCGCCCCCTCTGATGGACTGGGTGCCTCAGGAGAAAGGACCCAAGAAAAGAGTAGCTGAAGCCGGAGCTTCTAGCTCCGCAAGGACTCCGGTGAAGAAAGTGGCTCGGAAGCCGAAGAACCTCGCACCTTTAGATCTTGTACCTTCGAGCTCGAGAGCTTCGATCTCTAGTTCTAAAGAAGATGAAGGTATATTATTAGTGAAATTGATTGATGAAGATACAGCTCAACGAAGTATTCACATTGAAGATACTGCAGGTATATCGGAGCCCCAAGCCAACATCGAAGAAGTAAGAGCTCCGGATACCCAGGAGGAACAAATCGAAGCCCCTATGGGTGGAGATGAAGTCGAGGTTCCGACAACTTCGGTGGTGGAGGAAAGGACTACTCACGGAGATGCTCCGTCAGTGGAAAATCCGACTGCGGAGTCAGATGATGACTTCACTTTTGATCCTCCGATCAGCCCAGTGCTCGATCTCCCGGAGAATGTCGAAGGTAGATTTCGCATAATTCATATTAATTTATGCAAAATTATACAATGTATAATATTTTTGTTTTTTCAGAGCCTCCTGTTGTCGAAGTATCTCACGAAGATACAATTCAAAGACCTTCGAAAACTTCGGAGCCACACCCGGAGGTTACTCAACAAGGGCCTGGAAGAGGTAAAAGACACATAGAGCCTCTCCCTACTCAAGGATCGACTTCATCTGAGTCAACAGATGAAAGTGAATCAACTGAGGGGGGGCCATCTTCAGAAGTTCCAAGGGCCTCGGAAGAACTCTCTGGACCTTCGCTAAGCAGAGCTGATCGGAAGGCTTCAGAAATGCTTCCTCTCATAACTCCTTTTTTGGAGGAGAAAACCGGACTTGGGACTTTGGTTAAACCTTTGGGTGAAGCCAGTCGCAAAGTCGGGGAAACAGAACTGGTAGCCCTTTTAAGCAGAGCGAAGGGCTCGGAGCTTAACCTTGCTGTAGAAAGAGCAGCTTATCAGGTATAAAGCATCTTCGAACCAAATAGCAAATTATATATGAATAATTTCTTATTTCAGTTTTTCTTTTTTCTTAGCAAGCAGTCTTAGCCCGCGCTGCGGCTTTATCGAGCGAAAATGAAATTGCTCAACTTCGGGAAGAGAACGAAGCTCTTCAAAGAAATTTTAACTTCTCCGAAGGTCGAGTAGCTCAGATGGATAATGTAATACTAGCAGAGCGAAGGGCTAGGCAAAGCTTGGAGGCTGCAAAGAAAGAACTCGAAGCAGAAAGAATTGTGCTTCGAGCGGAGATTGAAAGACTGCGGACGGAGGATGCTGCTAAGGGGTCCGAACTTGTAAGACTTCAAGAAGAGGCTGGCCAACTCCGGACTCAAAAGAATGCTTTGACTACGGAAAACGCTAGAATCTCCGGAGTTTTAGCAGAAACGACTTCGGCCAAGGATGCGCTTATTGAGGAAAGGCTTAAGTCTGAGAAGGTGGCTTCGGAGGTCATCGAGCAGATGCTAGGTGTCTTGGAGTACTTCGGTACTACGGGATCACTACCTTCGGATGACGATGTGACTCTGCTGCGCCGGTTAAAGAGGATCCAAGGAGCAGCGAAGCAAATGAAGACGGCAGGCATGCGTTATGGAGAACTCTCCGGACAAGTGTCTGCCCTTGGATTACTTCGTTACTATGAGGATTTGGGCCGAATAATTACTCCGAGCGCAGAGGGCTCCATCATCTTCGACGACGCGAGACTTTTGACTCCTTCCGAAGGCGTGGCTGCCGCCTGGCGAGCCTTTCAAACTTCATGGAGAGCCGAAGGTCGATCTGCGATCAAGGCTTGGATTGATGAAGGCCAACGCCAGAAGCAAGTTCGGAGCCAAGCTTCGAGCAGTCAACCTCCTTCGAACCCGCAGGTTTAGGAATATTTTAGGATTTCTAACCATGTAAAGCTTTATGCTTGTAAACATTTATCAATGAAAGTCTTGTTTGTCATATTTTTAGGCTTTGCCTCTTATGGAAGATATCGAAGTGTTAGAGCTTAACAGCGAACTTCGCTCACTGTGGAACACCTTCGAACTTCTAAAGAGTTATAAACGTCCTCGATTTCTTATTCCTCGAGATGACTCCGGCGTTATTGCGCCCGAAGTAATCAAAGACGTATTGTCTTATATTAAAGAGGAAGATAAAGAGATTGACGCAAACACCTCGTCTTCTGAAGACACTAATTGGTCCGAAGACGAAGGTGAAGCCCAAAATAAAAGATCTGAAGATCTTAGAAGCTGGGAAAGAAGCCCCGAGCGGCTTCGAACTTGGGCCGAGCTTCAACAAGAACAGAAGGATTTTACAGCTTCGAAGGGGAGGAAGAGAGTTAAACGTAAAGTTCTTAGAACTTCCGATGTTGGAACTAGTCGTTCCACCCCTAGCTCTCGGGACCGAAGAGGTCTTCGATTCCTTCTTGGTATAGATACCAATTTTTCATAATGTAATCTGTAAATACATTTATTTCAATAATGAATGTCGATTTAAAATTGTCTCCATATTTACTAGCCCCTCTTTGGGTATAAGCAACTTCGAACTGTATTCAAAGATGGTTATGCGCAAAGAAAAAACTTCGGAGTACAATTTTTTGGGGGTTCGGAGCCCCTCTGTCATTTAAAGATCTTTTGAAATCTTATGAAATGTCTTCGACTTTTTGTAGTCAGAAGAATGGTAACTTGGTACCTTTGTTTGACGAAAGAAATCAATTGAGATAACTTCCAGGACACTTTAGTGTCTTAAGAAATTTGTCACTTTGGACTTATATGAACAGACATTCGAAGCTCATGGCTCAAATGTTGTTTTGCTTTAGCCACCTTCGGCTATTTGTGCAGAAGTCTACCAGCCAATGGCTTGGACTTCGCAGAATTTGGCCACCTTCGGCTCTTTTTACGGATGTCTACCAGCCAATGGCTTGGACTCCGTATAATTGTAGCCACCTTCGGCTATTTTTGCAGAAGTCTACCAGCCAATGGCTTGGACTTCGCAGAATTTGGCCACCTTCGGCTCTTTTTACGGATGTCTGCAAGCTGCAGCTTGGACTCCGCAGATTTTGGCCACCTTCGGCTCTTTTTACGGAAGTCTACCAGCCAATGGCTTGGACTCCGTAGAATGTGGTATTGGCTCTTTTACGGATGCCTACAAGCCGTGACTTGGGCTCCGGATGGATTTCAGCCACCACACCGGAGGCTTCGACTTTATGGGTACGAAGTCCGGAAATACAGCCCAGCTTAATGACACTTCCCTCTCAGTCGACCCCACGGTTCCAGCGCATCCGCTCGGGAAGCTGGGAGTGTATGAGGGGAAGGCCCCTATCAGGGTGTATGCTTTATTAATTTAGAGGTGATTACAAGCGAATTACAAGGAGCCCTTATGCTTCCACAAAGGCCTTCGTGAATTTCTCGAAGAATTTCTTGGCCTTCGGCTTGAGATATACATCGGAGTAGAGGGGAACATACTCCGGCCTTGTATAATATACCGTTGATTAACTGATAGTTTCTTGCTCTGAGCTTTAATCTTGACAATTGGGGCTCTTCGGGCAAATTTGTTCCTCCTTGCAAGAGTTCTATGATCGAATCTTTCCAATCTGCACTAGGAATGCAAAGAATCTCCGCAGAGGCAATTTGTGGCACCCAAGGTACATTGAGCTCCTCATAGAAAGCTTCGTCAGGCACATCCACAGCTCCGGCTGCAGCCTTCGCTAAAATGTCCGCTTGCCCGTTTTCAGCTCTTGGTATACTCCGAATGGAAATACCCTTGAAGTGTGCTTCGATCTTGCGGATTTCTTCTAAATACTTTGCAAGCTGTGGATGTCGGACTTGAAAACTTTTGTCTACGTGCCCTGCTACTATCTGAGAATCTGTTTTTATAATTATCCTTGTAGCCCCTAGAGCACGTGCTTTCCGGAGTCCCAATAAAATCCCTTCGTACTCCGCTATATTATTGGTAGACTTAAAGTTGAGTCTTGCGGAGTACATTGCTCTTTGCCCTGACGGTGAAATCAATACTGCCCCAATGCCTGCTCCGGATGCTTGGAAAGCCCCATCGGAGTAAATAATCCAAACTCCGTCATCTGATTTTTCTGGAGTCAACTTCGTAGGTGGAGTCCACTCTGCTACGAAGTCTGCTAGGACTTGAGATTTGATAGCTGTCCTTGCCAGGAAAGATATGCCGAAGGGTGCTAGCTCTACTGCCCACTTTCCAATCCTTCCAGTGGAATCTTTGCTTCGGAGCATATCTCCTAAAGGATACGAAGTTGGTACAATTACATTATGAGCCAAAAAATAATATCTTAGTTTCCTCGAAGCCATTATCAGAGCATAAACGAACTTCTCAAGTTCGGAGTATCTTGTCTTCGCTCCTGACAATGCTTCGGATACAAAATAGACAGGATTTTGGACCAACTTCCCATTGATATCCACTTCTCTGACAAGGACTGCGCTGACAGCTAAACCTGTAGCTGCAAGATACAGGAGTAGGGTTTCGTCCGCAATAGGCACCGTGAGTGTGGCAAGATTGCTGAGATAATCTTTAATATCTTCGAAGCTTTTCTGACACTCCGGTGTCCATGCAAAATCATCGGACCCTTTCAAAGCTTTAAATATTGGCAAGCTCCTCTCCGCAGACCTTGATAAAAACCTGCTAAGTGCGGCCAGACGTCCTGTCAGCTTTTGCACTTGCTTTAAATTCTCCGGAGGAGCCATCTTCTGCAGCGCAGTTATTTGAGTAGGGCTAGCTTCAATTCCCCTGCTTGAAACTAAGTACCCTAACAACTTTCCAGCCTTAGCTCCGAATATACATTTTTCGGGGTTAAGACGGATCCCACATGCCCGAAGGCTATTGAATGTTTCTGCTAAGTCTAGGCTATGTTGGTGCTTTAAAGCACTCTTTATTACAATATCATCCATATAGGCCTCCACATTGCGACCTAGTTGATGACCTAGAGCCTTAGTAACTAATCTTGAAAAAGTAGCCCCGGCATTTCTTAGGCCGAAGGGCATTCTTACATAGCAGAAGACTCCCGAAGGAGTTACAAAGCTCGTCTTGATTTCATCTTCGCGCTTCAACCATATTTGATGATAACCAGAATACGCGTCAAGGAAGCTTAGTAACTCCGAACCTGCAGTGGAGTCCACTAGTTGATCAATTCGGGGCATGGGGTAGGGGTCACATGGGCACGCTTTATTCAGAGATGTGAAATCAATGCACATGCGCCACTTTCCGGAAGACTTCTTCTTGACGAAGACTGGGTTGGCTAACCATTCTGTGTGGGCCACTTCTCTGATAATCCCAGCCTTCAACAGTTTTTCAACTTCGTCCTTAGCTAGAGCAGCTCTCTCTGCGGACATCTTCCGGAGTCCTTGTCGAACAGGCCGGGCCTTCGGGTTTACAAGCAAACTGTGCTCAATAATATCCCGATCGACACCGGTGATATCTTCGTCAGACCAAGCGAAGACATCCAAATTTTCTTCTACGACCTTTTCCAAGGAAGTTGCAACTTCAGGAGGTAAATCTTTACCAAATTGAAAAGTGTATTCTTTACCATCTTTGACAATGATCTTCGTTGCAATCTCTCCTTCGGGACTTGGTCTTGGAAATGACTTCTTCGAAGCTTCGGAGGAGGCTGAAAAAATTTCTTCATTATCTTGGACACTGTTTACTTGTCTCGGATCAAGAGGAGGACCGTGACCATATTCTGCCCTCCGAGCCATGGCTTGATCTCCGAAGATTGTCAGGACTCCTGCTTGTGTGGGCATCTTCATGCACAAGTAGTTGTGATGCGCCACAGCTCCGAACTGATTCAACATGCCCCGTCCGAAGATGACATTATAAGCATACGGGGCATCTACCACATCAAAGATAACTTCTTCAGTTCGGGCTAGTAAGCCTTCTCCGAAGGTTACTTCCAAGCCTATCTGGCCGAGTGCATCGAGCGGAGGTCCTGCGAAGCCTTGCAGAGGACGAGCCGCTGGGAGGAGATGCTTCCGGGAAATGCATAACTGATCGAAGGCTTGTACAAAGATAATATCTGCTGAACTACCTCCGTCAATTAGCACTCTTCGGACTTCAGTCCCTGCAATATCAGCAGTAATAACCAATGGATCTGCATGCGGGAACTTAATACCAGTTGCATCCTCCGTAGAGAAAGATATTGGAACATGAGACCACTCCGGCATTGCAGCTGCAGATGACGAAGTCCCAATATGGCCTACTTCCCGAACGTACTCTCTTCGCTGTCTCTTGGACATGCTTCCGAGGGTACCTCCTCCGGAGATAGGGAGAACTACTCTCTTTCCTCTATCTTGCCCTTCCTCTTGCTTCGGAGGTGGCATAACATTGGCCACCGGAGGGTGCCTTGCAGCATCAAAGTTTTCTATCCGCGCCACAGCTTGGACTGGGTCTGGGCGCGCTGCTGCTGGACTTCGGTCGGTACTGCCTCGACCCGAAGTTCTTTCCAAGTATTCTCCCCTTAGGGTAAGGATAGCCTTGCAAGTGTCAGTTGCATGGCTTCGATTCTCTCCATGAATACAGCAAAAAAGGATCTGGCCTTTGCCAGCCGTTTTCCCTGGCGGCCTCCAGCCGCTGGACTTGTTCCCCGCAGACTGTGGAGCTCTTGGTGCAAACTTCTGTGGGGGTGCAATGTTTAAGACTTCAGAGCGAGGGTGCTTTTGCCCTCTTCTTCTATCATGTTGCACTTCGAAGACTGGTTCTTGCGGCTGTGCCGAAGTCTTCACCTCTGCTTTAACTTCTTGCAATACTGTCGAAGTAGCAGCAGACCTCCGAAGCCAACCCTCTTCTGACCTCGCATACTCCTCGAAGTATGACATCAGCTGTGATACTGTGGTGATGCTCTTCCGATGCAGTTTATCCAGAAGGCCTTTATGACTGACGCCTTCCCGAGCCGTATCAACTACTGAGGATGTGGACAACCCCCGAATTTGCGACTTCGTGTGAGCGAAGCGCTTGAAGTACTGCCTCAATGTTTCTCCGAGGAGCTGTTTCACTTGGAAAAGGCTTCCTGTTGACATGGGAGGCACGAAGGTACCCTGAAAGTTACTTATAAACTTCCTCTTCAACTGTGACCACGAATTGATTGATCCTGGCTTTAAAGACCAGAACCATCTCAACGCCACTCCTTGAAGAGCTAACGGGAAGCACTTCGCCATAGTCTCTCTGTCTCCGCCGCTAGCCTCAATCGCTAGGGCATAAGAACGTGCGAACTCACTGGGATCTTCGTCTCCGGCATACTTGCAAAGCTTCGAGGTTTTGAACTTTGGATCGAAGCGAACCTTCTGTAGCTCAGGATGCAACGGAGATTCATTGTCGTAAGAGGCGTTCTCCGGGGCTTCGGGATAACCAAGATCGTCGTCTTCGGGCACTTCGGGGATAGCTGGGGTGGCTTGAGAGCGAAGCCTGTTCGCAGCCTCTTGTCGCCACCTCGCTACTTCAGCTTGAAGATTGGCCATTTGAGCGGCCATGTCTCCAAGGCTATCTTCATCTCCTCCGGAAGGACCTTCCGGGTCTTGAAAACTGGTATGATCAGTTCGAATCAGAATGGAGGGTGGTGGAATGACTCCGGACGGTCGGAGTATGGAAGGGGTTGGCGGAGAGGTTTCGTATCCTCGAGGGATAGAAGCCCCTTGCGGAGTTTGAGGTGGAGGGATAGTCGAAGACCCTCCGACTTCGACTGTGTCGAAGGGTATCTCTCCGGAGATCCGAGAGGACCTCCGAGTGGGATTGCGAGGTGCGCTCCGCTTAGGAGGCATGATGTAAGAAGTTGGTAGAGAACGAAGTTTTTTGGACTAAGTTCCCCACGGACGGCGCCAACTGTTGGCGTAAAAGATTACGCTAACAGGTTTCTGTAGAAAAGAAACTAACAAACGAAATGTTTGTGAAGCAAACTGTTCTAAGCCTCCGAAAGGATAATAGCTTAGAATAGTTCGAAAGTGTGTATTGAATCACTTGTATTCGGTCCCTATTACAGGGTGAAATGGGGGGTATTTATAGGCCTAAACATTAAGGAAAAGACCTATTTACCCCTCTATTACAACCGACATTAAGGAAACTATTCGGTTTCCTTAATAGGGCTAAAATGGTAAAAGACTAATCTAATAGGATAGAAGATAAGTCTTCCATCTTAGCTGGCAGAAAAGATCCTGAAGGGCTTTGGTTCGAAGACATACTTCGAACCAGTGCCTGTCTTCGGGCTTCGAACGAGGTTCTGGACATCTTCGAAGATGGTCTTCGGACAATCTTCGAACGGGTTGACTGTCTTTATGCTGCTTCAGCAATAACCCCGAAGATGAGATATTTTCCCCCAACAACTACAAAAATAATCCAGCCTTCAAAAATTAACCAATGTCCTAATTGAAAAGACACTTACACAATGCTCAAATGTAGACCAAGACTACTCACAGATCAGATGGACATATCACAAAGCATTTCAATAGTTCTCATGCAGTTCATCGATCTCTTGATAATCACACATATTTCACAGATATTTAATCACAGCATATAGAACAAGCTAAAATGATAAAACTTACAGATGAATCATATTGAACATCACACCTTCACACGCATATCATAAAAAAGACAACAGGTAAAATATAGAAATAAAACAGATGAATTAATTACTTATTGTAGCAGTAGTAGATGTTTACAAAGCGTTGTCCAGACAATGCAAGAAACCGACGGAGAAATCAATAGCTGATGCGCAGGCTTCAGGCGGTGACCCTGATGCGTGAGGCCAGTTGTCAGCGGATCGAGGCAAGACCTATGGCAGTAGCTACGGTCCTTCGTGCGCGGCATGGAAACCCTGGGAGCAATTTGGACGCCGGTCGTGTCACGTGTTACCCAAGGAAGCAGGAAAAATCATGGGCACAACCGCGGCTTGCTGATGAAAAAACACGCAGTGCTCGTGAAGGGAAAGTGCAGCCAGGTGACGGAAATCTCCAGGCAAAACCACGATGAAAATTTTCTGGCACACAAAACGAGAAATGGCAAGGAAATCGCCGTCGCATGCAGGCCGTACAACAACAAAAAAATACGGCAAAAAACTCCAGGTCGACAGCAATGCGAGTATTGTGCTTTGTAAAATCATGTTGCACGGCGGAGAAAATCATGATAAAGCCCTATCGCTGTGTGCGCGCGAGAACTCACACTAGTGCCAGCTTCCATGAGCACGGGCAAATGGGTCGAAGACCATGGCGCAGCCTGGTAACTAGCACACGTGCAAGCATAAGTGATTGCTTCTGACGGAAAAAACTTGGACTGAGCGAGCAAAAACCCAAATCACAGCTGAGGCACAAATCAACCGACCGGCTAAAAAAAAGCGGTGGCGCAAAAACGAAGAACAACAGGTGCAAAAACACCAGAGGGAGAGAACAAAAAATGTGACCCAAATTTTGAGACCTGAAAATGAGTAGTTCAAACCCTAGGGGATCAAGTCTTTTTATAGGCTAGGCCCTAAATCAAAAAGAATAAAATACCCCTCGTGTCATTTTCACTATAGACTCGATTCTACAGACTTAGGCCCACTAGGTAAAATAGTAAAATCCTATTTTTAGATAGTTTGTCCTAATGGGAGGATTTCGTAGATGTCACGGCTTCACATCATGTCTTTTGTATGTTGATCCGACAGTTTTGAGCTGAAACCGACAAAGCCTCTCCTGATCTTGACTCATGTCCACCATCTCACGATCTTGACTGCCAGCAAGTCTCTCCCAATCTCGATCCTTCGAGCCGCCTTGTCACTTGCACTGGCATCCCCTTCACTTGACTTGGTCAACATGTTATCTTCATCAACCTTCAGTAAATGACTTGCTTCATCTCCACGTGTACGAGTAGGATCATCCTCGACTTCACCCGACGTCCTTGATCATCCAGTACCAAGGTCCCCACTTGACCCGGATCATCCGCCATCGACAGTTGAGTAGAATCCAAGTCCTGCACACCATAAGACAAGCAAACATGTCTATTCTACACACCAAGCCCATCAGTGAACACCCTAATAAAAGCACACGTCCAAACATAGAACCAAAAAATTTGTCAATCACTCATTACTTAGATAAAACTAATGTACATCTCATATTAGTTTTTTAGAAATAGTCACAATGCATCTTAAGAAATAACATCAAGCCCATTATAGTAACCAATTCATCTCAAGGTTTCTCATGTGATCTTCGATTGATACAAAATTAGTTGGTTGATACAAGTAATAATTGAGTAAAGTGTTTTGAAAGCTCGTCCCAACTCTTGTTCAGCTCCTCGTCCTCATTGCACAAGATGTGCTCCTCTAGGGCATCGTTGTGTCGCCTCTCCAAGCGATTAGCTATCATCAACTGCCACCCCGATGGGGCAACATGCAATATATGGTGACTTGCTGCCTATCCCTAACCAACACGATGACACGAAGTTCATGAGTCCTTGATCTCTTATTGGTTGGTTGTCGAATCTTACTCTATTCGTATGTATTTCCTATTTAGTTTGTCCCTATTTGTTCATTTCGTTTGTCCCTGCCTAGCGAGTCCATGTTTGTAAATCTTGTCTTTGGCTTGTGTTTCATCTCTTACCATCAACATCATTTTGATTGGTTTATAATTGCTAAGAATTTCACCCGTGTTTGCCTTCTATTAATTGCTATTATTAGTTCTAGGTCATAGGAATATTGTTATGCAATGTGCCATGTGTAGATTTTTGTGAATAAAATAGAAAAATCAGTTCAAGAGCAAAGACCATACTGAATTTTCAAATGTCCAAATTTTAGATGAGAGAAATATTTGGTATAATTCGATAAGCAAATTGAAATGATCGAACTTTCTTCAAACAAAAATATCTAGATCAAATTTCTTAATAGGACTAAACATGGAAGTATGGAATGCACACTCCTAACACCAACACACCATACCTCCTAGTCCAAGAATGCCAACATCCTAATGCATGAAAAGACTCGTTGAATATGCATGCAAGGCAAGAGGTTGGCCCATGCGCACATGTGATTTCATTTATTTTTCATCAAATATTCGCATGTGAGAATGAAATCTAAAATATCATCATATCACATGTGATCTCCTTACAGTGTTATTATCTAACATTGTTATATTTATTTCCACAAAATAATAGTAGTATGAGTGCATGCAACTTTGAACCACGTAGGCCACCACCAAACCTCTAGCATCAAATAAATGTTCTTCGTGTCGTCATAGTAATGTGATGCATGTCTTTGATATTATTCTTTGACAACCGTTGTTTAATTACAAACCATGTCAATTGTGTCCCACATTGTCATCCATAATCCTAACCATACAAGGCCCCAACTCCCCTAAACAAAGTCCTATTTCACACCGAGGTTAACTACAATATATTCAATTTACTCGCACGCATAAAGACCAAAGAACCAATTTTTTGGAACCGATTATTGCATCATGACCCATGTTGTCTGAATCATACAATATGAGATGGAACATATTTTATAGGTTCACCCAATCTATCACTATTTCAACACATGACACTGATGCTGCCAATAGAGAACTACAAACTCCCTTTAATCTTGAAAAACAATTCTAGGGACAAACATTGCAAGTTTTCCATCACGCGTCATCAACCTAGTCACACTGAAAACAAAACATAGGAATACTAACATAAGGGCTATTAGGATAGTCTATTAATATTTTCAGGTGACCGGTAAAAAACATTCTTTTTTCTTGGTATCCACGGTGTTGTGAATTAGCATGGTACTATGAATTTAACCATTGAAAGTAGCGCTCAATACTGACCTCAGAAATATATAAATTAGCTAGCACACATCTATTTTTATACAAAGAACATTCATGCATGGATGACTAATTATAGCATTCTCCATGCCACACCGCCCATGGTTCTATTGCCTCCCTATAAATACACAACAACACTGACATCGACACAAACAAGAATCCATATATCGATCAACTAACAAAATAGTTCACAAGAACTTTGTGATGGCTTCCTCGTTTTCCATTCTACTCATTGTGGTGACATTGGTGGCTCTGCTAGCTGTTGGTTCATGTGGCACCGACTTCACCGTCCATGTTGAGAAGGGATCCTGCCCCACAAAGTTATCACTAATCACCAACGTCGAAGTTTCTGAAGTGGAGATTAGGGAGAAGGGTTCCAACGATTTCCTAGAGTGCAAGGGATCGGGCACCAAGTGGACACTTGAAAGCAAAGAGCCTCTCAAGGGCCCCTTTGCTGTCCGCTTGACCCTCAAGAATGGTGGATACCGAGTTGATGATGCAGCCATCCCTGAAGAATGGAAGGCTGACAGTGTCTACAAGACTAAGATCCAAGTCTAAGTAAATAGTAATGCATGCACCACACATGCATCTACATATGAATGAGAGAGAAAGAGAGCTTGGTTGGTAATGAATAAAACTTGTAATTTTTATTGTTTTGTGAAGCACCAAGGGGTAAAATAATTTATAGCTATGGCCTACTCTTGTATCCTATGCCCATCGGCAAAAAAAAATATTAAGTCTCCTTCCAGCAATGTGTTCACAACAATTTATCTTTCCATCCTTTGTGCTTTATTATGTTAGCAACGAAGCCAACTATAAATTCAAAATCTCATATGTAATTGAATTGCTGATCCTTGCTTTTTTCATATTCCTTCTCATATGAGATGAGAATATTTATTTGTTGTTGATGTTTGAGGTATGCACAATCAATAAATAATATGAGAAAACAATTTAATCTTTTAAATTTTATGTGTCATATTTTTTAGAGGAACATCTCCGGTCCATTTTATAAAATACTCCACTGACACTAATATAAATGGATGCACTAAAAATAAAGCTAAGGAGGATTTATTTCATGGATGATATACAAGGCAAGTCCTTGGAGAGGCCTTGAATTCATAATGGGATGCAACATATTGCAAGGTGATGAATGTGCATCACCAATTCTTCGACAAGCTTCTTATTGTTTGTACTATTTGAAATAGTCATCAATGAAGCTTAATAAATAACACCAAGCCCCATATAATAGCCAATTCATCTCATGCATCGATTGATGACTGCCACAAATACCTTCATGGAACTCTCTCAATGCGATATTCGATCGATACGAAATTAGTTGATTGATAGAAGTAACCAATGAGAAAAGTGTTTTGAAAGCTCATCCCAACTCCCGTTCAGCTCCTCATCCTCATTGCACATGATTTGATCCTCGAGGGCATCGCTGTGTCGCCTCTCCAAGCGATAACCTATCATCAACTGCCACCCGATGGGGCAACATGCGATATATGGTGACTTTCTTTCTATCCATAACAGACGGGATGACACAGAGTTCCTGAGTCGTTGATCTCTTAATGAATGTGTTTACACCCAAAAATGTCACTAATGGTCAAAGTGTACGAAATATCGAAAATGGGTACTTTTGGCCGAAAATGTGACCATCCGGCACAACCGTTCTGACCGGGCATGGTAGGCCGGTCCAACCGGCCATGTAGGCTCGGTCAGACCGGCCCAATGGGTCCGATCCGACCGACCCAAAGGGTCCTATCCGACCGGCCCTTGTCCGGGATTAGAGATAAAATTGCAGTTTTGGGCTGTTTTTGATCTCTAATCATATCCTAACCACTTTGAGCCGAAGAGGACTCTTTTGGATGCCAGATATCATGAGACCAACCCCTATAAAGAAAGGGGTGAGGCCGATTCATGAGGACACCCGCTGTCATATCAACACAAAGCCCTCGCTTTGAATCGTTCTTTTACCTTTCAATCTACTTCCTTGCCCTAGGATTAGACAAGTAACATCCATCTTCGTGATTTTTTGCAGTAAGCCCTCTGTCCGCCACGTCGAAATCATGGTAACCCTTGTTGATTTGCTTGCGAATCTCCCGTCTCATCCACAAAATTTTTTTCTATCAATTCTATCGGTTTTCTACAATTTCCCTTGGAAATCCGTCCTCTAGGCTGGATTAGCACTTGATCTATATTTATTTTGCAGGGAGATTATCCTCATATTCATCGTCAAGAACCTGGGTTCCATCTACTATCTTCAAGGCATCATCGGAGGTTGGAGATCACTTTTCAGGACCCCCGGTCTGACCGGAGTGTATACCTCGGTCTGACCGTAGAGTAATGTATCGTCACCCCGTTGTCGGCAAGGTCTGGTCTAACCAACGGACCAAAGCCGGTCCGACCGGCTGTGCATCCGGAGCCCTTCGCCGAAGCCTGTCTTCGCATCAGCTCTAGAGGGCACCCTTCGGCAACCTCCGGTTGGTCCGGGATTTACCCTCCGGTTTGACCGGCCGAAGGCCGAAGCCACACTTCACGCACCTCGCCGAACCAACCTTTGGCATAATACTTCGCACTGAAGCCCTTGGTTCGACCAGAGTTTGACCCCCAGTCTGACCAGGATCCTTCACCGGTCCGACCGACTCAAAGGCTGAAGCCTCCCTCTCGAGTACCCTTCGGCCTACCCTCTTTCTAACACCGAGGTCCCCCTTCGGTGGATACCCACTTCGATTAAATGCCGAACCACCCCTTCAGTGGGCCCCTTCGCCATAGAGCCAAATCGGCCTTCTTTTAGGCCGGTTTGAATATTTACACACATTTGGCCAATTAGGTTATATCTTTTGGTATAATTTAATTGCCTGGCAACTCTGTTACTCCTTACAACCATTAAGGATCCATCGGAACGCGACGTCGGCGTCGTGTCACGCTTAGATTTATCCCTATGTATCCGCATGTTTTTGGCTCGTCGAACTGACCCAAGTGTGTAGGCGCATTTTCGTGTCAACACTTTTTAGCGACTCCGCTGGGGAAGACATCGACATGATGAGCATGTCTACATCAGCTGCGGGTACATCGACCATGACTACTACGACTACGACAATAGTACCCCTATCGCCGATGGGCCTAGGGGGCATGAACGCAGAAATCGACAACCGCAACATCATCCTCCCCACTCTCGCGGACATCCCCGAAGAGGATCAGGCCGAGATCGAAGCCAAGACGAAGGAATTCCATGCCCTCATGCTCGGGCGCTACACGAAAACTCGCACAGGCTTTGTCAAGCGTGACATCGACATCCCGGATCCCTTCGGAAACAAGGTACCACCACCATCCCTCTCGTCTTTATCCTCCTTAGAGATTATATAGGAGATAGTCGTTACAGTGGATCAGGCCGTTAGTGCTACATTTTCAAATCGACTATGGCCTGAAATGGATGCGATGTTTAGGATATTCAGCTTTTCCTAGGCCGTTTCTCACAGTAGAACGACGGGAGCACTAGAAAGTCCATTACATACCTCCAATTTCCTGGGCCGAGGCTGCGCACACCATCATCGGTCAGGTCGGCCCTTGGGCCAGCCAAACCAGCACATACCAGGCACCATCACCGATGACAGTTGGTCTGACCGACTACCAGGCCGGTCCGGCCAACCCATATACCTACGGTTAGACCGGCTATCAGGCCGGTCCGACCAGCAAGTGTTCCTACAGTCAGACAGGCCCTATGGATGGTCAAACCGCCCCATTTTATTACACGCCGCCTGTGCCCGCGCTGCCCTTTCATGCACTGCCCGCACCTCCTGCTCCCATATACCCACATAGGCCTGAGCATCCCATTTATCACGAGCTGGCGCGAGAGGAGGAGCCGCACGGCCGACACCCCAACATACCACCACGTGTCGCACCCCCACACGAGAGACGCGCCAGGCCAGAAGCATAGAGGATATTGATGAGCGAATTCACACACTTGTTAGGGAATGCACTGGTTACACGCCTCGGGATAGGATTAGGGTTTACCGTAAGCCGTACCCAGACCATTTCGATTCCATCCCATATCCTTGTGGCTTTAGGGTTCCTAAGTTCACCAAGTTTGATGGCGATAGTGACAAGACCACCCTAGAGCATATAGGCCAATTTCTAGCACAGTGTGGTGAAGCAAGCGAGTCGGATGCGCTTAAGCTCAAATTATTTTCCTTATCGCTGTCCGACACTGCTTTCACTTGGTTTTCGGCGCTACCGCCGAACTCTGTCCAGACTTGGGCCTAGTTAGAACAGAAATACCATGATTATTTTTACACTGGGGAAACCGAACTTAGGATCTCACATTTGACATCGGTTAAACAGAAGACCAATGAGAGCGTCTTCAACTATATTAGGCATTTCTGAGATAGTAGGAACTGATGTTTTAGTTTAAACATCTCTGAGAGAGATTTGGCCGACTTAGCTTTCAACGATTTGCATTCTGAAATTAAGGAAAATAAAGGTTGCCGAAACTTCCTCGAGGTTAGTCAGGTTTTATAGCAGGCTCTAGACCTGGAAGGTCGAGCCAGGGACAAAAGGTCTGTCAAAGTTTTTAGTGAGCCTAAGGCCGAGCTATACATCGTGGAGCACTCCAAAGAAGAATCATCAGGAGAAGAAGATTCGACTGACATGTACACGGCCAAATGGACCTGACCCAGTGGATCTAAAATAATCGCGTGCTCTGAATTACGGCCATTTCCCGCTAGGAGTCGGCCCAATGAAGTTAAGTACTCATTTGATGTGACCAAGTGCGATAAAATATTTGATTTTCTGTTGAAAAGAAAGCTCCTTAGGTTGCCCAAAGGTCATGTCATTCCATCTTCCGACGACTTGAAGAAACGCGCGTACTGTAAGTGGAATGATTCGCTTTCCCATTCTACTAATGAATGCAATGTTTTTCGTTGGCAAGTTCAATCGGCCATAGATGAAGGACGATTGAAGATAGATTCTAGCCCTAGAATGAAGCTATATCATGATCCCTTTCCCGTAAATAACATTAATCTTGATGGGAAGAAGGTACTGATTCGGCCTGAAAAGGCCGTGTCATCTAAAGGAAAGGCAGTCTTCATTGGGAAACCTCGCACACACATGCTCATATCGAAGAACCTTGAGGTAGGAGTATGGAAAATAAATGTCGACAAGCCATCTTCGGCTAAATCCTCCAAAAGGCCAAAGGTAAGTTTTAGGATGCTTATCTAGAGGCATAGGAGAAGGGCCGAGGACAAACGCCCTCAGCCACCCCCGCCAAAGAGGTCGAACCCTCAACAGGAGCATGAGTTCGGCCCGTGGGTAGCTAAGACCGTTCTAGGTACACCCCGTTCGGCCGAAGGTTCTGGGAGCAAATTTTTGATGCCTAGAACTAAGCCGCAAGCTTCATGGGCGCCTCCCAGGATGATTAAGTCCCAAAAGATGCGATTGCAACGTCTTCGTGCCGAGTATCTTAGGGAAAAAGAGGTCGAAGAATTCAAAGGTAGCCTACCCGGTGAGTCCATAGTTATAGCTACGACACGCCAGGTGTGGAGACCAAAGTTGGCTGGAAAGCCAGCTTCTACCCTCACTGATTAAGGACCGCGTCCTCACAAGGGACGGGGGGAGGGGGCAAGACAAGTAAAATTACTAAAGGCCAATTTTGTGGAAAATCTAGCACTTAAGTCCGCTCGTTTTATTAGTATTTTTGCAAATCGTCCTCATCAAATTCACACGCCTTGAGTTATGAAATGGACGATTTGGTAGGCGAATTTGTTTTAGGTACTTTTGGGAACTCACAAAAGAACACCTGAGAAACATAAGGCTGATATTGACCGTATCGTCTTTGGCCTGTTGTGCTTTTAGCTCACTAAGTTCGCTAAAAGGCAAGGGGCATGTGTTTACACTAAAAAATGTCACTAATGGTCAAAGTGTATGAAATACCGAAAACTGGTACTTTTGGCCGAAAATGTGGCCATATGGCACAGGCCGGTCCAACCGGCCATGTAGGCCTGGTCAGACCGGCCCTTGTCCGGGATTAGAGATAAAATTGCAGTTTTGGGATATTTTTGATCTCTATTCATATCCTAACCACTTTTAGCTGAAGAGGACTCTTTTGGATGCTAGATATCATGAGATCAGCCCCTATAAATAAAGGGGTGAGGCTGATTCATGAGGACCCCCGCTTTCATATCAACACAAAGCCCTCGCTTTGAATCGTTCTTTTACCTTTCAATCTACTTCCTTGCCTAGGATTAGCCAAGTAACATCCATCTTCGTGGGTTTGCGTAGTAAGCCCTCCATCCGCCACATCGAAATCACGGTAACCCTTGTTTTTTCGCTTGCGAATCTCCCGTCTCATCCACGAAACAGATTTCTATCAATTCTATCAGTTTTCTCAAATTTCCCATGGAAATCCGGCCTCTAGGATGGATTAGCACTTGATCTATATTTATTTTGCAGGGAGATTATCCTCATATTCGTCGCCAAGAACCTGGGATCCATATACTATCTTCAAGGCATCATCGAAGGTTGGAGATCACTTTCTAGGACCATCTGGTCTGACCAGAGTGTATACCTCGGTCTGACAGTAGAGTATTGTGTCATCACCCTGTTGTCAGCAAGTCCCGGTCTAACCGACGGCCCAACGCTGGTCCGACCGGCTGTGCATCCGGAGCCCTTCGCCGAAGCCTATCTTCGCATCAGCTCCGGAGGGCACCCTTTGGCAAGCTCCGGTTGGACCGAGATTTACCCTCCAGTCTGACTGGCCGAAGGCCGAAGCCACACTTCGCGCACCTCGCCGAAACAACCTTCAGCATAATACTTCGCACCGAAGACCTCGGTTCGACCAGAGTTCGACCCCCGGTCCGACCGGGATCCTTCGTTGGTCCGATCGACTTAGAGGATGAAGCCCCCCTCTCAGGTACCCTTCGACCTACCCTCTTTCTAACGCCAAGGTCCCCCTTCGGTGGTGTTGGGGGAAAATATCTCATCTTCGGGGTTATTGCCGAAGCAACATAAAGGCAGACAGCAGATTCGAAGGTTCCCAGACGTTCATCTTCGAAGATACCCGGAGTCTAGTTCGAAGTACGAAGATAGGCATTGGTTCGGAGTACATCTTCGAATTAAGGCTTTTCAAGATCTTTTCTGCCAGCTAAGATGGAAGACTTATCTTCTTTCTCTTTAGATTAGTCTTTTACCATTTTAGCCCTATTAAGGGAGCCGAATAGTTTCCACTATGTCGGTTGTAATAGAGGGGTAAATAGGTCTTTTCCTTAATATTTGGGCCTATAAATACCCCCCATTTCACCCTGTAATAGGGACCGAATACAAGTTATTCAATACATACTTTCGAACTATTCTAAGTTATTACCCTTTCGGAGGCTTAGAATAGTTTGCTTCGCAAACATTTCGTTTGTTAGTTTCTCTTCTACAGAAACCTGTTAGTGTAATCTTTTACGCCAACAGTTGGCACCGTCCGTGGGGAACCTAGTCCGAAAAACTTCGTTCTCTACCAATTTCTTACATCATGCCTCCTAAGCGGAGCGCACCTCGCAATCCCACTCGGAGGTCTTCTCGGATCTCCGGAGAGATACCCTTCGACACGGTTGAAGTCGGAGGGTCTTCGGCATTCCCTCCGCAAACTCCAGAAGGGGCTTCTATCCCTCGAACATACGAAGCTTCTCCGCCAACCCCTTCCATACTTCGACCACCTGGAGTTCTTCCTCCACCTTCCATCCCAATTCGAACTGATCCTACTAGTTCTCAAGACCCGGAAGATCCTTCCGGAGGAGATGAAGATAATCTTGGAGATATGGCCACCCAAATGGCCAACCTTCAAGCTGAGGTAGCAAGGTGGCGACAGGAAGCTGCGAACAGGCTTCGCTCTCAAGCCATCCCAACTATCCCAGAAGTGCCCGAAGACGACGATCTTGATTATCCCGAAGCCCCGGAGAATGCCTCCTTCGATAATGAATCTCCGCTGCATCCTGAGCTGTAGAAAGTTTGCTTTGATCCAAAGTTTAAAACTTCAAAGCTCTGTAAGTATGCCGGAGATGAAGATCCCAGAGAGTTCGTTCGTTCTTATGCCCTAGCAATTGAAGCTAGCGGAGGAGTTCGAGACACCATGGCGAAGTGCTTCCCTTTAGCTCTTCAAGGAGTGGCATTAAGGTGGTTCTGGTCTTTGAAGCCAGGATCAATTAATTCATGGTCGCAGTTGAAGAAGAAGTTTATAAGCAACTTTCAAGGCACCTTCGTGCCTCCCATGTCAACAGGAATCCTCTTCCAGGTGAAACAGCTCCCCGGAGAAACATTGAGGCAGTACTTTAAGCGCTTCGCTCATACGAAGTCGCAAATTCGGGGGTTGTCTGCATCTTCGGTAGTTGATGCAGCTCGGGAAGGCGTCAGTCATCAAGGCCTCTTGGATAAGCTTCATCGGAAAAGCATCTCCTCAGTCTCTCAGTTGATGTCATACTTCGAGGAGTATGCGAGGTCAGAAGAGGGTTGGCTTCGAAGGACTGCTGCTACTTCATCCATATTGCAAGAAGTTAAAGTAGAAGTGAAAACTTTGGCACAGCCGCAAGAACCAGTCTTCGAAGTTCAACATGATCGGAGAAGAGGGCAAAAGCACCCTCGTTCTGAAGTCATGAATATTGCACCCCTGCAGAAGTTTACACAGAGAGCTCCACAGTCTTCGGGGAACAAGACCAGCGGCTGGAGGCCGCCAGGGAAAACGGCTGGCAAGGGCCAGACCCTTTTCTGCTGCATCCATGGAGAAAATCGAAGCCATGCAACTAATACTTGCAAGGCTATACTTACCCTGAGGGGAGAGTACCTAGAGAGAACTTCGGGTCGAGGTACTACCGACCGAGTTCCAGCTGCAACGCGCCCCGAGCCGGTCCAGGCTGTGGCGCGGATAGAAAACTTTGATGCTGCAAGACACCCTCCGGTGGCCAATGTTATGCCACCTCCGAAGCAAGAGGAAGGGCAAGATAGAGGAAAAAGAGTAGTTCTCCCTATCTCCGGAGGAGGTACCCTCGGAAGCATGTCCAAGAGACAGCGAATGGACTACGTCAGAGAAGTAGGCCATATTGGAACTTCGTCATCTGCAGCTGCAATGCCGGAGTGGTCTAACGTCCCGATATCTTTTTCTGCGGGGGATGCAGCTGGTATTAAGTTCCCGCATGCAGACCCATTGGTTATCACTGCTGATATTGCGGGCACTGAAGTTCGAAGGGTGTTGATTGACGAAGGTAGTTCGGCAGATATCATCTTTGTTCAAGCCTTCGATCAATTGTGTATTTCCAGGAAGCATCTCCTTCCAGCGGCTCGTCCTCTGCAAGGCTTCGCAGGACCTCCGCTTGATGCACTTGGCCAAATAGGCCTGGAAGTTACCTTCGGAGAAGGTTTATTGGCCCGGACTGAGGAAGTAATCTTCGATGTTGTAGATGCCCCGTATGCTTACAACGTCATCTTCGGAAGAGGCATGCTAAACCAGTTCGGAGCTGTGGCGCATCACAATTATTTGTGCATGAAGATGCCCACACAAGCAGGAGTCCTTACAGTCTTCGGAGATCGAGCCATTGCTCGGAGGGCGGAATATGGCCATGGTCCCCCTCTTGACCCGAGGCAAGTAAACAATGTGCAGGATAATGAAGAAATTTTTTCAGCCTCCTCCGAAGCTTCGAAGAAATCCTTTCCGAGACCAAGTCCCGAAGGAGAAATTGCAACGAAGGTCATTGTTAAAGATGGTAAAGAGTATACATTTCAATTTGGTAAAGATTTACCTCCTGAAGTTGCAACCTCCTTGGAAAAGGTGGTGGAAGAAAATTTGGATGTCTTCGCTTGGTCTGACGAAGATATCACTGGAGTCGATCGGGATATCATTGAACATAGTTTACTTGTAAACCCGAAGGCTCGACCTGTTCGGCAAGGACTCCGGAAGATGTCCACAGAAAGAGCTGCTCTAGCGAAGGACGAAGTTGAGAAATTGTTGAAGGCTGGGATTATCAGAGAAGTGGCCCACACAGAATGGTTAGCCAACCCAGTCTTCGTCAGAAAGAAGTCTTCCGGGAAGTGGCGCATGTGCATTGATTTCACATCCTTGAATAAAGCATGCCCACGTGACCCCTACCCCATGCCCCGAATTGATCAATTGGTTGACTCCACCGCAGGTTCGGAGTTACTAAGCTTCCTCGAGGCGTATTCTGGTTATCATCAAATATGGTTGAAGCGCGAAGATGAAATCAAGACAAGCTTTGTAACTCCTTCGGGAGTCTTCTGTTATGTAAGAATGCCCTTCGGCTTAAGAAATGCCGGGGCTACTTTTTCGAGGTTAGTTGCTAAGGCTCTAGGTCATCAATTAGGTCGCAATGTGGAGGCCTATATGGATGATATTGTAATAAAGAGTGCTTTAAAGCACCAACATAGCCTAGACTTAGCAGAAACATTCAATAGCCTTCGGGCATGTGGGATCCGTCTTAACCCCGAAAAATGTATATTCGGAGCTAAGGCTGGAAAGCTGTTAGGGTATTTAGTTTCAAGCAGGGGAATTGAAGCTAGCCCTACTCAAATAACTGCGCTGCAGAAGATGGCTCCTCCGGAAAATTTAAAGCAAGTGCAAAAGCTGACTAGGCGTCTGGCAGCACTTAGCAGGTTTTTATCAAGGTCTGCGGAGAGAAGCTTTCCTATATTTAAAGCATTGAAAGGGTCCGAAGATTTTGCATGGACACCGGAGTGTCAGAAAAGCTTCGAAGATATTAAAGAGTATCTCAGTAATCTTGCTACACTCACGGTGCCTACTGCGGACGAAACCCTACTCCTTTACCTTGGAGCTACAGGCTCTGCCGTCAGCGCAGTCCTTGTCAGAGAAGTGGATTTCAATGGGAAGTTGGTCCAAAATCCTGTTTATTTTGTATCCGAAGCATTATCAGGAGCGAAGACAAGATACTCCGAACTTGAGAAGTTCGTTTATGCTCTGATAATGGCTTCGAGGAAGCTAAGACATTATTTTTTGGCACATAATGTAATTGTACCAACTTCGTATCCTTTAGGAGATATACTCCGAAGTAAGGATTCCACTGGAAGGATTGGGAAGTGGGCAGTTGAGCTAGCACCCTTCGGCATATCTTTCTTGGCAAGGACAACAATCAAATCCCAAGTCCTAGCAGACTTCGTAGCAGAATGGACTCCACCTGCAAATTTGGTTCCGGAGAAGTCAAGTGATGGAGTTTGGATTGTTTACTCCGATGGGGCTTTCCAAGCATCCGGAGCAGGCATTGGAGCAGTGTTAATTTCACCTTCAGGGCAAAGAGCAATGTACTCCGCAAGACTCAACTTTAAGTCTACTAATAATATAGCGGAGTATGAAGGGATTTTATTGGGACTCCGAAAAGCACGTGCTCTAGGGGCTACAAGAATAATTATAAAGACAGATTCTCAGATAGTAGCAGGGCACGTAGACAAAAGTTTCCAAGTTCGGCATCCACAGCTTGCGAAGTACTTAGAAGAAATCCGCAAAATCGAAGCACACTTCAAGGGTATTTCCATTCGGAGTATACCAAGAGCATTAAATGTGCAAGCGGACATTCTAGCAAAAGCTGCAGCCGAAGCTGTGGATGTGCCTGAAGAAGCTTTCTATGAGGAGCTCAATATACCTTCGGTGCCACAAATTCCCTCTGCGGAGATTCTTTGCATTCCCAGTGCAGATTGGAAAAATTCGATCATGGAATTTTTACAGGGAGGAACAAATTTGCCCGAAGAGCCACAGCTGTCAAGATTAAAGCTTAGAGCCAGAAATTATCAAATAATCAACGGTATTTTATACAAGGCCGGAGTATGTTCCCCTCTACTCCGATGTATATCTCAAGCCGAAGGCCAAGAAATTCTTCGAGAAATTGATGAAGGCCTTTGTGGTAGCCATTTAGCCCCTAGAGCTTTGGCAGGAAAAACACTTCGCCAGGGGCTTTATTGGCCTACGATAACAGCTGATGCGGAGAGCTTAGTCCGCACTTGTCAAGGATGCCAGTGGATGGGTCGACGGAGTCATCGCCCACCAACAGCTCTTCAAGTCATTGCTCCGGTATGGCCTATGGCCAGATGGGGTATGGATTTAATTGGCCCCTTTCCAGTAGCCAAGGGAAATCTGAAGTTCGCAGTGGTAGCTATTGAATATTTCTCTAAGTGGGTGGAAGCAGAACCCTTAACAGCTATCACTTCGAACAATGTACAGAAATTCTTCTGGAAGAATATTATTTGCCGATTCGGAGTGCCTAGATACCTCACAGTTGATAATGGAACACAGTTCGACGCAGAACCCTTCAGGAAGTTTTGCGAAGATCTAGGCATTCAGCTATGTTTTGCTGCAGTGAGGCATCCTCAGTCTAATGGAGCCGTAGAGCAAGCCAATGGAAATATTTTATTAGGGCTAAATCGAAGAATAGTAGGACTAGCAAAGGGATTGTGGATCGAAGAGCTTCCGAAGATTTTGTGGTCCATTCGGACTACACAAACAAGGTCCACAGGTTTTACTCCGTTCAGACTACTATTCGGAGATGAAGCTATGACTCCAACGGAGCTCAAAGGAGGATCATTTCGCAGCACCGAACCGGACATTGAAGAAGAAAGACAAGCTTCGTTAGATTTATTAGAAGAAACAAGACTTCGAGCTGTAGCAAATTTATCAAAGTATCATCAGCAGACGAAGGCTTGGGTTGACCCGAAGGTTAAGCTCAATGAACTAAGACCGGGTCATCTTGTTCTACGAAGCATCATAGCACCAGGGAAGTTAGGGAATAAATGGGAAGGTCCATACCTAATTATCCGTTCAGGACGCCCTGGTTCTTTTAAGTTAGCTAATTTAGAAGGTGAAGAGTTAGCACATACTTGGCATGCGGAGCACCTAAAGCGATACTTCGCATAAGGGCTCCTTGTAATTCGCTTGTAATCATCTTCTAAATTAATAAATCATATGATCCTGATAGTGCCTTCCCCTCATAGACTTCCAGCTTCCAAGTGGACGCACTGGAACCGTGGGGTCGACCGAGAGGGAAGTGTCATGAAGCTGGGTTGTATTTTCGGACTTCGAACCCATAAAGTTTGAAGCTTCCGACGTGGGGGCTGACATAATCCGGAGTCCAAGCCACCGGCTTGTAGGCATCCGTAAAAGAGCCCAAAACCACACCCTACGGAGTCCAAGCCATTGGCTGGTAGACTTCCGTAAAAAGAGCCGAAGGTTGCCAAAACCTGCGAAGTCCAAGCCATTGGCTGGTAGACTTCTGCAAAAAGAGCCGAAGGTGGCCAAAACCTGCGAAGTCGAAGCCATTGGCTGGTAGACTTCTGCAAAAAGAGCCGAAGGTGGCCAAAATATACGGAGTCCAAGCCATTGGCTGGTAGACATCCGTAAAAAGAGTCCAAAGAGACCATTGCAAATTCCGAACCATTGGTTCGACAGAGACCGCAAAAATAAGCCGAAGGTGGCTAAAGCAAAACAGAATTTGAGCCATGAGCTTCGAATGCCTGTTAACACAGTCCAAAGTGACATCTTGAAAGTTATCTCGAGTGATTTCTTTCAAAAATCAAAGGTACTAAGTTGCCATTCTTCCGACAGCAAATAGTCGAAGACATTTCATAAGATTTTAAAAGATCTTTAAATTACAGAGGGGCTCCGAACCCCCAAAAAATTGTACTCCGAAGTTTTTTCTTTGCGCATAACCATCTTTGAATACATTTCGAAGTTGCTTATACCCAAAGAGGGGCTAGTAAATATGGAGACAATTTTAAATCGGCATTCATTATTCAAATAAATGTGTTTACATATTACACTATGAAAAATTGGTATCTATACCAAGAAGGAATCGGAGACCTCTTCGGTCCCTAGAGCTAGGGGTGGAACGACTAGTTCCAGCACCGGGAGTTCTAATAACTTTACGTTTAACTCTCTTGTTCCCCTTCGAAGCTCTAAAATCCTTCTGTTCTTGTTGAAGCTCGGCCCAAGTTCGAAGCCGTTCGGGGCTTCTTTCCCAGCTTCGAAGATCTTCAGATCTTTTATTTTGAACTTCACCTTCGTCTTCAGACCAAACAATGTCTTCAGAAGATGAAGTGTTTACGTTAACCTCTTTTTCTTCCTCCTTAATATAAGACAATACATCTTTGATCACTTCAGGCGCAATTACGCCGGAGTCATCTCGAGGAATTAGAAATCGAGGACGTTTGTAAGTCTTTAGAAGTTCGAAGGTGTTCCATAATGAGCGAAGTTCGTTGTTAAGCTCTAACACTTCGATGTCTTCCATAAGAGGCAAAGCCTAAAAATATGACAAACAAGATTTTTCATTGATAAATGTTTACAAGCATAAAGCTTTACATGGTTAAAAATCCTAAATTATTCCTAAACCTGCGGGTTCGGAGGAGGCTGACTGCTTGAAGCTTGGTTCCGAACTTGCTTCTGGCGTTGGCCTTCGTCGATCCAAGCCTTGATCGCGGAATGACCTTCGGCTCTCCATGAGGTTTGAAAGGCTCGCTAGGCAGCAGTCACGCCTTCGGAAGGAGTTAGAAGCCGCTCGTCGTCGAAGGTAATAGAGCCCTCTGCGCTCGGAGTGATTGTTCGGCCCAAGTCCTCGTAGTAACGAAGTAGTCCGATGGCAGACACTTGTCCGGAGAGTTCTCCGTAACGAATACCCGCCGTCTTCATTTGCTTCGCTGCTCCTTGGATCCTTTTTAACCAGCGCAGGAGAGTGACATTGTCATCTGAAGGAAGTGATCCAGTAGTACCAAAGTACTCCAGAACACCTAGCATTTGTTCTATGACCTCCGTAGCTACCTTCTCGGACTTAAGCTTTTCTTCAATTAATGCATCCTTACTCGAAGTTGTTTCTTCTAGAACTCCGGAAAGCCTAGCATTCTCCGTAGTTAAAGTATTCTTCTGATTTAGGAGTTGGCTAGCTTCCTCTTGGAGCCTAACAAGCTCGGAACCCGCATTAGCATGCTCCAACCGCACCCTTTCTATTTTCGCTCGAAGCACGATCCTTTCTGCTTCGAGCTCCTTATTTGCAGCCTCCAAGCCCTGTCTGGCCCTGCGCTCTGTTGAAATCATATTATCCATTTGAGCTACTCTAGCTTCGGAGAATGATAAGTTGCGCTGAAGAGCTTCGTTTTCTTCCCGAAGCTGAGCAATTTCACGCTCGCCTGATAAAGTTGCAGCACGGGCCAAGACCGCTTGCTAAGAAAAGAAAAAATCGAAGTAAGATATTATCCATGTATAATTTGCTATTGTTTCGAAGATGTTCCGTACCTGGTAGGCTGCTCGTTCCATGGCAACGTTTAGCTCCGAACTCTTCGCCTCGCTTAAAATAGCTACCAGCTCTGTCTCCCCGACTTCGCGACTGGCTCAACCCAAAGGTTTGAGCAGATTCCGAAGCCCAGTTCTTTGCTCCAAAAAAGGAGTTAAAAGAGGGAGCATTGCCGAAGCTTCCTGATCATTCCTGCTCGGCGAAGTTCCGGAGGGTTCTCCTGAGGTCCTCGTAGCTTCAGTAGATGGCCCCCCCTCAGTAGATCGACTTTCATCTGTTGATTCAGACGAAGTTGATCCTTGAGCAGGGAGAGGCTCTATATGTCTTTTACCCCTTCCAGGCCCCTGTTGAGCGACCTCCGGGTGCGGCTCCGAAGTTGTTGAAGGCCCTTGAATTGGATCTTCGCGATGTACTTCTACAGAAGGGGGCTCTGCAAAAGCAAAGGTATTATACATTGTATAATTTTGCAGAAAATAATAAGAGAATTATGTGAAGTTTACCTTCGACATTCTGGGGGCGATCGAGCATCGGACTGCTCGGAGGATCAAAGGTGAGGTCTTCGTCCGAATCCACAGTTAAAACTTCAACTGCCGGAGTATCGCCTTGAGTAGTCCTCCCTTCATCCAAAACTGAAGTTGTAGCAACTTCAACTTCACCCTCACCCACAGGGGCTTCGATTTGCTCTTCCTCTTGAGCATCCGGAGTTCTCACTTCTTCAATGTTAGCTTGAGACTCCGGTATACCTGCAGTATCTTCAATATGAATATCTTTTTGAGCTGCATCTTCATCAATCAACCTCACTAATAGTTTACCTTCATCCTCCTTAGAACCGGAGGTTGAGGATCTTGGGCTCGGAGGTGCAGGCTTTCTAGGCTTTTTAGCCACCTTCTTCACCGGAGTCTTTGCAGAACTCGAAGCTCCAGCTTCGGCTTTTCTCTTTTTGGGTCCTTTCTCCGAAGGAACCCAATCCATCAGAGGGGGCGGAGTGAGTCCCAGCATCCCCCACACTCTGTTAAACCTTTCCCAACTTCCGACTAACTTGACTCTCCATTCTTCTTCGGTCGGAGTTGGAGTGCCCAAAATCTTCTCCGAAGCCCTTATGATTTGTTCCGAAGTAACATGGGCTGAAGAAGCTAAAAAAGAAAAATAATTCAAGTTAATTTTTCTTCGAATGAATATGAATAAAACATATTGTCTTCGAAGTTACCTGCAGGGCTCGAAGTTGAAGCAATTTTTCGAAGACCGCCTTCCGAATCCTCTTCGAAGATGATAGGCCAGTTGGCCATCAGCGGAGAAATTTGCAGACCGAGGAATTCTTCGACTAAGTCTCGCATGCTTAACCTTCGGCTAATCTTCTGAAGCAGGTTGACGCGGGCTTCAAGCTGACCTTCATTGGGCTGCACTAAGGCTTCCTTCCGGAATTGGATTTCTTTAAGGGGTCCGGCTAGAGGACTGCTTGCCCCAACTTCGGCATAAAACCATCTCAGAACCCAATCAGTATACCATCTGGCATTGATGGCCTTGGCAGGAAACTGAAGGGCATACTCATCTCGAAGCCTAAAGTTGATACTACCGAAGGATACTACTACTTTTTCACCTCCGGGGCCTACGAAGGTCTTTGGCTGGCATGTTGCTCTATGAAGTGCAGCGAAGATCTCTGCCCTCCCCTCACAACCTTCGGCTCTCAATGCCCATTCGAAGATAGCCAGTCTAGCTACTGCATTCGGAGATAATTGAGGGAGGGTGACATGGAATAGATCGAGTACCTCCGCTAGGAAATCTACTGCAGGAAGGCCCAAGCCGGCTTCGAAGAATGCTTCGAAAACAACTACTTCTCCAGGCCTTGGTGACGGAATAAGCTGTTTACCGGGCTTGCGGATCATCACTCCAGTACTAATTTTCCCTTCTACTGCGATTGCCAATGACTCTCTCTTGCAGGTAGAAGGCCCCAATTGAAAAGATTGATCCAAATATTTTGTTGATGGCAGGCACAGACCTTGATCATCGACATTTTGGGGATTTCTCCCTCCTGCCGCCACGGATGTCGCTGCAGATGCCGGAGGTGCCGTCGCCATTGCTGCCGCCGCTGCTGCAGCTGCGGCCTGCTGCCTAGCCAAAGCTGAAGGTCCCGCACCTTTGGTCTTCGCCATTGCAGTCGTTGGATTGCTTTGGGGAACTAGAGGCTAGGGCTCAAGAACTCAAGGGGCTCAAAAGGTTTTTGACTGCGAGAAAGCGGTGAAAAGGTAACCGGGTAAGTTCTAGGCCTTCTATTTATAGCCTAGATTTTACTTTTTTACCGTTAGTCCATGCCGTTTCGCATTCCTGCCGTTACTTTTCTCCGAAATTAACGCATTCTACAGTTTCCGTTAGAAACAGAAAGCTAACGGCTATTTTCTCTAAGTCTAAAAGACTTTCGAACTTCCTGAGTCTGTTCTAAGATAGTTCGAAAAGCAATTATCCTAAGACTGATTCGGAGTTTATATCTTCATACATTTCGGAGATGAATTAAAATCCAATAACCCCTATGTTTGGTTATCTTTTCCTTCCGTATACTGCTCTCCTAACATTACAGGTTAAACGGAGAAGCGTATTCGAGGGGCTACTGTTGGGGGAAAATATCTCATCTTCGGGGTTATTGCCGAAGCAACATAAAGGCAGACAGCAGATTCGAAGGTTCCCAGACGTTCATCTTCGAAGATACCCGGAGTCTAGTTCGAAGTACGAAGATAGGCATTGGTTCGGAGTACATCTTCGAATTAAGGCTTTTCAAGATCTTTTCTGCCAGCTAAGATGGAAGACTTATCTTCTTTCTCTTTAGATTAGTCTTTTACCATTTTAGCCCTATTAAGGGAGCCGAATAGTTTCCACTATGTTGGTTGTAATAGAGGGGTAAATAGGTCTTTTCCTTAATATTTGGGCCTATAAATACCCCCCATTTCACCCTGTAATAGGGACCGAATACAAGTTATTCAATATATACTTTTGAACTATTCTAAGTTATTATCCTTTCGGAGGCTTAGAACAGTTTGCTTCGCAAACATTTCGTTTGTTAGTTTCTCTTCTACAAAAACCTGTTAGCGTAATCTTTTACGCCAACAGGTGGATACCCACTTTGATTAAACGCCGAACCACCCCTTCAGCGGGCCCCGTCGCCATAGAGCCAAATCGGCCTTCTTTTAGGCCGGTTTGAATATTTACACACATTTGGCCAATTAGGTTATATCTTTTGGTATAATTTAATTTCCTGGCGACTCCATTACTCCTTACAACTGTTAAGGATCCATCGGAACGCGATGTCGGCACCGCGTCATGCTTAGGTTTATCCCTAAGTATCCGTGCATTTTTGGATTGTCGAACTGGCCCAAGTGGGTAGGCGCATTTTCGTGTCAACATGATGGTTGACGAATCTTCCTCTATTTGTATGTATTTCATGTTTAGTTTGTCCCTATTTGTTCGGCTTTTATCCTGCCTAGTGAGTCTATGTTTGTCAATCTCCTCTTTGGCGTGTGTTTCATCTCTTACTATCAGCATCATTTTGAGTAGTTTTTATTGCTAAGAATTTCTCCCGTGTCTGTCATCTATTCATTAGAATTATTAATTCTTGGTCATAGGATATATTGTTATGCAATGTGCTCGATATGTGTATATTTTTTTTGAATAAAATAGCAAATTCAGGTCATGATAAAAGACCATACTGAAATTTCTAATGTCCAAATTTTAGATGAGAGAAATATTTGGTATAATTCGATAAGCACATTGAAATGATCAAACTTTCTTCAAAAAAATAACTACATCAAATTTCCCGATCGGCCTAAACATGAAACGGACACTCCTAACACCAACACACCCTACCTCCTAGTCCAAGAATGCCAACATCCTAATGCATGAATAGACTCGGTGAACAAGCATGTAAGGAAATAGGTTGGCCCATGCATATATGTGATTTAATTTATTTTTCATCAAATATTTGCATGTGAGAATGATATCTAAAATATCATCATATCACATGTGATCTCCTTACGGTGCTATTATCTAACATTGTTATATTTATTTCCACAAAATAATAGTAGTATTCTAGTATGAATGCATGCAACTTTGAACCATGTAGGCCACCACTAAACCTCCGGCGTCAAATAAATGTCCTCCATGTCATCATAGTAATGTGATGCATGTGTCTTTGATATTATTCTTTGCACTACCTAACAAAGGGTCATTAGTGATGGATCATAACAGTCATTAGTAACAGACATCGTACCCGTCACCCTTATCGTGTCACTAATGACCTATCATTAGTGATGATATACACCTTTAGTGACAGATATAGATGTTCATGCGTCACTAAGGGTACCTTTAGTGACGGGTATAGATGTTCACGCATCACTAAAGGTCAACTTTAGTGACACACATACATCTATACCCGTCACTAAATGTGACCATTAGTGATGGGTAAAGATGTTCATGCGTCACTAAAGGTAGGTTAGATCTGTTCTATATAGTTTCGTTTCACACCATGGTTAACTACAATTGACTCCATGTAACTCGCACACATAGACAAAAGAACCGTTTTTTTGGAACTAATTATCACATAATGACCCATGTTGTCCGATTCATACAAAATGAGATGAAACATAATTTCAAGTTCACCCAATCTATCATTATTTCAAAACATGGCACTGATGCTGCCAATAGAGAAGTACAAACTCCCTTTAATCTTGAAAAACAATTCTATTGACAAACATTGCAAGTTTTCCATCACACATCATCAACCTAGTCACAGTGAAAACGAAACATATGAACACTAACATAAGGGCTATTAGGATAGTCTATTAATATCTTAAGGTGACCGGTAAAAAAACATTGTTTTTTTCTTGGTATCCACGGTGTTGTGAATTAGCATGGTACTATGAATTGAACCATTGAAAGTAGCGCTCAATACCGACCTCATAAATATATTAATTAGCTAGCACACATCTATTTTTATCCAATGAACATTCATTCATGGATGACTAAGTCTAACGTTCTCCATGCAACACCACCCATGGCTCTATTGCCTCCCTATAAATACACAACAACATTAACATCAACACAAACAAGCATCCATCTATTGATCAACTAACAATATAGTCCACAAGAACTTTGTGATGGCTTCCTCGTTTTCCATTCTACTTGCTGCGGTGACATTGGTGGCTCTGCTAGCTATTGGATCATGTGGGACCGACTTCACTGTCCATGTCGAGAAGGGATCCTCCCCCACAAAGTTATCACTAGTCACTAACGTTGATGTTTCTGAAGTGGAGATTAGGGAGAAGGGTTCCAACGATTTCCTAGAGTGCAAGGGATCGGGCACCAAGTGGACACTTGAAAGCAAAGAGCCTCTCAAGGGCCCCTTTGCTGTCCGCTTGACCCTCAAGAATGGTGGATACCGAGTTGATGATGCAGCCATCCCTGAAGAATGGAAGGCTGACAGTGTCTACAAGACTAAGATCCAAGTCTAAGTAAATAGTAATGCATGCACCACACATGCTTCTACATATGCATGAGAGAGAAAGAGAGCTTGGTTGGTAATGAATAAAACTTGTAATTTTTATTGTTTTGTGAAGCACCAAGGGGTAAAATAATTTATAGCTATGGCTTACTCTTGTATCCTATGCCCATCGACAAAAAAATATTAAGTCTCCTTCCAGCAATGTGTTCACAATTTATCTTCCCATCCTTTGTGCTTTATTATGTTAGTAACCAAGCCAACTATAAATTCAAAATCTCATATGTAATTGAATTGTTGATCCTTGCTTTTTTCATATTCCTTCTCGTATGAAATGAGAATATTTAATTTATTTGTTGTCGATGTTTGAGGTATGCCCAATCTATAAATAATATGACACAAAATATAATCTTTTAAATTTTATGTGCCATATTTTTGAGAGGAACAACTCCAGCCCATTTTATAAAATACTCCACTGACACTAATATAAATGGATGCACTAAAAATAAAGCAAATGAGGATTTATTCCATGGATGATATACAAGGCAAGTCCTTGGAGAGGCCTTGAATTCATAATGGGATGCAACATATTGCAAGGTGATGAATGTGCATCACCAATTCTTCGACAAGATTCTCATTGTTTGTACTATTTGAAATAGTCATCAATGAAGCTTAAGAAATAACATCAAGCCCCTTATAATAGACAATTCATCTCATGCATCGATTGATGACTTCCACAAATACATTCATGGAACTCTTTCAATGCGATCTTCGGTTGATAGAAAATTAGTTGATTGATACAAGTAACTATTGAGCAAAGTGTTTTGAAATCTCATCCCAACTCCAGTTCAGCTCCTCATCCTCATTGCACATGATTTGCTCCTCGAGGGCATTGCTGTGTCACCTCTCCAAGTTATTAGCTATCATCAACTGCCACCCCGATAGGGCAACATGAGATATATGGTGACTTCCTTCCTATCCATAACCGACGGGATGACATGGAGTTCCCGAGTCCTTGATCTCTTATTGGTTAGTTGTCGAATCTTCCTCTATTTGTATGTATTTCTTGTTTAGTTTGTCCATATTTGTTCGGTTTTTTATCCTGCCTAGTGAGTACATGTTTGTCGATCTCCTCTTTGGCATGTGTTTCATCTCTTACTATCATCATCATTTTGAGCAGTTTTTAATTGCTAAGAATTTCTCCCGTGTCTTTCTTCTATTCATTAGAATTATTAAGTCTAGGTCATTAGATATATTGTTATGCAATGTGCTCTGTGTATATTTTTGTGAATAAAATAGCAAATTCAGGTCATGAGAAAATACCATGCTGAAATTTCAGATGTCCTAATTTTAGATGAGATAAATATTTGGTATAATTCGATAAGCAAATTGAAATGATCGAACTTTCTTAAAACAAAAATAACTATATCAAATTTCTCAATCGGCTTAAACAATGAACGCACACTCCTAACACCAACACACCATACCTCCTAGTCCAAGAACGCAAACATCCGAATGCATGAATAGACTCGGTGAACATGCATGCAAGGCAATAGGTTGGCCCATGCACACTTGTGATTTCATTTATTTTTCATCAAATATTCGCATGTGAGAATGAAATCTAAAATATCATCATATCACATGTGATCTCCTTATGGTGCTATTATCTAACATTGTTATATTTATTTCCACAAAATAATAGTAGTATACTTGTAATAGTTCATGCAACTTTGAACAATGTCGGCCACCACCAAACCTCTGGCATCAAATAAATGCCCTCCATGTCAACATAGTAATGTGATGCATGTGTCTTTGATATTATTCTTTGGCCACCGCTGTTTAATTACAAACCATGTTAATTGTGTCCCACATTGTCATCCATAATCATAACCATACAAGGCCCCAACTCCACATTGTCCTAGTTCACACCATGGTTAACTTGAACTAATTATCGTATCATGACCCATGTTGTCCAATTCATAAAAATATGACATGAAACATAATTTCTAGGTCCATCCAATCTATCACAATTTCATCACATGGCACTGATGCTGCCAATATAGAAGTACAAACTCCCTTTCATCTTGAAAAACAATCCCAGTGACAAACATTGCATATTTTCCATCACACATCATCACCATTATCACACTCAAAATGATACCTAGGAACAATAACATAAGGGCTATTAGGATAGTCTGTTAATATTTTCATGTGACCGGTAAAAAAACATTCCATTTTTCTTAGTAGCAACGGTGTAGGTAGTGAATTAGCATGGTACTACGAATTGAACCATTCAAAGTAGCGCTCAATACTGACCTCAGAAATATATAAATTAGCTAGCACACATCTATTTTTATCCAATGAACATTCATTCATGGATGACTAATTCTAGTGTTCTCCATGCCACACCATCCATGGAGCTATTGCCTCCATATAAATACACAACAACATTGACAACAACACAAACAAGCATCCATATATCGATCAACTAACAAAATAATCCACAAGAACTTTGTGATGGCTTCCTCGTTTTCAATTCTACTCGCTGTGGTGACATTTGTGGCTCTGCTAGATGTTGGTTCATGTGGCACCGACTTCACCGTCCATGTCGAGAAGGGCTCCTGTCCCACAAAGTTATCATTAGTCACCAACGTCGAAGTTTCTGAAGTGGAGATCAGGGAGAAGGGTTCCAACGATTTCTTAGAGTGCAAGGGATCGGGCACCAAGTGGACACTCGAAAGCAAGGAGCCTCTCAAGGGCCCCTTTGCTGTCCGATTGACCCTCAAGAATGGTGGATACCGAGTTGATGACGCAGCCATCCCTGAAGAATGGAAGGCTGACAGTATCTACAAGACTAAGATCCAAGTCTAAGTAAATAGTAATGCATGCACCACACATGCATCTACATATGCACGAGAGAGAAAGAGAGCTTGGTTGGTAATGAATAAAACATGTAATTTTTATTATTTTGTGAAGCACCAATTGGCAGAATAATTTATAGCTATGGCATACTCTTTCTTGTATCATATGCCCATCGGATAAAAATTATTAAGTCTCCTGCCAGCAATGTGTTTTCCACAATTTATCTTTCCATCATATGTGCTTTATTATGTTAGCAACCAACGGAACTAAAAATTCAAAATGTCATATATAGTTGAATTGTTGATCCTGGATTTTTTCATATTACTTCTCGTATGAAATGAGAATATTTATTTGTTGTCAATGTTTGAGGTATGCCCAATCTGAAAATAATATGACTCAAAATATAATCTTTTAAATTTTTATGTGCCATTTATTTGAGGGGAACAACTCCAGTCCATTTTATAAAATAATACACTGACACTAATATAAATGGATGCACTAACAATAATGCTATGGAATATTTATTTCATGGATGAAATGCAAGGAAAGTGCTTGGAGTAGCCTTGAATTGACAATGGGATGGAACATATTGCAAGGTGATGAATGTGCATCAACAATTCTTCAACAAGCTTCTCGTTGTTTGTACTATTTGAAATAGTCATCAATGATGCTTAAGAAATAATATCAAGCCCTTTATAGAAACCAATTCATCTCATGTATCGATTGATGACTGCCACAAATACCTTCATGGAACTCTCTCAGTGTGATCTTCGATTGATACAAAATTAGTTGGTTGATACATGTAACCATTGAGTAGTGTTTTGTAAGCTCGTCCCAACTTCCATTCAGCTCCTCATCCTGATTGCACATGATGTGCTCCTCTAGGGCATCGCTGCGTCGCCTCTCCAAGCGATAGGTCTTCAACTGCCACACCGATGGGGCAACAAGTGAAATATGGTGACTTGCTGCCTATCCCTAATCAACATGATGACACAGAGTTCCTGAGTCCTTGATCTCTTATTGGTTGCATTGGTTGTCGAATCTTCCTCTATTTGTATGTATTTCCTATTTAGTTTGTCCCTATTTGTTCGGTTTGTTAATCTCTGCCTAGCAAGTCCATGTTTGTCGATGTCATGTTTGGCATGTGTTTCATCTCTTATTATCAGCATCGTTTTGAGCGGTTTTTAATTTCTAAGACCTTCTCCCGTGTTTGTGTTCTATTCATTAGAATTATTAATTCTAGGTCACATGATATATAGTTATCCAATGTGCTATGTGTAGATTTTTGTGAATAAAATATCAAATTCATGTAATGAGAAAAGACCATACCGAATTTTCAAATATCCAAATTTTAGATAAGAGAAATATTTGGTATAATTTGATAAGAAAATTGAAATGATTGAACTATCTTCAAATTTGTTAGTCAGACTAAACATGGAACGCACACTCCACACTCCTAACACGAACACACCATACCTCCTGGTCCAAGAACACCAACATCCTAATGCATGAATAGACTCGGTGAACATGCATGCAAGGCAATAGGCTGGCCCATGCACACATGTGATTTCATTTATTTTTCATCAAATATTCGCATGTGAGAATGAAATCTAAAATATCATCATATCACATTTGATCTCCTTATGGTGCTATTGTCTAAAATTGTTATATTTATTTCCACAAAATAATAGTAGTGTGACTGCATGCAACGTTGAACCCATGTAGGCCACAACTAAACATCCGGAATAAAATAAATGTCCTTCATGTCATCATAGTAATGTGATTCATCTGTCTTTGATCTTATTATTTGACCACCGATGTTTAATTACAAATCATGTTAATTGTGTCCCATGTTGTCTGATTCATACAATATGAGATGAAACATAATTTCTAGGTTCACCCAATCTATCACAATTTCAACACATGGCACTGATGCTTCCAATACAGAGCTACAAACTCCCTTTCTTCTTGAAAAACAATTCCAGGGACAAATATTACAAGTTTTCCATCACACATCATCAACCTTGTGACACTGAAAACGAAACCTAGGAACACTAACATAAGGGCTATTAGCATAGTCTATTAATATTTTTAGGTGACCGGTAAAAAACATTCTTTTTTCTTGGTATCCACGGTGTTGTGAATTAGCATGGTACTACGAATAGAACCACTGAAAGTAGCGCTCAATACTGACCTCAGAAACATATAAATTAGCTAGCACACATCTATTTTTACCCAATGAACATTCATTCATGGATGACTAAGTCTAGCGTTCTCCATGCCACACCGCCCATGGCTCTAATGCCTCCCTATAAATACACAACAACATTGACATCGACACAGACAAGCATCCATCTATCGATCAACTAACAAAATAGTTCACAAGAACTTTGTGATGGCTTCCTCGTTTTCCATTCTACTCGCTGCGGTGACATTGGTGGCTCTGCTAGCTGTTGGTTCATGTGGCACTGACTTCACCGTCCATGTCGAGAAGGGCTCCTGCCCCACAAAGTTATCACTAGTCACCAACGTTGAAGTTTCTGAAGTGGAGATCAGAGAGAAGGGTTCAAACGATTTCCTAGAGTGCAAGGGATCTGGCACCAAGTGGACACTCCAAAGCAAGGAGCCTCTCAAGGGCCCCTTTGCTGTCCGCTTGACCCTTAAGAATGGTGGATACCGAGTTGATGACGCAGCCATCCCTGAAGAATGGAAGGCTGACAGTGTCTACAAGACCAAGATCCAAGTCTAGGTAAATAGTAATGCATGTACCACACATGCATCTACATATGCATGAGAGAGAAAGAGAGATTTGTTGGTAATGAATAAAACATGTAATTTTTATTGTTTTGTGAAGCACCAAGGGGCAAAAATTATTAAGTCTCCTTCCGGCAGTGTGTTCGCCACAATTTATCTTTCCATCCAGTGTGCTTTATTATGTTAGCAACCAACCCAACTATAAATTCAAAATCTCATTGTAGTTGAATTGTTGATATCCTGGCTTTTTTCATATTACTTCTCATGCGAAATGAGAATATTTATTTGTTGTCGATGTTTGAGGTATGCCCAATCTAAAAATAATATGACTCAAAATATATGTTGATAGAAAAAATGGCATTAATGGTCAAAATTGCCAAATTCATTAAATTGGTAATTTTGAGCCGAAAATATGCCTCCTGGCACAGGCCGGTCCAACCGTTCATATAGGCCTGGTCAGACCGGCCCAACTCGAGTTCGAGACAGATTAATTGGTTTCAGGATTATTTTATCCCTAATTTATTTCTAACGACTTGGACTCATCTCCGAATCAAATTATAGTAGGAGTTAAGCCCATGAATCACAAGACCACCCCCGATATATATAGGGGCAAGGCCGATTTAAAGGGACTCTCTCCAAAACCCTAAAGATCCAATCTATCCCTTGAATCATTCTTTTCAATCTACTATTTTTCCTTGCCCTAGGATTAGCCATAACGTCCATGTTTGTTGGTTTGCATTGTAAACCATCCGTCCATCGCATCATAATCACGGTAATCCTTGTTGATTCACTTGTGAATCATCCGTTTAATCCCCATAACAGATTTTTATTGTTTTTATCGGTTTCTATGGTTACCCTTGGTAATTTGGTCTCTAGGCCAAATTGCTATTGATCTCATCTATTTTGCAGGAACTTTGGTGTTCACCTTCATCCCCGGGAACCCCTGCAACAAGCTATCAACAGCAAGGCGATCGATAGAGACCCGGGCAATCGGATCCCTGTCTGTCGGTCTGCCCGATGGTGTGGGAACGGTCCGACTGGCTCGTGATGGCCCGTCATCAGGCGTGTCGGCAGCTCCAGGTGGGTGCCCTCCACCACTTCAGTTTGACCAGTAGTGCGTCGGTGGTCTGACTGTGTCGTGCCGGCACACGCCGGCCCGATCGACGTCACACGATCGTGTTGACTGACGCCGCACAGTGACCCACCGAGACCACAACGCCCGGGCAGTGTGACCACCGGACTACGCTCGGATTGACTGGCCCGTCTTAGGCGGTCCAACAACCCTCTGTCTTTGGTCTAACTTGCCCTGGTTTGGCAGGTTTGTTTGCTTCTTCCACAATTTGGTTAGTTGAATCGTATTATTGCAGTACAGTTTGATTGTGTGGAGACTCCACCCATATCCCCTTGTCATAGTCAAGGGTCGTCGGAATGCGGTGTCAGCGTTGCGTGACATTTAGTGGGCCACCCGTAAGTGTCTGCGCACTTTTGGATTGTCGAACTAACATCAGTGTCTGTTGGTACGTTATCGACAGATTTTAGCGTCAACACACTTTTTGGTGACTCCGATGGGGACATACATGCCAAGCACCACTATGCTGACGGCAGGTACAACTACTACGACTACATCAATGGTACCCTCTACGTCGGCGAACATGGTGGGGAGCCCGGAGATCGATGATGATAATGCCATCCTCCCCACCATCATTGACATCTATGAGGAGGACATGGCCGAGATCGAGGCTAAGAAGAAGGAGTTGCATGCTCTCATGCTTGGATGCTACACGAAGACTCGTGCGTGCTTCATCAAGTGTACACCCGATCTCCCCAGCATATCCATGGATAAGGTAATGCCATCATCCCCTTCTCTATCCACCGTAGACATCAAACAAAAGATCGCCACAACAGTAGATCAAGCAGTTAGTGCCACTTTTGCAAACCTTCTAGGACCCGAGGTCGAATCTAGGATGGAGGCAATGTTTAAGAGATTCGGATTTTCCGAGACCACTTCTCTAGCTCCGATTGCTAGTATACCCCCTGTCCACCACATACATAGTAGAATCAATGGGAGAACTAGAAAGAGTGTCACGTATATGGCTACACCATCAATGGCCAAGGCATCACCCTTCCCTGTCGGTCAGACCGGCCCTTAGGTCGATCAGACCGACCCGTGTCAGACTGCACCACTGACATCCATCAGTCCCACTAGCCTCCAACCGGTCAGACTGGCACGTGCCATACCGCAACACACGACGCGTACTCTGGATCGCCTGTGCCACTGATAATGGGCGGTTAGACTGGCTACCAGGCCGGTCCGACCGTCCACTACACCTTCAGTCAGACCGGCCCTATGGCCGGTCAGACCCCCCTATAGTCTATGCGCCACCTCCAGCCTCACCGATGCTACAATTTCCCGTGCCTATAGCACTACCTGCTCCCGCATACCCGTATAGGCCTAAGAATATCCCATATCATGAGCCGACACGAGAGGAAAACCACTAGAAGGAGCCATATGGCCGACACGCTGGGATACCACCACGTGTCGCGCCCTCGCATGAGAGACGTGCATAGGGGAGAGGCGTAGATGACATAGACGAGCGTATACGTGCTTTGTTCAGAGAGTGTATGGGCTTCAAACCCCATGATCGGACTAGGGTTTACCACAAGCCGTAGCTAGACCATTTCTACACAATCCCATATCCTCATGGTTTTAGGGTTCCCGAGTTCACCAAATTCGACGATGAGGGTAACAAAAATACTTGGGAGCACATAGGTCAGTTTTTACCACAGTGTGGTGAGGATAGCGGGACGGACGCCTTCAAGCTTAGATTGTTCTCTCTATCTCTATCCAGCACTACTTTCACCTGGTTTTCGGCATTGCCAATGAACTCCATCCAGACTCGGGCCCAATTAGAACAAAAATTTCATGACTACTTTTACACCGGCAAAACTGAACTTAGACTCTCACACTTAACATCGGTTAAGCAAAAATATAATGAGAGTGACTCTGAGTACATCAGGTGATTTAGAGACACCAAAAACCAATGTTTCAACTTGAACATTTTCGAAAGGGATTTGGCTGACTTAGCTTTCAATGGTTTACATTCTGAGCTTAAGGAGAAGCTAGATGGCCAGAACTTCTTAGAGGTTAGTCAGATTTTGCAGCAGGCTCTAGTCCAGGAAGGCCGAGCCAAAAATAAAAAAATTCACTAAGACTTTTAGCAAGCCCAAGGCTGAGTTACACGTCATGGAGCAATCCGATGAGGAATCATCAGAAAGAGAGGATGACTCAGCCAATATGTACACCACGGAGTGGACTTGGTATAAAAAGTCCAAGGCCAGTTACTTGCTATGAGCTACGGCCGTCTCCCACTAAGAGTCAGCCCAGTAAAGTCAAATACACGTTTGACGTGACCAAATGCGACAAGATATTTGTTTTTTGTTGAAGAACTGACTCCTCAGGTTGCTGAAGGGTCACGTCATTCCCACTTCCAACGATTTGAAGAAACGCGCTTACTATAAGTGGAATGATTCACATTCTCATTCTATTAATGATTGCAATGTTTTTCGCCGACATGTTCAATTGGCCAAAGAGGATGGACGATTGAAGTTGGACACTAGTCCCAAGATGAAGCTCGACCAAGACCCCTTCCCTGTAAACACCATTGACCTCGACGGGAAGAAGGTGCTGATTCGGCCCAAGACGGCCAAGTCGGCCAAGGGGAAAGCAGTCATAGTTGGAGAGCCTTGCCCGCAAATGCTTGTACCGAAGAATCCTGAGGTGGGAGTATTTAAAGTGAATACCAATGCGACATCTTTGGCCTGGGCGCATAAGAAGCCGAAGGTGACATATGAGATGCTGCTTGAGAAGCATAAGAAGAAGGACGAGAAGGCGAATACTCGGCCAGGGCCTCCAGCAAGGCCAAACTCTCCGCGAAGGAATGAGTTCGGCCCACGATGGGCAATACCACTAGAGCCACCAATGCCTTCACCTTCGTACCAGTTCCCTATGGCGCAGTGGGCCCCATGTTACATTCCGCTCGCTGGTTACCCATTCCCTTACTTTATCACGAGTGATCCTTTCATGCCACCTGAGATCCATAACATGTAGGGGCAGATGAGTGTGGTGGGGGGCGAAGTCTTCAGTTGATTGTCCGTCGCACCACAGGGACGACCAGATTGGAGTTTTGAGGCCATCGTCATCAAGGGGGGTTCCCAAGATGTCCCAAGCCCTGAGGGAACCCTACTGGAGCAATACGGAGGCGAACCACGAAAGGCGGCCCAGGTGAAGCCTACCGGTCTGACCGTTGCCTTAGGGCCAGTTCGACCACCTTCACCACTCCGATCTGACCGGCCTACTAAGGCTGATCTGACTACCAATTTTCAGTCACCCGACACTAGCCGGTCTGACCGGCCCACCATGGCCAGTCCAACTGATAGAGTACATGGAGACGCCCATGCTAAGCATCAAATTACCGAGGCCGATCTGGGTGATTCTCATTTGTCCAAAAATTCTATGAGCAAGTTCGTGGCGCTCGGCACAAAGCCACAACCTCCATGGGCTCCTCCAGGCATGACCAAGTCCCAAAAGAGGCGTCTACAATGTATTCGAGCCCAGGAGATGATAGAAAAGAAGGCCGAGGACGAGCATGACATAATCTTTGAGGAGATTCGCCCTTGACCAATACCCAAGAAGGTATGGAAGCCCAAGCAAATTGTAGTAGACAACCCGGCTCCCACTCCATGTGACGAGAATGATGACATGCTGGATGACAACTACACACCTATCTCGGAGGGACCACTCCCTCAACTGATGGATGTGAATGTGATGATGCTTCCCGCTGAGTTTGGTCTGCCAACAGATGAGGTCGGGGTCGCTCAACTAAACCTCGACCCACGTGAAGTTATTTTTGAGAAGCCCGAGGAGTCATCTCATTACTTGAAGCCCTTTTACGTTCGAGGACACATCGACACCAAGCCGATATCAAGGATGCTCATAGACGGAGGAGCCACCATCAACCTGATGCCGTACTCCCTTTTCAAGAAGCTCAACAAGGATGAGGACTTGATGAAGACCGACTTGACGTTTAATGGCTTCAACGGTGAGAGCTGCGAGGCGAAGGGCGTACTTTATCTGGAGCTAACGGTGGGCAACAAGATGCTGCCTACGGTGTTCTTCATGGTAGATGTGCAAGGTAACTATAGTGTGCTGCTTGGGCGTGATTAGATTCATGCGAATTGTTGTATTCCTTCTACCTTGCACCAGTGTTTGATCCAGTGGGATGGCGACGATATGGAGGTTGTACGAGTTGACACTTTGGCCCAGGTTGCTTTGGCCGATGTGTCCATAGATGCCATCCATGATAAGGTAGAGTGTTTGTCAGGCAGGAGCCTCTCAGATTATGATTTTGTCAGCATGTCTGAGAGGAGGTTTGTTCCAGTCTCTGTAAAGCTGGCTGGTGTAGCTCGGCTGCCTCTAAACAAGTTGTCATGTTAGGTAGAAGCTATCTTGATTGGCTAAAGTCTTGTGTAGAGAAATATCGGTCTTCTAAAGATGGTATCGCTGAAACCATTGAAGATTTTAGTCAGGTAGAGAAGTTAGGTCAAGGTTTTGTGTCGGTCAACCCTTTATGTTGGGGATATGATCCAGGGTACCCCACCGTGCGGTTTAGCTAGGATCACCGACTGTTGGTGAGGCTAGCCCATGAAGGACTTCCTGACCATTAGGCCTCCCACTTGGGAGCGAATGTGCCCAAGTGGTGAGACACCAACGGTCGGCCCAGGGCCATCTGCCCAACGGTTATCTCTAATCAACGCCAACGCCTCAATAACAGTCATTAGCGCCAATTAAAGATAGTTATGCTGGTAGTTATGTGACTATTTCCGCATGCTATCAATGTTATGGTTAATTTCTATAACTCCCTAGTCCTTCTCATATAAAATGGTTAGGGGAGGCCCTAAGAGAGAGAGAGAGAAGAAAAGAGATCGATACGTGAGATCACCTGAGAACTCATATCGTCAGACCCCCCATTCATCCATACACACACTGGAGTAGGGTTGTTATCCTCCGGGAGGCTCGATCCTATCTAAAATTCTCTCGTGTTCATCTCATTGTTTTGACCCCTTTCTTGCCCCTTTCAACTGGGGTAACCATCGAATCCATAGCCGCGACTCCTCCTTTCTACCTACACAAATCACACTATGGGTACCCCTTGTAGGCTTGCCGTTCCCACACAACGATAGCTGGCGTGCCAGGTAGGGGAGGAGTTTTGTGGCCAACTGATCAGATCTATGGCCGTCATCTGTAAGTTCAACACTAAGGTGCCCAAGGGCACCATGTTCGCTGTCAGAAGATTGACTTTCATCAGTGACTGCATGAACCAACTAGTTCCCATCGCTGCTTCATTGAGGGTGGAGACTTCACCCATGCCGTCAGCGACAACTACTTCATCGAACATTCAGGTGCCGCAGCGGAGCACTCCATCGAAGACACTCTCCGAAGGTCGTCTGCCTAGGACATCCGACACCCCCGCAGACTTCGTCATCTTCGCCAACTCTAGAGGACACATCGTCCAGCACCGATGGTTCATCATAGTTGCCAACGACCGACGCCATCGACCAACTCTGCCGACCTCCCGGGCTCCTCCCACGGTTGCTGTCATGGCAGTCGTCGGGGCTATCTTAGAGGCCAAACCTTTTGACGATGCCGAGTCTAGCGCCCATCACCGAGAGAATCGGAGGTGGAACTCTGCCAGACACGATCAACGTGCTAGGGCCAAAGAAGGAGGAGTCCCTCGACAAGATGGACCCACTACAGAGGGCCTAAGGGCTTCCCGACACGCCTGAGCTCCAGAGGGCCCGAGCTATGACCCAGGATGCTGTGGCATAGAAAGTAGAACCACCACTCTCTCGTCTACCACCGTCACCATCTAAGAGCCATCACTCATGGCTGTCTAGGCTGGGGAAGCACGAACATCCAAGTGAGCATGGAGGAAGCTTTCTCATTGGAGACGCCCGCTAGATCATCAAATGTCGCCTCAATGCCCGCAACCTCCTTCTTTGTTAACAACAACGACGGGAGAAGGGGAGTTGTGTCGTCACGATTGGTACAATCACGACCATGGAGTCCCGAATGGAGGCCATGCCGACCACCACGGCCTTCACCATGATGGGTATAACCACTTCTGGTCAAGTGGCCACGCCACTTCTGGCCGACTGGAATCACACCATATGATGGTATAACCAACCCGTCTCAAATGGCTACGATTGTATTACACCGCCATTAGTGCAGTAGGAGGAGATCCGAACGTCATGGTCAACTACCTCCCAGTCATGTTGTCTGCTTTGGCTGTCAACTGGCTGGCTTCGCTCCCAGAAGGATCCATTAACTCGTGGGATAACCTGCGCAACATCTTCATCACCAACTACTAGGGGACGTGGCAGAGACCCACCTCCCAGCATGATCTACGCCAAGTTTGCCAAAGATAAGGAGAGTCCTTATGGGAGTACATTCGTCGATTCTCCGAGAAGCATCACAATATCGCCAACATCTCCGACGCCGACGTGATAACTACATTTCAGGATGGCTTGAGGAAGCCATCTGAACTGTTCCACCACCTGATCATGAATGAGCCGGTTAATCCTATCCATATGATCATTGCCACCAAACATTTTGCTAGCACTAAAGACGCTAAGTGGGAGAAGATGCTCCTGAAGCCACATGACATCGACAAGGATCAAAAGAAGAAGAAGCATCATCAATCACCCATGGCCCACCGGTCACCCGCAGCCCATCGATCGCCCACCCTCAAAGATCACGCCGACCATGGTTGGCCTCGCCTTGCAGACAAGAAGAGGAAGGAGAAGGAAATCATGATTGCCAACCATGATTCTCGGTCATGAGACTGAGATGACGTGACCTTACGGGAATTGCTAGATAAGCACTGCATCATTGATCATAACGACAATCACTCTACTCGGAATTGCTTTTAGCTGTAGAACCATATGGTGAGAGAAGCTGGAGCATCCTGCTGGTCTAATAAGCATCACCGGGACACCGATGAAAGAAGACCCGATGATGCTAGGACCAAAGATGACACTCCTTCAAGAAGGAACAATTTCCAAGATCCCACCCGAACGGTCTCCATGATATTCGGGGGCACGGTGGCCTCCGAGACGAAGCGCTAAAAGAAGCTGATGACCCGCTGCATAAATGTCATCAGCACGAAGGCACCCGAGCGCCTCCGATGGTCTGAAGATGCAATCACCTTCGACCACCGGGACTAGTTGACTGATGTCCCTGAACCCAGGCGCTTCCTGCTCGTCGTTGACCCTGTCATCCTAAAGGTCCACCTGAAGAGGGTGCTGGTCGATTGGGGAAGCAACCTCGATGTCCTATTCAAAGGGATGCTGGGGGCTCTCAGCATTGACTACTCGGAGCTCCAAAAGACTGACATTCCCTTTTACGGGATTGTCCCGGGGGAGCGAGGGATGCCATTCTTCAAGCTATTGAACAAAGAAGACTTCTCCTAGACCGAAGAAGCAGACTAGGCGTTCACCGACCTCAATAAATTCCTGACGTCTCCACCAACATTTGCTGCACCGACACGGGAGGAGTCTCTTATCCTCTACATCACTGCCACTACGCATGTGGTCAGTACCGCCCTGGTCATCGAACACTAGAGCAACGACTCACCTACCCAATTCAACGGCCGATCAACTTCATATCAGAGGTCCTAGGGCCGTCAAAAGTTCGGTATCCCTAGGTGGAAAAGCTGTTGTTCGCCGTCCTCATCACCGTCTGGAAGCTCAAGCAGTACTTCTAAGCCCACCTCGTGGAGGTGGTCACCGATTTCCTACTTGGCGACATCCTAAGAAATCTGGACGTCATCGGGCGGATGACGGTCAGACCAGCCTATGCTAGATTGTCACATTTTTTGGCAAAAGACCAGTTTTTGGTATTTCGTACACTTTGGGCATTAGTGACATTTTTGGGTGTAAACACATGTCCACCTGCATTTTAGCGAACTTAGTGAGCTAAAAGCACAACGGGCTAAGGACGATACGGTCAATATTGGTCTTATGTGTCTCAGGTGTTCTTTTGTGAGTTCCCAAAAGTACCTAAAACGAATTCGAAAACCAAATCATCCATTTCATAACTCAAGGCGTGTGAATTTGATGAGGACAATTTGCAAAACTACTAATAAAATGAGGGGACTTAAGCGCCGGATTTTCCACAAAATTGGCCTTTAGTAATTTTACTTGTCTTGCCCCCCTGGGTCCCTCGCGAGGACGCGGTCCTTACTCAGCTAGGGTAGAAGCTGGCTTGCCAGCCAACTTTGGTCTCCACACCTGGCATGTCCTCGCTACAGCGGTGGACTCATCGTGTGGGCTACCTTTGCATTTTTCGGCCTCTTTTTCCCTAAGATACTCGGCACGAAGACGTTGCAATCGCCTCTTTTGGGACTTAGTCATCCTGGGAGGCGCCCATGAAGCTTGCGGCTTGGTTCCGGGCATCACAAATTTGCTCCTAGAACCTTCGGCCGAACGGGGTGTACCTAGAACAGCCTTAGCTGCTCGCGGGCTGAACTCATGCTCTTGTTGAGGGTTTGACCTCTTTGGCAGGGGTGGCCAAGGGCGTTTGTCCTCGGCCCTTCTCCTATGCCTCTCGAGAAGCATCCCAAAAGTTACCTTCGGCCTTTTGCGGGATTTAGCCGAAGATGGCTTGTTGACATTTAATTTCCACACTCCTACCTCTAGGTTCTTCGGTATGAGCATGCGTGTGTGAGGTTTCCCAATGATGACTGCCTTTCCTTTAGATGACTCGGCCTGTTCGGGCCGAATTAGTACCTTCTTCCCATCAAGATCAATGTTGTTTACGGGAAAGGGATCATGATCTAGCTTCATTCTAGGGCTAGAATATATCTTCAATCGTCCTTCATCTATGGCCGATTGAACTTGCTAATGAAAAACATTGCATTCATTAGTAGAATGGGAAAGAGAATCATGCCACTTACAATACGCGCATTTCTTCAAGTCATCGGTAGATGAAATGATGTGACCTTTGGGCAACCTGAGGAGCTTGCTTTTCAACAGAAAATCAAATATTTTATCGCACTTGGTCACTTCAAACGAGTACCTAACTTCATTGGGCCGACTCCTAGTGGGAGACGGTCGTAATTCGGAGCACGCAATTGTTTTAGATCCACTGGGCCAGGTCCATTCGGCCGTGTACATGTCAGCCAAATCTTATTCTCATGATGATTCTTCTTCGGAGTGCTCCACGATGTGTAGCTCGGCCTTAGGCTCACTAAAAACTTTTATAGACCTTTTGCCCCTGGCTCGGTCTTCCTGGTCCAGAGCATGCTGTAAAACCTGACTAACCTCGAGGAAGTTTCTGTTGTCTAGCTTTTCCTTAATTTCAGAATGCAAACCGTTGAAACCTAAGTCAGCCAGATCCCTCTTGGAGATGTTTAAACTAAAACATCGGTTCCTAGTGTCTTGGAAATGCCTAATATAGTCGGAGACGCTCTCATTGGTCTTCTGTTTAACCAATGTAAAATGTGAGAGCCTAAGTTTGGTTTCCTCAATGTAAAAATACTCGTGGAATTTTTGATCTAACTGGGCCCAAGTCTGGACGGAGTTTGGCGGTAGCACCGAAAACCAAGTGAAAGTAGTGCCGGACAGCGATAAGGAAAATAATTTGAGCTTAAGCGCATCCGACCCGCTTGCTTCACCACATTGTGCTAGAAATTGGCCTATATGCTCTAGGGTGGTCTTGCCACTCTTGCCATCAAACTTGGTGAACTCAGGAACCCTAAAGCCACGAGGATATGGGATGGCATAAAATGGTCTGGGTACGGCTTACGGTAAACCCTAATCCTATCCCGAGCATGTAACCAGTGCATTCCCTAACAAGCGTGTGAATTCGCTCGTCTATATCCTCTATGCTTCCGCCCTGCGCGCGTATCTCGTGCGGGGGCACGACACATGGTGGTATGTTGTGGTGTCAACCATGCGGCTCCTCCTCTCGTGCCGGCTCATGATAAATGGGATGCTCAGACCTATATGGGTATGTGGGAGTAGGAGGAGCGGGCAGTGCGTGAAAGGGCAGCGTGGGCACAGGCGGTGTGTAATAAAATGGGGCGGTCTGACTAGCCATAGGGCCGGTCTAACCGTAGATGCACTGGCCGGTTGGACCGGCCTGATAGCCGATCTGACCGTAGGTATATGGGTCGGTCGAACCGGCCTAGTATCCAGTCAGACTGACTATCATCGGTGACGGTGCATGGTACGTGCTGGTTTGCCTGGCCCAAGGGCCGACCTGACCGACGGTGGTGTGCGCAGCCTCAGCCTTGGAAATTGGAGGTGTATATGTAATGGCCTTTCCGATGCTCCCGTCGGTTCTATTGTGTACGTGGTGCGCTGGGGGTAGAATAGCAATCGGGGTGTGAGAAACAACCTCAAAAAAGCCGAATCTCCTAAACATCACTTCCATTTCAGGCCCTGGTCGATTTGAAAATGTAGCACTAACGGCCTGATCCACTATAGCGGTTATCTCCTGTCTAATCTCTAAGAGGATAAAGACGGGAGGGATGGTGGTGGTACCTTGTTTTCGAAGGGGTCTGGGATGTCGATGTCCCACTTGACTAAGCCTATGCGAGTTTTTGTGTAGCGCCCGAGCATGAGGGCGTGGAATTCTTCATCTTGGTTTATATCTTGGCCCGATCCTCTTCGGGGATGTCCGCGAGAGTGTGGAGGATGATGTTGTGGTTGTCAATTTCCGCGTTCATGCCCCCGGGTCCATCAGTGATAGGGGTACTGTTGTCGTAGTCATAGTAGTTGTGGCCGATGTACCTACAGCCGATGTAGACGTGCTCGTCATGTCGATGTCTTCCCCAACGGAGTCGCCAAAAAGTGTGTTGACATGAAAATGCGCCTACACACTTGGGTCAGTTCGACAATCCAAAAATGCACGGATACTTAGGGATAAACCTAAGTGTGACGCAGCACCGATGTCGCGTTCCAATGGATCCTTAACAGTTGTAAGGAGTAATGAAGTCGCCAGGCAATTAAATTATACCAAAAGATATAACCTAATTGGCCAAATGTGTGTAAATATTCAAACCGACATAAAAGAAGGCCGATTTGGCTCTATGGCCATGGGGCCGCCAAAGGGGTGGTTTGGCATTTAATCGAAGTGGGTATGCACCGAAGGGGGACCTTGGCGTTAGAAAGAGGGTAGGCCGAAGGGTACCCGAGAGGGCGGCATTGGCCTCTGAGTCGGTCGGACCTGTGAAGGATCCCGATCGGACCGGGGGTCGAACTCCGGTCGAACCGAGGGCTTCGGTGCGAAGTCTTATGCCAAAGGTTGTTTCAGCAAGGTGCGCGAAGTGTGGCTTCAGCCTTCGGCCGGTCTGACCGGAGGGTAAATCCCGGTCCAACCGGAGGTTGCCGAAGGGTGCCCTCTAAAGCTGATGCGAAGACAGGCTTCGGGGAATGGTTCCATATGCACAGCCGGTCGGACCGGCCTTGAGCCGTCGCTCAGACCGGGCCTTGTCGACAACAGGGTGATGACATAGTACTCTGCGGTCAGACCGAGGTATACACTCCAGTCAGACCGGGGGTCCTGGAAAGTGATCTCCAACCTTCAACGACGCCTTGAAGATAGTAGATGGATCCCAGATTCTTGGCGATGAATATGAGGATAATATCCCTACAAAATAAATATAGATCAAGTGCTAATCTGGCCTAGTGGCTGGATTTCCAAGAGAAATTGGAGAAAACCGATAGAATTGATAGAAATCCATTTCGTGGATGAGACGGGAGATTCGCAAGCGAATCAATAAGGGTTACCGTGATTTCGACGCGGCGGACGAAGGGCTTACTACACAAACCCATGAAGATAGACGTTACTTGGCTAATCCTAGGGCAAGGAATTAGATTTAAAGGTAAAAGAATGATTCAAAGCGAGGACTTTGTGTTGATATGAAAGTGGGGGTCCTCATGAATCGGCCTCACCCCTTTATTTATAGGGGCTTGTCTCATGATATCTAGCGTCCAAAAGATTCCTCTTCAGCTAAAAGTGGTTAGGATATGATTAGAGATAAAAAACAGCCCGAAACTGTAATTTTATCTCTAATCCCGTAAAAGGGCCGGTCTGACCGGACCCATTGGACCGGTCTGACCGGGCCTACATTGCCTGTTGGAACAGCCTACCATGGCCGGTCAAACCGACCTGTGCCAGATGGTCACATTTTCAGCCAAAAGAACCAGTTTTCGGTATTTCGTACACTTTTACCATTAGTGACATTTTTAGGTGTAAACAGTCCTATCGTCTGAAGCGAGAAGATGGCCAGAAGTTGGTGAACTCCAGGAATATCGAGCACCTCAAGCGATTTTATCCCTGAGCGAGATAAGTTTTTGATATTATTTCATAAAAAGAGACATTTTCTTTCCTGGATATTACGCTCCACAGGTCTCGATCTATAACTGTTCTAGCCGGGAAGCCACGATCCGCTCTGGCTCGACTACAACGTGATTTGTCGACTGCCTCCACTCTGGCTTTGAGGTCATAATCCACTCTGACCCATCCTTTGTCGAGATGTAACTGTTCTTGCCAGGAAGCCATGATTTGCTCTGGCTCGGCTACAACGTGATTCGCCGACCGCCTACGCTCTAGCTTCAAGGTCACAATCTTCTCTGACCTAGCTTTTTCCGATGGAGTATTATGAATGGCAGGGACAAACAGACGCAGCGAAGGGAGGCATCATCCACTGGCTATCCGTGGTACCTCCGAATCAGCCCGTGCAGAGTGAAGTCGAAGAATAGAGGCACAAAGAGGCCAAGGATAGGGAGTCCGAAGCTATCACAGTCAGAGTAGGGTCTTAGGAAGTCCTAATCCCAAAGGCCTTATCACCGAAGTCTGACGGAGGTGAGTCCCCTGCTTCGGCCGAAGCCCGCGCCAGAGCCTGGTCCGATCAGCCGAACGAGGCCAGTCCGACTACCGGGGTCTGCAGCGAAGGCCCCTCCAGATACAGAGTGCACGAGGCTGAGGTGGGTAGGACCATTTTGGCTAAGGTTGATAAGAACCAGGCAGTGGCACCTGGAACCAAGCCACAACCATCAAGGGCACCTCTAGGCATGTCCAAATCACAAAAGAGACGTCTGCAACAACTACGAGCACAGGAGATGCGCAAGAAGAAAGCCGAGGACGAGCGCGACACTATTTTTGAAGAAATCTGCCCTCGACCAACTATAAGACAGGTATGGAGGGTGATGCCGGTTGAGATGACCAACCCAGCTCCTAGTCCGAGCAATGACGATGACTACTTGCCTGTCTCCGAGGGGCCTGCACCCCAAGCGATGGACATAAATGTCGTCACACTGCCCGCCGAGTTTGCCCTGCCGCAGGACGAGACCGAGGTCGCTCAGTTGAACCTCGGCCCGCGCAACGCTATTTTTGAGAAGCCCGAGGACTCGGCTCGCCATCTGAAGCCTCTCTACGTCAGAGGTCACATTGACAGAAAGATGATTTCTCGGATGCTTGTTGACGGTGGTGCCACAGTTAATCTAATGCCTTACTCGCTGTTGAAGAAGCTTGGTAGGGATGAGGATGATATGAAGAAGTCCAACTTGATGTTCAACGGCTTCAACGGCGAGAGTTCTGAGGCCAAGGGCGTGCTCTCCATGGAGTTGACAGTGGGCAACAAGATGTTGCCAAAGCATTTTTCATTGTCGATGTACAAGGTAATTACAACGTGCTGCTTGGGCATGACTGGATTCACGTGAATTGCTACATTCCTTCTACTCTGCACCAGTGCCTAATTCAGTGGGACGGCGATGAGGTAGAAGTCATTCCCGCAGACACTTCGGCCCAAGTAGCATTAGCCGATGTGTCAGTTGATGCCGTTCACAACAAGGTAGAGTGTCTGTCAGGTATAGATATTTCGGATTACAATTTTGTTAGCATGTCCGGAGGACGTTTTGTACCAGTGTTTGTAAAGTCGGCTGGTGTAGCACGACTGTTTTTGTATTAGTAGTCATGTCTAGCAAGAGTAATCTGGATTGGCTAAAGTCTCGTGTAGAGCAGTATCGGTCTAATAAAGACAGTATTGCTGAGGCCATCGAGGACTTTAGTGAAGTAGAGAAATTAGGACAAGGTTTTGCATCGGCCGATCCCTTAGAACAAGTTGACATAGGTGATAGTAGCACCACGAAGCTGACTTTTGTAAACCAATATTTACAGCCTGATGAAAAGGCCAAAGTAATAAAGTTGCTTCGGTCGTATATCGATTGTTTCGCATGGGAGTATACCGAGATGCTAGGACTAAGCCGTGAGCTCGTGGAGCATCGGCTACCTATCAAGTCCGGATTTAGGCCTTATAAACAGCCTCCTCATCGCTTTAACTCAGTCGTCTATGACCGAGTTAAAGAAGAAGTAGAGCGACTGCTCAAAGCTGGATTTATTAGGCCATGCAGGTACACAGAATGGGTCGTGAACATTGTGCCTGTAGAGAAGAAAGGGAGCGGCAAGATACGAGTATGTATTGATTTCAGGGATCTGAACAAGGCCACTCCGAAGGATGAGTATCTGATGCCGATAGCCGACATGCTAATCAACGATGCTTCAAGACACAAGGTACTAAGTTTTCCTGATGGCAATGCTGGTTATAATCAAATCTTTATGGCCAAAGAGTATGTCTACAAGACCGCCTTTCGATGCCCTGGTTTTGTCGATTTATTCGAGTGGGTCGTTATGACTTTTGGTTTGCATAATGTTGGCGCTACATATCAGCGGGCTATGAACTTAATATTTCATGACTTGCTAGGAGTTATGTTAGAAGTTTACATTGATGATGTTGTAGTCAAATCGGACGTTATGGGAAACCATTTAGTCGATTTGAAAGTTGCTTTTGATAGGATGCGACAGTATGGCTTAAAAATGAACCCACTCAAATGTGCTTTTGGCGTATCGGCGGGTAAGTTCTTAGGTTTCATGATTCATGAAAGAGGCATAGAGATTTATCCTAAGAGGCTTGAGAAAATTAGAAACATTACGGCACCGACATGCAAAAACGATGTACAAAAGTTTCTAGGAAAGATGAATTATTTGCGTTGCTTTATATCTAACTTGTTTGCAAATATTGATGCCTTTGTCCCCATAATCTGGCTAAAGAACGAGGCCGAGTTCACTTGGGGGGCAAGCCAGCAAAGCGCCTTTGAGAAAATCAAGGAGTGCTTGTCATCACCGCCCGTGGTGAGAGCACCCAAAGCCAGAATTCCATTTCGGCTGTACATCGCTGCTGATGATAGCGTGATCGGGGCTGTGCTAACCCAGGAGGTAGAAGGAAAAGAGTACATTATTACGTTCTTGAGTCGCCGCTTGCTATACGTCGAGACCAGGTACACGTTTGTGGAACGTTTGTGTTTATCACTTTACTACGCATATACCAAGTTGCGCCACTATCTTCTCCCCACTACGTGTGTTGTCATTTGGCAGACCGATGTTATAAAACACATGTTGCAAAAGCCGATTCTAAGTAGAAGAATCAGAAAGTGGGCTTACACTTTTATTGAATATGATTTGGCCTATGAACCCCTAAGAGCTATGAAAGGCCAGATCGTAGCCAATTTTATGGTTGATCACCACATAGACGTCAGTTGGAGCGACAATGTTGCTTTGATTGAGGTAATGCCGTGGAAAATTTACTTTGATGGTTCATCTTGTAAAAATGGCCAAGGTATAAGAGTGGTTCTCATATCACCTAGCGGAGCGCACTTTGAGACCTCAGCTCGTTTAGAGTTTCCTTCTACTAATAACCAAGCTGAATACGAGGCATTACTGCTAGGGCTTGAATTATTAGAATCCATGGGTGTTAAACATGTTCATGCACATGGTGATTCCCTGTTAGTGGTGCAACAAGTGGCTACAAGTGCTCAATGTTTTAATGGCTTGCTAAACAACTACTTGGATAAGTGCCTAGACATAGTTGCTACTTTTGATGACTTCAAAATTTCTCATGTTTCAAGAGAGGCCAATTCGATTGCAAATGATTTGGCTCAACAAGCATCTGGTTACCAAGTCAGGAGAGGAAAATTTTCTGTACGGTAGAAGCCGATGTTTGTCTCACTGCCAAAGCTAGTTACTTCGGACAAGCGCACCCTCCGGGTCGGACCCCTCCGGCTGTTGGAGGCTACTGCGCGCCGAGGTCTCGGGGCCAAAGTACTCTTATCACCGAAGGGATTGGCATGCCAGATACCACGAGCCAAAGTCCTCAGGACAGTGAGGGCTTCCAGGAGTTCAGACCCTCTAGCAGGGAGCTTCGGCATGATGCCCTCCGCACGGCCAGTCCAACCAGGCTTTAGCAGAAGCAGGAAGGGCTCGAGGGGCACCCCGAAATCAGTAGCCTAGATATTTTTCAGGTAGTGAACTAGCGAAACCCTCCGAAGCCCATGAGGGCGATTGGAGAATTCCAATCGTTCAGTATTTGAGAGACCCTAGCCAAAGGGTTGATCGGAAAGTTCGATGACAGGCGTTTAAGTTTGTATTGCTAGATGATACACTATATCGCCGAACCATTGACGGAGTACTGTTAAAGTGTCTAGACCACGAACGATCCCAGGTAGCTACGGGAGAAGTCCATGAAGGACTTTGTGGCACTCATCAATTGTCCCAAAAAATAAGTTGGATGCTCAAAAGAGCGGGTTTCTACTGGCCGACTATGACTGACGATTGTTTTAAGTATTAAAGAGGGTGTGAGGCATGTCAGAAGTTTGGCAATATTCAATTAGCTCCTGCTTCATTACTTAACCCTATTGTCAAGCCATGGTCATTCCGAGGTTGGGGTTTAGACTTCATTGGCCAAATTCACCCTCCTTCCTCAAAAGAGCATCGGTTCGTGTTGATGGTGACGGATTACTTCACCAAGTGGACCGAGGCCGTGCCTCTCATGAACATGACTCACAACGAGGTACTTGACTTTATCTTGAAGCACATCATACATAGATTTGGCATTCCTCAAACTCTCACTACAGATCAAGGTAGCTCATTTGATTCTAAAGAAGTGAGGGACTTTGCTGAATATTATGGTATTAAGTTGATAAACTCTTCACCCTACTATGCTCAAGCCAATGGTCAGGTCGAGTCTAGTAATAAAACCGTGATTAAGCTCATTAGGAAGAAAATTGAAGAATTCCCTAAAAGGTGGCATGTAGTGCTCTCCGAGGTGCTATGGGCTTGTAGAATTGCAAAGCACGGTGCTACCAAAGTTAGTCTGGATGAGTTGGTATATGGACAAGATGCCGTTCTACCTGTAGAAGTAGATCTTGGCTCTCTAAGAGTGTTAAAGCAAGACGGCTTATCGGTCGACGAGTATGAAACTCTTTTGAAAGACAATCTAGAAGAAGTGACAGAAAAGAGATTGAGGGCTTTAGAAGCCATAGAAATAGACAAGAGGAGAGTAGCTAACGCCTACAATAAGAAGGTTCAACCAAAATCATTTCAAGTGGATGACTTGGTTTGGAAGACGATTTTACCATTAGGCACTAAGAGTTCCAAATTTGGTAAATGGTCGCCTAGTTGGGAAGGCCCTTTCAAAATAGCCGAAATCGCTCCTAGTAATGCATATGTGTTAGAATCTCTGCAAGGAGAGCGTTTTCGAAGAGCTTTGAATGGTAGATACTTGAAAAGGTATTTCCCAAGTGTGTGGCAAACAACGTAAAAGGTGTCGAAAGGCCAATATGGAAGGTATCGTCTTTAGCTCGTTGTGCTTTTAGTTCACTTAGTTCACTAAAAGGCAGGGGGCATGTGTTGATAGCAAAAAATGGCATCAATGGTTCAGATTGTCAAAATATCAATTTTGGTAATTTGGGTCAAAAATACACATGTCCTGGGTCAGGCCGAAGCCCTACAGGGCCGAATGACCATTGGGCTAGGGCTCCGGAAGCTTCCAACTAGCCCACAGCCTTTGGCCAGGAGGCCTTCAGAGGCCCACGCCGCCGAAGCTTCGGCCCGAGGAGCAGGCTTCGGCGGGCCTAGCCGAAGGCCCACTTCGGGCAGAGGTAGAAGGAAAAGAGAACATTATTACGTTCTTGAGCCGCCGCCTGCTAGACGCCGAGACCAGGTACGCATTTGTGGAATGTTTGTGTTTATCACTTTACTACGCATGTACCAAGTTGCACCACTATCTTCTCCCCACTACCTGTGTTGTCATGTGCCAGACCAATGTTATAAAACACATGTTGCAAAAGTCGATTCTAAGTAGAAGAATCGGAAAGTGGGCTTACACTTTGATTGAATATGATTTGGCCTATGAACCCCTAAGAGCTATGAAAGGCCAGATCGTAGCCAACTTTATGGTTGATCACCACATAGACGTCAGTTGGAGCGACAATGTTGCTTTGATTGAGGTAATGTTGGACCAAAAACGGCGACCAGAGGGGGGGGTGAATGGGAGCTTTTAAAATTTCAGACTAAAAATAGCCTTCTGTTTTAATTCTATCTTCTGCGGAACAGACTTCGAACACACCCTTCGAAGTTCTGGTTCGGAGGTATTTCACAGCTCCGAAAACAGGCTTCGCAAGGAGTAAAAGTTCGAAGCCAAGAAGACTTCGCTCCACACACAAACCCACAATTCAGCTTCTGCTCAGTCAGTGCAGCCTTCGCACACAAGGTGACTTCGTGCAGGCTTCGCACTTCACCCTTCGCAAGAGCGGACTTCCCTCTGCGGGCTTCGACCAGATACTCAGTGACAGCAACTGGTGCTGGGCTTCGTACGTCGAAGGTCTAAACGCACACAAAACAGACTTCGATAAGGGCTTCAACTAGGGAAGAAAAATGGGCTTCGATCAGTGCTTCGCTAGTAATCAGCGAGGTCTAGCCTCCAGTTTACACAGAGCGAACACACACTGAAAAACACACTTCGCTCAAAACACACTTCGCCCAAACAGGCTTCGGTGCACAAACTCAAGTCAACCGAAGTGACACACAAGAGATCGAAGTATGAGCGAGGTATGCATACAAGGTCAAGCAGAAAGTGAACACAGAATCAAGACTTCGATGCTTGAACAGGGAACACAAAAATTGAACTCACAGGATGAATACAAAGTATGAGAGGCTAGTATAGGAGCTCAACAATGAATGCTCAAAGTGTTAATGTGACCTACCCAGCCTCCACTATTTATAGCCACAATTCAGCCATGTGAATTGACTACTTTACCCCTAGGGTTTACATTGCTTTTGTCTCATCAGAACAGAGGGGTACAAAAGGTAGTCTGCTTTATTTGGAGGCTTCTCTCGTCAGCTTTGCAGAGGGGACATCGTCAGCTTTTTGCAGAGCAGACACTGTTAGCCTTTACAGTCTTGGATTCTTCTGAAGCCCCCCTTCGCACGCGAGGGGTGCGGTAGCTTCGGTGAGAAGCTTTGAGCCTCATGGCCTTCGCTTCACCGAAGTCAGCCTTCGATACAGTGACGGTTTTGAGCCGAAGCCGTCAAAGCCCTTGGGCCTTCGCACCAACACCTTCGGAGTGGATCACCATGGCTTTGCAGCTACTCCCAGCTCAAACTCCATCAGTCCGTGTACCGAAGCCATGCATGGCCGAAGTACCTCAAGTCATCCTCAATCCGGAGCCAGCCTCGCTCCGAAGCCAGCTTCACTCCGAAGCCCCACCTTCGGAGTACCACCCTTCGAAGTCCCTCCTTCGTCCAAGGCCTCCACATGAAGCATTCCATGAGCACTTCGTCGCAGTGTCTCTCCCTGAGCACACTCCTCGACGAGCCTCACCTGGACCATGCCTTCGATGCACCTCGACTTCTGAGACCTTCGTCGGGTATACCTTCGAGTGTCTCCATCTGGAGCACACTTCGAACACCTTGCCTCATTGCAGAGGACTTGATCCACCATACTCCGAAGTCACTCCATTCGGAGTACCCTTCGAAGTGCCTCACCTCCGAGGATTTCGTCTCGGAGTACCTTCACCCGGAGTCACACTCCACACTTACTGCCTTCTCCTGGCGCACCTCGACCCCTTTGCAGCCTTCGTGACGGAGCTCCCCGCTCCCCTGGCATCAATCCTCCTGTTTGACTCAGGTTCACTTTCTACGAACCGTCCGTCACCTCCGAAGTCCCCTGCGCAAACACAGACAAACATACAAGTGTATCCAGTACCCCGGAGACCTCTCTGGGTAAGCAACCTTCGATACACACTCTGGTGTACCGCCCAAAGTACCGAACCCTTCGGTACAGCCAATCATTGTGTACTGTTGGACCCCTCTGACAGGCACACTCCGCTGCAACAGCTGCAGCAAACAAAGCCACCGAACCCTTCGGTGAAACAACCTCCAAACCCCTTCGGAGGGACCCCTTTGAATCAGAGGGTAAAATCTGTCAATCACTCATCACAGACTCCGAAACCAACCCTTGGTTTCTCAATCTCCCCCTTGATGAGTGCATTGACAACCAAATTCAAGTTCAAGAAAATTTGAAAAATTTCAGCACACAAGTGACCATAAAAACTCAGAAACGAGCCAAATCATGTCATTTGACAAAAGAATTTTCCTCCCCCGTTTCAAAAGAGTAAAAGCCCCTTCGGCAAATCCCCCTTTGCAAGATAAAAACTCCCCCTGAGTTATTTTACCCCTTTGCTGCAGAGAACTCAAAAATTTCTCCCCCTTTGGCAATGCAAGCATCAAGGAGCATGTAAAAGATGCGTAGCTTCGAAATGGGCAGAGTTGCAAAGACAGATAAAGCAACAAATATGCCAACATTAATACTCATTATCATGTGCTCAGCTCAATTTAACATTCTCTAAAAACATGATGACAGCATGTGATTTTATCATTTTGAAATAAAAGCATCACCACTCAATCAAGGTAACTAGACAAGTAAAAGCAGGGACTACGCAAAGCTAGTCAATTTCTACTCTAGACAGACAAGTCCAGTTCAAGTGGAGCATTAAAAGCAACCTTGATGATCAATGAATTTTGTTGTTCTTTTCATAATGCCAGGGGTTATTTGTTTGTCTACCTTATACTTTCCAATCAAGCCAAGCCTAGGCATGAAAACCATCAGAAGCTTAAGGCGGTGATTTTGGCATACACTACACTATCCCAGTTCAGACCAATGTGCAATGGTAAGCAGTCTAGAATAGAGTAGTGCGACAAACAAACCCACCTGAATCTTTTTGCTTTGAAACATGCAAATCATGGATTTTTGGAATTTGGATTAAGTGAACAAATTGTTTAGCTCTTTATGAATATCCATGAGTGAGTAACACAATTTTTCAAGTTGCAATGTTTAGCATCCATAGAAAAGAAGTCTTGCTATCAAGCAGATAAAAGATAGCTAAAACAGTCCTGCCTAAACATGCTAGATTCAAGACTAAGCAGTGAGCATGATTTGATTTTGGAAACAAAAATCATGCACACAATGTTTTAGATATATTAAATAGAGCTGAGCTAACACGATTACATGAATTATAATCAGGCATATAAGTGGAAGAGATGTAAATGCAATTTCACACATGATGAGCATATGCAAGACAATTAAAATCTGCTCCCCCTCACAAAATGTCGTAAGGGTGACAAATACCAAGTTCCCCACGCAAGTAGGCAAAACGAGAAGCATCGAGGGGTTTTGTGAAAATGTCGGCTAGCTGGTGTTGGGTATCAACATATTGAAGCTCAATATCACCCTTCTCATTATGATCTCTGAGAAAATGATATCGCACATCAATGTGTTTGGTTCTGGAATGCTGAATCGAGTTGTTTGCAATACAAATAGCACTAGTATTATCACAGAAAAGTGGAACACTCTTATAATCTAACCCAAAATCCCGCAAAGTGGAAACCATCCACAAAATCTGAGAGCAACAGCTAGCTGCAGCAACATATTCGGCTTCAGCCGTCGATTGTGCAACACTAGACTGTTTGCAGGAAGACCAGCAAACCAAAGAAGTACCTTGAAAATGACAAGTACCAGAGGTACTTTTCCTATCAATCCTACACCCAGCAAAATCCGCATCGGAATAACCTCGAAGACACAAAGAGGAAGACGCTGAATACCAAATGCCGAATTCAAGGGTATGTTTGAGATACCCGAGAATGCGCTTTACCGCTTGGTGGTGCGAAGCTCGTGGTGAAGCCTGAAAATGAGTGCACAGACACACTGCGAAGTGTATGTCCGGCCTCATAGCCGTCAAGTAGAGGAGGGAGCCGATCATGTTTCAGAACTCCTTCTGATCTACGGCTTCTCCATCTTCGTCAGGATCCAATGCTACAGATGTAGCCATTGGAGTGGCGAGTGGCTTCGCATCAGCCATGTCGAATTTCATGAGCAGGTCCTTGGTATACTTCGTCTGGTGGACGAAAGTACCTTGTTTGCTTTGCTTGATTTGCAAACCAAGAAAAAATGTGAGTTCGCCCATCATGGACATCTCGAACTCCCTGCTCATGGCATCTGCAAACTCAGCAACCAAAGCATGAGAAGAGCCACCAAAGATGTTATCATCCACATAAATCTGAACTAGGAGGAAATATTTGCCATGCTTGAGAGTGAACAAGGTTTTATCAATTGATCCCATCAAATACCCCCGCTCAAGCAGAAAAGACTTAAGTCTATCATACCAAGCCCGAGGGGCCTGCTTGAGTCCATAAAGAGCCTTATGAAGTTTAAGAACTTTATGTGGGTATTTGGGTTTTCAAAACCAGGGGGTTGTTTTACATACACATCTTCGCCTATAAAGCCATTAAGAAAATCACTTTTGACATCCATTTGATAGAGTTTGAATCCTCGGGATGTCGCAAAGGCAAGCAAAATCCTAATGGCCTCAAGACAAGCAACATGTGCAAAAGTTTCAGTAAAATCAATCCCTTCTAATTGAGAATAAGCCAGAGCTACAAGTCTAGCCTTGTTTCTAACTATAGTCCGATCCTCCCCTTGTTTGTTTTTGAAAATCCATTTTGTTCCAATGAAATGAACATTTGGTGGAGGATGAACTAAAGTCCAGACTTGGTTTCTCTCAAAATTTTCAAGTTCTTCATGCATGGCATTGATCCAACTAGAGTCAGAAAGTGCATGACTAACATCTAAGGGCTCGAAAGAAGCAACAAAAGCAGAATCAATGAAATGTGCATGAGAACGTGTTACCCTTTGATCAAGCTCACCAATGATCTGCTTGGGAGGGTGCATCCTTTGAACATAATGTGGAGCCTCACGGCGGGATGCAGTCTCCCCCTCAACTTGTGCGTTGGAGTGGTCCAAGATAACCGATGTCGAGGTAGTTGCTTCGGGACCTTGTGCCGAAGTGGTCGAAGCGGGGTCGGCTTCGGGGGTTGATGTCGAGGGTAGTAGGGGTTCATCCTCAAAATCTCCGGCATCTTCTTCTTCGAAGATAGTCTGTTCCATATCGTGTTCATTTGCTTGTTCAAGAGCAGAACTAATAGAGGGGGTTGATTCATCAAAAGTCACATCACATGACTCGATGACAGTGTTAGTCTCCAAATTATAAACACGATAAGAATGACCATGTGTAGTATAACCCAAAAAGATCCCGTCATATGAACGCGACTCAAATTTGTCCAAATTTCCACATTTTAGGATAAAGCAACGACAGCCAAAAACTCGAAGATGAGTAACCTTGGGTTGTCTCCCAAAACGTAGCTCATAAGATGTCAAATGTAAAATTGAGCGCAAGAAGATTCGGTTTGAGATGTAACAAGGAGTGTTCATGGCCTCAGCCCAGAATTTTCTAGGAGTCCTATGCTCATCGAGCATCGTCCTAGCCATCTCAACCAAAGTGCGGTTCTTCCTCTCAACAACACCATTCTGTTGAGGAACCCGCGGAGCAGAGAATTGATGTTCTATGCCATGCTCCATGCAAAAGTCAACAAAGAGACTGTTCTTGAACTCAGTGCCATTATCACTTCGAATGAATTTCAATGCACCAGGGAGTTCAGTGAAAAGTCTCAAAGCCAAGCTCCGAAAGTGTGAAAACACTTCATCCTTGCTGGCAAGAAAGATGACCCAAGAGTAGCGAGAGAAATCATCGACAATGACTAATACATACCACTTGCCACCTAAAGAACTAACCCGAGAAGGACCTACAGTGTCCATGTGGAGAAGTTCTCCGGGTTGTTCAGTCATCACTGTGGTGACTGGTGAATGCGAAGCGGCAATCGTTTTTCCATGTCGACAAGAAGCGCAAACTAAATTCTTCTCAAACTTGAGCTTGGGCAATCCTCGGATCAGACCTAGGGCACTCAGATGAGCGAGCAACTCAAGGCTCATATGCCCTAGTCTCCTATGCCACTTCCAAAGCTCAGAAGTAGAATGTGCAACAAGACAATGAGAAGAACCAGATGACTCAGAAAAATCAGCTCCAAAGACTCTCCCAACTCTAAAGATCTTACACACCACAACGCCATCAGAATTGAGTACTTGCGAAGTATCGTGATGGAATCGCACTTCGAAGCCCTCATCAAGCAACTGAGATATAGAAAGCAAATTGTATCCCAGGTTTTCAACCAAAGCAACATCTTTGAGAGTGAAATTCGAGTTAATTCTTACCACACCTTTACCTTTCACTCTACTCCTTCGATTGTTACCGAAGGTGATATGTTCCCTTTGCTTGGTTGTGGTGAGGCTGGAGAACCATGCTGCATCTCCGGTCATGTGGCGTGAACAGCCGGAGTCCATGATCCACGTGCCCTCCAAGCCTCGATCTGCCGCCTACACATGATAAGAAAATCTCGATCGCTCAGTGTTGGGGTGAGTGAATATATGACGAGACATCCAGCACTGAGTGATACGAGTAGTAGGCACAGTAAAAGTAGACTGTCTACGCACAGGATAATCAGAATGATGCAAAGTGCGAGGTCTACCTACATGCTGTGATCTAACAACATGACGAGGTCTCCTACTCTGACGAGGTACAAAGCTACTCGCCCGGGGTCTACCACCATATGGAACATGGTGAACACCTCGAGGAGCAAAACCTCTCCGAGAAGCACGAGGAGCCACAAAAATAGGACGATAGTAAAACTCAGACTCATGCATACCTAAAGATGGGTAATGCATGTCCTGGTAACTCATCCCCTGAGAGCGTCGCTCATCCTTGATGCGACGAAAACAGAACCCAACCAAATGACCTGCCCGCTGACAGTAGGAACAATGAAAAACTCTCCTAGGGGCACTCTCATGGGTCATAGGAGCAACTCTCACAGGCTCCTTGGGCTTCTGCTGAGTGGTTTTCTTGGGAGGAACTTTTTTGTAGGAGGAGTGGTTTTCTTTGGAGTTCGGGTAGGCTTTTTGGCTGATGGAGTGTCTAACAGAGCTCTCTCTTTCTCTAGGGTAGTGGGAGAGGTAAAAACCATTTTGTTTTCACTATTCAAAGGAATCCTCTCAAAACTGAAACCTAGAGCTAACCCTGCTCTGTCAGCACACATCTTGGTCTTGGCCAAGAGCAAATCCATCCTACCCTTTCCCTCAGTGTATTTGTTAACCACAGAAAGAAGGTACTCATTTTCAGTCATAAGGTTTTCAGCTCGCTCTCTAACAGTGCCTAGTTGGTCCTTAAGGGTCATACAAGTGTCACACACAGGCTGCACATCCTTAGAACTACCGGCCCTCTCCAATCTAGCCTCTAAATCATGAACATGCTTATCACGTAAATTAATGCTCTCGCGTAATAAAGAACAGTTCATGCATTCAATTATATCATGAGGTCCAGAATCAACCACCAAAAGCTACTTCTGTTCAGTCTCAAGCTCAGATAGAGTTTGAGCATGTACAGAACACAACTGAGCAAGCTCACCCATGACAACAGTGCAAGATTCACATTCAACATTATTAACATTAGACTTAAGCATGGCATAATCAGTAGAAACAGATTCTAGCCTAAGTCTAAGGTCTTTTCTTTCTCTAGCGGCTTGCACAAGTAATCTATCCTGACCAAGAACTACTCCATTCAGCTCATCTAGTTTTATTGAAAGCTGGTCATAGGATAGAGGTACCTCAGATGAGTCAAGCTCATCGCCGCTGTGATCGCTGTCGGCCATGAAACAAAGGCCGGTGAAATCTCGTCCCTTCTTGTCCTTCTTCTCCTCCTTCCTTGGAGACTCCTCCTCCTCAGAGCTCGACTCCTCAGTTGAGGAAGTGTCGATGTCGCTTAGAGCAGCAACAAGTGCTCTGGAAGTGGCTTTGGCTACTCTCTTAGCCATCTTGCCGTGTTTGCCCTTCACAAAAGGCTTCCTCTCCTTTTTGTGGTATTTGGGGCGCTCACTCTCATCTCTCTTCTTGAGTTTTGGGCAGTTGGCCTTGATATGAGAAGTGTCGCCACACTCAAAGCAACCACTAAAACCACTTCTCCTCTGATCCCGCCTCTCATGGTGAAAACGGGTGAACCTTCTGGCAATGAGAGAAAGCTCATCATCATCCAGATTATCCACCTGCTCAGTGACGGAAACCAGGGAGAACAAAGCAAAACCATCTGCAAGAACACAAGTGCCAGATGTGCTTGGTTCTGCAGTGGTGCCACGGCTAGTGCTAGAAACCAATGCCAATGGCTGTGGCAAAGAGTTTCTGTGCACTGCAAGAGATGCCTTGGCAATCTCTGTGGACTTCAGCTTGCTGAAGAGCTCATCATAGGTCAATGTGTCATAACCTGCGGACTCCTCAATGCTGGATATCTTCACTTCCCATATGCTATGATCAAGAGCATAGAGAAGCTTGATAGCCCTATCATGATCATTGTAAGCAAGCATCCCGTTGGACCGCAAGTTACTCACTATTGCATCAAAGCGAGAAAACATGGCATCTATAGATTCACCAGGTGCCTGCACAAACAGCTGATATTGTTGATTGTATGTGCTTTGGCGCCTGGCCTTAATCTGTGTAGAGCCCTCATAAAAAATAGTGAGAGTGGTCCAAATTTCCCTAGCTGTCCTAAGGTGCTGCACCCTATCAAACTCACTTCTACTCAAACCAATGAACAGTATATTTCTTGCCTTGGAGTTGGCATTATACTGATCCTTCTCTGTTTGAGAGGTGTGAGTTTCAGGGATGGAGTATTGTGAGTCCACAATCTCCCAAATTGCATTTCCTTGGCTTAGCAAGTAAGCCTCCATGCGCACCTTCCAGTATGCAAAATCAGTCCCATCGAACAGAGGAATTTTACTAACTCTGTCCATGTCACCAACAGATCACAAAACCGGTTAAGGTCAACTGGTGATCTTAACCCACTCTGATACCAATTGTTGGACCGAAAACGGCGACCAGAGGGAGGTGAATGGGAGCTTTTAAAATTTCAGACTAAAAATAGCCTTCTATTTTAATTCTGTCTTCTGCGGAACAGGCTTCGAACACACCCTTCGAAGTTCTGGTTCAGAGGTATTTCACAGCTCCGAAAACAGGCTTCGCAAGGAGTAAAAGTTCGAAGCCAAGAAGACTTCGCTCCACACACAAACCCACAATTCAGCTTCTGCTCAGTCAGTGCAGCCTTCGCACACAAGGTGACTTCGTGCAGGCTTCGCACTTCACCCTTCGCAAGAGCGAACTTCCCTCTGTGGGCTTCGACCAGATACTCAGTGACAACAACTGGTGCTGGGCTTCGTACGTCGAAGGTCTAAACGCACACAAAACAGACTTCGATAAGGGCTTCGACTAGGGAAGAAAAACGGGCTTCGATCAGTGCTTCACTAGTAATTAGCGAGGTCTAGCCTCCAGTTTACACAGAGCGAACACACACTGAAAAACACACTTCGCTCAAAACACACTTCGCCCAAACAGGCTTCGGTGCACAAACTCAAGTCAACCGAAGTGACACACAAGAGATCAAAGTATGAGCGAGGTATGCATACAAGCTCAAGCAGAAAGTGAACACAGAATCAAGACTTCGATGCTTGAACAGGGAACACAAAAATTGAACTCACAAGATGAATACAAAGTATGAGAGGCTAGTACAGGAGCTCAACAATGAATGCTCAAAGTGTTAATGTGACCTACCCAACCTCCACTATTTATAGCCACTATTTAGCCATGTGAATTGACTACTTTACCCCTAGGGTTTACATTGCTTTTGTCTCATCAGAACAGAGGGGTACAAAAGGTAGTCTGCTTTATTTGGAGGCTTCTCTCGTCAGCTTTGCAGAGAGGACAACGTCAGCTTTTTGCAGAGCAGACACTGTCAGCCTTTACAGTCTTGGATTCTTCTAAAGCCCCCCTTCGCACGCGAGGGGTGCAGTAGCTTCGGTGAGAAGCCTTGAGCCTAATGGCCTTCGCTTCACCGAAGTCAGCCTTCGATACAGTGACGGTTTTGAGCCGAAGCCATCAAAGCCCTTGGGCCTTCGCACCAACACCTTCGGAGTGGATCACCACGGCTTCGCAACTACTCCTAGCTCGAACTCCGTCAGTCGTGTACCGAAGCCATGCATGGCCGAAGTACCTCAAGTCATCCTCACTCCGGAGCCAGCCTCGCTCCGAAGCCAGCTTCACTCTGAAGCCCCACCTTCGGAGTACCACCCTTCGAAGTCCCTCCTTCGTCCAAGGCCTCCGCATGAAGCATTCCATGAGCACTTCGTCGCAGTATCTCTCCCTGAGCACACTCCTCGACGAGCCTCACCCGGACCATGCCTTCGATGCACCTCGACTTCTGAGACCTTCGTCGGGTATACCTTCGAGTGTCTCCATCCGGAGCACACCTTCGAACACCTTGCCTCATTGCTGAGGACTTGATCCACCATACTCCGAAGTCACTCCATTCGGAGTACCCTTCGAAGTGCCTCGCCTCCGAGGATTTCGTCTCCGCACTTACTGCCTTCTCCTGGCGCACCTCGACCCGAGGTCCTACCTCGACCCCTTCGCAGCCTTCATGATGGAGCTCCCCGCTCCCCTGGCATCAATCCTCCTGCTTGACCCAGGTTCACTTGCTACGAACCGTCTGTCACCTCCGAAGTCCCCTGCGCACCACAGATAAACAGACAAGTGTATCCAGTACCCCGGAGACCTCTCCGGGTAAACAACCTTTGATACACACTCCGCTGTACTGCCCAAAGTACCAAACCCTTCGGTACAGCTAATCATTGTGTACTGTCGGACCCCTCTGACAGGCACACTCCGCTGCAACAGCTGCAGCAAACAAAGCCACCGAACCCTTCGGTGAAACAACCTCCGAACCCCTTCGGAGGGACCCCTTTGAATCAGAGGGTAAAATCTGTCAATCACTCATCACAGACTCCGAAACCAACCCTTGGTTTCTCAGGTAATGCCATGGAAACTTTACTTTGATGGTTCATCTTGTAAAAATGGCCAAGGTATTGGAGTGGTTCTTATATCACCTAGCGGAGCGCACTTTGAGACCTCGACTCGTTTAGAGTTTCCTTCTACTAATAACCGAGCTGAATACGAGGCTTTACTACTAGGGCTTGAATTATTAGAATCCATGGGTGTTAAACATGTTCATGCACATGGTGATTCCCTGTTAGTGGTGCAACAAGTGGCTAAAAGTGCTCAATGTTTTAATGGCTTGCTAAATAGCTACTTGGATAAGTGCCTGGACATAGTTGCTACTTTTGAGGACTTCAAAATTTCTCATGTGTCAAGAGAGGCCAATTTGATTGCAAATGATTTGGCTCAGCAAGCATCTGGTTACCAAGTCAGGAGAGGAAAATTTTCTGTACGGTAGAAGCCGATGTTTGTCTCACTGCCGAAGCTAGTGACTTCGGACAAGCGCACCCTCCGGGTCGGACTCCTCCGGCTACCGGAGGCTACCGCGCGCCGAGGTCCCGGGACCAGAGTATTCGGCTCACCGAACGATTTGGCATGCCAGATCCCGTGAGCCGAAGTCCTCGGGACAGTGAGGGCTTCCAGGAGTTCGGACCCTCTAGCAGGGAGATTCGGCCTGATGCCCTCCGCACGGCCAGTCCAGCTAGGCTTCAGCAGAAGCAGGAAGGGCTCAGGGGGCACCCCGAAATCAGTAGCCTAGATATTTTTCAGGTAGTGAACTAGCGAAACCCTCCGAAGCCCATGAGGGTGATTGGAGAATTCCAATCGTTCAGTATTTGAGAGACCCTAGCCAAAGGGTTTATCGAAAAGTTCGGTGACAAGCGTTTAAGTTTGTATTGCTAGATGATACACTATATCGCCGAACCATTGACGGAGTACTATTAATGTGTCTAGACCACGAACGATCCAAGGTAGCTACGGGAGAATTCCATGAAGGACTTTGTGGCACTCATCGGTTGGCCCAGAAAATGAGGTGGATGCTCAAAAGAGCGGTTTTCTACTGGCCGACTATGACTGAGGGTTGTTTTAAGTATTATAGAAGGTGTGAGGCATGTCAGAAGTTTGGCAATATTCAATTAGCTCCTGCTTCATTACTTAACCCTATTGTCAAGCCATGGTCGTTCCGAGGTTGGGGTTTAGACTTCATTGGCCAAATTCACCCTCCTTCCTCAAAAGGGCATCGGTATATGTTGATGGTGACGGATTACTTCACCAAGTGGACCGAGGTCGTGCCTCTCAAGAACATGACTCACAACGAGCTACTTGACTTTATCTTGAAGCACATCATACATAGATTCGACATTCCTCAAACTCTCACTACAGATCAAGGTAGCTCGTTTGTTTCTAAAGAAGTGAGGGACTTTGCTGAATATTATGGTATTAAGTTGATAAACTCTTCACCCTACTATGCTCAGTCCAATGGTCAGGCCGAGTCTAGTAATAAAATCATGATTAAGATCATTACGAAGAAAATTGAAGAATTCCCTAAAAGGTGGCATGTAGTGCTCTCCGAGGTGCTATGGGCTTGTAGAATTGCAAAGCACGATGCTACCAAAGTTAGTCCGTATGAGTTGGTATATGGACAAGAAGCCGTTCTACCTGTAGAAGTAGATCTTGGCTCTCTAAGAGTGTTAAAGCAAGACGGCTTATCGGTCGACGAGTATGAAACTCTTTTGAAAGACAATCTAGAAGAAGTGACAGAAAAGAGATTGGGCTTTAGAAGCCATAGAAATAGACAAGAGGAGAGTAGCTAACGCCTACAATTAGAAGGTTCAACCAAAATCGTTTCAAGTGGGTGACTTGGTTTGGAAGATGATTTTACCATTAGGCACTAAGAGTCCCAAATTTGGTAAATGGTCGCCTAGTTGGGAAGGCCCTTTCAAAATAGCCGAAATCGCTCCTGGTAATGCATATGTGTTAGAATCTCTGCAAGGAGAGCGGTTTCAAAGAGCTTTGAATGGTAGATACATGAAAAGGTGTTTCCCAAGTGTGTGGCAAACAACGTAAAAGGTGTCGAAAGGCCGATATGGAAGGTATCATCTTTAGCTCGTTGTGCTTTTAGTTCACTTAGTTCACTAAAAGGCAGGGGGCATGTGTTGATAGCAAAAAATGGCATCAATGGTTCAGATTGTCAAAATATCAATTTTGGTAATTTGGGTCGAAAATACACATGTCCTGGGTCAGGCCGAAGCCCTTGAGGAGCCATGCTGAATAGCGTGGGCCTCATGGCTCCAGATGTGATGAGTCATTGTCAACGATAGTCAAAGAGGACTGAAGAAGAGAGGAGATCTGCTGTTTCATGGGCCGCGTGTGACTCAGGTACACGGGCAGCAAGCGACTGTCGGGCAGAGGAGGCTGCGAAGTCGGGCTGGCCCAATCCGGGTACATGGGACAGAAGCAGTAGAAGACCCACTGGGCTGTTGACTAGGGTTGACTCAGGTACACGGGCGGTGAGTGATTGCCGGGCTGAGAGAGCTGCGGAATCGGGCCGGCCCAATCCGGGTACCTGGTGCAAAGTCAGTGGAGGCTTTGTCAGTTTCGGCGCAAAACTGACAACCATTGATCTTGTATCCGACTGTCCAAAAGAGAAGCCGTAGTCGCTACGAAAACTTAGCTTCTGGATAAATCATCTGTATCTCTAGGCCCATAGTCAGTCAGTCGTGTCTGTAAAAATTCCTAAGGGCAGTTGAGTCTTTTCCTTTATTTTAGCGTCTGTAAAAACCCTAAGGGGCTGGTGGAATATTCTAGGCCATTGGGCAGCCTATAAATAGGGCCCCAATCCCTAGGGTTGGACTACCCTTTTGCTGAAATCATTGCCTACTCTATTGGGTCATTTTTGTCTCTCTCTCTCCTGCTTGCGCCGCCAGGAAATCTGTTCCTGTTCGTGTGAGTTTTATTTTGATTCTCACTGCTCTGGAAGAATGTTTGTTCCTGCTATTTTGATGTGCAGCATTTAATCTACATCACTATAGTTTCGTTTTGTGTGTTGCTGGTTTTTATTTCAGACCGAACGTTCTTCTCTGAATGCTTCTGTTCTTCACGAGAGGAGTACTAGTTCATACTAGTTGCAAGTAGTACTACTACACTGTTGCAACAGTACAATAATACTTAGGCTTTGTTTTTTTTTGCGTAGCTTTTTGATCGAAGCAGACAAGACTGAATACCTTTTCTGGCTGTTTCTGGCGAAGCCCCTACTCTCTGTTCGAAGTCCCTCAGCTCTGTGAGGCAGGCTTCGATCTGACATCCACGAAGGCTTCGGTTGAACTTCGGTTTTTGTTCGGTGTTTCTAGCTTCGAAGTACGCTTTGCACTCTGTCAGCTTCATATACTTCGACAGTCTTTGCGAAGGTGTTCTCAGAATCGAGCTGTTCGAAGTGAATACTTCGTCAGGCTTAGGAGTTAGCTTCAAAGCTATTCTCACGGATAGACTTCGCTCAGTGTTTACAGCTGTCTGTTCCGAAGGTCTTGAGGTGTTTGATCGAAGGTAGAGTATAGGCTTCGATTTTGGTTTCTCTGTCACGTGTCAAGCTTCGCTACCCCTTCGAAGGTTATTTTTTTCTATGAGCGTGTTCGAACCTCTGTTCGAAGTCTAGGCTTCGAAGTACTTTGTTCGAAGCAAGCTTCGATATTCTCATACTTCGCTTCGAAGCATACTTCGGTCCCTACCACTTCGAACTAGGCTAGACCAAACACACCTTCGGCATTTTCACAACAGCCTTCAACAGACTTCGACACTGACCTCCGAAGCAGGCTTCGACGCCGACCTCCGAAGTAGGCTTCGATACAGTAGAGCAGGCTTCGCCAAGTTCCGAACAGGAGACAAATCTGAACAGTAATTTCTCATATCACTTTATATATACTTAGATCATTCATTGAGAAGTTTGGCCTAACATGTCTTGTATACTTTGTTTATCTGCCTAGTTGCACTGCTTTGGTAGTTCTCTGTTTGACATCGGTTGCTTCTAGGATAGATACCTTTAGACTTAGGCTATCTGTTCATATTCTGCTGCTTAGTCTTTTGAGGTGCGTTGGGTGTTGGGAACAGGCCATATATTCGAAAGAATTTTTAAGGCGCCCATTCACCCCCCTCTGGTCGCTACTTTCGGTCATACAAGTGGTATCAGAGTGAGGTTAGGGTTTTTCCATACCTTAACCGGTTCTAACCCCTAGTAGTGACCATGACGTCTCCTGGCAAGGTCCCGTCCTTGGAAGCCTATGGCTATAACTATTGGAGGACTCGCATGCGAGCCTATCTCATGAGCCAGGGTTCGGACATTTGGGACATTTCCGTTCACACCACGTTTGTCATATTGCCAGTCGCTGAGCATGGTACTGCTGGTATCATTGCTCAGCATCTGAGCAACAGTAAGGCTGTGAACATTCTTTTCTCTGGTTTAGGTCCCACTGAGTTTGAGCGTGTGAGTCATCTCTCCACTGCGAGAGAGATCTGGGCTACCCTCAAGGAACACCATGAGGGAACAGCACAGGTCAAGGTTCGACTCTATCAGACCTACCGACGTGAATATGAAAATTTCACACAGAAGCCGGGTGAATCTATTGAGGCTTTGTTTGGTTGTTTTCAGTCGATCATAAACAAGCTTCGGGACAACAAGGGTGAGGGTGCTCAGTTAGTCTAATATCATGAGCAGGCGCTCAAGGTTCTCCATACCTTGGACCCAAAGATCTGGGAGATCAAGGTATCTTCTATCATTGAGAGTACTTCTTATGATACCTTGACCATTTCTGAGTTGTTTAGCAAGCTGAAGGCTACTGAGGTTGATCTCCAGCTGAGATCAAATCTCACTGGTTCTGGATCAAAATCTCTGGCCCGTGCTACACCTTCTGTTGATCCTTCTTCTGTGAGCTGTGCTGGGTTCTCTTTGATGTCTATCACTGAGGACCAGCTTGAGTTGTTGGGAGATGATGATTTGTGTCTCTTTAACAACCGGGTGCGTCGTGTCTATGACAAAAGGATGTTCAAAAGACACGGCACAAAATCTGGGTGCTTTGAGTGTGGTGATTCAGGACACTTCATCGCTGACTGCCCCAAGCGCAATGGACACAAGAAGGGCACCGGTGGTGGCTTCCACGACTCCGGCAAGCACGAGAGCTCTTCCTTCAACAAGGGCAAGCCGAAGACCAGATTCTTCAAGAAGGCTCTGAAGGACTACCGGCGAGAGAACAAGAAGTGCGACAAGGCCTTCTTCGCCGAAATGGAGAAGAGCTACTCCAAGCGGTCCACGTCTTCTTCCTCTTCATCGAGCTCAAGCGATGAGGAGATCACCATCAGGAAGGGAAAGGACAAGAATGATCCGGCGGGCCTCTGCTTCATGGCTTTTGGAGACAAGCCGAAGAGCCGCTCACACCAGCGCCGAACATCCCGCAAGAGCTTCTGTTCAATGGCTCTTGGGGATAAGGAAGAAAAGAGCTCCTCCGACGACTCTAACGACGACGACAACGAAAAGGTATCATCCTATGAGCGTGAAATCGTTGATTTACTTGAGAGCAATCGTCAGGAGTTGAAATATTGGGAAAAACTGCTTAGGGGGGCTAAGAAGAGGATAGATGAGTTAGAAAGTGAGCTTGCCATATCCAACGACAGAATTGAGAGTCTATCTTCTTCCCCCTACTTGGGTGATAGCAGTGAGTGCTCGAAGTGTGAGGTGCTTCTGTGTGACTTGTCGACTCTGAAGTCCAAGTACACAGAAAGGGTTGATGAGAGGGACGCTTTGGCCACTGAGCTTGAAAGCGCTGAGCTGGAGCTGAAAGATGCTCAAGCAACTGTCATCGCACCCTGTGTTCATTGCCCATCTCATCTAGCTGCCTTAGCTGAGCTGAAATCCAAGGGCGATGAGCATTTGGGTGATTTGGAGAGGTTGAGAGCTGAGCTTGCGCATACTAGGCTAGAGCTTGAGACACTGTCAGTTCCACCCATTGTCTGTGAGAACTGTCTGTCTCTTAGACTTGAGTTGATTAAGCTAAAAGCCGAGAAGTCTGTCCAGATAGATAGCGAGTGTGAGACCTGCTTGTCTCAGGTGGAGGTACTAGCTTCCTTGAGAGAGGAGCTAGCTGATTCTCAGAATGAGAACTTTTACCTCCGTTCTATCCTGAGTTGGATTAGTGCCAGAGAGCCACAGCTCGGCATGATGATCCAGCAGTTCAAGAGGCAGGATGGGTTTGGGGTAGGTTACACCTACACCAAGGCTGACTTTGAGAGTGCCATTAGCCGGGCAGTGGAGTGGAGTAAAATGACTCCTGAGCAGAGATATCCTAAGACTCACTCCACTGAGTCCTCCCAGGCTTGTCAGCCCAAGGATGGAGTGATCAATGAACCACCAAAAGCTCCACCGAAGAAACCTATCTGGGTTCCAAAGCCCAAACACCTCCACACTCCTCTAGACTCTCTTCCTGGACCCTCTCAGCCCAAGAAGACAACACCTAACACCACTAAGCCCAAGAACCCCAAGCCTCAACCACATCCCAAGAAGCCCACCTATCATTGTGAGTACTGTTAGAGAGATGGGCATCTTGCGGAATTTTGCTTCAGAAGGAAGCGGGTTGAGAGAGCAGAGAGAGCTCATGGTGATCAGGAGCAGTTCTACCAGCAGGGTGGTAGGCTGCGTGTTCCTCGACGCGGGGAGGGGCTGGAGGCCAGGCCGCGTCGTGTAGGTGGTGGTAGAGGAGACGGCTTTCTTGCTCGTGCTCCAGTTGGTGGTGGTCGTTCCGGCAGAGCTCCAGACCGTTTTGGCTACGGTCCTGGACCTCGTGGCCGAAGCTTTAGGCAGAACCGAGGACCGCGCTTTGAGACGCGTTTTGGTCCAAACTCTTTTGATGGTTTTCGCTTTCCATCTTTTGAGAAGATGGCTCGACACTGGTTTAGCTCTTTTGCTAAACCTGGTGCCGGACCATTTGCTCCCACTTACAGCCACTGATTGTGCAGGATCGGGGACTGGAGGACGTGTGGATCATGGACTTAGGATGTTCTCGCCACATGACGGGACATCACAGATGGTTCTCCAGTCTCACTCCCCCGAGCTCCAAAGAGTACATCACATTTGGGAACAGTGGTCAAGGGAAAGTAAGTGGCATAGGCTCAATTCGCATTTCAAATCATTTCTCTTTGAAGAATGTTGCTTTGGTTAAAAATTTGAACTTCAATTTGATTTTTGTTTCGCAACTTCTTGAGGATGGGTTGGAAGTGCGTTTTAAGAAGGGCAATTCTTCTGTGTTTGATTCTAGAGGATCTTTGATTTGCCAGATTTTACCATTTGGTAAAGTTTTTCGAATTGACTTCTCTAGTTCTTTTGGCCCTTCTCGTTGTTTGATAGCTGGATATTCTTCTGAGCTCTGGAAGTGGCATAGGAGGTTAGGCCATTTGAGTTTTGATCTGCTAGTCAGGTTAAGCTCTATGGACCTCATCCGAGGATTGCCCAAGCTTAAAATGGAGAAAGATCTATTTTGTCATCCCTGTCGTCATGGGAAAATGGTTGCCGCTTCTCACTCACCTATGACTCAGGTGATGACTTCCTATCCGGGCGAGCTTTTACACTTGGACACTGTTGGTCCAGCTCGGGTATGATCAGTCGGTGGGAAGTGGTACGCACTTGTCATTGTTGACGACTTTTCTCGATTCTCGTGGGTTTTCTTCTTGGAGTCTAAGGGTGAAACTTTTCAGTTTGTTCATTACCTGATTTTGAAGCTGAAGAATGAGAACAATGGTCGGATGCGAGCAATTCGCTCCGACAACGGCTCTGAGTTCAAGAACTCTCAGTTTGTCAGCTTCTGTAGTGATCAGGGTCTGGACCATCAGTTTTCTTCTCCTTACACTCCCCCACAGAACGGCGTTGTGGAACGAAAGAACCGCACGCTAGTCGAGATGGCCAGGACGATGCTCGATGAGCACAGGACTCCTAGGCATTTTTGGGATGAAGCCATGAACACGGCTTGCTATCTGGCCAACCGCATTTTTCTTAGAGCTTACCTAGGTAAGACCTCATATGAGTTGCGGTTTGGCAGACAGCCCAAAGTGAGCCACTTGTGAGCATTCGGCTGCAAGTGCTTTGTGCTCAAGAAGTGAGGGCATTTGGACAAGTTTGAGTCTCGTTGCTGGGACGGTGTTTTTCTTGGTTACGCTTTGCATTCTCGAGGCTTCCGTGTTTGGAACCTCGAATCCCAGCTGCTTGTCGAGACTTGTGAGGTTTCATTTGACGAGTCCTTGCCTTCTTTGACTCCTTCTTTTGAGCCTTCTGATGGTGAGCTCGGAGAGTCCATCTTCGAGGAAGGTGAGGATACTCCAGCCGCTAATGAGGGTGGGCCTTCTGCACCCCCTGCAGAGCCCACACCTTCTAAGACTTCGACTGAGGACAAGGGCGGACCTCTGATTACTTCTTCCACTTCGATCGAGCCCCCTCAGTCGAGTCCAGAGGTGCCAGCTGCTAACTCCGGTGAGGTGACTTCAGATCACTAGGGAACCCGAGCAGTTCAGCGTGATCACCCCTCAGAGCTCATCATCGGTGATTTGACTGAGAGAACTTTGCGTTCGTCTAGTAACTCTCTTGTTGTGTTTTCCGAATATGCTTTTGTTGCATCTTTTGAGCCCAGAGATGTTTCTCATGCTCTTTCTGATTCTAAATGGATCAATGCTATGCAAGAAGAGATTGAAAACTTTGTCCGCAATCGGGTTTGGACACTAGTTGAGCCGCCACCAGGATGCAACCCCATAGGCACCAAGTGGGTGTTCAAAAACAAACAAGGTGAAGATGGGGTTGTGGTGCGCAACAAAGCTCGACTAGTGGCCCAGGGTTTTTGCCAGAAAGAAGGTATTGATTTTGAAGAAACTTTCACCCCTGTTGCCTGTCTTGAGTCCATTCGCATTCTTTTAGCTTTTGCCGCTTTGAAGGGTTTTAAGCTTTTTCAAATGGATGTTAAGAGTGCTTTTCTGAACGGGTTCATAGAGGAGGAAGTTTATGTTAGGCAGCCCCCCGGTTTTGAGAACCCTAAGTTTCCTCGACATGTTTTTAAGCTGCAAAAGGCTTTATACGGGTTGAAGCAAGCCCCCAGGGCTTGGTATGACCGGTTGAAGCAGTTTTTGTTGGGGAAGGGCTTTGTGATGGGATCAGTGGACAAAACTCTCTTCTTGCTCAGAGTTGCTTCGGATTTTTTAGTCGCTCAGATTTACGTGGACGATATTATCTTTGGCGGTACTACTAATGATCTTGTGTCCAAGTTTTCTGAGCAGATGCACAGTGAGTTGGAGATGAGCCTCATGGGTGAGCTCAAGTACTTTCTAGGGCTCCAGATCAAGCAGACCAAGGACGGCACCTTCATCCACCAAGGTAAGTACACTCGCGATATGCTTAAGAAATTTGACTTTGGTGGGGAGTTGAAGCCGCAGATGACCCCGATGGGCACATCTGGGGGTCTGGACAAGGACGAGAGCGGCGTCAAGGTCAATGAAAGGGAGTTTCGAGGGATGATCAACTCGCTGCTGTACTTGAAAGTGACAAGACCGGATATTCAGTTTGCCGTGGGGTTGTGTGCGCGCTTTCAGTCTTCACCTCGCGCGTCTCATCGGCAGGCTGTCAAGCGCATCTTCAGGTATCTCACTTATGCGCCCGATCTTGGTCTTTACTATTTAGCATCATCATCTCTCGATTTATCTGGCTTTTCGGATGCCGACTTTGGTGGGTGCCGGTTGGATCGCAAGTCGACTTCTGGTACTTGCCAGTTTCTTGGCTCTTCCCTTGTTTCTTGGTCTTCTCGAAAGCAACCTGGAGTTGCTCTTTCGACCACTGAGGCTGAGTATGTAGCTGCTGCTAGCTGCTGCTCCCAGTTGGTTTGGATGATTTCCACTCTGCGAGATTTTGGGTTGTTCTTTCCTACCAGAGTTCCATTGTTTTGCGACAGCACCAGTGCAATTAGTGTAGGGAAAAACCCTTGTCTCCATTCAAAAACCAAACACATTGATGTGCACTTTCATTTTCTGCGGGATCAATATGAGAAAGGTGTCATTGACCTTGTTCATGTTGATACCCATCATCAGTTGGCTGATATTTTCACCAAACCCCTAGATCAGTCTACTTTTGAGCATCTACGAGGGGATTTGGGTGTTGTGTATCCTTTCTAGGATATTTTGCGTTAGTTTTCTTTCTTCTTTACTCTTTTCTTGATTTATTTTTGTGTGTGTTCATATCATACATATTCACATATCACACTTTTGAGCTTGCTTCTGTTATATGATTGAACTGCTTTACTTATTCTAGCTGGTACATGCTTTTGATTACTTGTCAATGATCATGTCTTGTCTTAGTTCACTTGATATGTTTGATATCTGTCATATGCATGGCTTTTATGCTTTAAACTTGAAAAATGATCACCATTGCTTCTGGTAACTAGCATGCGTAGGCTGACTGTTTTTGCTATCTGTTACATGCCTTGTAGCTAGTTCTTAACTTAGATGCAAACATGCAACTTGGACATCCTTCTGCTTTAAAACATGGAAATGTGCTATAAAAATCAAGAAAAATGAAAATTCCATGCCTTTTTATGCATAACTTGAAAAGATCCAGGTGGGTTTGCTTTGTCGCATTACATTTGTTCTGGACTGCGTACCATAGCACTTTGGTATGAACTAGGATAGTGTAATGTATGCCAAGACCAATGTCTTAAGCTTCTGATGGTCCAGTTCTGGCCTAGGCTTGACTTGGTCGGTCAGCATAAGGTTTGACACGCAAATACCCCCTGGCATAAATGAAAAAGAGAAAAGAAAAAGCTTGAAAATTGAAATGATAACAAGTTTGCTGATGCACTTTGATTCGGACAATGCCTATCTTGGTAGATATCAGTTAGCTTTTGCATCTCATGCTTTACCTTGCTTGTTTACTGGAACATGTGGTGATGCTTTTGTTTGCAAAAACTGAAAAATGCGTGCTAATGACTTTCTTTAGATATCATCTGTTGCACTGATCATGCCATGTGTCTTAGACAGTATCTCTTTTGCTCTACTTGTTAGATATTGTAATTGCAGTCAATCATATCTGAGAAGCATACTTTATTCACTTCACCTGCACCCCAGTTGCATTCATCGCATATGTTGAGGGGGAGTTGCATTTTTAGGGGGAGTCTGTGTCTCTTTTTTGAGTGCTTGATGAGTTCACTTGTCAACAAGGGGGAGAAATCTTGGAATGTGAGTTTAAGGGGGAGTCTTTGTCCCGTTTGTCCTTACTTTTTTGATATCCTTGTTGATGTTTCTAAGATCGCACTCATTCTGAGCTTTTACCTTTGGTTAACCATAATGACCGCTTCTTGCTTTTGTTCGGCTTTTGGTCATTAGGGTTAAACTTTTACCTTATTTTCTTCTTCTTTGTTTTCTTGTGCTTTGTTTTCGTGTTTCCACAGTTGTTCGCAGGATCTGAAGAGCTGAAGAAGTGAAGTGTTGACAATGCACTCATCAAGGGGGAGATTGAGGAGCCATGCTGAATAGCGTGGGCCTCATGGCTCCAGATGTGATGAGTCATTGTCAACGATAGTCAAAGAGGACTGAAGAAGAGAGGAGATCTGCTGTTTCATGGGCCGCGTGTGACTCAGGTACACGGGCAGCAAGCGACTATCGGGCAGAGGAGGCTGCGAAGTCGGGCTGGCCCAATCCGGGTACATGGGCCAGAAGCAGTAGAAGACCCACTGGGATGTTGACCAGGGTTGACTCAGGTACACGGGCGGTGAGTGATTGCCGGGATGAGAGAGCTGCGGAATCGGGCCGGCCCAATCCGGGTACATGGTGCAAAGTCGGTGGAGGCTTTGTCAGTTTCGACGCAAAACTGACAACCGTTGATCTTGTATCCGACTGTCCAGAAGAGAAGCCGTAGTCGCTACGAAAACTTAGCTTCCGGATAAGTCATCTGTATCTCTAGGCCCACAGTCAGTCAGTCGTGTCTGTAAAAATTCCTAAGGGCAGTTGAGTCTTTTCCTTTATTTTAGCGTCTGTAAAAACCCTAAGGGGCTAGTGGAATATTCTAGGCCATTGGGCAGCCTATAAATAGGGCCCCAATCCCTAGGGTTGGACTACCCTTTTGCTAAAATCATTGCCTACTCTATTGGGTCATTTTTGTCTCTCTCTCTCTCCTGCTTGCGCCGCCAGGAAATCTGTTCCTATTCGTGTGAGTTTTATTTTGATTCTCACTGCTCTGGAAGAATGTTTGTTCCTGCTGTTTTGATGTGCAGCATTTTTGTCTTCTCTGAATGCTTCTGTTCTTCACGAGATGAGTACTAGTTCATACTAGTTGCAAGTAGTACTACTACACTGTTGCAACAGTACAATAGTACTCAGGCTTTGCTTTTTCTGCGTAGCTTTTTGATCGAAGCAGACAATACTGAATACCTTTTCTGGTTGTTTCTGGCGAAGCCCCTACTCTCTGTTCGAAGTCCCTCAGCTTCGTGAGGCAGGCTTCGATCTGACATCCACGAATGCTTCGGTTGAACTTCGGTTTTTGTTTGGTGTTTCTAGCTTCGAAGTACGCTTTGCACTCTGTCAGCCTCATATACTTCGACAGTCTTTGTGAAGGTATTCTCAGAATCGAGCTGTTCGAAGTGAATACTTCGTCAGGCTTAGGAGTTAGCTTCGAAGCTATTCTCACTGATAGACTTCGCTCAGTGTTTACAGCTGTCTGTTCCGAAGGTCTTGAGGTGTTTGATTGAAGGTAGAGTATAGGCTTCGATTTTGGTTTCTCTATCACGTGTCAAGCTTCGCTACCCCTTCGAAGGTTGTTTTTTTTTTCTGTGAGCGTGTTTGAACCTCTGTTCGAAGTACTTTGTTCGAAGCAAGCTTCGATATTCTCATACTTCGCTTCGAAGCATACTTCGCTCCCTGCCACTTCGAACTAGGCTAGACCAAACACACCTTCGGCATTTTCACAATAGCCTTCGACAGACTTCGACACTGACCTCCGAAGCAGGCTTCGACACTGACCTCCGAAGCAGGCTTCGACACCGACCTCCAAAGCAGGCTTCGATACAGTAGAGCAGGCTTCGCCAAGTTCCGAACAGGAGACAAATCTGAACAGTAACTTCTCATCTCACTTTATATATACTTAGATCATTCATTGAGAAGTTTGGCCTGACATGTCTTGTATACTTTGTTTATCTGCCTAGTTGCACTGCCTTGGTAGTTCTCTGTTTGACATCAGTTGCTTCTAGGATAGATACCTTTAGACTTAGGCTATCTGTTCATATTCTGTTGCTTAGTCTTTTGAGGTGTGTTGGGTGTTGGGAACAGGCCATATATTCGAAAGAATTTTTAAGGCGCCCATTCACCCCCCCCTCTGGTCGCTACTTTCGGTCCTACAGCCCTATAGGGCCGAATGACCATTGGGCTACGGGCTCTGGAAGCTTCCAGCCAGCCCACAGCCTTCGGCCAAGAGGCCTTCAGAGACCCACGCCGCCGAAGCTTCAGCACAAGGAGCAGGCTTCGACGGGCCTAGCCGAAGGCCCACTTCGAAGCAGACAGGCTCTGACCGGTTTGCTGATTTATTCTGTTTAATATATTTCTTTCGGCTAATTGGATTATTTTGTGTGATCTGATTGCCTGGTGACTCCATCCCCCTTACAACGACTAGAGTTAGTCGGAACGCGACGTCGGTGCTGCGTTACACTTCGGCTTGTCCCTAAGTATCCACACACTTTTGGTTCGTCGAACTGACCCAAGTACGGGGGCACGTTTTCGTGTCAACAGGTATTCCCCAAACTCTCATTACAGAACAGGGTGCTTCATTTGGTTCTAAGGAAGTATGTGATTTTGCCGAATCTTATGGTATAAATTTGGTAAACTCTTCACCATACTATGCTCAGGCCAATGGTCAGGCCGAGTCTAGTAATAAAATTGTGGTCCAGCTCATTAAGAAAATGATTGAAGAGTTTCCTAAAAGGTGGCATGAAGTGCTTTCTAAAGCATTATGGGCATGTAGAGTTGCAAAGCATAGTGCCACCAAGGTAAGAACATATGAGTTGGTGTATGGACAACAAGCTGTTTTACCCGTAGAGGTGAATCTTGGCTCTTGAAGGTTACATAAGCAAGATGGCTTATCGGTCGATGAGTGTGAAACTCTTTTGAAGGATAATTTGGAAGAGATGACCGATAAGATGTTAAGATCTCTAGAGGAAATAGAAAGAGACAAAAGAATAGTTGCTAGAGCTTATAACAATAAGGTGAGAGTAAAATCGTTTCAAGTTGGTGACTTGGTTTGGAAGACGATTTTGCCTTTAAGCACTAAGAGCCCAAAATTTGGTAAATGGTCGCCTAGTTGGGAAGGTCCTTTTAGATTTGTTGAAATCGCTCCAAGCAATGCATATTTGCTAGTCACTTCAGGGAGAGCGATTTCGTAGAGCTTTGAATGGTAGGTATTTGAAAAAGTACTTCCCAAGTGTGTGGCAAAACGCTTGAAGTGTCAAAATTATCAAAAAATCACTTTTTGGTAGTTTTACCGAAAATATGCCGAGACCTGGCACATGCCGGTCCAACCAACCATGTAGGCCCGGTCAGACCGACCCAACTGGAGTCCGAGTCTAATTAGATGATTTCAGGGTGTATTTTATCCCTAATTGATTTTAACGACTTGGAACCTGTGTCTAACTCAGATTAGACCCCAGGAACCCATGACCAACCTCTATAAATAGAGGCAAGGCCGATTCAAGCAAGCCCCCCAAAAACCCTAATAGATCCAATCTATTATCTCCCTTGAATCGCATTTACATTCAATCTACTTTCCTTGCCCTAGGTTTAGTTTGGCATGTACATCTTTGCTGGTTTGTGCTGTAAACCATCCGTCCGCTGCGTCGTAATCATGGTAAGTCCTTATCGGTTCGCTCGTGAATCGTCTGTTTCATCCACGTTACGGATTTCAACCGTTTTATCAGTTTTTATCGGTAATTCGGTCCTTTGGCTGAGTTACCTCTGGTTTTCTAGTGTTTTTGCAGTGTATCAACTCTCTTATATTCGCCAAGAATTTTTGGGCAAAGGCACCAACAACAGGACGATCGCCGGAGTACCCAGCCAATCGGATCTGTTACCATCGGTCCGACCGATGTTGACAGGCCAGTCTGACCGGGCTGTGTTGTGCCATAATTTCATCGCTGGCACGCGCAGGTCAGACTGGTGGCACACGGTCGGTATGACCGACATTGTGCAGGCAGGCCCCGGGCACACCCCTTTGTACTGCCGATCAGACCACCGCCTATAGGCCAGTCTCACCACAGTCTCCTAGTCGGTCTGATCAGCAACCCTAGGTCGGTTCGACCGCATTGCTTCTTTTAGGTTTAATCCTTTCAGGATAGCCAATTAGATTTAATTGTTTTTTCTGATACGAGGTACGCATTTTTAGAGTGTTTATGTTTATCACATTATTATGCATGTACCAAACTTCGCTACTATCTTTTATCTGGCACATGTATTGTTACATGTCAAACCGATGTTATAAAATACATGTTACAAAATTCGATTCTAAGTGGGAGAATCGGAAAGTGGGTGTATGCTTTAATTTAGTATGATTTGGCTTACGAACCCTTGAAAGCTATGAAAGGCCAGGTTGTCGCAAAGTTTATAATTGATCACCATGTAGATGTCAATTGGAGTGGTGATACTGTTCTGATTGAAGTAGTACCATGGAAACTTTACTTTGATGGTTTGGCTTGAAAAAATGGACAAGGTGTTGGAGTGGTACTCAGATCACCTAGTGGTATGAGTTTCAAGACCTCGGCCCGCTTAGAGTTCCCTTGCACTAATAATCAAGCCGAATATGTATCTTTATTGCTAGGACTTGAAAATTTAGATTCCATGGGTGTTAAATATGTTCATGCGTATGGTGATTCTCTATTAGTTGTGCAACAAGTAGCTAAAGATACACAATGTTTCAATGGTTTATTAAATATCTATATGGACAAGTGTTTAGACATAATTGGTACTTTTGATGATTTTGAAATATCTAATGTATCTAGAGAAGACAACTCATTAGCAAATGATTGGGCTCAGCAAGCATCTGGTTAGTTTGACCGGTAATGCTAGGCTGGATTGGCCAACCTGTGTGCTAGTGTGGTCCGGGGCTCAGGGGGGCAAGTTGAGATTACTTGTTTAATCACCATTTCAAATGAGGATTTGGCGAGTACATATGAAAATCACGTGGATGATTGGAGAACTCCAATTGTTCAATATTTGAGAGATCCTAGCAAGAGGGTTGATCGAAAAGTTCAGCGGAAAACATTTAAATTTGTGTTGCTTGATGATGAGTTGTATCGCCGAACAATTGATGGAGTACTTTTGAAAAGTTTAAATGTCGATCAGTCTAAAGTTGTTATGGGTGAAGTTCATGAAGGGCTTTGTGGTACTCATCAGTGAGGTCAGAAGATGAGTTGGATGCTCAAAAGAGCGGGTTTTTATTAGCTGACTTTGAATAACGACTGTTTTAGGTATTACAGGGGATGTGAGTCATGTCAAAGGTTTGGTAGAAATAAAGACTATTTTAAAGTTGTTGAAATCACTCTAGGTAATGCATATTTGCTAGAATCTTTGCAAGAAGAGCAATTTCGTAGGACTTTAAATGGTAGATATTTGCAAAAGTATTTCCCAAGTGTTTGGCAAGATGCTTGAAGTGTCACATGGTCGATAAGGAGTGTATCACCCTTAGCCCATTTTGCTTTTGGCTCACTATGTTTGCCAAAAGGCAGGGGGCATGTGTTGATAGCAAAAAATGGCATTAATGGTAAAATTGTCAAAATGATGTAATTGGTAATTTTGGGCCGAAAATATGCGTCTTGGCATAGGCCGGTCCTACTAGACATATAGGCCTGGTCCTACCGGACCAATAGGCCCGATCAAACCAGCCATACAGGCCTAGTCAGACCGGCCCAACCCGAGTCTGAGACAGATTAATTGGTTTCCTAATGATTTTATCCCTAATTGATTTCTAATGACTTGGACTCATCTCATAATCAAAGTAGAGGAGTTAAGCCTAGGAACGACAAGATCACCCCTATATATATAGGGGCAAGGCCGATTCAAAGGGACTCTCTCCAAAACCCTAATAGATCCAATCTATCCCTTGAATCGTTCTTCTCAATCTACTATTTTTCCTTGCCCTAGGATTAGCCATAACATCCATATTTGTTGTTTTGCACTGAAAACCATCCGTCTAAAGCGTTGTAATCGTGGTAATCCTTGTTGATTTGCTTGTGAATCATCTGTTTAATCCCCGTAACGGATTTTTAGCGTTTTTATCAATTTCTATGGTTACCCTTGGTAATTCGGTCTCTGGCCAAATTGCTATTGATCTCATCTATTTTGCAGGAACTTTGGCGTTCACCTTCATCCCTAGGAACCCCTGTAACAAGCCCTCAATGGCAAGGCGATCGCCGTAGACTCGGGCAATCGGATCCCTATCTGTCGGTATGATCGATTGTGTGGGAATGGTCCGACCGACCCATGCTGCCCCATCATCAGGCTTGCCAGCGGCTCTAGGCGGGCTCCCTCCACCACTTTGGTCTAACCGGTGGTGCATCGGCGGTCTAACCACGCCGTGCCAGCACGCGCCGGTCCGACCAATGCCACACAGTCGGTCTGATCGATGGCGCGCAGCGACCCGATCGAGACCACTTCACCCCGGCGGTGTGACCGTCAGATTATGCTCCGTCTAACCGGCCCATCTTGGCCGGTCTGACCGCCCTCTATGCTTCGGTCCAACCGGCCCTGCTTTGGCATGTTTGATTGATTCTTCCACAATTTGGTTAATTGAATCGTATTATTGCAGTATGGTTTGATTGCCTGGTGACTCCACCCATATCCCCTTGTCACGGGCATATTGCCTGGTGACTCCACCTCATTATGTGTCATATTCTTGAGAGGCACGGGCTCGGTCCACTTGGTGAAGTAATTTGTAGCCATCAACATGAACTGATGCCCTTATGAAGAGGAAGGATGATTTTGGTCGAAGAAGTCTAAGCCCCAACCTCGGAATGGCCATGGTTTGATTACAGGATTAAGCAAAGATGCAAGAGCAAGTTGAATATTACCAAACCTTTGACATGACTCACATCCTCTGTAATACCTAAAACAATCTTAAGTTATAGTCAACCAATAAAAACCCGCTCTTTTGAGCATCCAACTCATTTTATGGGCAGACTAATGAGTACCACAAAGCCCGTCATGTACTTCACCCATAGCAAGTTTGGATTGATTGGCACACAAACTTTTCAAAAGCACTCCATCAATTGTTCGGCGATACAACTCAACCCGTTCGCTAGGATCTCTCAAATATTGAATAATTGGAGTTCTCCGATCATCCACTCGACTCTCAGAACTATTCACCAAATCCTCGCTTGAATTAGTGTTCAAATCAAAAATTTCAGCTTGCCCTACGTGCCTCGAACCTTTCTGACACAAGGTGGTCAAACCGGACATGATGGGCCGATTAGACCGACCGTTGCTGGATGGCTGGCACAGGGCAGTTAGACTGACCTGGCATGGCTGGTCAGACCGACTAGACACCTCCAGTTGGATCAGCCTAACATGGCCGGTCAAACCGAAGCTTTCTTACTTGGGTGACACAGCTATTTCAAGGATAGGTTTTTCTTGTGCGAAAATTTTACCTTTTAACTTGATAACCAGATGCTTTGTGAGCCAAATCATTTGCTACTGAGTTGGTTTCTCTAGACACATGGGAGATTTCAAAGTTCTACCTATTTGTTGAACAACTAATAAAGAATCACCATATGCATGAACATGTTTAACACTCATGGAATCTAAAAGTCAAGTCCTAGTAATAAAGCTTTGTATTCGGCTTGATTATTAGTGCAAGGAAATTATAAATGAGCCGAGGTCTCGAAACTCATACCACTAGGTGATATGAGTACCCCTCCAACACCTTGCCCATTTTTGCAAGCCGAACCATCAAAGTAAAGTTTCCATGGTACTACTTCAATTAGAGCATTGTCACTACTTTAATTGACATCTACATGGTGATCAACTATAAAGTTTGTGATGACCTGGCCTTTCATAGCTTTCAAGTGTTCATAAGCCAAGTCATACTCAATTAAAGCATAAGCCCACTTTCTGATTCTCCCACTTAGAATTGGATGTTGCAACATGTATTTTATAACATCGGTTTGACAAGTAACAATAAATGTGCTAGATAGAAGATAGTGGCGAAGTTTGGTACATGCATAATAAAGTGATAAACATAAACGCTCCAAAAACACGTACCTCATCTCGACATCTAACAGGTGGCGACTCAAGAACGTGATGATGTACTCCTTTCCCTCCACATCTTGAGTCAACACAGCTCCTATCATGCTATCTTCTACAACAACGTACAACCGGAATGGAATCCTAGCCTTTGGTGTTCTTACCAAAGGTGGTGATGACAAGCACTCTTTGATTCGATCAAAGGCATGGTGCTGACTTGCCCCCCAAGTGAATTCGGTTTCATTCTTTAGCCGAAGTATGGGGACAAAAGCATAAATCTTTCCAGACAAGTTAGATATAAAGAGACGCAAATAATTTACCTTGCTTAGCAACTTTTGCACATCTTTCTTACATGTCGACCCTTCAAAGTTCATAATCTTCTCAAGTCTCTTAGGATCAATCTCAATACCTCTCTCGTGAATCATACTGATGCATTCTCTCAAAAGCAACATTCAAATCGGCTAAATGGTTACACATAACATCCAATTTGACTACAACATCATCTATATAGACCTCTAGCATAACTTCTAACATGTCCTGAAAGATCAAGTTCATAACGCGTTGTTTTGTAGCACCAGCATTCTTCAAACCAAAATTCATCACAACCCACTCAAACAAGCCGACAAAACGAGGACATATAAAGGCCATTTTGTAAACATCTTCTTTGGCCATGAAAATTTTATTGTCACCAATATTACCATCAAGAAAACTTAATACCTTCTGTCCTGAAGCATCGTTGATCAACATGTCGGATATTGGCATGAGATACTCATCCTTTACAGTGGCCTTGTTGAAGTACCTGAAATCAATACACACACGAATCTTACCACTCCATTTCTTTTCTACAAGCACAATGTTAGCAACCTATTCAGCATACCTGCATGGCCTAATAATCTCAACCTTAAGTAATCGCTCTATCTCTTCTTTAACTCGGTCATACACGACTGAATTAAAGCAATGAGGAGGATGTTTATAAGGCCTAAACTAGGGTTTGATGGGCAATTGATGCTCTACGAGCTTGTGGCTAAGTCCGGGCATCTTGCTATACTCCCATGCAAAGCAATCAACATACGACCGAAGTAACTTTATTACCTCGGCCTTATCACAAGCTGGTAAATTATGGTTTACAAAAGTCAGCCTCGGAATACTACCATCTCCTATGTCTACCTCTTCTAAAGGGTCGACCGACACAAAACTTTGATCTAACTTCTCTACCTCACTAAGATCTTCAATGGATTCAGCGATACCATCTTTAGAAGACCGATATTGATCTACACGAGATTTTAATCAATCAAGATTGCTTCTACCAAACATGACAACTAGTTTAGAGAGAGCCGAGCTACACTAGCTGGCTTTACAGAGACTGGAACAAACATCCCCTCAAACACACTCACAAAATCGTAACATGAGAGGTCTCTACCTAACAAACACTCTACCTTATTGTAGATGGTGCCTATGGAAACATCGGCCAAAGCACCCTGGGCCGAAGTTTCAGTTGGTACAACATCCACATCATCGCCATCTAACTAGATCAAACACTGGTGCAAGGTAGAAGAAATACAACAATTCACGTGAATCCAATCATGCCCAAGTAGCACACTGTAGTTACCTTGCACATCTACTACGAAGAACATCGTCGGTGTTGGGGAATAGGGGAGTTACGCTAGCTGGCAAATTCAAAATTTCCACCCTAAAACCCAAGACCCATGCGCGTGTGAGATCATAGATCTGTACCTTCTAGCACTTGACACGCTAGGTGTAGTGGAAGAAGAGGTTGATGAATGTGTCAAGCCTATCCTCGCTTTGTCCCGATCATTCCTCACCGATCCAATCGATGAAGAAGTCACCTTCCTCTTAGTGATGGCCACGAGCATCGCTTTTGGAGTAACGCCACCACAAAGTCCACGCGTACAGGGATGGAGAGTTCCTCTTACGACAGTGTGCTAGCACCACACGTGAGAGACGGGTAATCCTCGACCTCAACGTTTGAGATTAAGAAAGGTAGGGGAGGAGTCTATGGTGGCTAGGTCCAATCTAGGCTTATTCCTTGTACCAAGACCTCCTCCTCCTCTCTTTATATAGGGCTAAAAGCCCCCTGGTTATGCACATCTTGGAACCTACAAATTAGTTACAACTAATTCATATTCGTAACATATCCAATCTGATACCTCACGTCGGAACTTCTGATCCTAGATCAGAACTTCCAATAGGGTATTTTAGGTCTCCCAATTCAGCACGACACATAATAGATCCAATCTATTTTCGCCCACCTCAGAACTTCTGATACCATATCAAAACTTCTGATCAGTAAAATTCTATCCGATTCCAATTCAGAACTTCTTGCTCGTCAGAAATTCTGACACCATATCGGAACTTCCTGTTAATAAAAAATGGCATTAATGGCTAGATTGTCAAAATATCAATTTTGGTAATTTGGGCCAAAAATACACATGTCCGGGGGCAGGCCGAAGCCCTATAGGACCAAAGGTCCATTGGGCTGTGGGCTCCGAAAGCTTCTGGCCAGCCCACGGACTTCGGCCAGAAAGCCTTCGGAGGCCCACGCCACCAAAACTTCGACCCAAGGAGAAGGCCTCGACGGGGCTGGCCGAAGCCCACTTCGGCAGAGATAGAGTTGGATGCGATTCCGACTGAGTTTTATCTCTATCCAAGCTGAAAAATAGCAGATTCGATCTGAAGTTTGGCCCCTATAAATAAAGAGGCGAGGCCAGCTTAGAGACCCCCCAACACAAATCAAACCAAAGCCCTAGCTTTGATCGTATTTACTTTACCTTTATTTTCCTGTACATCTTCTGAGGTCGTCAGGATACCCTTCGGCGAGACTGCAGGCTCCGACAACAGGCTTCGCCAGTACACTTCGTCACGACGTGCTTTGCCACGATCGCACTCCGCACTAGACGAAGTTACACCTGCGCGCGGCCCTCACGCTTTTTTTCTGTAATTTGCTGTATCAGAGACCTCACGCCAAACCCCGTCGTTCGGAGGTGATCATTGCGTCCAGATCCGTTCAGAGTTCATCTTCGGCCGAATCAGTCCGAACGCCGAAGCACCCTTCGGCGAGACACTTTGCACCAGACGCCGAAGGTATACTTCGGTGACCCCTTCGCACCAGACTTCGAAGCAGACATGCTCCGACCGGTTTGCTGATTCTATTCTGTTTAGTATATTTCTTTCGGCTAATTGGGTTATTTTGTGTGATCTGATTGCCTCGCGACTCCACCATCCTTATCACGACTAAGGGTAGTCGGAACGCGTCGTCGGTGCTACGTCACGCTTAGGCTTGTCCCTAAGTATCCGCACACTTTTGGATCATCGGACTGACCCAAGTGCGGGGACACGTTTCCGTGTCAACTCACTTTTTGGCGATTCCACTGGGGACGGCTACGCCAACATGACAAGTACATCTACATCGGCAACCGGTACATCTACGTCGACTACTACGTCTACACCGCCGATGGACACAATAGGAGGCGCGGATATCGACAACCGCAACATGTTGACACCTACACTTGAAGATATCCCCGTAGAAGACCGAGCAGAGATCGAGGCAAAGTTAAAGGCACTCCAAGACATGATGCTTGGGGGCTACGTTAAGACACGCGCAGGCTTCATCAAGAGTGACATCATCACCCCCGACCTCGCTCAGGTCTAGGTAACACCTGTATCGCCTCATTTATCTTCTTTAGATATTGAGCAAAAAATAGCCGCATCAGTAGATAGGGCCGTTAGCGCTTCGCTAGCCAACCGTTTAGATTCGGTAGTCAGCTCCCAAGTAAAGGTGACTCTTAGGAGGTTCGGCTTTACTGAGGCCATACCCCCGGTTCCTATTGCTAGTGCACCTCCGACAAACCACGTGTATGGTAGAATTAATGACAGCACTGGCACAATTATGTCTTCAGCCTCAACACTTATGGCCGAGACCAATCATTACACCTACGGGCAAACTAACACTGCGTACCATGCACCACCACCTGCGCCGGTACCCACGCTGCCCGCACCACATGCACAGGCACCCGGACACGAGCACGTCATACAGATAGCGCGCAGGGAAGAAGCCCATGGCCGACACGCCGATGTCCCACCACGTGTTGCGCCCCCTGCATGAGAGACGCGCACAAGCAACATGCCAAGATGACTTAGAGGAGCAGGTCCACGCGCTATTTAGGGAGTGTGCCGGCTTTGTGTCCAAGGGACGGGTTAGGGTTTACCATAAGTCATACCCTGACCATCTTGATACAGTACACTACCCCCGCGGCTATAGAATCCCTGAATTTACTAAGTTCGATGGCGAGGGTAGCAAAACTATGCTAGAGCACATTAGTCAATTTTTGGTGCAGTGTGGACAAGTCAGTGGGATAGATGCCCTAAAAGTTAGGCTATTTTCTCTCTCGCTATCCGGCACCGCTTTCACTTGGTTTTCGGCGCTCCCGCCGAACTCCATTCAGACGTGGGACGATTTAGAGCGGAAATTCCACGATTACTTCTACACAGGTGAGACAGAGCTTAGGCTTTCACGTTTGACATCGGTTAAACAGAAATCTAATGAGAACGCCTCTGAGTACATTAAGCATTTTAGGGATACTAGAAACCGATGTTTTACCCTTAATTTCTCAGAAAGGGACTTGGCGGAACTAGCTTTCAATGGGTTGCGTTCCGAGATTAAAGAGAGGCTAGATAACCAAAACTTTTTAGAAGTTAGCCAAGTTTTACAGCAGGCTCTGGTCCAGGAAGGCCGAACCAAAGAAAAGAAGTTTATTAAGACATTTAACAAGCCTAGGGCTGAAATCCACATCATGGAATGCTCTAACAAAGAGGAGTCAGAAGAGGATGATTCGGCCGACATGTACGCAGCCGAATGGGTTTGGACTACTAAAAATAAACATGTCACCTGCTCCGAGTTACGGCCATCCGCCACAAAGAATTGACCTAGTGAGGTCAAGTACTCATTTGATATAACTAAGTGTGATAAAATATTTGATTTTGTCTTAAAAAGTCAGCTTCTCAGTTTACCGAAGGGTCAAGTCATTCCACCTGCCGATGAATTAAAGAAGCATATGTACTGCAAGTGGCATGATTCACATTCACATAATACTAACGACTGCAATGTTTTTCGACGACAGATCCAATCGGCCATAGAAGAAGGACGATTGAAGATAGACCATAATCCGAAGATTAAGCTGGATAAAGATCCTTTTCCCGTCAACGCCGTCGACCTCGGCGAGAAGAAGGTGTTGATTCGGCCAGAACAGGCTGAGTCGGCTAAGGGGAAGGATGTAATTGTTGGGGAGCCACGCACTCGCACACTCATACCAAAGAACCCTGAGGTAGGAGTGTGGGAACAGAACATTAATACCCCTTCAGCTAAAGCTCCCAAGAAGCCGAAGATAATGTACAATATGCTGCTAAACAAGCATCAAAGAAAGGCCAAGGAAGCAGGTCCACACGCTAAGAAGCTAAAGCAGTCGAACCCTCCGCACGGCGGCTTTGGGCCACGGTGGCCTGACACTCCGCATGGTGGTTTCAAGCCACAATGGCCGAACCCCCCGTACGGTAACTTTGGCCCCCAATGGCCGAACCCTGCACCATGTTGGACTTCTCCGATGGGAGGCTTCGGCCCGCACTGCCGAACGTACCTCCGGCCTGGCAGGACCCTTCGCTGGTATGGTCCGAAACACCATCGACTCTGCCGAACCCCCTTCCAGGTAACGGGTTTGGCTCTCAGTGGGAAAGGCCACTAGAGCCACCGATGCCTCTGCCGTACGACTGGACGGGAACCCCGTGGGCCCCTCCAGGCATGTCCAAATCACAGAAGAGACGCCTACAACGACTACGGGCAGTCGGGCACAGGAGATGCATGAGAGGAAAGCTGAGGCCGAGCGTGACGCTATCTTCGAAGAAATCCACCCTCGGCCAGCTACAAAGCAGGTATGGAGGGAGAAGCCGGTTGAGATAACCAACCCGGCTCCCAGTCCGAGCGACGACGACGATGACACGCTCGACGATGACTACTCGCCCATCTCTGAAGTGCCCACACCCCAGGTAATGGACATCAACATCGTCACGCTGCCCGCCGAGTTCGCCCCACCATAGGACGAGGCCAAGGTTGCTCAATTGAACCTCGGTCCACGCAATGCCATCTTTGAGAAGCCCGAGGACTTGGCTCGCCATCTGAAGCCTCTATACGTCAGAGGTCACATCGATGGAAAGCCGATTTCCCGAATGCTAGTCGACGGCGGCGCCACTGTTAACTTAATGCCTTACTCATTGTTGAAGAAACTTGGTAGGGATGAGGATGACCAAAAGAAGACCAACTTGATGCTCAATGGCTTCAACGGCGAGAGCTCTGAGGCCAAGGGCATACTCTCGATGGAGTTGACGGTGGGCAACAAGACATTGCCAACATCATTTTTCGTCATCGACATACAAGGTAACTACAGCGTACTACTCGGGCGCGACTGGATTCACGCGAACTATTTCATTCCTTCTACTCTACACCAGTGCCTAATACAGTGGGACGGTGATGAGGTAGAAGTCATTCCCACAGATACTTCGGCCCAAGTAGCATTGGCTGATGTATCGATTGACGCCGTCCATAACAAGGTAGAGTGTCTGTCAGGTAGAGATCTTTCGGATTACGATTTTGTTAGCATATCCGGAGGACATTTTGTACTAGTGTCTGTAAAGTCGGCTAGAGTAGCATGGCTGTTTTTGTATTAATAGTCATGTCTAGTAAGAGTAATCTAGATTGGCTAAAGACTCGTGTGGAGCAATATCGGTCTAGTAAAGACGGTATTGCCGAGGCCATCGGGGACTTTAGCGAAGTAGAAAAATTAGGGCAAGGTTTTGCATCGGCCGATCCCTTGGAGGAAGTCGACATAGGTGATGGTAGCATCCTGAGGCTGACTTTTGTAAACCAATGTTTACAGGCTGGTGAAAAGGCTGAGGTAATAAAGTTACTTCGGTCGTATGTCGATTATTTCGCATGGGAGTATAGCGAGATGCCGGGACTAAGCCGTGAGCTCATGGAGCATCGGCTGCCTATCAAGTTCGGATTTAGGCCTTATAAGCATCCTCCTCGCCGCTTTAACTCGGCCGTCTATGACCGAGTTAAGGAAGAAGTGGAGCGATTACTTGTGGCCGAGTTTATTAGGCCATGTAGGTACGCGGAATGGGTCGCTAACATTGTGCCTGTAGAGAAGAAAGGGAGCGACAAGATACGGGTATGTATTGATTTCAGGGATCTGAACAGAGCCACTCCGAAGGACGAGTATCCAATGCCGATAGCCGACATGCTAATCAACGATGCTTCATGGCATAAGGTACTGAGTTTTCTTGATGGAAATGCTGGTTATAATCAAATCTTTATGGCCGAAGAGGACGTTTATAAGTCTGCCTTTCGATGCCCTGGTTTTGTCGGTTTGTTCGAGTGGGTCGTCATGACTTTTGGGTTGAAGAATGCTAGCGCCATGTACCAGCGCGCTATGAACTTGATCTTTCATGACTTGTTGGGAGTTATGTTAAAAGTTTACATCGATGATGTCGTAGTCAAATCGAACGCTATGGGAAACCATTTAGCCGATTTGAAGGTTGCTTTTGATAGAATGCGGCAATACGGTTTGAAAATGAATCCACTCAAGTGTGCTTTTGGTGTGTCGGCGGGTAAGTTCTTAGGTTTCATGATTCATGAGAGAGGCATAGAAATTGATCCTAAGAGGCTTGAGAAGATCAGAAACATTGCAGCGCCAACATGCAAAAGGGATGTACAAAAATTGCTAGGCAAGATGAACTATTTGCGTCGCTTTATATCCAACTTGTCCGGCAAGATTGATTCCTTTGTCCCCATACTCCGGCTAAAAAACGAAGCCGAGTTCACTTGGGGGGCAAGCCAGCAAAGTGCTTTTGAGAAGATCAAGGAGTGCTTGTCATCACCGCCGGTGGTGAGAGCACCCAAAGTCGGGATTCCATTTTGGCTGTACATCACTGCTGAAGAGAGCGTGATTGGGGCCACGCTAACCCAGGAGGTAGAGGGGAAGGAGTACATCATCACATTCTTGAGCTGCCGCCTGCTGGACGCCGAAACTAGGTACGCGTTTGTGGAACGATTGTGTTTATTACTTTACTACGCGTGCACCAAATTGTGCCATTATCTTCTCCCCACTACATGTGTTGTTGTTTGCCAAACCAATGTTATAAAGCACATGTTACAGAAGCCGATTCTAAGTGGAAGAATCGGAAAATGGGCTTACGCGTTGATTGAGTATGATCTAGCCTACGAACCCCTGAGAGCGATGAAAGGCCAAGTCGTAGCCAACTTTATAGTGGATCATCACATAGATGTCAACTGGAGTGAAAATATTGCTCTAGTTGAGGTAGTGCCATGGAAACTTTATTTTCATGGTTCGGCTTGCAAGAGTGGCCAAGGTATTGGAGTGGTTCTCATATCGCCTAATGGGATGCACTTTGAAACTTCGGCCCGTTTAGTGTTTTCTGCCACAAATAACCAAGCCGAATATGAAGCTTTATTGTTAGGTCTTGATTTACTAGAATCTATAGGTGCTAGGCATGTCCACGCATATGGTGATTCTTTATTAGTAGTGCAACAAGTAGCTAAGAATGCTCAATGCTTTAATGGCTTGCTGAATAGTTACTTGGATAAATGTCTAGACATAGTTGCTACTTTTTATGACTTCAAAATCTTTCACGTGTCAAAGGAAGCCAATTCAGTCGCAAATGATTTGGCTCAGCAAGCATCTAGTTACCAAGTCAGGAGAGGAAAATTTTCTGTATTGGAGAAGCCGATGCTTGGTCTCACTGCCGAAGCCAGTAACGGTGGGCAGGCGCACCCTCCGGGTCGAACCCCTCTGGCCGCCAAAGGCCACTGCGCGCCAAGGTCCTTGGACCAGAATACTCTGCCAACCGTGAGACCTGGCATGCCGGAGTCCATAGGCCGAAGCCTCCCGCATGGAGAAGGCTCCCCGGAGTCCGAACCCTCCGAAGGGCTTCAGCCCAGCACACTCCGAACGACCACCCCGGCCAGGCTTCGGCAGGAGTTGGAAGGGCTCGGGGGGTACCCCGAAGTCAGTAATTTAGAAATTTTTCCAGAAGGTGGGCCAGCGAGACCCTCTGAAACCTATAAGGGCGATTGGAGAATCCCAATCGTCCAGTATTTGAGAGACCCGGTCCAAAGGATTGATCGGAAGGTTCGGCGACAAGCATTCAAATTTGTGTTGATAGACGACACATTGTACCGCCGAACCATCGATGGAGTACTATTGAAGTGTTTAGACCATGACCAATCCCAGGTAGCTACGAGAGAAGTCCATGAGGGACTTTGCGTCACTCATCAGTCAGCCCAAAAAATGAGTTGGATGCTCAAAAGAGCGGGTTTTTATTGGCCGACTATGACTGAAGATTGTTTCAAGTACTATAGAGGGTGCGAAGCATGTCAGAAGTTTCGCAATATTCAGTTAGCTCCTGCCTCATTACTCAATCCTATTGTCAAGCCATGGCCATTTTGAGGTTGGGGTTTAGACTTCATCGGCCAGATCCACCCCCTTCCTCAAAATGGCATCGGTTCATGTTGATGGTGATGGATTACTTCACTAAGTGGACCGAGGCCGTACCTCTCAAGAACATGACTCACAATGAGGTACGTGATTTTATTTTGAAGCACATCATACATAGATTCGGCATTCCTCAAACTCTTACTACGGATCAAGGTAGTTCATTTGTTTCTGTAGAAGTAAAGGACTTCACCAAATATTATGGTATTAAGGTGATAAACTCTTCACCTTACTATGCTCAGGCCAATGGTCAGGCCGAGTCTAGTAATAAAATCGTAATTAAGCTCATTAAGAAGAAAATTGAAGAGTTTCCTAAAAGGTGGCATGAAGTGCTTTCCGAGGTGCTATGGGCTTGTAGGATTGCAAAGCACGGTGCTACCAAGGTCAGTCCATATGAGTTGGTATATGGACAAGAGGTCGTTTTGCCTATAGAGGTAGATCTTGGCTCCTTAAGAGTGTTAAAGCAAGACGGTCTATCGGTCAACGAATATGAAGCTCTTCTGAAGGATAATCTGGAGGAAGTGACCGATAAGAGGCTAAGGGCTTTAGAAGCCATGGAAGTAGACAAGAAGACAGTAGCTAGAGCCTACAATAAGAAGGTCAAGCCAAAATCATTTCAAGTAGGAGATTTGGTTTGGAAGACGATTTTACCATTAGGCATGAAAAGTCCCAGATTTGGTAAATGGTCACCTAGTTGGGAAGGTCCCTTTAAGATAGCCGAAATAGCTCCCGGCAATGCCTACGTGTTGGAATCTCTGCAAGGAGAGCGGTTTCGAAGAGCTTTGAATGGTAGGTACTTGAAGAGGTATTTCCCTAGTGTATGGCAAATATCATAAAAAGTGTCGAAAAGCCGATATGGATGGTATCGTCTTCAGCTCGCTGTGCTTTTAGTTCACTCAGTTCACTAAAAGGCAGGGGGGCATGTGTTAATAGCAAAAAATGGCATTAATGGCTAGATTGTCAAAATATCAATTTTGGTAATTTGGGCCAAAAATACACATGTCTGTGGGCAGGCCAAAGCCCTATAGGACCGAAGGTTCATTGGGTTGTGGGCTCTGAAAGCCTCTCACCAGCCCACAAACTTCGGCTAGAAAGCCTTCGGAGGCCCACGCCACCGAAGCTTCGGCCCGAGGAGCAGGCCTCGATGGGCCTGGCCGAAGCCCACTTCGGCAGAGACAGAGTTGGATGCGATTCCGGCTGAGTTTTATCTCTATCCATGCTAAAAAATAGCAGATTCGATCTGAAGTTTGGCCCCTATAAATAAAGAGGCGAGGCCAGCTTAGAGACCCCCCCAACACAAATCAAACCCAAGCCCTAGCTTTGATCGTATTTACTTTACCTTTATTTTCCTGTACCTCTTCGTGGGTTTTCCTGGAAGCCCTCTGCCGGCCACTTCGGAACAGTGGTAACCCTTGTTACTTTGCTTGTGAAGTATCCATTAATCTACGTAATAGATTGCTATCGCCTTGTTACTTCGCATGTGAAGTATCTGTTAATCTGCGTAACAGATTGCTACCTTCGCTACTAGTGCAACACTTAGCAGAATTCGGTCCTCAGGCCGAATTGGTACTTCGAACTCTTTTGTTGCAGGTTTCCCCATTTGGAGCTACTTCGTCGGAGGTGTTCGGAGCTGAGAGATCGGTTTCGGAGGTCGTCGGGATACCCTTCGGCGAGACTGCAGGCTCCGACAACAGGCTTCGCCAGTACACTTCATCACGACGGGCTTCGCCACGATCGCACTCCGCACTGGACGAAGTTACACCCGCGCGCGGCCCTCGCGCTATTATTCTATAATTTGCTGTATCAGAGACATCACGCCGAACCCCGCCGTTCAGAGGTGATTATCGCGTCCAGATCCATTTGGAGTTCATCTTCGGCCGGATCAGTCTAAACGCCGAAGCACCCTTCGGCGAGACACTTCGCACCTGACGCCGAAGGTATACTTTGGTGACCCCTTCGCACCAGACTTCAAAGCAGTCAGGCTCCGACCGGTTTGCTGATTCTATTCTGTTTAGTATATTTCTTTCGGCTAATTGGGTTATTTTGTGTGATCTGATTGCCTGGCGACTCCACCCCCCTTATCACGACTAAGGGTAGTCGGAACGTGACGTCGGCGCTGCGTCACGCTTAGGCTTGTCCCTAAGTATCCGCACACTTTTGGATCGTTGGACTGACCCAAGTGCGGGGACACATTTCCGTGTCAACACTTCCGAAGTAACATTTGCTCTCTGACTCGAGACCAGAATATAATCGGAACATCCGATACTATCTATCGGAACATCCGATACATGGAATTTTCTTGGGCATATCCATCAGTAGGCAATGTCTTGTTGCTCACCGTCAGCTCCAGAGAAAGTTCGCCCTTCACCTTAGAGCTCTTTCCGTTGAAGTCATTCAATGTCAAGTTGGTCTTCATCAAGTCCTCCTCATCCTTGATGAGCATCATGGAGATCAGCTTGCTGTCGATGTGTCCTCAAACGTAAAGGGGCTTCAAGTGATGAGCCAACAACTCGGGCTTCTCAAAAATAGCTTCAAGCGGACCGAGGTTTAGATGAGCGACATCAACCTCATCTCCTAGCGAACCATACTCAGTGGGAAGCATCAACACATTCACATCCATCGGTTGAGGGAGCGGTCCCTTTGAGACGGTCGTGTAGTTATCGTCAAGCATGTCATCATCATCATCACTTGGAGTGGGAGCCATTTTGACCATCGCAACCGGCTTGGGCTTCCATACCTTCTTGGGTACTAGTCGGGGGCCAATCTCCTTGAAGATCGTGTCCTACTCATCCTCGGCTTTCTTTTATCTCATCTCTTGGGCTCGAAGACGCTATAGACACCTCTTCTAGGACTTGGTCATTCCTATAGGTGCCCACGAAGGTTGTGGATTTGTGTCGGGCACCATGAACTTGCTCCTAGAATTTTTGGCCGAACGGGAAGTTACTAGATCGACCTCAACAATTTTACGCTTAGTGGGGGAACCTTGTTGTACTCTATCAGTCGGACCGGCCTTACTAGGCCGGTCTGACCACGTCCTATTGGTCGGACTAGCCATGGTGGGCCGGTCTGACCAGCTAGTGCTGGATAACCGAAAAAGGGCGGTCGTACCGGCCATGGAAGGCAAGTGAGACCGGGGTTGTGATGGTGGTCTGACTAGCCCTAAGGCTACGGTCAGACCAGCATGTCCTTCCTCGGCCACCTTCTATTGCTGGCCTCCATTTTGCTCTAGTGGGGACCTCTCGGGGATTAGGATATCCTGGGAATCCACCTTGATGACGATGGACTCATAATTCTGATCTAGTCATCCCTGTAGTGTGACGGACAGTCGACTGAAGACATTGCCCCACTGTGCTCATCTGCCCCTTCATGTTATGGATCTTAGGTGGCATAAAATGAGCACTCGTGAAGAAGTAAGGGAATGGGTAACCAGCGGGCAGAAAGTAACATGGAGCCCACTGCGCCATTGGGAACTAGTACGGAGGTGGAGGCATTGGTGGCTCTAGTGGTCTCGCCCACCATGGGCCGAACTCATTCCTTCGCAGAGGATTCGGCTTCGATGTAGGTTCTGTCGACTGCTCACCTTCTCAAACCTCTTCTTGTGCTTCTAAAGAAGCATCTCGTATGTCACCTTTGGCTTCTTTTGCGTCCGAGCCGAAGATGTCGTGTTGTTGTTCACTTTCCATACTCTCACCTCAAGATTCTATGGTACGAGCATTTGTGGGCGAGGCTCGCCAACAATGACCGCTTTCCCTTGTTTGATTTGGCCTGCTTGGGCCGAATCATCACCTTCTTCCCGTTGAGGTCGATGGTGTTCATGGGGAAGGGGTCCTGGTTGAGCTTCATCTTGGGACTAGTGTCCAACTTCAACCATCCTTCCTCTATGGCCGATTGAACCTATCGATAAAAAACATTGCAATCATTAGTAGAATGAGAATGTGAATCATGCCACTTATAATAAGCGTGTTTGACCCTTCGGCAACCTAAGGAGTTTGTTGTTCAACAAAACATCAAATATCTTGTCACATTTGGTCACGTCAAATGTGTATTTGACCTCACTAGGCCAACTCTTGGTGGGATACAGTCATAGCTCGGAGAAAGTAACTATCTTGGACTTGCTACACCAAGTCCACTCCGTGGTGTACCTCATTGGAGTGATCCATGACATGTACCTTGGCCTTGGGCTTGCTAAATGTCTTAGTGGATTTTTATTTTTGGCTCAGCCTTCCTAGACCAAAGCCTTCTGCAAAACTTGACTAACCTCTAAGAAGTTCTGGCCATCTAGCTTCTCCTTAAGCTCAGAATTCAAACCATTAAAATCTAAGTCGGCCAAATCACTTTCAGAAATGTTTAAGCTAAAACATCAATTTCTGGTGTCCATAAACTGCATGCCTGATATACTCGGAGACACTATCATTATATTTTTGTTTATCCGATGTCAGGTGCGAGAGTCTAAGTTCAGTCTCTCCAGTATGAAAGTAATTGTGAAATTTCTACTCTATCCGGTCCCAAGTCTGAAAGGAGTTCGGCGGTAGCGCCGAAAACCAAGTGAAAGCAGTGTCAGAGACGTGAGGGAGCCAGAGTACACGCCAGGTGTCATGGTATGGCACACGCCGTTATGACCGGGCTGGAGGCCAGTCGGACTGATGGTTATCGGCGGTACAACCTGACTCGTGTCGGTCTAACCGGCTAGGGGGACAATCTGAATGATAGGAAAAAATGACGTCTCAGCCATAGATGGTGAGGCTTGAGATGTGACTTTTCCTAGTACTCCCATCGGTTCTACTGTAGATGTGATGAATAGGGGTCACACTAGCAATCGGAGTCGGAGAAGAGGCATCGGAAAAGCCAAATCTCGTAAACATCGCCTCCATCCTAGAGTCGACACCGGGCCCTAGACAGTTTGCAAATGTAGTGCTAACTTCTTGGTCTACTGTTGTGGCGATCTTTTGCTCGATGTCTGAGGGGGGTAGAGAAGGGGATGGCGGCGTTATCTTATCCATGGGGAGATCGGGGGGTATGCTTGATGAAGCTCGCGGGAGTCTTCGTGTAGCGTCCAAGCATGAGGGCATGTAACTCCTTCGTCTTGGCCTCGATCACAACCCTGTCCTTCTCGGAGATGTCATTGATGGTAGGAAGGATGGCACTATCTTCATCGACCTCCGCGCTCCCCACCATGTTCACCGATTTAGAGGGTACCATTGATGTAGTCGTAGTAGTCATATCTGTCATCGGCGTAGTCATGCTTGGCGTGTATTTCCCTAGCGGAGTCGCCAAAAACTGTGTTGATGCTAAAATCTGTCGATAAAGCCCCAACAGACACTGTCGTCAGTTCGGCAATCCAAAAGCACATGGATGCCTAGGGGTGGCCCACTAAACATCACGCGACACTAACACCGCATTCCGACGACCCTTGACTGTGACAAGGGGATATGGGTGGAGTTGCCAGGCAATTAAACTAAATCATGAGAAAAATGACAGAACTAATCGAAGTGTGGAGGAAATGATCAATCCGACCAAGTTAGGGCCGGTAAGACCGATGAAGATCTGGCGGTCAGACCGGCCAAGGCGGGCGAGTCAGGCCGACAACAGACTGTCGGTCGGACCAGCTTTGCGAAGGAGTAGCTGAAGCCTCCGATGGTGCAGAGGGGGTTTCGGTGGTACAAAGGTGTCCTTCGGCGGTGCGAAGTCTACTGGAGGGGCCTTCGACGTGCAGAGCGAAGGGGTCCTTTGGCCTGACTGCTGTGCGCCATCGGTCAGACCCACCATGTGGTATCGATCGTATCGATACGTGCTGGCACGATGTGGTTAGACCAATGTGGTGCTGGTGGTCAGAAAGGTGGTGGGGGCGGCCTCCGAACACTCGCTGGCATGCCAGATGATGGGGCAGCACGGGCCGGTTAGACTGACCTCGAGCCATTGGTTAGACCGACAATACAGGGAGTCGATCGTCCGGGTCCCTGACGATCGCCTTGCTATTGATAGCTTGTTGCAGGGGTTCTTCTCAAAGAATATGAAGATGAAAATTCTGACAATTCCGACCATTAATGCCATTTTTTGCTATCAACAACTCTCTCAGTGTGATCTTCGATTGATACGAAATTAGTTGGTTGATACAAGTAACCATTGAGAAATGTGTTTTGAAAGCACGTCCCAACTCTCGTTCAGCTCCTCATCCTAATCGCACATGATGTGCTCCTCTAGGGCATCGCTGCATCGCCTCTCCAAGCATTAGCTCATCAACTGCCACCCTGATGAGGCAACAAGTGATATATGGTGACTTGCTGCCTATACCTAACGGACACAATGACACGGAATTCCTGAGTCCTTGATGTCTTATTGGTTGCATTGGTTGTCGAATCTTTCTCTATTTGTATGTATTTCATGTTTAGTTTGTCCCTATTTGTTCGGTTATTTTATCCCCGCCTAGCAAGTCCATGTTTGTCAATATCGTCTTTAGCATGTGTTTCATCTCTTACTATTAGCATCATTTTGAGCGGTTTTTAATTGCTAAGACTTTCTCCTGTGTTTGTGTTCTATTCATTAGAATTATTAATTCTAGGTCATAGGATATATAGTTATGCAAAGACCATACTAAATTTTCAAATGTCCAAATTTTATTGGAGAGAAAAATTTGTGATAATTCGATAAGAATATTGAAATGATCGAACTTTCTTCAAATTTCTTAGTCGGACTAAACATGGAACACACACTCCTAGCACCAACACACCATATCTCCTAGTCCAAGAACACCAACATCCTAAAGGATAAATAGACTTGGTGAACATGCATGCAAGGCAATAGGCTGGCCCATGCACACATGTGATTTCATTTATTTTTCATCAAATATTCGCATGTGAGAATGAAATATAAAATATCATCATATCACATGTGATCTCCTTATGGTGATATTATCAAACATTGTTATATTTATTTCCACAAAATAATAGTAGTATGACTGCATGCAATTTTGAACCCATGTAGGCCACCACTAAACCTCCGAAATCAAATAAATGTCCTTTCTGTCATCATAGTAATGTGATGCATCTGTGTTTGATCTTATTCTTTGACCACCGATGTTTAATTACAAACCATGTTAATTGTGTCCCACATTGTAATCCATAATCCTAACCATACAAGGCCCTAACTCCACATTGTCCTATTTCACACCGTGGTTAACTACAATTGACTCCATGTAACTTGCACACATAAACAAAAGAACCAGTTTTTTGGAACTAATTATCGCATCATGACCCATGTTGTCTGATTCATACAATATGAGATGAAACATAATTTCTAGGTTCACCCAATCTATCACAATTTCAACACATGGCACTGATGCTGCCAATACAGAAGTACAAACTACCTTTCATCTTGAAAAAAAATTCCAAGGACAAACATTGCAAGTTTTCGATCACACATCATCAACCTAGTCACACTCAAAACGAAACCTAGGAACACTAACATATGGGCTATTAGGATAGTCTATTAATATTTTCAGGTGACTTGTAAAAAAGCATTCTATTTTTCATAGTAGCCATGGTGTTGTGAATTAGCATGGTACTATGAATTGAACCATTCAAAGTTGCGCTCAATACTGACCTCAGAAATATATAAATTAGCTACCACATATCTATTTTTATCCAATGAACATACATTCATGGATTACTAATTCTAGCGTTCTCCATGCCACACCATCCATGGCGCGCTATTACCTCCCTATAAATACACAACAACATTGACAACGACACAAACAAACATCCATATATCGATCAACTAACAAAATAGTTCACAAGAACTTTGTGATGGCTTCCTCGTTTTCCATTCTACTCGCTGTGGTGACATTGGTGGCTCTGCTAGCTGTTGGTTCATGTGGCACCGACTTCACTGTCCATGTCGAGAAGGGCTCCTGCCCCACAAAGTTATCACTAGTCACCAACGTCGAAGTTTCTGAAGTGGAGATCAGGGAGAAGGGTTCCAACGATTTCCTAGAGTGCAAGGGATCGGGCACTAAGTGGACACTCGAAAGCAAGGAGCCTCTCAAGGGCCCCTTTGCTGTCCGCTTGACCCTCAAGAATGGTGGATACCGAGTTGATGATGCAGCCATCCCTGAAGAATGGAAGGCTGACAGTGTTTACAAGACTAAGATCCAAGTCTAAGTAAGTAGTTTTGCATGTACCACACATGCATCTACATATGCATGAGAGAGAAAGAAAGCTTGGTTGGTAATCAATAAAACATGTATTTTTTATTATTTTGTGAAGCACCAAGGGGCAAAATAATTTATAGCTATGAAGTACTCTTGTATCATATGCCCATCGGCAAAAAAAATATTATGTTGTCGATGTTTGAGGTATTCCCAATCTATAAATAATATGACACAAATATAATCTTTTAAATTTTATGTGCCATATTTTTGAGAGGAACAACTCCAGCCCATTTTATAATATAATACACTGAGACTAATATAAATGGATGCACTGACAATAATGCTAAGAAAGATTTATTTCATGGATGAAATACAAGGAAAGTGTTTGGAGCGGCCTTGAGTTGACAACGAGATGCAACATATTACAAGGTGATGAATTTGCATCACCAATTTTTCGACAAGCTTCTCGTTGTTTGTACTATTTGAAATAGTCATCAATGAATCTTAAGAAATAATATCAAGCGCTTTATAGTAACCAATTCATCTCATGTATCGATTGATGATTACCACAAATACCTTCATGGAACTCTCTCAGTGTGATCTTCAATTGATACAAAATTTGTTGGTTGATACAAGTAACCATTGAGAAAAGTGTTTTGAAAGCTCATCCCAACTCCCGTTCAGCTTCTCATCCTAATTGCACATGATGTGCTCCCCTAGGGCATCGCTGCATCGCCTCTCCAAGCGATTATCTCATCAACTGACACCCCGATGGAGCAACAAGTGATATATGGTGACTTGATACCTATCCCTAACCGGCATGATGGCACGGAGTTCCCGAGTCCTTGATCTCTTATTAGTTTCATTGGTTGTCGAATCTTTCTCTATTTGTATGTATTTCTTGTTTAGTTTGTCCCTATTTGTTCGGTTTGTTTATCATTGCCTAGCAAGTCCATGTTTGTCGATCTCGTCTTTGGCATGTGTTTCATCTCTTACTATCAGTATCATTTTTAGCAGATTTTAATTGCTAAGAGTTTCTCCTGTGTCTGTCTTCTATTTATTAGAATTATTAATCACTACCACAAAAACGGTCTTTAGTGACGGGTAAAAGACACGCATCACTAATATACCTTTAGTGACAGGTGTGTTTACAACCGTCACTAAAGACCTACCTTTAGTGATGGGTCTCAATGATGTTCGTCACTAATGAGTTGCTAAAATTCTAAAGTGATCTTTAGTGACGGGCAACATTGAGACCCGTCACTAAAGACCTAGCTTTAGTGACACATGTGAAACCCATCACCGAAGACCTATCTTTAGTGACGCGTAAATATCTAGACTCGTCACTAAAGACCTACCTTTAGTGATGCGTAAATATCTAGACTCATTACTAAACACCGATGCATACAAATTTTTTTGAAAATTTAGGCTGGCAGAAGAACACTAGCCCAAAAATTTGGGTGGACAGAAGAATCCTATTATAAAACTTTGTCTCCACTCTTCAGTCTTTACTCTCAACCATTCTATAAATTCTCTCCCTTGCTATCTCTACTTAATCTTTACCATACTCATATCGATCGAGCTCTATCAATGGTGAACGATGTCACTGCAAGATCTACTCAACGGCGACCAACATTACTTCATGCTCTCCCTAACCATGAATTCATCAGTATTAGACTGCTTCAATAAAGGGTACAGAGTTATTACAATTTCTTCACCAAATCCTATTGCTTTCACTCATATATTTTTATCGCCTCTTTATCTCCTTTATCATCGTCATCTCGCCTCCTCTATGTTGTGTCAAGGTAGAGGCCTCACTGACGATGACTGCATGGAAATCATATCGAGACAATGACAAAAATAATAGAAAGAGCGCCTCCATGACCACCTCAGATCTATTCTTCTTCTTCATCATCATCGGCTCTCCTCCTTTATTGTTTCTCAAGGTAGAAGCCTCACTAATGACCATCATACGGAAATCACATCGGAACGATGATTAAAATTATGAAAAGAGACCCTCTATATTCATCTCAGATCTAATCATTAAGTCATTTGAACTGAAAGAAACTAAACGAACCTGTATAGAACAGATCTGAAATGAAAAAAATCTATCTTTAGTGACGCGTGAACATCTTTACCCGTCACTAATGGTCACCTTTAGTGATGGGTATAGATGTCTGTGTGTCACTTAAGGTGACCTTTAGTGACGTGTGAACATCTATACCCATCACTAAAGGTACCTTTAGTGACGCATGAACATCTATATCCATCACTAAAGGTGACCATTAGTGACGGGTAAAGATGTATACCCGTCACTAAAGGTCACTATTGATAGCAAAAAATGGCATTAATGGTCAAGATTATCAAAATATCACTTTTTGGTAGTTTTACTGAAAATATATCAAGACCTAGAACAGGCGGGTCCAACCGGCCATGTAGGCCCAGTCTGACCAGCCATGTAGGCCCGGTCAGACCGGCCGTATGGGCTTGGTTAGACCGACCCAACCCGAGTCTGACTCCAAATGACTGATTTCGGGGTATTTTATCCCTAATTAATTTTGGACGACTTGGAACCCGTGTTTAACTCAGATTAGACCCTAGGAATCCATGACCCACCACTATAAATAGAGGCAAGGCCGATTCAAGGAGCCCCCAAAACCCTAGTAGATCCAATCTATTATCTACCTTGAATCACATTTACTTTCTTTGCCCTAGTTTTAGCCTAGCACGTACATCATTGCTGGTTTGTGCCATAAACCATTCGTCTGCCGTGTCATAATCATGGTAAATCCTTGTCGATATGCCCGTGAATCATCCATTTCATCCACGTAACGGATTTCTATCAATTTTATCGTTTTTTATTTGTAATTCGGTCTCCTGGCCGAATTACTTTGATCTCTTAGCATTTTTTGCAGTAATTCATCACTATCATCTCCTCCAAGGAGTTTGGTGGTGATCCATCCACAGGAAGATGGTCGCCAGAGCCGGAGGCCGACTTGTAGGAATAGTCTGTCTAACTAGAGGTCACTATTCGGTCTGACCGATCCATGTTGTGTCGTCATCTGATGCGCCGGCACACCGTGGTCCGACCGGAGGCATGAGGCTGGTCTGTCCGGGATTCATAGAGGACCCCGGAAAACCTCCGCACTGAAGGTATTTCTTTTGCGCCAGAGGTGTATTCACGTCGGAGCCCACCTTCACACCAGGGTACTCCCTGTCCCCTTTGGCCACCTCTAGTCTGACCGAAGGTTTACCCTCGGTTCGACCGGCCGAAGTATACCTTCTGTGAGCCCTTCGAAACCTAGGAGACTAGTGGCATACCTTTGGTCTGACTAGACACCCCTGGCCGGTCCGACCACTTAGTAGGCTTTGGTCCGACTGGCCTTGTTCTGGTCGTTTGGGTTCAATTAGGTTTTATTCATCTTTAGTTATTTTTCCAACACTTTGGTTAATTGAGTAATTTTATAATTATTATTATTTGATTGCCTGGAAACTACGTTATCCCCTTACCATAGTTTAAGGATTGTCAGAACATGACGTCAACGTTTAGCGACGTTTTTGGATCGTCGCACTGACCCAAGTGTGGGGGCACGTTTTCGTGTCAACATCAGCGACGGGTACACCTACAAACTCTACATCAACAGGACCCTAGTAGGGCGCCTGACTTTAATAAAATCTAGACATTATTGAATTTCCATAGAAAAACAATAATAAAAAGATGTCCACCATGCGACAACGTACATACGATCAATCATCCGTGGTTCACAGACGACATTATTACATAAGTGTAAAATTAAAAGAAACTATGAAAATAAAACTATGCGATGAACTTCTCTGCCAGTCTCACATCCATGACTAGGTCACTACTCCAGACCATTCTCCTCGTAGTACGTAGTATCTGAAGTGTTTTCCAATGGGTATGAGTACAAAAGTACTCAACAAGCCACCGAGAATGCAATAGTAATGCAGGGCAATAACAAAGGAATGATAAGGGTTTAAAGTGCGGAAAAATACATTTTCAAGTTGCAGCATTTAGTGTAGTCAAATTTAATTGTACAGAATAATAAACATGAACAATGCGATATCTTCTAACTCGAGGAGCCCAGTTGGCCCTCCTCACTCAACAGTCGTTACATGCCAAATCATCATGCATCACTCATAATAGTAAATGAACTGCGAGATGTCACGCAACCCGCCCTTGACCGTGGGCTCGGCTTTTCGAAAAGATTTAAACTCTCATCAGAGGTGTACTACTGTACCCACAAGGCACGCACTCATCCCCCACACCAAAGTGTAACGAGACGACCCATACTACGGGAAATCATGCTATAACATTAGCATGAGATGCTCCAGTCCGATAACACCCGATCTATGTTTCACCGGCACGCCAGCGCACTGGACAACGTCACACCCCCTTTTGCGCCATATCATTACAAGCCACCCGCAGGTGCTACTTGACCCATCTCCAAGTAGTGCCTCGAGTTGGAACACCCCATACCTCAGTTAGGACTTACCCACTAGACTTGTGGTTAGTACGGAAGTGTATTACAACGGATCCCGCAGACCGGTCCTTATAGTGCCCTAGGTGCGACTAACCAATGTCCTTGCTTGCACCCAGAACCCACCATGCTAACATACTAAACCATAACTCCATATCCAATAGAATTCCAGGGGTGGGAGAAATCATGGGGATCATATAATAGAAAAAAAGTATCTACGATTCATTTTTATCCTATAGTGGTTGTGTCAATACATTGGACACTATCTAATAATACTATTGTTATGGTGACAAGGAGTTTAGGCTCAATAGCATGGCTTGGGTTTGCACTTCAAGTTCGGCGGCACCTTCAACATATTGAAGTATCTTTGGGCTTGTGTGCAGCATGTCCATCGGGAGGACGGCCTTCGACCTATACACCAAGAAGAAAGGGGTATGACTGGTGGCCCCGTTGGGCTGCGTGCGGAGGCCCTAGAGAACAGCGGGCAACTCCTTCATCCAACAGCTGTCGTATTTGTGCAGAGGATCAAACACTCTTGATTTAAGCCCTTGTAGAATCATTTTGTTGGCACACTCGACCTACCCATTGGCCCGAGGGTGTGCAACTGAGGCGTATTTGACTTCAATGCATCGGTCTTCGCAGAAATCCAAAAAATCATCGGTCGTGAACTAAGTCCCCAGATCTATAAGGATCTGATTCGGGACTCCGAACCATTAGATTATGCCTTCAATGAATTCCACTGCCTTCTTGGTTGTACTGGTCTTCAATGGAATGACCTCTATTGGCGTAAAAGATTACGCTAACAGGTTTAGGAAATTAAGTGTCTAACAAACGAAGTGTTTGTTTGAGTAAACTATTCCAAGCCTCCGAAATGGATAATAACTTGAGATAGTTCGAAGTGTGTATTGAATATCTGACTATTCGATACCCTTTACAGACTGAAGAGGGGTATTTATAGACCGAATACATGGGGAAAACACTTATTTACCCTCTAATTACAACCGACTAAGAAGATACTGTTTAGTATTCTTTGTAGGGGTGAAAGAGTAAAAAGCTAATCTAATTAGTGAGAAGATAAATCTTCTGTCCTTGCTGGCAACCCCCCTTTGGGTGAAGAGGCTTTGGGAGGCTTTGTTACAGCGAAGCTTTGACGGAGGTCTCTGCTGTTTAAGGCTCCGAACCGATGGAGCCTCATTGCCTTTAGGGTCTTCAGAGAACAGAGTTCCTGACTTCGTTTCTTCTACTTGTGTTAACTTGAAAGTCCTTGGACTGTCAAAGATGAAATATTTTCTCCCAACAGTAGCCCCTCGAATACTTCTCTCCTAATTGTCTATGCAATGAAGAGGGCAGTATACGCAAGAAATAATTTCATACTTAAAATTTAGATAAGAACTTGAAAAACATTACCATTCTTAGAAGTATTTGGAAATTGAAGGCCTTTGAACCAACTTGTGCAGAGATGTTTTACCGCAATAACTTCGGAGTTGGATACTCGGCGAAGCCAATATATCCATTAGCCTTTCCAACCATTAAACTTCAGAGCCGTTGGACTCTAAAATAGAGATGTTACTTCTTGGGAAGCTAACGGTTGTTTCACCTTCGTAGATGTAACGGGCACCCAAACGGCACACTGCAACATACAATACAAGAATACACGCTATAAATACGAAGGTAAAGGTAAATTTCGGATACTTTACTAACTGCTTTCACATTTCATCCTTCTTCTCCCTGAACTCAACCTTTCAAGCTGTCCCTTTCTCCAATGGCGAAGACAAGCCACCAAGTTCTAGTTCCTACTTCAGCGTTAGCTCGGCAGCAAGCGATGGTGGAAGCAGCGGTGGCCGGGACCTTAGACAATCCTCGTCCATCTGGTCTTCATGACCTCTACCCGGTGTCTACCAAGTATACGGACCAATCGTATAGCTTGGGGGTGTCGTCGTGCTCGAAGAAATCAATTGCCGCTGCAACTGCCGGGAAGATGGACCTGTAATCAAGACTCGCAAACCTAGGAACGAAGTGATCTCAGCACCACGCACCAGAGAGGTGGTGGTGTTCGAAACATTCTTTGAATTTGGATTGGGACTCCCGATCGTGGACTTCCTCTCTAAGGTATTAAGGTTGTTCTATGTCACCTTGCCCGAGCTTTCTCCAAATGTTATTTCTCATATGGCCATCTTCGAATGGGCTATGCAGGCCGAAGGATGCGCCGAGAGGGCATAGAACTTCGTGGCTCTTCATAAAGATTCGTGGCAGCCAAAGAATTTTACCGGAGGCAAAGGAGAGAAGATGGTGATCGCCTTTGGGAGCATCAACTTTTAGCTTCGAGAAGAATTCTAGGATTGGTTTCTAGCGAAGGCCATCAATGACAGATGGTATTCAGACTGGATCCTCCGTTGGTTCTACTCCGAGGTGGGGACAGACTGTGCCTTGGCCGGATCCTTGGAGGACATTTTCTATCGGAGGGAGGTGGAGGTCCAAGCTGACCCAAGTAAACTTCAAGTCCGTCTCAGGTTGCTGCACTCTGTAAGTTGTCGCATGAGTATAAGTGACTTGGCGGAGAAGTTCATTGAACTCCAGATCCCTCCTCTAATCCACACGTAAACTTTCTGTATATCCTACAAAGTGTTTTGCACGCAGTATTGATTTTATAGAAATGACTTAATTAAAATTACATCTTATCTTTCAACTCCACGTGTGACCCTTTCTCCTGAACAAATCGTCCGAGCTACGGAGAAGGTTCTCAGAGCCCCTACTCCCGTTGAAAAGGAGCATAGGGTTATGTTGGTCGGGAGTTGGGAGCGATTCAACCAAGTGTGGAGTGTGCTCGGAGTTGAGCGCCCAAATCTCCCAGACTGGTCCACTTTGGACCAGCCTCCAAAGAAAAGGAAGGTCGAAGCAAGGCCTTCAGGATCGGTGAAGACACATGCCAAAAAGGTGGTGCAGAAGCCGAAAGCCCTCACTCCTTCGAAATCTCTAGCCTCGTCGCCGGAACAATCTAAAGATGCAGACGATGCAGACGATGCAGACATGGCGATGGCGGAGGAGTTCGAGGCCCTTCATGCTGGGGATGAAGGTTCTCGGATGGGAGATTAAGTCTCTGTTAGAGATGGTGTGGTGGTGGCACCTACCGTTGAAGGTGACCCTGAGCAGGTGGAGACTGCAAACGTCCCGTCTAGCCAGGTGAATGATCCTTCCATCGAAGAAGGCGGAGTCGAGACTGTGGATACCCAAGTCTTGTCTCCGGATGAAGTGGTAGTTGTAGTAGTCGAAGATATCTCCACAGCTATTCCTTTGGTTCAAAGTCTAGAGTATGAAGAGGAATTTGGAAAAATGTTCGAGCCCCCGAGCAGTCCAGTGCTCGTCCGGCAACAAGATGTTGGAGGTAAGCTTCAGCTGGATACCTTTTCTTCAATTTTCTATCTTCATAATTTAACAACATTATTTACCTTTGGTCCTTATAGGAATGGCTCCGGTGGAGGTAGCTCCTTCTACAGAGGTCGCGTTGGAGCCCGCTGCGGCTTCGGTGTCAACTCTGGCTATAGAACAAGTGGCTCCAACTTTGGAGGTAGCTCCAAAGGAGGTGGCAGGCCCTGGAAAAGGTAAAGGTAAAGGTTGGCCCCTGCCTACTTCTATTCCAGGGTGGACTCCGTCGGAGTCTACGGACGGAGGCCAATCTATGGAGGCCTCTGAAGGTGCTTCGTTGCACTCCAGTCCTTCTCCTGGTAATGACGATCGGAGTGCCTTGTCAAGGCTCCCTCTCCTGGCCCCCTTCCTTGAATGGAGGACAGGACTTCGGACTTTGCTGGAACCTTTGGCTCAAGCTAGTCACGAAGTTGGGGAGACTGACTTTGTCTCCATTCTTGGAGAGGCCGAAGGGTCAGAGCTTGATGCTGCTCTTGAACGGGCGGCTTACTAGATATGAAGCACCTGCAAAAATAAGTTTGGTTTGAACATAGGTGCATAATTTACTTACATTGTTCTTCTTTCTTTGCAGCAAGTGGTTCTAGCTCGAGCTGCGGATGTGTCGAATGAGCGAGAATGCAACCGTCTCAAAGAGAAGGTGACGGCCCTTCAAGGGAGTCTTATTGACTATGAGACCCGAGCTTCGAGCTTGGAAGAGATGGCGTCGGCAGAGCAGAGCGCTAGAACCAGACTAGAGACCACGAAGGAGGAGCTCGAGGTTGAGCGGGTTGTACTCTAGGCTCAGGTGGAAAAGCTCCGAGAGGAGAAGACCACTACAGGGGCTGAACTCATCAAGCTCCGAGAAGAGAAACTAAGTTTGGCGGAGGAGGGGAAGAAGTTGCTCGGACAGAAAAATGTCTTAATGACGGAGACAGCCAAACTCTCCTCTTTGATGTGCGAGCTAACTAAATCAAATAAGGCATTGGCCGTAGAAAATATAAAGTGTGAGAGTGCGGCCTCTGAGACCATGGATGCCCTTCGGGGTGTTCTGGAATACTTTGGCACTTCTTGCGCCTCGTCGTCAGCTGCAAATGACTCCCTGCTACGAAAGATGAAGATGATCTAAGCGGCAGCGAAGACAATGAAGATTGCGGGTACTAGGTATAGAGAGATCTCCAGCCAAGTAGCCACTCTTGGAGTGCTTCGTTACTACAAAGACATCGGGTTATCCATTTCACCGGAGCCTGGAGCTTCCCCCGCTAACTTTGGTGGTGACCAACTGTTGACCCCTTCACCCGACATGGTCGTAGCTTGGGAGGCTTTTCAGCCATCCTAGAGAGCTGAAGGCCGGTCATCCGTGAAGGCGTGGATCGATGAAGGTCTCCATCAAAAGGAAGCACAGGCGCAACCTTCAAGAAGCAAACCTCCTTTGGACCTAAAGGTTTAGTTCTCCTTAGGGCTCCACCTATGTAAAAAACTTATGTTTTTGTTCTCTTTTGAATGAAAAGACTTATTTGGAAATATTTTTAGGCTTCCCAACCTTTTTTGGATGAGCTCGAAGTGTTCGAAGTTAACGAAGAGATTTGCCTACAATGGGCTACCTTCGAGGCCTTAAGGCCTCACAGGCGTCCTCGATTTTCAATTCCTCGGGGAAGCCACAGAGAGGTTATACCCGAGATATGTAAAGAAGTGTTAGCTTATATTAAGGAGGAAAAGGAAGAAGTTGTTAATATAGCGTCTTCATCTTCAGAGGACATTGATTGGTCCGAAGAAGAGTGCATTGGCGAGGAGCAAGCAGAGGGAAGCCCCGAACGACTTCGGACCTGGGCCGAGCTTCAACAAGAGCAAAGGGATTTCCGTGCTTCAAAGAAGGGGAAAAGAGTTAAGCTTAAAGTTTTGAAGGCTCTGGGTTCCAGGACGAGCTATCTTCAGAACTGAGCCAACTCTAAAACCAGCTTTGGGGATTGAAGGGGTCTCCGCTTCCTCCTTGGCTTAGATACAGATTTTTCATAATGTAATATAATCCGTTGAGCAATATAAACTAGAATGCTTCGAAATTGTCTCGTTATCTCCTAGCCCCTCTTTAGGGGTGAGCACCTTCGAATTTCGATTGAAAGTGGTTATGCACAATGATCACAATGCTAGTTAAGAGTACAATTTCAATAATTTTATTTTTGGTGGCTTGGAGCCCTGATACGTTAAAGAGGAACTAAGGACTCGTAGTCCAAAATTCGAATAGATGGTCACTAGGAACCCTGAAAGTGTGGTCGCTTTGGACTCTTTTTCGGATGTGTTAGAATCCGATTATAATGGTCGCTTTGGACTCTTTTCATGGACGTTTTCAAGCTAATTGCTCGACGTCCATATCATTTGGTCTCTTTGGACTCTTTTTACGGATGCTATCAAGCCGGTGGCTCGGAATCAGCTTTTTGTGGTCTCCTTTGACTCTTTTTACGAATGCTTTCAAGCTAATTGCTCGGAATCCATAGCATTTGCTCTCTTTGTACTCTTTTTACGGATGCTTTCAAGCCGGTGGCTTGGAATCCATTTTATGTAACTTTCCCACCTTGACGGATTCTTCGAGCCGATGGCTCGAAGTCTGTAAAATTAGTTCAAATGAATAATACTTATCTCCGCAATCAGCTCCGTCCTCCTAATGCATCCACTAGGAGTAGGAATCATATTGAGAAGTAGGCATTACTTGAGCCATGAACCTTATTCATTTAGAAAGTGCTTACAAATGATTACAAGGAGCCCCTATGTGAAGTATTGCTTAAGGTGCTCCGCATGCCATGCATGTTTTAATTCTTCACCTTTTAAATTAGCTAACTTAAAAGATCTGGGGCGTCCTGAATGAAGGATGATATATGGTCCTTCCCATTTATTTACTAATTTCCTCGGAGCGATAATGCTTCACAGTACTAAATGACCCGGTTTAAGTTCATTAAGTTTAATTTTCGGATCATACCAAGTCTTCGTCTGATGTTGATACTTCGTTAGGTTAGCAACAGCTCGAAGCCTTGTTTCTTCAATTAGGTCCAACGAAGCTTGTCTTTCATTTACTTTTTCAGGTTCGATGGTGCGAAGGGATCCTCCCTTAAGCTCCATCGGCCTCATGGCTTCATCTCCAAATAGTAACCTTAAAGGGGTGAAGCCTATGGACCTTGCATGAGTGGTCCGAATGGACCACAAAATCTTCGAGAGTTCTTTGGTCCATAGCCCCTTCGGCAATACTATTATTCTTCGATTCAGGCCAGATAAAATATTACCATTAGCTCACTCTACGGCTCCGTTAGATTGAGGATGACGAACAACTGCAAAACACATTTCAATACCAAGACCTTCGCAAACTCTCTGAAGGGTTCGGTATCAAATTGAGTGCCATTGTCGATTGTCAGCTGTCGAGGTACTCCGAACCTGCAGATAATGTTTTGCTAGAAAAATTTCTCTACATTCTTGGATGTGATAACTGTGAGGGGTTCTGCTTCGACCCACTTAAAAAAATATTCAATTGCTACCACTACGAATTTTAAACTTCCTTTAGCCATTGAGAAGGGACCAATGAGATCCATACCCCACCGGGCCATTGGCCACACTGGAGCAATAACTTGAAGAGGTGTTAGTGGACGATGACTCTGTCTTCCCATCCATTGACAACCTTGGCAAGTGCGGACCAAAGTCTCCACATCAGCTACTATTGTAGGCCAATAAAGCCCCTAGTGAAGTGTTTTTCCTGCTAAGGCTCGAGGGGCAAGATGGCTACCACAAAGGCCTTTATGAATTTCTTGGAGTATATCTTGTCCTTCAGCTTGGGAAATACATCGGAGTAGGGGAGAACATACTCCGGCCTTGTATAGAATAACATTGATAATATGATAATTCCGGATTCTTAACTGCAATCTTGATAGCTTCGGGCCTTCGGGCAAATTAGCTTCGCCTTGCAATGATTCCATAATTGAACTCCGCTAGTTGGTGTTCGGTATGCAAAGGACCTCCGCGGGAGGGAGTTGTGGTACCGAAGGGGAGGCAAGCTCTTCATAAAAAGCCCCTTCCGGAATATCTATGGCTCCGGTTGCAGCTTTTGCCAAGATATCGGCTTGTGTATTGCCGGCTCTTGGGATGCTTCGAACATAAATCCTTTTAACTGCTGCTTCAATCTTGCGGATTTCTTCTAGATATTTAGCAAGTTGCGGATGCCGAACTTGGAAACTTTTATCAACGTGCCTTCCTACAATTTGGGAATCTATTTTTATAACAACTCTTGTAGCACCAAGGGCACATGCCTTGCGAAGACCTAGCAAAATTCCTTCATACTCTGCAATATTATTGGTGGACTTAAAGTTGAGCCTTGTGGATTACATTGCTTTCTGTCCTAAAGGTGAAATTATCATCGCTCTGACACCTGCTCCGGATGCTTGAAAATCTCCATCTGAGTATATGATCCATATTCCTTCACTTGATTCTTCAGGAGCCCATACTACAAATGGAGTACATTCTGCTACAAAATCAGCCAACTCATGTGACTTGATTGCAGTTCTTGCTACAAAGGAGATGCTGAAGGGTGCTAGCTTAATGGCCCATTTTCCAATTCTCCCTATAGAATCTTTTCTTCGGAGCATATCTCCCAAAGGATAAGAAGTTGGTACAATTACATTATGTGCTAGAAAATAATGCCGTAATTTCCTTGAAGCCATCACTAGAGCATAAGTGAATTTTTCCAACTCGGAGTATCAGGTTTTTGCTCCAGATAGGGCTTCTGATACAAAATATACTAGATTTTGTACCAACTTCCCATTGAAATTCATTTGTCGAACAAGGACCGCACTGACAGTAGAGCCCGTAGCTTCAAGATAGAGGAGAAGAGTTTCATCTGCAATGGGCATAGTGAGTGTTGCAAGGTTGCTGAGATAATATTTAATATCATCAAAACTCTTCTAGCACTCCGGTGTCCATGCAAAATCTTCAGACCCTTTCAAGGCTTTGAATATTGGGAGGCTCCGCTCTACGGACCTTGCCAGAAATCTGCAAAGGGCTGCGAGTCATCCAGCAAGCTTCTGAACTTGCTTCAAATTTTTTGGCGGAGCCATTCTTTGCAGTGCATTTATTTGAGTTGGGCTAGCTTCGATCCCCCTGCTCAAAACTAAATACCCTAACAATTTTCTAGATTGAGCCCCGAAGATACATTTTTTGGGGTTGAGGCGAACTCCACATGCTCTGAGGCTCTCAAAAGTTTCTGCTAAGTCTAGACTATGTTGGTTCTTTAAAGCACTCTTTATTACAATGTCATCCATATAGGCTTCGACATTACGGCCTATTTGGTGACCTAGAGCTTTAGCAATTAATCTTGAGAAGGTTGCCCCGGCATTTCTTAAGCCAAAGGGCATTCTTACATAGCAAAAGACTCCCGAAGGAGTTACAAAGCTTGTCTTGGCTTCATCTTCACATTTTAACCATATTTGATGATATCCAGAGTACGCGTCGAGGAAGCTCAAGAGCTCGGAGACAATAGTGGAGTCGACTAATTGATCAATGCGGGGCATGGGGTAGGGGTCACGTGGGCATGCTTTATTCAGGGATGTGAAGTAAATACACACGCGCCACTTGCCCGAGGCCTTTTTCTTGATGAAGACTGGGTTGGCTAACCACTCCGTATGAGCCACTTCTCTCATGATCCCGACCTTCAACAATTTTTCCACTTATGCTTTAGCAAGGTTCGCCCTCTCTATTGACAATTTGGGGAGCCCCTAGAGAACAGGTCGAACCATTGGTTTGATGAGTAGGCTGTGCTCAATGATACTTCAGTCAACTCTAGGAATGTCTTCGTCGGACCAAGCAGAGATATCCAAATTTTCTCTAACTACTTCTTCTAGCGAAGTAGCAATTTCTAGAGGCAATTCCTTGCGTGAGCACTCCTTGCATGGGCATCTTAAGGCATAAATAATAATGATACGCCATAGCTCCGAATTGATTTAACATGCCCTTCCGAAGATGACATTATAGGCATAGGGGCATCAACTACGTCGAAAATCACCTCCAACATTCTAGCCAGGAGCCCCTCTCCGAAGGCAACCTCGAGGCCTATTTCGCCGAGGGCATCGAGAGGAGGTCATGTGAAGCCTTGAAGCAGACAAGCTACGGGGAGGAGATGTTTTTGTGGGATACATAGCTGGTCGAAGGCCTGAACAAAGATAATATCCGTGGATCTTCCGCCATCAACCAGCACTCTCCAAACTTTCGTTCCTGCAATATCAGCGTTGATAGCAAAAAATGGCATCAATGATTAAGATTGTCAAAATATCAATTTTGGTAATTTGGGTCGAAAATGCACATGTCCCTGGTTAGGCCGAAGCCCTACAGGGCCGAAGGACCATTGGGCTACGGGCTACAGAAGCTTCCAGCCAGCCCACAACCTTCAGCTAGGAGGCCTTCGGAGGCCCACTCCACTGAAGCTTCGGCCCGAGGAGCAGGCTTCGACAGACCTAGCCGAAGGCCCACTTCGGGTAGAGATAGAGTTGGATCCTATTATGGCTAAGTGTTTATCTCTATGCATGAGTCAGCCGAGTCATAGCAGATTAGATTTAGAGATCAGAAGTCTAGCCACTATAAGTATAGAGGCAAAGACGGTTCAAAGGACGCCCCAACAAAATCAACCACAAAGCCCTAGCTTTGAATTGCATATACTTTATCTTTACTTTTCTGTACTCTTCATGGGTTTGCTTGGAAGCCCTCCGACAGCCACTTCAGAATAGTGGTAATCCTTGTTACTTCGCTTGTGAAGTATCTGTTAATCTACATAATAGATGGCTATCGCCTTGTTACTTCGCCTGTGAAGTATCCACTAATCTGCGTAACATATTGCTACCTTCGCCACTAGTGCAACACTTAGCAGAATTCGGTCCTCAGGCCGAATTGGTACTTTGAATCTTCTCTGTTGCAGGTTACCTACATTCGGAGCAACTCCGCCGGAGGCATTCGGAGCTAAGAGATCAGTTTCAGAGGTTGCCAGAACACCCTTCGGTGAGATCCCTGCTTCGACCGCACGTCAACACGCTTCACTAGCATGCTTCGTCACGACAGGCTTCGCCACGCTCGTACTCCGCTCCGGACAAAGCAGCACTCGCGCGTTGCATCTAAGTCATCATTCTGTATCATACTTACCGGAGACATCACACCGAACCCCCACTGTTCAGAGGTGATTGTCGCATCCAAATCCGTTTGGAGTTCATCTTCGGCTAGATCAGTCCGAACGCCGAAGGTACTCTTCGGCGGGACACTTCGCACCAGACGTCGAAGGTACCGTTTGGCGACCCCCTTCGAACCATACTTCGAATCAGTCAAGCTTCGCTCGGTTTGCCGATTTATTCTGTTTAATATATTTCGTTTGGCTAATTGGATTATTTTGTGTGATCTGATTGCCTAGAGACTCCACCCCCTTACCACGACTAAGGGTAGTTGGAATGCATCGTCGGTGCTGTGTTATGCTTAGGCTTGTCCCTAAGTATCCTCACACTTTTGGATCGTCGAACTGACACAAGTGCGGGGGCACGTTTTTGTGTCAACACACTTTTTGGTGACTCCACTGGGGAAAAGCTATGCCAACATGACGGGTACGTCTACATCGGCCGCCGGTACATCTACAATGACTACTACGTCTGCACCACCAATGGACACTATAGGAGGCGCGAATATCGACAACCGCAACATCCTAACACCCACTCTTGATGATATTCCCGCAGAAGACCGAGCAGAGATCAAGGCAAAGTTGAAGCCGCTCCAAGACATGATGCTTGGGAGCTACGTCAAGACATGCGCGGGCTTCATCAAGCATGACATCATCACCCCCGACCATGCTCGAATCTAGGTAACACCCGTATCGCCTCGTTTATCTTCTTTAGAGATTGAGCAAAAAATAGCCGCATCAGTAGATCAGGTCGTTAGAGATTCGCTAGCCAACCATTTAGATTTGGCAGTTAGCTCCCAAGTAGAGGTGACACTTAGGAGGTTCGGCTTTACTGAGGCCGTACCATCAGCCCCTATTGCTAGTATACCCCCGATAAACCATGTGTACAGTAGAACTGACGGTAGCACTAGCAAGACCGTTATGTCTCCGGCCTCAACACTCGTGGCCGAGACTAGTCATTATGCTTACAGCCAAGCTATCACCGCGTACCACTCACCACCACCACCTGCGCCGGTACCAGCCCTACCCGCGCTGCCCGCACCACATGCACAGGTGCCTGGGCTCGAACACGTCATACAGCTAGCTCGTAGGGAAGAGGCCCATGGCCGACATGCCGATATCTTGCCACGTGTCGCGCCCTCGCACGAGAGACGTGCGCAGGCAGCAGGCCAAGATGACCTAGAGAAGCGAATCCATGCACTATTTAGGGAATGCACCGGCTTCATGCCTAGGGGTCAGGCTAGGGTTTACCGGAAGCCATATCCCGACCATTTCGATACAATACCCTACCCCCATAGCTATAGAATCCCCGAATTCGCTAAGTTCGATGGAGAGGGTAGCAAAACCACACTAGAGCATGTTAGTCCATTTTTAGCACAGTGTGGAGAAGCTAGCGGGTCACACGCTCTAAAAATTAGACTATTTTCTCTCTCGCTATCCGGCACCGCTTTCACTTGGTTTTCGACGCTCCCGCCGAACTCCGTTCAGACGTGGGATGAATTGGAACAAAAATTCCATGACTACTTTTACACAGGTGAGACAGAACTTAGGCTTTCACACTTGACATCGGCTAGGCAGAAATCTAACGAGAATGTCTTTGAGTACATCAAGCATTTTAGGGATACTAGAAACCGATGTTTCAGCCTTAATATTTCAGAAAGGGATTTGGCGGAGCTAGCTTTTAATGGGTTACGTTCCGAGATTAAAGAGAGACTAGACAACCAGAACTTCTTAGAGGTTAGCCAAGTCTTGTAGCAGGCTCTGTCTAGGAAGGCCGAGCCAAAGATAAAAAGTTTATTATGACGTTTAACAAGCCTAGGGTAGAAATCCACGTCATGGAACACTCCGATGAGGAGGAGTCAGAAGAAGAGGATTCAGCCGACATGTACGCAGACGAATGGGTTTGGAATGCTAAGAGTAAACCTATCACTTGCTTTGAGTTACGACCGTCTCCCACGAAGAATCGGCCTAGCGAGGTCAAGTACTCATTTGACATAACTAAGTGTGATAAATATTTGATTTTCTCTTAAAGAACTAGCTTCTCATGTTGCCTAAAGGCCAAGTCATTCCATCTGCCGATGAGTTGAAGAAACATCCATACTGTAAGTGGCATGATTCGCATTCACATAATACTAACGACTGCAATGTTTTTTGATGGCAGGTTCAATCGGCCATAGAAGAAGGACGATTGAAAATAGACCACAATCCAAAGATGAATCTGGACAAAGATCCCTTCCCCGTCAACGCCGTCGACCTCGGCGAGAAGAAGGTGTTGATTCGGCCAGAACAGGCCGAGTCGATTAGAGGAAAGGCGGTAATTGTTGGAGAACCATGCACGCGCACACTCATACCTAAGAACCCTAAGGTGGGAGTGTGGAAACAAAACATTAGCATTCCTTTGGCTAAGGCTCGCAAGAAGCCGAAGGTAACATACAAGATGTTGTTGAACAAGCATCAAAGAAAAGCCAAGGAAGCAGGGCCCCCTCGCTAAAAAACTAAGTCAGCCGAAGGGCCCAAGGCATCCGGAGGGTGGCTTCGGACCACAGTGGCAGAGCCCTCCTCATGACGGTTTCAGACCGCAATGGCTGAACCCTCCACACGGTGAATTCGAGCCACAGTGGCCTAACACTCCGTATGGTGGCTTCAGACCTCAATGACCGAACCCCCCGTACAGCAACTTCGGACCCCAATGGCCTAAGCCCGCACCACTCTGGACGAACAGTTCGATAGGAGGCTTTGGCCCGCACTGGCCGAACGTACCTCTGGCCTAGTAGGACCCCTCACTGATATGGTCTGAGACACCGTCGACTCTGTCGAACCCACATCCGGGTAACGGATTCGGCTCACAGTGGGTGAGGCCACTGGAGCCGCCGATGCCTCCACCGTACAACTTGGCAAGGACTCCGTGGGCTCCATATGTATCACAGCCGGAGTACCCTCCACAACTTAACATTACGCCTTGTTTTCCTTCGGAGTATTATGAATGGCAGGGACAAACAGACACAGCGGAGGGAGGCATCGTCCACAAGCTGTCCGTAGTACCTCCGAGCCGGCTCGGCGAAGTTGAAGGATATGGGTGCGAAGGGGCAAAGGACAGGGAGTCCGAAGCTATCATAGTCATAGTAGGGTCTCAGGAAGTCCCAATCCCAAAGGCCCCATCGCCGAAGTCTAACAGAGGTAAGTCCCCTGCTTCGGCCGAAGCCCACACTAGAGCCTGGTCCGATCGACCGAATGAGGCCGGTCTGATTGCCGGGGTCCGCAATGAAGGCTCATCTGAATACAGAGTGCACGAGGCCGAGGTGGGCAGTACCACTTCGGCTAGAGTTGACAGGAACCAGGCAGTGGCACCTGGCACCAAGCCATAACCATCTTGGGCACCTCCAGGCATGTCCAAATCACAAAAGCGGTGTCTACAATGACTACAGGCACAGAAGATGCACGAGAAGAAGGCTGAGGATGAGCGTGATGCTATTTTGAAGAAATCCAACCTCGACCAACAAAGAGACAGGTATGGAGGATGAAGCAGGTTGAGATGACCAACCCAACTCCTAGTCCGAGCGACGATGATGACGACATGCTCAACGATGACTACTCTCCTATATCTGAGGGGCCGACACCCCAGGCAATGGCATCAACGTCGTCACGCTGCCCGCGAAGTTTGCCCTGCCAAGACGAGGCCGAGGTCGCTCAGTTGAACCTCGGCCCGCGCAATGCCATTTTTGAGAAGCCCGAGGACTCGGCTCGCCATCTGAAGCCTCTTTATGTCAGAGGTCACATTGATGGAAAGCTGATTTCCCAGATGCTTGTTGACAGTGGCGCCACTGTTAACCTAATGCCCTACTCACTGTTGAAGAAACTTGGCAGGGATGAGGATGATCTGAAGAAGACCAACTTGATGCTCAACGGTTTCAACGGCGAGAGTTCCGAGGCCAAGGGCGTGCTCTCCATGGAGTTGACAGTAGGCAGCAAGACGTTGCCAACAACATTCTTCGTCGTTGATGTACAAGGTAACTACAGCGTGCTGCTTGGGTGCGACTAGATTCACGAAAATTGCTGCATTCCTTGTACTCTGCACCAGTGCTTAATTCAGTGGGACGACGATGAAGTAGAAGTCATACATGCAGACACTTCGGCCCAAGTGGTGTTGGTCGATGTGTTAGTTGATGTTGTTCACAATAAGGTAGAGTGTCTATCAGGTAGAGATCTTTCGGATTACAATTTTGTCAGCGTGTCCGGAGGACGTTTTGTACCAATGTTTGTAAAGCTGGCTGGTGTAGCACGACTGTTTTTATATTAGTAGTCATGTCTAGCAAGAGTAATATGGATTGGCTAAAGTCTTGTGTGGAGCAATATCGGTCTACTAAAGATGGTATCGCCGAAGCCATCGAGGACTTTAGCGATGTAGTGAAATTAGGACAAGGTTTTGCGTTGTCCGATCCCTTAAAAGAAGTTGACATAGGTGATGGTAGTATCCCGAGGCTGACTTTTGTAAACCAACATTTATAGCCTGATGAAAATGCTGAAGTGATAAAGTTGCTTCTGTCGTATGTCGATTGTTTCGCATGGGAGTATAGCGAGATGCCGGGACTAAGCCGCGAGCTCGTAGAGCATCGGCTACCTATCAAGTCTAGATTTAGGCCTTATAAATAGCCTCCTCGTTGCTTTAACTTGGCCATCTATGACCAAGTTAAAGAAGAAGTAGAGCGACTACTCAAAGCTGAATTTATTAGGCCATGCAGGTACACAGAATGGGTCACTAACATTGTGCCTATAGAGAAGAAAGGGAGAAGCAATATAGGAGTGTGTATTGATTTCGGGGATCTGAACAAGGCCACTCCGGAGGACGAGTATCCAATGCCGATAGCCGACATGCTAATCAACGATGCTTCAGGACACAAGGTACTAAGTTTTCTTGATGGCAATGCTGGTTATAATCAAATCTTTATGGCCGAAGAGGATGTCTACAAGACAGCCTTTCGATGCCCTGGTTTTGTCAGTTTATTCGAGTGGGTCATTAAGACTTTTGGTTAGAAAAATGTTGGTGCCACATATCAGCGTGCTATGAACTTTATCTTTCATGACTTGATAGGAGTTATGTTAGAAGTTTACATTGACGATGTTGTAGTCAAATCGGACGCTATGGGAAACCATTTAGCCGATTTGAAAGTTGCTTTTGACAGGACGCGATAGTATGGCTTAAAAATGAACCCACTCAAATGTGCTTTTGGTGTGTCGACGGGTATGTTCTTAGGTTTCATGATTCATGAAAGAGGCATAGAGATTGATCTTAAGAGGCTTGAGAAAATTAGACATGTTACGGCGCCGACATGCAAAAAAGATGTGCAAAAGTTGCTAGGCAAAATGAATTATTTGCATCACTTTATATCTAACTTGTCTAGCAAGATTGATGCCTTTGTCCCCATACTCCGGCTAAAAAACGAGGCCGAGTTCACTTGGGGGGCAAGCTAGCAAAGCACCTTTGAGAAGATCAAGGAGTGCTTGTCATCACCGCCCGTGGTGATAGCACTGAAAGTCGAGATTCTGTTTCGGTTGTACATCGCTGCCGAAGATAGCGTGATCGTGTCCGTGCTAACCCAAGAGGTAGAAGGAAGAGAGTACATCATCACGTTCTTGAGCCACCACCTGCTGGACGCCGAGACCGGGTACGTGTTTGTGCAACGTTTGTGTTTATCACTTTACTACGCGTGTACCAAGTTGCGCCACTATCTTCTCCCTACTACATGTGTTGTCGTTTGCCAAACCGATGTTATAAAACACATGTTGCAAAAGCTAATTCTAAGTGGAAGAATCGGAAAGTGGGCTTACGCTTTGATTGAATATGATTTGGCTGATGAACCCCTAAGAGCTATGAAAGGCCAGATCGTAGCCAACTTTATAGTTGATCACTACATAGACGTCAGTTGGAGCGACAATGTTGCTTTGATTGAGGTAATGTCGTGGAAACTTTACTTTGATGGTTCAGCTTGCAAAAATGGCCAAGTTATTGGAGTGGTTCTCATATCACCTAGCGGAGCGCACTTTGAAACCTCGGCTCGTTTAGAATTTCCCTCTACCAACAACCAAGCTGAATACGAGGCTTTACTGCTAGGGCTTGAATTGTAAGAATCTATGGTTGTTAAACATGTTCATGCGTATGGTGATTCCCTGTTAGTGGTGCAATAAGTGGCTAAGAGTGCTCAATGTTTTAATGGCTTGCTAAACAACTACTTGGATAAGTGCCTGGACATAGTTGCTACTTTTGATGACTTCAAAATTTCTCATGTGTCAAGAGAGGCCAATTCGATTGCAAATGATTTGGCTCAACAAGCATCTAGTTACGAAGTCAGGAGAGGAAAATTTCCTGTATAGGAGAAGCCGATGTTTGGTCTCACTACTGAAGCCAGTGACTTCGGACAGGCGCACCCTCCGGGTCAGACCCCTCCGGCTGTCGGAGACTACCGCGCGCCGAGGTCCTAGAGTACTCCACCCAACGAAGGGTCTGGCACGCCGGAAACCGTGAGCCGAAGTCCTCGGGACGATGAGGGCTTCTGGGAGCCAAGACCCTCCGGCAGGGGGCTTCGGCCTGATGCGCTCCGCGCAGCCAGTCCATCCAGGCTTTAGCAGAAGCCAGAATGGCTCGGGGGGCACTCCGAAATAAATTTCTTAGGCATTTTTTCAGGGAGCAAGCTAGTAAAAACCTCAAAAGTCCACAAGAGCGATTGGAGAACTCCAATCATCCAATATTTGAGAGACCCTAGCCAAAGGGTTGATCGAAAAGTTCGGTGGCAAGCGTTTAAGTTTGTATTGCTAGATGATACACTATATCGCCGAACTGTTGATGGAGTATTGTTGAAGTGTTTAGACGATGAACGATCCCAAGTGGCTACGGGAGAAGTCCATGAAGTACTTTGTGGCACTCATCAGTCGGCCTAGAAAATGAGTTGGATGCTCAAAAGAGCGGGTTTTTATTGGCCAACTATGACTGAGGATTGCTTCAAGTACTATAGAGGATGTGAAGCATGTCAGAAGTTCGACAATATCCAATTAGCTCCTACTTCATTACTTAACCCTATTGTCAAGCCATGGCCGTTATGAGGTTGGGGTTTAGACTTCATCGGCCAAATTCACCCTCCTTCCTCGAAAGGGCATCGGTTCGTGTTGATGGCGACAGATTACTTCACCAAGTGGACCGAGGCCGTACCTCTCAAGAACATGACTCACACCGAGGTACTTGACTTTATCTTGAAACACATTATACATAGATTCGATATTCCTCAAACTCTTACTACAGATCAAGGTAGTTCATTTGTTTCTAAATAAGTGAGGGACTTTGCCGAATATTATGGTTTAAGTTGATAAACTTTTCGCCCTACTATGCTCAGACCAATGGTCAGGCCGAGTCTAGTAATAAAACCATGATCAAGCTCATTAGGAAGAAAATTGAAGAATTCCCTAAAAGGTGGCATGAAGTGTTCTCAGAGGCGCTATGGGCTTGTAGAATTGCAAAGCATGGTGCTACCAAAGTTAGTCCATATGAGTTGGTATATGGACAAGAGGCCGTTCTACCTGTAGAAGTAGATCTTGGCTCTTTAAGAGTGTTAAAGCAAGATGGCTTATCGGTTGACGAGTATGAGACTCTTTTGAAAGACAATCTAGAAGAAGCGACCGATAAGAGATTGAGGGCTTTAGAAGCCATAGAAATAGACAAGAGGAGAGTAGCTAAAGCCTACAATAAGAAGGTTAAACCAAAATCGTTTCAAGTAGGTGACTTGGTTTGGAAGACGATTTTGCCCATAGGCACTAAGAGTCCCAAGTTTGGTAAATGGTCACCTAGTTGGGAAGGCCCTTTCAAAATAGCCAAAATCGCTCCTGGCAATACATATGTGTTAGAATCTCTGCAAGGAGAGCAGTTTCGAAGAGCTTTGAATGGTAGATACTTGAAAAGGTATTTCCCAAGTGTGTGGAAAACAGCTTAGAAGATGTCAAAAGGCCGATATGGAAGGTATCGTCTTTAGCATGTTGTGCTTTTAGTTCACTTAGTTCACTAAAAGGTAGGGGGCATGTGTTGATAGCAAAAAATGGCATCAATTATTAAGATTGTCAAAATATCAATTTTGGTAATTTGGGCCGAAAATGCACATGTCTCGGGTTACGACGAAGCCCTACAGGGCCGAAGGACCATTGGGCTATGGGCTCCGAAAGCTTCCAGTTAGCCCATAGCCTTCGGCCAGGAGGCCTTCGGAGGCCCACTCTGCCGAAGCTTTGGCCCGAGGAGCAGGCTTCGGCGGCCCTGGATGAAGGCCCACTTCGGGTAGAGATAGAGTTGGATCCGATTCTGGCAAAGTGTTTATCTCTACGCATGAGTCAGCCGATTCATAGCAGATTTGATTTAGAGATTAGAAGTCTATCCACTTTTATTATAGAGGTGAAGCTGGTTCAGAGGACCCCCCCAACAAAATCAACCACAAAGCCCTAGCTTTGAATCGCATTTACTTTATCTTTACTTTTCTATACTCTTCGTGGGTTTGCCTGGAAGCCCTCAGACGGCCACTTCGGAATAGTGGTAATCCTTGTTACTTCGCTAGTGAAGTATCCGTTAATCTACGTAATAGATTGCTATCGCCTTGTTACTTCGCTTGTGAAGTATCCGCTAATCTGTGTAACAGATTGCTACCTTCGCCACTAGTGCAACACTTAGCAGAATTCGGTCCTTAGGCTGAATTGGTACTTCGAATCTTCTCTGTTGCAGGTTACCTATGGTCGGAGCTACTCCGATGAAGGCATTTGAAGTTGAGAGATCAGTTTTGGAGGTTGCCAGAACACCCTTCAGTGAGATACCTGCTTTGACCGCACGTCAACATGCTTCGTCAGCATGCTTCGTCACGATAGGCTTCGCCACGCTCGTACTCCGCTCCGGATGAAGCAGCACTTGTGCGTTGCGTCTAAGTCATCATTCTGTATCATACTGTACCGGAGACTTTGCATCGAACCCCCGCTGTTCGGAGGTGATTGTCGCGTCTAGATCCGTTCAGAGTTCATCTTCAGCCAGATCAGTCCGAACGCCGAAGGTACTCTTCGGTGGGACACTTCGCACCAGATGTTGAAGGTACCCTTCGATGACCCCCTTTGAACCATACTTTGAATCAGTCAGGCTTTGCTCGGTTTGCTGATTTATTCTGTTTAATATATTTCTTTCGGCTAATTGGATTATTTTGTGTGATTTGATTGCCTAGTGACTCCACCCCCCTTACCACAGCTAAGGGTAGTCAGAACGCGACGTCGATGCTGTGTTACGCTTAGGCTTGTCCCTAAGTATCCGCACACTTTTGGATCGTCGAACTGACCCAAGTACGGGGACATGTTTTCGTGTCAACAATCAGCAGTGATAACAAGGGGATTTGCATGATGAAATTTTATGCCCGTTGCATCGGCTGCAGAGAAATATATAGGAACGTGAGACCACTTGGGCATTTTAGCAGCCGACGAGGAGGTCCCAATATGCCCTACTTCATGAACATACTCCCTCCTTTGCCTTTTTGACATGCTGCTCAGGGGGTTCCTCCTCCGGAGATGGGAAGAACTACTCTTTTGCCGTGATCTTGTGTACCATCTTGCTTTGGAGGTGCCATAACACTGGCCACCAAAGGCTATCTTGGGGCTTCGAAGCTGTCTATATGTCCGACGGTCTGTACCGGCTCTAGACGTGCCTCAGGAGGGGCTCGGTCAGTAGTGCCTCGACTAGAGCTCCTTTCGAGGTACTCGCTCCTCAGGGCTAGTATAGACATACATGCATCGGTAGCATGGCTCCGATTTTCACCGTGGACACAACAGAAGAAGGCTTGGCCTCTGCTAGTCGGCTTCCCTGGCGGCCTCCAGCCGCTGACCTTGTTTCCCGGAGCTTGTGAATTCTTAGGGGGTATTTCGATGATGAGGGGGCAATATTCAAGACTTCGGAATGAGGATGTTTTGCCCTCTTCGTCTGTCATGCTGGTTGTTGAAGTGGTACCCTTGTGAAGGAGTCGAAGTCTTTACTTCAAGTTTAACTTCTTGGATGGTTGGTGAAGATGAAGTTGTCCTTCAAAGCCATCCTTCGTCCGACCTAGCATACTCCTCAAAGTAGGCCATTAACTGTGCTAATGATGAAATATGTTTTCGGTGAAGCTTGTCGAGGAGGCCTACATTTGTGACTCCTCGGGCTGGATCAACTACAGACGATGCGGACAACCCTCTTATTTGCGACTTCGTATGAGCAAAGCGCTTGAAAAATTGCCACAAAGTTTCTCCAGGTTGCTGCTTTATCTGAAAAAGACTTCCGGTAGAAATAGGGGGCACAAATGTCCCTTGGAAGTTGCTTACGAACTTCTTCCTTAATTGTTCCCAAGACCTAATTGATCCTGGTTTCAAAGACTAGAACCAACGCAGCGCAACTCCTTCGAGCGCAAGAGGGAAGCACTTCGCCATTGTGTCTTGGACCCCTCCGCTAGCCTCGATTGCTAAAGCATACGAGCGGGAAAACTCCGGTGGATCTTGCTCTCCGGCATACTTACAAAGCTTCGAAGTTCTAAACTTAGGGTCGAAACATACCTTCTGCAAGTCTGGGTGTGACAGAGATTCATCTTCAAAAGAAGCATTCTCAGTGCTTCTTAGAACCTCAGAAGCTTCGGGATAGAAGACAAGATCATCATCTTAAGGCACCTCCGGGACGACGGGGCTAGCTTGAGGACAAAGCCTGTCTGTAGCTTCCTGCCTCCACCTTGTCACTTCGGCCTGAAGACGGGCCATCTGGGTCGCTACATCATCAGGACTATCTTCATTTCTTCCAGAGGGGACCTCCAGGTCTTGAGAATAGAACAAGTTAGTTCGAAGCACAGTCGGAGCTGTAGGAGAGGCTCCGTCGATTTGAAGCATAGACGGAGTCCCGAGAGGGGCTTCTTATGTTCGAGGAAGTGTATTTGTTTCAGGAGTCTAAGGTGGGGGGACCACGGAAGGTCCTCTAACCGCGACAGTGTTTTAAGATCTCAACCCAGAGGCCTGAGAAGACCTCTGAAGGGGACTAGTGCCTAGGCTCCGTAGGAGGCATGGTTCTAGAAAAGGATTGGTAGAGAACGAAGTTTTTGTACTAGGTTCCCTACGGACGTCGCCAACTGTTGGCGTAAAAGATTAAGCTAACAGGTTTAGGAAATTAAGTGTCTGACAAACGAAGTGTTTGTCTGAGTAAACTATTCCAAGCCTCCAAAATGGATAATAACTTGATATAGTTCGAAGTGTGTATTGAATATTTGAGTATTTGATACCCTTTACAGAGTGAAGAGGGGTATTTATAGACAATACATGGGGAAAAGACATCTTTACCCTCTAATTACAACCGACTAAGAAGGTACTGTTTAGTATTCTTCGTAGGGGTAAAAGAGTAAAAAGCTAATCTAATTAGTGAGAAGATAAATCTTCTGTCCTTGCTGGCAACCCCCTTTGAGTGAAGAGGCTTCGGGAGGCTTTGTTACACCGAAGCTTTGACGGAGGTCTCTGCTATTTAAGGCTTCGAACCGATAGAGCCTTATTTCCTTTAGGGTCTTTGGAGAACAGAATTCCTGACTTTGTTTCTTCTGCTTGTGTTAACTTGAAAGTCCTTGGACTGTCGAAGATGAAATATTTTTCCCCAACAACCTCAATCCATTTGGAGAATTTGTCAATGGCCACAAAAAGACGATCATATCCTTGTGGCGCTTTCGGCAATGGCCCCACCATGTCTAGTCCCCAGCAAGCAAAAGGCCTGGAAGATGTGATGGTTTGGAGAGATTTTGCAGGGAGGTAGTGCTGATTGGCGAAGAATTGGCATCCTTTGTAGCTGCGTACCAGTTGGAGAGCATCCAAGTTGGCAGTAGGCCAATAAAATCCGGCCCAAAATGCCATGTCGACAGCGTACGGGCCCCAGCATGGTTCCCGTAGGTGCCGGCATGGATTTCCTCCAGGACCTTCTACCCTTCAGCCTTGTCGACGCACTTCAGCAAGACTTAGGTGGATGCAACTCTTTTAAACAACTCTGACCCAATTAGGACGTATTGCTTTCTACTTTTGGACAGTCGAATAGCAGCATCTTTGTCCTAGGGAAGCCTGTTGGTGAGCATGAAATGGATCATGGGTCAACGCCAATCTTCTTTTTCTTCGCCAGTAGTGATTATGGCGACTAATGCGGCTTCATCTTCTAGAGGTTGCAAGCCTTCTTCTTTGATGGATGACTTCGATAACTCCTGAAGGAACACCCCTCCAAGAACTTTTGCTCTTGATGATCCGAGCCTCGCCAGTACGTCGGCAGCTGAGTTCTTATCCTGAGGGACATGATGAAACTCTAGGCCATCGAACTTTCCTTCCATCTTGTGGATTTATTGGTAGTAAGCATCCATCTTCTCATTGACACAGGTCCAGTCCTTGTTCACTTGGTTGATCACCAACTTTGAATCTTCGAACACCAACAGCCATCGAATCTTGAGGGAGACAGCAATGTGGAGTCCATGGAGCAGAGCTTCGTATTGGGTCACATTGTTGGACGCGGCGAAGCACAGGCGGAGGACATACTTCAAATCTTCACCTTGGAGAGATTTTAGCAGCACTCTAGCACCCGCCCCCTCTAGGCTAAGGGAGCCATCAAAATGGAGGGTCCATAAGCTCTCAACGACGCTCTCCATTGGTAGCTAGTACTCGGTCCACTCGGCAACGAAGTCAGCGAGTGCTTGAAACTTGATGGCAGTCCTTGGCTTGAAGTTGATAGCATATTCCCCTAGCTCAATGGCACAGTTGGCGATCCGCCCGACAGTGTCCTGATTTCTCAGGATGTCATCGAGTGGGAACTCGGTGACCACCTCCACGAGGTGGGCTTGGAAGTAGTGCTTGAGCTTCCGAACGGTGATGAGGATGGCGTACAATAGCTTTTACACCTAGGGATATCAAACTTTCGATGGCCCAAGGACATCTGATATGAAGTAGACCAGTCGTTGAACCGGGTAGGCGAGCCCTTGCTCTAGTCGTTCAACAACAAGGGCAGTACTGACCACATGCATAGTGGCGAAGATGTAGAGGAGAAGAGACTACTCCTGTGTTGGCATAGCAAGTGTCGGTGGAAACGTAAGGAACTTCTTGAGGTCGGTGAACGCCTGGTCTGCTTCCTCGGTCTAGGAGAAGTCTTTTTTCTTCAACAGCTTGAAGAACGGCATCCCTCTCTCCCCGAGCCATGAAATAAACCGGCCTAGGGAGGTCATGAAACCGGCCATGTGCTATACATGCTTGAGATCAGTAGGCCTCGCCATGTTCAGGATTACTGGAATCTTCTCTAGGTTGGCTTCAATTCCTCGGCGGCTGATGATGAAGACGAGTAATTTTGCTGTCGGGACTCCAAATACGTATTTCTCTAGATTGAGTTTCCAGCGGAAGCTATGGAGGTTGTTCACTGTCTCTTGGAGATCTTTGATGAAGTCCTTAGGCTCCTTGGTCTTGATCACCACATCATCAACATAAGCCTCGACATTGCGACCGATCTGACTGGCTAAGCAATGCTGAACGGCTCGTTGGTACGTGGTGCCAGCATTCTTTAGCCTAAAAGCCGTGGAAGTGTAGTAGTAGGTGTCGAATGGTGTGATGAAGGTTGTCTTCTTTTGGTCTTCTTCTTTCAGGCCTATCTAATGGTATCCTGAGTATCAATCCAGGAAGCACAAGGAGGCGTTATCGGTGGTTGAATCAACAACCTGATCAATGCACGATAGCAGGAATGGATCTTTTGGGCATCGCTTGTTGAGGTCGGTGTAGTTGACGCACATTCTCCATTTTCTGCTCTTCTTCTGCACAAGGACTAGGTTAACCAACCAGTCCATTTGTTGTGCCTCCTTGATGAATCCAGCCGCCAGGAGGTGGGTGACGTCTTCCTTGATGAGATTTTTGTGGTCCTTAGTGAACCATCACATCTTCTGCTTGACCGGCGGGGCAGCCGGGTCGACGTGAAGTTCCTACTCGATCATCTCTCAGGGTATGCCTGGCATGTCGGAGGGTTGCCAAGCGAAGATGTCAGTGTTGGAGCGGAGGAAGCTGACGAGCGTGCTTTCCTATTTATGATCAATCTCGACCCCGATCAGAGCTGTCTTAGAGGGATCATCTTCTGATTACCAAATACTCTTGTACTCGGCCGGTGACGGCGTCAGCGCTGTCGGTGATGGTCCAGAACTTGAGATCTCGAGTCCGTCGATCGACGCAGTCTTGGTGTTCCTGAGTATCTCCGTCATGCAGACAGACATGTCCATGGCCTCGCATAATGCGAGGCTGTCCTGCTCGCAGGCAAGCGAGGTGGCGACATCCCCCTTCATGGAAAAGGTCCCTCCTGGTCCTGGAAACTTGAGGACCAAGTAGATGTAGTGAGGCACCACCATGAACTTGGCGAGTGAAGGTCTTCCGAGGATGGTGTGATTTGCAGTCTCGAAATCCACGATGTAGAACTTGATGTGTTCGGCTCGGTAGTTATCCCAAACACCGAACATCACGGACAGGGTGATCGTGCTAAGAGGAAGGGACGTCTTCCTGGGACAATCCTGTAAAAGGGAGTGTCGGTCTTCTGGATCAACGAGTAGTCGATGCCAAGAGCCCCTAGTGTCCCTTTGAATAGGACGTCGAGGCTGCTTCCCCCGTCGACCAGCACCCTCTTTAGGTGGACCTTCAAGATGATAGGGTCGACGACGAGCAGGAAGCGCCCGAGTTTGGGGACATCGGTCCACTAGTCCCAGCGGTCAAAGGTGATTGGAACTTCAGACCATCAGAGGTGCTTCGACATCTCAGTGTTGATGGCTTTGACGCGGTGGGTCATCAGCTTCTATTGGCACTTCGTCTCAGAGGCCACCGTGCCCCCGAATATCGTGGAGACCGTTCGGGAAGGCTCCTGGAAATCGTTCCTTCTCGAAGGATCATCGTCCTTGCTCCTAGCGTCATCAGGTCTTCTTTCATTGGTGTCCCAGTGAAGATTATCAGGTCAGCGGAATGCTCTAGCTTCTCTCACCATCTAGTTTTGTAGCTGAAAGAAATTCCAAGTAGAGTGATTGTCGTTAGGACGAATGATGTGGTGCTTATCTAGCAATTCCCGTAAGGCCACGTCATCTCAGTCTTGTGACAGAGCATCATGGTTGGAAATCTTGATTTCCTTCTCCTTCCTCTTCTTGTCTAGAAGGCGAGGCTAACCATGGTCGGTGCGATCTTTGAGGGTGGGTGATCGGCGGGCCGCAGGTGACCAGCTGGCTGCGGGCGATCGGCGATGTTCCTTCTTCTTCTTTCGATCTTGGTCAACTTCGTGTGCCTTTGGGAGCATCTGCTCCCTCTTAGTGTCTTCAGCGCTGGCGGACAGTTCGGTAACAATGATCATATGGCTAGGTGTTGATAGCAAAAAGTGGCATTAATGGTCAAAGTTGTCAAAATGTCAAAATTGGTACTTTTGGCCAAAAATTTGAAGTTTCCTAGCATAGGCCGGTTTGACCGGAGTAGGAAGTTCAGTCTGACTGAACTGGGTCCGGTCAAACCAGCCATATAGGCCCAGTCAGACCGGCCATACAGGCCTAGTTAGACTGACCCAATCTGAATGCAATTCAAATTAGCTGATTTCGGGTAAATTTTATCCCTAATCAAATTCTAATGACTTGGGTTCATTGTTTGAGTAGATTAAAGCCCAGGCATATCATGTCCAACCCCTATAAATATAGGGGCAAGGCCGATTCAATGGACCCCCCTCGAAACCATAATAGATCCAATCTATTATTTACCATGAATCGTTCTTACTTTCAATCTACTTTCGTTGCCCTAGGATGAGCCAAGTAACATCCATCTTTGTGAGTTTGCACCGTAAACTCTTTGTCCGATGTGTCGTAATCATGGTAAGCCTTGTTGATTCGCTCGTTAATCACCCATTTAATCCACGAAACATATTTTTATCATTTTATCGGTTTTTATCAGTAATTCGATCTCTTGGCTGAATTGCCTCTGATCTTTTGGTGTTTTCGTAGAGTTTTTATCTTCATCTTCTCCCCAAAAGGCTATTACACCCATCTATATTCGACAAAATGGTCATCGAAGCTGGAGGCAGATTTTCCAAGGGCTATCGGTCTAACCGACGGTGTCATCCCGGTCTAACCGGCCTGTGTCGCGCCATCATTTGATGTGCCGGCACGATGCGGTCTGACCGATGGCACGAGACTGGTCTGACCAAACTTCATGCAAAGGCCCGAGACACTTCCCACCAAACGCCGGAGCACCCTCCGGAGCCCCCTTCGGTCACCTTCGGTCTGACCGAAGGTCCCCTTTCGGTCTGACCGACCGAAGGCCAAAGAACCCCCTTCGGCCACCCTTCGCAGTTTACGCCGGAGGCCCCCCTTCAGTGACACCTTCACACCGCCGGTCCGAGCAGTGGTATACCTTCGTTATGACTAGCTCGCCATGGCCGGTATGACCGTCGTGTGCTCTTCAGTCTAACCAACCCTGACTTGGCTGGTTGGATCGCTTCTCTAAAAATTTGGTTAGTTAAATAATATTTTGGTATTGTTTAATTACCTAGCGACTCCGTTTATTTTACCTTGTCACTATCAAGGGTCATCGGAATGCGACGTCAGCGTCATGTTACGCTTAAGGTAATTCTTAGGAATCCACATGCTTTTGGATCGTCGAATCGACGTCAGTGTGTTGGCACTTTGACCTATGAATTATAGCGTCAACACTAGGATTAACCGACTCATTCATGATCATGTGGCAGAACAGTTCAGATGTCTTCCCCAAGCCATCCTAGGATGCACTTATCATGTTGGTGTCAGAGATGCTGGCGATGGCGTAACACTTCTCGGAGAATCAGCGAAGTTACTCCCGCAGGGACTCTCCTTCTCTTTGGTGAACTTGGCATAGATCATGTTGGGAGGTAGGTCTCTGCCACATCCCCCGGCAGTTGGCAATGAAGATAGCACACAGGTCATCCCAATAGTTGATGGAGCCTTCTGGGAGCGAAGCCAACCAGTTGATAGCCGAAGCAGACAACAAGATTGGGAGGTAGTTGACCATGACGTCTGGATCTCCTCCTACTGCACGAATGGTGGTGTTATGCAGTTGTAGACATTGAGACGGGTCGGTTCTACCATCATATGGAGTGATTCCAGTCAACCGGAAGTGGCGTGGCCACTCGACGTGTCGCAACTACGCGGAGAAGGTGAGAAACCCATCATGGCAAAGGTTGTAGTGGTCGGTGTGGCCTCTATTTGGGACTCCATGGTTGCGATTGTACTGATCATGACGACGCAGCTCCCCTCGCTCCCATCCTTGTTGTCGACGAAGGAGGTTGCGGGCATTGAGGTGACCGTTGTTGATCTGGCGGGCATCTCCAACGAGAAATCTTCCTCCATGCTCACTTGGATGTATGTGCTCCCGTGGCCTAGATAGCTAGGAGTGACGGCTCTGAGACAACGACGGTGGTGGACAAGAGAGAGGCAGCTCTGCTATCTATGCCGCAACAGCCTGGGTCATAGCCTAGGCCCTCTGGAGCTCAGGCGTGTCAAGAAGCGTCGCCAGAGCTCTCTTAATGGCGATGAGGTTGGCAGTAGGTGTTCGGTACATGTTGTGACCTTGAAAGGCCTATGTGTATGCAGAGGGTCCATCTTGTCGAGGGACTCCTGCTCCTTCTTCGGCCCTAGCACGCCGATTGCGTCTAGCGGAGTTCTGCCTCTGGCATTCTCGGTGATGGGCACTAGACTTGGCATCGTTAGAAGGTTCGTCCTCCGAGATAGCCCCAACGATTTCCATGACATCAACCGTGGGAGGAGCCTGGGAGGTCGGCGGAGTTGGTCGACGTTGTCAGTCATTGGTGACCGTGATGAACCATCGGCGCTGGACGATATGTCCTCTAGAGTTGGTGAAGATGACAAAGCACTTGAATTGTCGATGAAGCAGGTGTCACCGATGGCATGGGCGAAATCTTCGCCCTTAGCGAAGCAGTGATGGGAACCAATTGGTTCATGCGGTCATTGATGAAATTCAATCTTCTAAAAGTGAGCATGGTACCCTTGGCACTTTAGTGTTTAACTTGCAGATGATGACCATCGATCCGGCCAAAAGGCCACAAAATTCCTCCCCTACCTGGCACGCCAGCTGTCGCTGCATGGGAATGGCAAGCCTACAGGCGGTACCTGTAGTGTGATTTGTGTAGGTAGAAAGGAGGAGTCGCGGCTTTGGATTCGATGGTTACCCCGGTTAAAAGGGGCAAGAAAGGGGTAAAAATAATGAGGAGATGGACATGAGATAATTTTAGACACGTTCGGGCATCCCGGAGGATAACAACCCTACTTCTCTGTGTGTATGGATGAATGGGGGGTGTCAGACGATATGAGTGTTGATAGCAAAAAATGGAATTAATGGTCAAAATTATCAAAATATCGCTTTTTGATAATTTGGGCTGAAAATATGCCAAGACCTAGCAAAGGCCGGTCCAACCGGCCATGTATGCTTGGTCTGACCGGCCATCTAGGCCCAGTCTGATCGGCCCAACCCGAGTCCGACTCCAAATGGCTAATTTCGGGGTATTTTTATCTCTAATTATTTTTGGATGACTTGGAACCTGTGTCTAACTCATATTAGACACTAAGGACTCATGACCAACCTCTATAAATAGAGGCAAGGCCGATTCAAGGAGACCGCCCCCAAAAAAACCCTAATAGATCCAATCTATTATTTCCTTGAATCATACCTTTACTTTTCAATTCACTTTCTTGCCCTAGATTCAATTCAACACGTCTATCTTCGTGGGTTTGTGTTGTAAGACCTCCATCCGCCACTTCGTAAACACGGTAAGTCCTTGTCGGTTCACTCGTGAATCATTTATTTCATCCACGTAACGGATTTCTATCGTTTTATCGGTTTCTATGATAATTCAATCTCCTGGCCGAATGACTTTGATCTCTTGGTGTTTTTTGTAGTATTTTCATCCTATCTTCATCCCCCAAGAGTCTTAGATCCATATGTTACCGGCAAGATGGTCGCCGGAGTCCGGAGGGTAAACTTCAGAGGATGTCGGTCCGACCGGCGGCACCCCTCCAGTCAGACCATACTGTATTGCGCGGTCATCTGACGCGCTGGCAAGCCTCGGTCCGATCGACAATACAAGGACGGTCCGACCGACCCCTTCGTGCTGGGATGATACTTTGCACCCGAGTGTGTCACACTAGGACTCCTCCGCATCGGAGTACTACATGGTATAGCTCTGGTCCGACCGGCTTCCCCTGGCCGGTCCGATTGCTAGGACCCTCGGTTGAACCAGCCTTGTTCTGGCCGGTTTAATTATTTTTAGTTATTTTCTCACACATCGGTTAATTGAATAATTTTAGATTAATATTATTTGATTGCCTGGTGACTCCATTATTTCCTTACCACTGTTTAAGGATAGTCGGAACGTGATGTTGGCATTGTGTTACGCTTAGGGATTTACTCCTAAGTATCCGCACGCTTTTGGATCATCGGATCGGCGTCAGTGTGTTTGGCGCATTTTCGTGTCAACAATGAGTTCTCAGGTGATCTCACGTGTCGATCTCTTTTCTTCTGTCCCTCTCTCTTAGGTCCTCCGCTAATCCTTTTATATGAGAAGGACTGGGGAGTTACAGAAATTAACCATAACATTGATAGCATGTGGAAACAACCACATAACTACAAGCATAAATGTCTTCAATTGGCGCTAATGACTATCATTGAGGCGTTGGTGTTGATTGGAGATAACCGTTGGGTAGATGGCCCTAGGCTGACCATTGGCATCTCATCACTCGGACGCATCCACTCCCGAGTAGGAGGCCTGGCGGTCAGGAAGTCCTTCATGGGCTGGCCTAGCCAGCAGTCGGCGGTCCAAGTTAAACCGCTCAGTGGGGTACCCTAGATCATATCCCCGACAATAATCCTAACCATACAAGGCCCCACCTCCCTTCAACAAATTCCTAGTTAAAACCATGGTTAGCTATAATTGACTCCATGTAAGTCGCACGCATAGAACAAAGAACCGGTTTTTAGGAACTGATTATCGCATCATGACCCATGCTGTCTGAATCATGCAATGTGATATGGAACATAATTTCTAGGTTCACCCAATCTATCACTATTTTAACTCATGGCACATATGCTGCCACTAGAGATGTACAAAGTCCCTTTCATCTTGAAAAAAAATTCTAGGGACAAACATTGCAAGTTTTCAATCAGACATCATCAACCTAGTCACATTCAAAACGAAACATAGGAACACTAACATAAGGGCTATTAGGATAGTCTATTAATATTTTCAAGTGACCATTAAAAAAGCATTCCTTTTTTCTTGGTAGCCACGGTGTTGTGAATTAGCATGGTACTACGAATTGAACCATTAAATGTAGTGTTTAATACTAACATCATAATATTTAAATTAGATAGCACACATCTATTTTTATCCAGTGAACATTCATTCATGGATGACTAAGTCTAGCGTTCTCCATGCCACACCGCATGTGGCTCTATTGCCTCCCTATAAGTAAACAACAATATTGACATCGACTCAAACAAGCATCCATCTATCGATCAACTAGCAAAATAGGTCACAAGAACTTTGTGATGGCTTCCTCGTTTTCCATTCTACTCGCTGCGGTGACATTGGTGGCTCTGCTAGCTGTTGGTTCATGTGGAAGCGAATTCACCGTCCATGTCGAGAAGGGCTCCTGCCCCACAAAGTTATCACTAGTCACCAACGTCGAAGTTTCTGAAGTGGAGATTAGGGAGAAGGGTTCCAACGATTTCCTAGAGTGCAAGGGGTCTGGAACCAAGTGGACAATCGAAAGTAAGGAGACTCTCAAGGGCCCCTTTGCTGTCCGCTTGACCCTCAAGAATGGTGGATACCGAGTTGACGACGCAGCCATTCCTGAAGAATGGAAGGCTGATAGTGTCTACAAGACTAAGATCCAAGTCTAAGTAAATAGAAATGCATGCACCACACATGCATCTACATATGCATGACAGAGAAAGAGAGCTTGGATGGTAATGAATAAAACATGTAATTTTTAATTTTTTGTGAAGCACAAAGGGGCAAAATAATTTAAAGTTATGGCCTACTCTTGTATCCTATGCCCATCGGCAAAAAAAATTATTAAGTCTCCTTCCAACAATGTGTTCACCACAATTTATCTTTCCATCCTGTGTGTTTTATTATTTTAGCAACCAAACCAACTATAAATTCAAAATCTCATATGTAATTGAATCGTTGATCCTGGTTTTTTTATATTCCTTCTGGAATGAAATGAGAATATTTATTTGTTGTCGATGCTTGAGGTATGCCTAATCTATAAATGATATGACTTAAAATATAATATTTTCAATTTTGATGTGCCATATTTTTGAGAGGAAAAACTCCTGTCCATTTTATAAAATAATCCACTGATGACTCCTCCCGCTTATAAATAGGCGGGCACCGGATTAAATTGTCATTCTTTCATTTCACGCAACCCTAACAATAACTCCCGCTGCCACCGTCACCTTTGTCATGCTACTCATCGCTACGTCGTTGCTCCTGGCCACATGCACCGTCGGCCGTGGCGCATATGGCCGAGCTACTCACCGCCACCTTGGTTGCATTATCCTCGTCCTCCTCCTAAGGTCATCATCCTCCTTCTTTTCCCCATCCACATGCACCTTCTGTTGTTGCTAACTTTGTTTTAATTTTATTATTACAGGGTAACCTGACCTACTACTTTTAGCCAATTTCTTCGAGATAAATTATGGTCTTAGCCAATTTCTTAGAGATAACACACTCAAAGTTGGCATGACCATTCACCCTGGTGCTCCTACTGGCCATTGTGTGTCCTACTACCCATGGCCGGTGGTACTCCTGATACTACCCACGGGGCTTCTGCTCAAGCTTCCCATGAGATAACGAGTTAGAAGTTAATATATGTGATACAAATTTGATAATGAATCTTCTGTGTTGAATTATCTATGATGTGTTTTTATTGTTGCATATGTTAATTGGCTGCCAAATCCATGATACAGCCTAAAAATTATTATTTTTTTAGAAATGACCATAATATTAGTGACAGATGATAACAATCACCCGTCACTAAGGAATACATTAGTGACGGGTGACAATCCTCACCGTCACTGAATAACACATTAGTGATGGGTGACAACTGTCAACCGTCACAAAAGAGCCATAACAGGTGAGCCCATAGTAGTGAGGTTGACCCTTTAGTGATGGGTATTTACCCATCACTATTTATGTCACATTATTGACGCGATACGAGTGACGGGGGACATGCCCATCACTAATGTACGTTATGACCTATCACTAATGATGAGATAGTCTTTTCAATTTTGATGTGCCATATTTTTGAGAGGAACAACTCTGGTCCATTTTATAAAATAATCCACTGACATTAATATAGAAGGAAGTACTAATAATAAAGCTAACAAGGATTTATTTCATTGATGTAATACAAGGCAAGTCCTTGGAGTACCCTTGAATTGACAATGGGATGCAACATATTGCAAGGTGATCAATGTGCATCACCAATTCTTCGACAAACTTCTCATTGTTTGTACTATTTAAAATAGTCATCAATGAAACTTAAGAAATAACATCTAACCCTTTATAGTAACCAATTCATCTCATGCACCGATTGATGAGTGCCACAAATACCTTCATGGAACTCTCTCAATGCGATCTTTGATTGATACGAAATTAGATGGTTGATACAAGTAATTATTCAGCAAAGTGTTTTGAAAGCTCATCCCAACTCCCGTTCAGATCCTCATCCTCATTGCACATAAGGAAATTTGTAAAAATGCCATTACAATTTTCTGTAATTTGAAAAATGCCACTTTCATTGATTGTGGTAGGCCCCATCTGTCAGTAAAACAACGATAGCATATTTCAAAACTGTGAAAATTGTAATGGCAATGAAAAGTTTGGCCCTTGCACATAATATGCTCATATAGGGCATCACTGTGTCACCTCTCCAAGCGATTAGCTATCATCAACAGCCACACCGATGGGGCAACATGCAATGGTGACTTTCTGCCTATCCCTAAATGACACATTGACACGGAATTCTAGAGTCCTTGATCTCGTATTGGTTGGTTGTCAAATTTCCCTCTGTTTGCATGTATTTCTTATTTAGTCTATCCATATTTGTTCGGTTTGTCTGTCCCTGCCTAGCGAGTCCATGTTTATTGATCTCCTCTTTGGCATGTGTTTAATTTCTTACTGTCAGCATCATTTTGAGCGGTTTTTAATAGCTAAGACTTTCTCTCGTGTTTGTCTGATATTCATTAGAATTATTAATTCTAGATCATAGGATATATTGTTATGCAATGTGGTATGTGTAGATTTTTGTGAATAAAATAGCAAAATTCATGTCATGAGCAAAGACCATACTGAATTTTCAAATGTCCAAATTTTAGATGGGAGAAATATTTGGTATAATTTGTTAAGCAAATTGAAATGATCGAACTTTCTTCAAACATAAATAACTAGATCAAATTTCTTAGTCGGACTAAACGTGGAACGGACACTCCTAACACCAACACACCATACCTCCTAGTCCAAGAATTCCAACATCCTAATGCATGAATAGACTTGGTGAACATGCATGCAAGGCAATTGGTTGGCACATGCGCACATGTGATTTCATTTATTTTTCATCAAATATTTGCATGTGAGAATGATATCTAAAATACCATCATATCACATGTGATCTCCTTATGGTGCTATTATCTAACATTGTTATATTTAATTCCACAAAATAATAGTAGTATGAGTGCATGCAACTTTGAACCTGTGTAGTCCACTACCAAACATCTGACATCAAATAAATGTCCTTTGTGTCGTCATAGTAATGTGATGCATCTGTCTTTGACCATCGCGGATTATTTTCAAACCATGTTAATTGTGTCCAACATTGTCATCCATAATCCTAACCATACAAGGCCCCAACTCCCCTCGACAAAGTCCTAGTTCACATCGTGGTTAACTATAACTGACTCCATTAAACTCGCATGCATAGACCAAAGAACTGATTTTTAGGAACTGGTTATCGCATCATGACCCATGTTGTCTGAATCATACAATATGAGATGGAACATAATTTCTAGATTAACCCAATCTATCACTATTTCAACAATTGGCACTGATGCTGCCAATAGAGAACTACAAACTCCCTTTCATCCCGCAAAAAAATTCTAGGAACAAACATTGCAAGTTTTCCATCGCACATCATCAGCCTAGTCACACTCAAAACGAAACATGGGAACACTAACATAAGGGCTATTAGGATAGTCTATTATTATTTACAAGTGACCGGTCAAAAAGCATTCCTATTTTCTTGGTAGCCATGGTGTTGTGAATTAGCATGGTACTACGAATTGAACCATTGAAAGTTGCACTCAATACTGACCTCAAAAATATATAAATTAGCTAGTACACATCTATTTTTATCCAATGAACATTCATTCATGGATGACTAAGTCTAGCATTCTCCATGCCACACCACCCATGGATGTATTGCATGCTTATAAATACACAACAACACTGGCATTGACACAAACAAGAATCCATCTATCGATCAACATACAAAATAGGTCACAAGAACATTGTGATGGCTTCCTCATTTTCCATTCTACTCGTTGCGGTGACATTGGTGGCTTTGCTAGCTGTTGGTTCATGTGGCACCGACTTCACCGTCCATGTCGAAAAGGGCTCCTGCCCCACAAAGTTATCACTAGTCACCAACGTCGAAGTTTCTGAAGTGGAGATCAGGGAGAAGGGTTCCAACGATTTCCTTGAGTGCAAGGGATCGGGCACCAAGTGGACACTCGAAAGCAAGGAGCCTCTCAAGGGCCCCTTTGCTGTCCGCTTGACCCTCAAGAATGGTGGATACCGAGTTGATGACGCAGCCATCCCTGAAGAATGGAAGGCTGACAGTGTCTACAAGACTAAGATCGAAGTCTAAGTAAATAGTAATGCATGCACCACACATGCATCTACATAAGCATGAGAGAGAAAGAGAGCTTTGTTGGTAACAAATAAAACATGTAATTTTTATTGTTTTGTGAAGCACCAAGGGGCAAAATAATTTATAACTATGGCCTACTAATGTATCCTATGTCCATCGGCAAAAAAAATTATTAAGTATCCTTTCGGCAATGTGTTCTCCACAATTTATCTTTCTATCATGTGTGCTTTATTATGTTAGCAACCAAGCCAAATATAAATTCAAAATCTCATGTGCAATTGAATTGTTGATCCTGGCTTTTTTCATATTCCTTCTCATATGAAATACAAGGCAAGTCCTTGGAACTGTATTGAATTGACAATGGGATGCAACATATTGCAAGGTGATGAATATGCATCACCAATTTTTCGACAAGATTCTCGATGTCTGTACTATTTGAAATAGTCATCAATGAAGCTTAATAAATAACATCAAACCCTTTATAGTAACCAATTCATCTCATGCATCGATTGAGGATTGCCACAAATACCTTTAAGGAACTCTCTCAATGTGATCTTCGAGTTATATGAAATTAGTTGGTTGATACAAGTAATCGTTGAGAAAAGTGTTTTGAATGCTCGTCCCAACTCCTGTTCAGCTCCTAATCCTCATTGCACATGATCTGTTCCTCTAGGGCATCGTTGTGTCGCCTCTCCAAGCGATTAGCTTGCATCAACTGCCACCCTGATGGGGTAACATGCGATATATGGTGACTTCCTACTTATCCCTAACCGACACGATGACATGGAGTTCTTGAGTCCTTGATCTCTTATTGGCTGGTTGTCGAATCTTCCTCTATTTGCATGTATTTCCTATTTAGTTTGTCCCTATTTGTTCGGTTTGTTTATCCCAGCCTAGCGAGTCCATGTTTGTTGATCTCCTCTTTGGCATGTGTTTCATCTCTTACTATCAGCATCATTTTGAGCGGTTTTTAATTGCTAAGACTTTCTCTCGTGTTTGTCTTCTATTCATTAGGATTATTAATTCTAGGTCATAGGATATATTGTTATGCAATGTGCTATGTGTAGATTTTTTGTGAATAAAATAGCAAATTCAAGTCATGAGCAAAGACCATACTGAATTTTCAAATGTCCAAATTTTAGATGGGAGAAATATTTGCTATAATTCGATAAGCAAATTGAAATGATCAAACTTTCTTCAAACAAAAATAACTAGATCAAATTTCTCAGTCGGACTAAATGTGGAACGCACACTCCTAACACCAACACACCATACCTCCTAGTCCAAGAACGCCAACATCCTAATGCATGAATAGATTCGGTGAACATGAATGGAGGGCAATAGGTTGGCCCATGCGGACATGTGATTTCATTTATGCTTCATCAAATATTCGCATATGAAAATGAAATATAAAATACCATCTGTTGACAGTAGAAAATGGCATTAATGGATGTGATTGTCAAGATATTAAAGATTGGTAATTTTGGGCCAAAACTATGTAATTCCTGGCACAGGCCGAAGCCCTAAACTGCTGAAGGCCCATCCGCATGGGGCTTCGGTTGCCCCTTCAGAGGCCTGCTTTCTAGGCCAGCTTCGTCCCAAAGGGCCCCTTCGGTGACCTACTTTGCCGATAGGATTCGGCCCAAAGGGCCTACTTCGGTAGGCCTACTGAAGGCCCACTTCAGGTAGGACTGAGGGGTGAATCTGTTAAGGTTTCAGGTTGTTTTGATCCCTAATAAAATCTTATCTGTTTTAGGCTGAATCCTAATCAGGTTAAAGATAGAGTTGTAGCCAAGTGCATCAAGACTAGACCCTATAAATATAGGGGTGAGGCTGATTCAACCCTAGTTTTGAATCGTACCTTTACTTTTCATCTACTTTTGCGCCTTAGTTCAGTCCATCTTCGTGGGTTTGCGCTGGAAGCCCTCCGTGCATCACTTCATAACTGTGGTAAGTCCTTGTTGATTTGCTTGTGAATCATCCGTTAATCTACATAACAGATTGCTATCGCCTTGTTGGCTCGCTTGTGAACCATCCATTAATCTACGTAATACATTGCTACCCTCCGGTTCGTTTGTGTTCCTATCACTATACTTGGTAATTCGATCTCCAGGCTGAATTGGCACTTGATCTTTGTGTTTTTGCAGAGTTTACATTAGGAGCTCCTTCGCCAAGGCTTTTCACTCCAATTTAACCTCATAAAGGAAATCTCCGGAGCTAGGAGTTTAGTTTTGGAGGTCGTCGGGTTCACCTCCGGCAAACCTTCGGTTCGGTAAAAGTCGTGCCGGGCTCGTCACGCTGTTTTCGGTCTAGGCAGCTTTGCGTACCGGAGTTACTTCGTGTGTTAGAGCATCTTCATGCCTCGTGCCAGAGTCACTTTGCATCGGAGCTACCTCGACATGCCAGAGGCTTTGTGCCAGAACACTTCTCATCGGATCTCGACGCGCCAGTGGGTTCACGCCGAACCCTGTCGTTCGGAGGTGATTTCTCATTGGGATCTGTCCAGAGCCCTTCTTCGGTCAGATCGATTTGAACGTCGAAGGTTACTTTCGGTGCATACTTCGCACTAGACGCTAAAGGCCTCCCTTAGGTGACCCTTCGCAAGGAATACTTTGAACCAATAAGGCTTCGTTCGGCCGATTGAGTTATTTTATCTACACACTTTGGCTAATTGGATTATTTGTGTACAATCTGATTGCCTGGAAACTCCACCCCCTTGCCCCTATTAAGGGTAGTCATAACGCGATGTCAGCGTTGTATTACGCTTAGGCTTGTCCCTAAGTATCCGTGTGTTTTTGGATCATTGAACTGGCCCAAGTGCGGGGGCACGTTTTTGTGTCAACACAGTTTTTGGTGACTCCACTGGAGAAAAATGCCAACAAGACGAGTACATCCACATCGGTTGCAAGTACCTCTACAAAGACTACTATGTCTACAGCATCGATGAGTATAACGGGGGGCATAGAGATCAACAACCGCAACATCATGGCGCCCACCCTTGCATATATCCCCGAGGAAGGTCGGGCTGAGATCAAGGAAAAAATGAAAGAACTTTAAGATCACATGCCCGGTATGTAACGCCCAGATTTAATAAAACCTGGATTTTATTGAAATTCCATAGAAAATCAATAAAACAAGATATTCATCACACGACTGCGTCATCGATGGTGTCGTGCTGGCTATCGGCATCGAGTATGGCCTCCGTGTGAAGATCGTCCATCGTCTCAAGTAGACGCGTGGTGCGGACGATGGCGGAGTTGCGCTGGGAGAAGGTGTTGACGTAGACGCTGTGATGACTCCCTGGGGTGCGCATGGGCATGAAGCGGTAGGCAGTGTCGTAGAGCTGTCCATCGTAGACCATCCGAAGCTTGGAGAGGGCCTGAAGTGTGGCGCGCTGGCTGGCTACCAAGAAAGTAGGTCCTCCGACTCCGTGGGTGTAGAAGGCTGGCTGCGTGCTGGAGGGGCGGATGATGATGGTGACCTCGCAGTATCCCTCGTTCGCATTGGTGAAGATCCCGTGTAACGCAGGCTCGTGCTCGAATCCGAGGAAGTCCATGAGCATGCAGAGCTCGCGAACGAAGCCGCCCTCGTCGCGAAGAGTACCACTCATGGTGTGAACCGGCATCTACAAAAAGAGAGAAATTTTTGGTAAAAATTTTGGAAGACGAGATAGTAAGTAGTTTCTAAAAATACAATTAATATAAATCCTAGGGTCAGGTCTATTTGGCTTCCTACAGTCAAGTCATCTCTGATACCATCTTGTAATGCCCATATTTAATAAAACCTGGACTTTATTGAAATTCCATAGAAAATCAATAAAACAAGACGTTCATCACATGACTGCGTACAATACACCAATCATTCATGGTTCGTAGACCATATTATTACAAAAGTGTTGAATCAAAGAGAAACTAATAAAATAAAACTCCTAGATGAACGCCTCCTTCCAGTCTCGCCTTGACTGGGTTGCTACTCCAGACCTTCATCCTCCTTGTAGTAGACGACCTCTAGTGGTGTAAGTCAATGCGGGTGAGTACAATCATACTCAGCAAGCCACCGAATGTAAATATAATGCAAAGTAATAACAAGGAAGGTAGTGGCTACTTTTGCGGAAAAGCATATTTTGTAAAGCATTTAATTAAAGCAGGGTATTAGTACAGAAAATTAAACATGTGTAATGCATCATCTTCTAACTTGAGGGGTACAGTCAGCCTACCCTCGCTCAACAGTCCTTACATGCCATGAATCACACGATTATTCACACAAAAGTGAACTAACTGCGAGAAGTCACGCAACCCGCCCTTGACCCTGGGCACGACTTTTTGAAAAGATTATACTCTGATCAGAGGTGTAAGACTGTACCCACAAGGCATGCACTCATCCACGCACACCAAAGTGTACGAGATGACCCATACCACGGGAAATCGTGCCAAATCCTTTAGCATGGAACACACCAATTCGATAACACCCTCTTATGGGTTTCATATGGTGCCCCGACGCGTCGGGCCAACACCATACCCCCCCTTGAGCCTCATCGGTACAAGTCACCCACTAGTTGCCCCTTGCCCCCTCCACTATGGTGCTTCAAGTTGGTACGATCCATACCTCCAGTTAGGACTTACCCATTAGACTTGTGGTTAGTACAGAACTGCTTTGCAACAGATCCCGTAGACCGGTCCTTATAGTGCCCTGGGTGCGAGCAACCAATGCCCTAGCTTGCACCTAGAACCCACCATACTTATAACATATCTAACTCCAACAGAATCCAGAGACGAGAATAACAGGGGAAACCATATATTAGAATCCAACTATCTACGACTCGTTCTTTTATCCTATAGCAGTTGTGTCAGTACATTGGAAACTAGCTAATATAATATTGTAAGAGTGACAAGGAGTTTAGGCTCAATAAGCATGGCTTGGGTTTACACACAAGGACGGGGATCTAATAAATATAATTTAGGGCTTGGTATTAGACTAATGCAATTATATCCTATGTATTATAGAGATATTTAAATAAAACATGGGCACAATTATGATCAAAATAGGGGTCGTGACTTGCCTTGATTAGCAAAGGGTGAAGGTGTAACCTCGGGGTAGAACTCTGGATCCTCAATGGTGTCGTAGTCTTCTTGATACGGAAAATAAATACGACATTCAATAAACAATCCAACATCACAAAATATAAACATACAAATTTTTTGGTTTAAACAAGGGGAATAAAGCCTTAAATATTCTGAAGTCATGTCCTAAATTTTAAGGATTAATTTTTAAGGGATTTTCTGAAATATTTAATGAAATATGAATTTATTCCTAAAGGGGTTTTTATTTTATTATTTAATAAGAATATATTATGCAAAATAAACATACGGTTTTTATGGCGTAATAGAGTAGAGAATAAAAAGACAGATTTAACAAAATTTGAATGGTGAAATTTGGAGTTAAATTGAGCAAGTTATGGATTTTTGAAGTTTAAATAATTTTCTGGAATTTTATTTAAACTGAAAATGGGTTCTGGTCCACGGTGAACCAGGCCCACCATAGACCCACGTACTGTGTGCGTGGTCTGGCCCATTCTGGACCGTTGGATCCAGATCCAATGGTTCGCGGAGAGGCGGGGGCGTTAAGTCACGATCAACGGCCCACAGCGCCCGATACCCCCTTTGACCAGATGGACGCTTGGGATTAAATCCTTGCCATCCGATCACGATCGTGCGGCCAGGAATGAATCCGGCACGGCATGCGTCGGGAGGGGTAAAGTACTCTTCTTCCCCGACTCCGGCGACGGCGAGGGCTACACGGCCTAGCTAGGGCTAGAAATGGGTTCCGGAGATCATGGGGGACATGGGCGTACCGGCGAAGGTAGCGACAGCGAGTTGGCGGCGACCGGCGATGGAGAGGGGCAATGAAGCTCCTCGGGTTCGACGACGGCGATGGTCTCCGGTGGTCTTCACGGCCAATGAAGGTGAGGCCGGGGACGGGTGGTCGACGGTGGTTCCGAAGGTGTCGACAGCGAGGGCGGCGGTGGCTCGAGGCATCGGCGACCGGAGGTGGAGCAGATCAAATGGACAAAAAATGGGCGTCGACACTCTGGAGTGTGATGGCTTGGGCTACGGGGGTGTGAGCGGAGTGCGGCGAGGGGGAGGGTTTAAATAGGGGGCTCGCCGGCATCGAGTATGGAAGGGTGATGGTGGGAATCCGAGGGGATTCCATGCTTACGCCAGCGAGCTTCCATGCGCTTGGCTAGGCTTCCATATGGGCGAAACCGCGTCGGATTTAGATGAAAGGTGATCGCCGGCGGAATGCAAGCAGGAATCGGGCATCAACACGACAAGGGGGAGCTGGCAGTGGCGCTAGATGGGAAGGGGGCGCTTGAAATGGAAAGGGGGATCCCCTTCCATCGGAGACGAAGGTCCCGACAGGTGGCCCCCACCTGTCGGTGGGCAAATGAAAAAGGAAAGGGCCTATAGATGGGCCTGGGCGGTCAGAGAGAGAGGGATGCGGGTGTGCGGCTGACGGGTGGGGCCAAGGTGACGTGGGCGCAGAGGAGGAGGGGGCGTGCGCCGACAGGAGGACCCCACATGGTAGTGTCATGCGGCTGGACTGGGCTGGGCCGAGGGTGAATTGGGGGTTGTGGCCCAACAGGATTTAAAATGTATTTTCTATTTAAATTAATTCTAGAAATTCCTTTATTTGTTTAGAGCTTGAAACACTGTTGCTAAAATTTTGTAAAAATTCCTAAAAATATTTCTTGGCCTCTAGATTCCATCATAAATTTATCAGGTTCAAATTTGAAGTATTTCCCCTTGTTTTGCTTTACTTGTGTTCTTTTAGACTTTTCTCTAATTAAATAATTCTTTTTTAATTGCTGAAACTTTTTTCCCTCATTTTATTTTATTTTGAATTTCTGGGATGTTACAATCCTATCCCCCTTACAGAGAATCTCATCCTCGAGATTCGGATTAATCCTCGAATAACTCTAGGTGTTGTGCTTTTAGTTCCTCTTCCTTTTCCCTTGTGGCTTCCTCTACTAGATGATTACTCCACTGGACCTTGCAAAAGCGAATGACCTGACTTCTGGTTATCCTTTTCTTGACTTCTAAGATTCTAACAGGCTTCTCAATGTAGGTCAGATCCTCTTGGACATTCAACTACTAGAGGTCAACCTGCTCTGTCGGAACTCAAAGACACTTCTTTAGCTGTGTTACGTGAAACACATCATGTACCCCAGCCAATGATGGTGGTAGCTCTAACTGGTAGGCGACCTCGCCTTGATGTCGGATGATCGGGAAGGGTCCAACGTATCGAGGTGCTAACTTCCCTCTCATGTTAAACCTTTGGGTGCCATGGAGGGGAGTAACTCGGAGGTAGACATGATCTCCTTCTTCAAAGGCTAGATCCTGGCGGCGATTATCCGCATAGCTCTTCTGTCGGGACTGGGTGGTCTTTAGTCTGTCTCGGATGATCCTTACTTTCTCTTCAGCTTCCCAAAGAACATCCGTACCAAAAACTTGGGATTCCTTGGTCTGATCCTAAAGAAAAGGTGTTCTGCACTTGTGCCCATATAAGGCTTCAAATGGGGACATCTAAAGGCTGGCTTGATAGCTATTATTGTACGAGAACTCGGCGTACGGTAAACTCTTATCCCATGTTCCTCCAAAATCTAGGGCACATGCCCTAAGCATATCCTCTAATATCTGATTTACCCTTTCAGTCTGTCCATCCGTTTGGGGTGGTAGGCTGTGCTAAAGTTCAGTCTCGTCCCTATTTCCTCTTGAAGGTTTTTCCAGAACCGAGACGTGAACTGACTCCCTCTATCGGAGACTATCTTCTTAGGCACTCCATGGAGGAACACTATGTGGGCCATGTACAACTCTGCCAGTTTAGGGCCACTATAGATCATCTTGACGGCTATGAAGTGAGCTACTTTCGTAAGCCGATCGATGATTACCCATATGGAGTCATATCCGTCTTGGGTCTTTGGGAGTCCAGTGATGAAATCCATACCGATCTCTTTCCATTTCCATTTGGGCACCCTGAGGAGCTGCAACAATCCTGCTAGCCTTTGATTCTCTGCCTTTACTCACCGGCAGGTGTCACATTTTGCTACGAACTGGGCAATCTCCTTCTTCATACTGACCCGCCAATATCTCTCTTTCAAATCCTGGTACATCTTTGTACTTCCGAGGTGAATGGAGTACAAAGTGTCATGGGCCTCTCTTAGAATAAGGGTCTTTATCTCTGGTTTATCGGGCACACATATCCTGGTTCCAAACCATACAGTGTCGTTCTCGTCTTCTGAGAGCCCTGGGCCTTGCCTTGCCCCATGTTCTTCTTGATTGCTGCTATATCTAGGTCTTCTAACTGAGCTTCACGGATTTGATCGAATAGGACTGGTCTGGCCTCAAGGGTGGCTAAATAGGCACCCATGGTTAACCCGAGGTTTAACCTCTCGATCTCCTTATACAGCAAAGGCGTGTGATCCTGAACCATGATGGAGGTACAATATCCTTTATGACATAACGCATCAGTCACCATGTTTGCTTTGTCGGGATTGTAATGAATGCCTAAGTCATAGTCCTTTATCAATTCTAGACATCGCCTTTGCCTAAGGTTGAGATCCGGCTACGTGAAGATATACTTCAAACTCTTGTGGTCCGTGAAGACTTCACAATGGTTTCCAACAAGGCAGTGTCTCCATATCTTCAGAGCGTGCACTACGGCAACCAATTCTAGGTCATGGGTGGGGTAGTTCAGCTTGTGTGTCCCCAATTGCTAGGAGGCATACGAGACAACATTTCCATCCTGCATAAGAACACAACCCAAACCCTGATGAGATGCGTCGCAGTTGACATGAAAGTCTTTCCTTATATCTGGTAGAGTCAATATTGGTGCAAACACCAATCGCAACCTGAGGGTCTGAAAACTTTCCTCGCATTCTGGAGTCCATTCAAACTTTTCTCCTTTCTGCAGCAACTTGGTCATGGGCTTCGCTATCTTGGAGAAATTCTCAATGAACTGTTGCTAGTAGCCTGCTAATCCCAGAAAACTTCGTATCTCCGATACGTTGGTGGGTGGCAGCCAATCTGTAACTGCTTCCACAGTGGCAGGGTCTACAGCGATGCCTTGGGCTAAGATAATGTTCCCTAGGAACATTACTTCCACCGTCCAGAACTTGCACTTGCTGTACTTGGCGTATAACTGATGTTCCTTGAGTTTTCCTAGGGTCAACCAGATGTGAGTTTCATGATCTTATCTGCTCTTGGAATAGATGAGGATATCATCTATGAACACCACGATAAACTTATCCAGATATTCCATGAACACTTTGTTCATCATATTCATGAAGAAGGTCGGGGCGTTGGTTAATCCAAAGGACATGACAGTGCACTCGTATAGTCCATAGCGGGAGGTGAATGCCGTCTTAGGTATGTCTTCCTCTCGAATCCTCAACTGATGATATCCGAACCGAAGGTCGATCTTGGAGAATATCATGGCTCCTTTCAGTTGATCGAATAGATCATCGATCTTGGGTAGAGGGTACTTGTTCTTGATGGTGACCTCATTGAAAGCTCGATAATCCACACACATACGCTTAGCCTTATCCTCCTTCTCGACGAAGATAACGGGGGCTCCCCACGGGGATGTGCTGGGTCTGATGTATCCTTTTCTCTCAAAGTCTTCTAGTTGCTGCTTCATCTCGACTAACTCGTTGGTAGCCATCTGGTAGGGTCACTTGGAGATGGGAGTGGTCCCGGGCAATAGGTCAATCCTGAACTCAATGTCCCTCTTGGGTGGCATCCCTGGCAAATCCTCCGGAAAGACATTCGGGTACTCATAGATTGCCGACATTTCTTATAAGGTAATCTGATGCAGGCAGGGTCTTCTAGACTTCTGGCTTGGCATCTGAAACGTGACGACAGTCCCTTCTTCACTAGCACGATCACATTCCTTCTTGCGCACTCTATCACTCCTTGGTGCTTGTTGAGCCAATCCATTCCTAAGATAAGGTCCAAACCTTTGCATTCTATCAGAATGGGGTCGGCCCAGACTATAATACCTTGGATATCTACCCATACCCTTGGACTATAGGTGTGGGCTTTGGTCTATTTGCCGGGAGTGGCTATCAGTACCGGTCTTGCTAACTCGCACTCATTCAGTTTATAAGTTTCCACAAAACTTGTTGAGATAAAAGAATGAGTAGCTCCCGTGTCAAATAAAACCACTACAGGTACTAAATTTACGGTGAACTTACCCATGACTATCTCTAGTGCGGCCTGAGCTTCTTCGGCGGAGACGTGGTTGACTCGGGCGCGAACTGCAGGATTTGCCGCGATCCCTAGTGGGCACTTGGGATGGGGACACTGATGGGAGTAGTGTCCCTCTTGATGGCAGTTGAAGCAGACGACCGGCTTGCCATGCTTATCGTGCAAAACTTCTACTTTCTTGGCGGGGGCGGGTGGAGCAGCTGGTGCGGCGGGAGCGGGGCGAGGATTTCTTGCTCCCGGGTTGCTTGCTGGTAGAGCTGGCTTGTAGATGGGGTGCAAATGATATTGGGGCACCAGTGGGGAAGGTGTGTAGCATGGCCTCTGCGCCATTCCCTGGTGCTGGCGGAAGGCGATCATCCTCTTCTTCTTTAAGTCGACCTTATTCTGCTCAGTCTCTTGAATTATTGCCTTGTTTACCAACTTTTGGAAGTTGGCATAGTCTCCGGATACTAGCTGAAGGGAAATCTCGTCCTTCAGCCCCCGGAGAAATTTGGACTGGTGGGTCGTATCTATGCGTAACTCTTCTGGTGCATACCGGACTAGCGGTTTAACTCATGCAGGTACTCCGTAACGGTCCTGCTTCCTTGCTGCAGGTCTTGGAACTCCTGCTACTTCTGGGCTATCACGCCGTCTGGGATATGGGTGGCGCGAAATGCGGCAGTGAACTCCGCCCATGTGAGGACATGACCCTCAGGCTAGGTCTCGCGCAGATTGTCCCACCACTCTACGGCGGGTCCCTGGAGCTGGTGAGCAGCAAAAGCCACTCTCTCCTGCTCGGTGCATGGCAGAAGATCCAGCTTCTTACCAATTGTCCTCAACCATTCACCCGCTTCCATCGTGTTGGTGGTGCTGGAGAACACTGGTGGCCAGACACGCAGAAACTCTGAGAGTTGGGAGGCTAGGGCCGGTGCTGGGGTAGCTAGTCAGGGAGGTTCTGGCTGCTATTGCTGAAGGCAGAACAGTTGGGCTTGTTGCTCTTGCATTTGATTCTTTTGCTGTTGCATCTGGTTCAGCAGCGTGGCGATCAGCTGATTCTGATTGGCCATCATCTCGGCCAACGTGGGGTGATTGGCGACTGGGGCCTGCCGTTGTCCGGGTGCTCCCCATTGAGGCAAATTCCCGGAGTCATTCCCATTCTGTGGGGCGTCTGATCCTTGATTGTTGGCCATCCTGAAGTTGAGGGTTTTCCAAAAGAAGGTACACATTTTAAGGGGGGACACAACTAAATTTATTTCTCAAATTTAAAAGTTTTAAACTTAGATGGTTACATCCTTATTCTTATTTAATCTTCACTCATGCCTTATATCTGACATGAGTGGCACTACAATCATAACAAAATAAATGAAACAATCAATCATAAACTAGCATCTAAAACAGCTCGAGGGAGGGCTCGATCATTGGCTCAGCGGGGACGGTCGGTGCAGGGGTGGTGGAGCTGGAGGGCCCGACGGAAGAGGCAGTGTGAGAGATCCTCTTGGGCTTGGCTGAGGGGGTCCTAAGTGTCTTCCGCTTGCGCGGCGGAAGGGGAGCGACCACCTTGAGATCCTTCTACAGCTCCTCGATCTGGCGACGCAACTGCGTGGTGTCGGTGACGCCCTAGCGTAGAATCTCGTTCTGATGCCTCAACTCCTCTACCTCGGTGGCCAAGTGGCGCCCCTACTGGACCTGGCGATGAAGCTCTCCGTTCTTGCAGTTCAGGCTCTCTGATGAGTGGCGGTAGTAATCGATGGTGTCGTGCTGGCTATCGGCATCGAGTACGGCCTCCGTGTGAAGATCGTCCATCGCCTTAAGTAGACGCATGGTGCGGGCGATGGCGGAGTTGCGCTGGGAGAAGGTGCTGACGTAGACGCTGCGATGACTCCCTGGGGTGCGCATGGGCATGAAGCGGTAGGCGGTGTCGTAGAGCTGTCCATCGTAGACCATCTGAAGCTTGGAGAGACTGAAGTGCGGCGCGCTGGCTGGCTACCAAGAAGGTAGGTCCTCCGACTTCGTGGGTGTAGAAGGCTGGCTGTGTGCTGGAGGGGCGGATGATGATGGTGACCTCGCAGTATCCCTCGTTCGCATCGGAGAAGATCTCGTGGAACGCAGGCTCGTGCTCGAATCTAAGGAAGTCCACGAGCATGCGGAGCTCGCGAACGAAGCCGCCCTCATCGCGAAGAGTACCACTCATGGTGTGAACCGGCATCTACAAAAAGAGAGAAATTTTTGGTAAAAATTTTGGAAGATGAGATAGTAAGTAGTTTCTGAAAATACGATTAATATAAATCCTAGGGTCAGGTCTGTTTGGCTTCCTACAATCAAGTCACCTCTGATAGCATCCTGTAACGCCCAGATTTAATAAAACCTGGACTTTATTGAAATTCCATAGAAAATCAATAAAACAAGACGTTCATCACACGACTGCGTATAATACGCCAATCATTCATGGTTCGTAGACCATATTATTACAAAAGTGTTGAATCAAAGAGAAACTAATAAAATAAAACTCCTAGATGAACGCCTCCTTCCAGTCTCGCCTTGACTGGGTCGCTACTCCAGACCTTCATCCTCCTTGTAGTAGACGGCCTCTGGTGGTGTAAGTCAATGGGGGTGAGTACAATCGTACTCAGCAAGCCACTGAATGCAAATATAATGCAGAGTAATAACAAGGAAGGTAGTGGCTACTTTTGCGGAAAAGCATATTTTGTAAAGCATTTAATGAAAGCAGGTTATTAGTACAGAAAATTAAACATGTGTAATGCATCATCTTCTAACTTGAGGGGTACAGTCTGCCCACCCTCGCTCAACAGTCCTTACATGCCATGAATCACACGATTATTCACACAAAAGTAAACTAACTGCGAGAAGTCACGCAACCCGTCCTTAACCCGGGGCACGGATTTTCGAAAAGATTATACTCTGATCAGAGGTGTACTACTGTACCCACAATACATGCACTAATCCACGCACACCAAAGTGTACGAGATGACCCATACCACGGGAACTCGTGCCAAAACCTTTAGCATGGAACACACCAATTCGATAACACCCTCTTATGGGTTTCATATGGTGCCCTGACGCGTCGGGCCAACACCATACCCCCCTCCTTGAGCCTCATCGGTACAAGTCACCCACAGGTTGCCCCTTGCCCCCTCCACTATGGTGCTTCAAGTTGGTACGATCCATACCTCCAATTAGGACTTACCCATTAGACTTGTGGTTAGTACGGAAGTGCTTTGCAACAGATCCCGCAGACCGGTTCTTATAGTGCCCCGGGTGAGACCAACCAATGCCCTAGCTTGCACCCAGAACCCACCATACTTATAACATAGCCAACTCCAACAGAATCCAGAGACGAGAATAACGGGGGAAACCATATAGTATAATCCAACTATCTACGACTCGTTCTTTTATCCTATAGCAGTTGTGTCGGTACATTGGACACTAGCTAATATAATATTGTAAGAGTGACAAGGAGTTTAGGCTCAATAAGCATGGCTTGGGTTTACACACAAGGACGGGGATCTAATAAATATAATTTAGCGCTTGATATTAGTCTAATGGAATTATATCCTATGTGTTATAGAGATATTTAAATAAAACATGGGTTCAATTATGATCAAAATGGGGGTCGTGACTTGCCTTGATCAGCAAATGGCCAAGGTGGAACCACAGGGTAGAACTCCGGATCCTCGACGGTGTCATAGTCTTCTCGATAAGGAAAATAAATACGACATTCAATAAACAATCCAACATCACAAAATATAAACATACAAATTTGTTGGTTTAAACAAGGGGAATAAAGACTTAAATATTCTGAAGTCATGTCCTAAATTTTAAGGATTAATTTTTAAGGGCTTTTCTGAATTATTTAATGAAATATGAATTTATTCCTAAAGGGGTTTTTATTTTATTATTTAATAAGAATATATTGTGCAAAATAAACATATTGTTTTTATGCATAATTGTGTAGAGAATAAAAAGACATATTGAGCAAGTTATGGATTTTTGAAGTTTAAACAATTTTCGGGATTTTTATTTAAACTGAAAATGGGTTCTGGTCCACGGTAAGCCAGGCCCACCATAGACCCGCGTATTGTGCACGTGGTCCAGCCCATTATGGACCGTTGGATCCTGATCCAATGGTTGGCGGCGAGGCGGGGGCGTTAAGTGGCGATCAACGGACCACAGCGCCCGATACCCCTTTGACTAGATGGACGCTCGAGATTAAATCCCTTAGGGATTTAATCCCTACCATCTAATCGCGATCATGCGGCCAGGAATGAATCCGGCATGGCACGCATCTAGAGGGGTAAAGTACCCTTCTTCCCTGACTCCGGCGGCACGTCGGTGAGCGATTTCGGTGACGGCGAGGGCTACATGGCCTAGCTAGGGCTAAAAAGGGTTCCGGAGATCATGGGGGACATGGGCGTACCAGCGAAGGTAGCAGCGGTGAGTTGGCGGTGACCGGCGACAGAGAGGGGTGATGAAGCTCCTCGGGTTCGATGACAGCGATGGTCTCCGGCGGTCTTCACGGCCAATGAAGGTGAGGCCGGGGACGGGTGGTCGACGGTGGTTCCGAAGGTGCCGACGGTGAGGGCGGTGGCGGCTCGATGCATCGGCGATCGGCGACCGGAGGTGGAGCAGAGCAAATGGACGAAAAATGGGCGGCGGCACTCTGGAGTGCTATGGCTTGGGCTACGGGGGTGTAAGTAGATTGCGGCGAGGGAGAGGGTTTAAATAGGGGGCTTGCCGGCGTCGAGTATGGAAGGGTGACGGTGGGAATCCGAGGGGATTCCATGCTTATGCTGGCGAGCTTCCATGCGCTTGGCTAGGCTTCCATACGGGCGAAACCACGTCAGTTTTAGATGGAAGGTGATCGCCGGCGGAAGGCAAGCAGGAATCGGGCATCAACACGGCAAGGAGGAGCTGGCGGCGGAGGTAGATGGGAAGGGGGCACCGGAAATGGAAGGGGGATCCCCTTTCATCGGAGACAAAGGTCCCGACAGGTGGCCCCCACCTGTCGGCGGGCGAATGAAAAAGGAAAGGGCTGACAGATGGGTCCGAGCGGTCAGAGAGAGAGGGACGCGGGTGTGCGGCTAACGGGTGGGGCCAAGGTGACGTGGGCACGGAGGAGAAGGAGGGGGCACGCGTCGACAGGCGGACCCCACATGGAAGTGTCACGTAGCTGGACTGGGCTGGGCCGAGGGCGAATTAGGCGTTATGGCCCAACAGGATTTAAAATGTATTTTCTATTTAAATTAATTCTAGAAATTCCTTTATTTGTTTAGAGCTTGAAACACTGTTGCTAAAATTTTGAAAAAAAATCCTAAAAATATTTCTTGGCCTCTAGATTCCATCATAAATTTATCAAGTTCAAATTTGAAGTATTTCCCCTTGTTTTTCTTTACTTGGGTTCTTTTAGCCTTTTCTCTAATTAAATAATTCCTTTTAATTCCTAAAACTTTATTTCCCTCATTTTATTTTATTTTTGATTCCTGGTATGTTACACGGGAGCTACGTCAAGACGCGCGTGGGCTTCATCAAGCGCGACATCAACATCCCTGACCTCACCGAGACTCTGGTAACACCATTGTCACCTCCTTTATCTTCTTTAGAAATTGAATAGAAGATAGCCACATCTGTAGACCAAGCCGTTAGCGCTTTGCTAGCCAACCGTCTAGAGTCAGTGATTAACTCTCAAGTAGAGGCAACATTTACAAGGTTCGGCTTTAGTGAGGTCATTCCCCTGACTCCGATCTGTAGCATACCCCCGGTAAACCGCATTTACAGCAGAACCGATGGTAGTATTGGCAAAGTCATCATGCCTCTGGCCTCGACATCTACGGCCGAGACCAATCACTATTCTCACGGCTAGACTAACTCTGTTTATTATGTGCCACCTCCACCGACGCATGCGCTAGCTTTTACCACACTACCTGCGCCGCATGCTCCTACGCACTCGCATATACCCTGAGACAGCATGATAAGAGGACCCCCGCGGCCGACACGCTAACGTACCACCACGTGTCGTGCCCCCACATGAGATACGCGCATAGGCAGGAGGTTAGGATGACATTGAGGAGCAGATTTGTGCGTTGTTTAGAGAGTTTACCGGCTTCGCGCCTCGGGATCGCACTAGGATTTCCCGAAAGCCATACCCTGATCACTTTGATACCATACCCTACCCTCACAGCTATAGAGTCCCTGAATATACCAAATTCGATAGCAAGGGTAACAAGACCCCACTAGAGCATGTTAGCCAATTCTTAGCACAATGTGGAGAAGATTTGGCGGATCTAGCTTTTAATGGATTGTGTTCTGAAATTAAAGAGAGGCTAGACAACCAAAACTTTTTAGAAGTCAGCCAAGTCCTATAGTAGGCTCTGATCCAAGAAGGCCGAGCCAAGGAGAAAAAATTCATTAAAACATTTAGCAAACCTAAAGCTGAAGTTCACATCATGGAACACTCTAACAAGGAAGGGTCGGAGGAAGAAGATGATTCGACCAATATGTATGCAGCCGAATGGGCCTGGAACACTAAGACTAAACCTATCACTTGTTTCGAGCTATGGCCGTCTCCCACTAATAGTCGGACCAACGAGGTCAAGTACTCTTTTTATGTGACTAAAGGCGACAAAATATTTGATTTCCTCTTGAAGAGCCAGCTCCTCAGGTTGCCCAAGGGCCAGGTCATCCCGACCACCGACGAACAAAAGAAACACCCCTACTGTAAGTGGCATGATTCACATTCTCATTATACTAACGATTGCAATGTTTTTCGTTGGTGGGTTCAATCGGCCATAGAAGAAGGATGATTGAAAATAGATTCTAGTCCGAAGATGAAGCTAGAGAAAGACCCCTTTCCCGTGAACACCATCGACCTCGATGAGAAGAACGTGTTGATTAGGCCAGAACAGGTCAGGTCATCTAAAGGGAAAGCATTCATTATTGGAGAACCCCGCATACGCACACTCATACCAAAGAACCCTGAAGTAAGTGTGTGGAAAAAGAACATCGACATGTCATCTTCGGATAGAGCTCACAAGAAGCCGAAGGTGACATACGAGATGTTGTTGAATAAACACCAGAAGAGGGCCAATGAAAAGAATGATCAGCCGACGGGGCCAAGACAGTCGAACCCTCCGAAGGGTGAGTTCGGACACCAATGGCTGAACCCACCTCTGCTCTAGGCGAACCCCCCGGAGATAGGGATCGGCCCACAATGGCCGAACATACCTCTGGCCTAGTGGTTCCCTTCGCTGATATGGTCTGAAGTACCTTCGACATGGCCGAATCCCCCTCCGAGCAATGGGTTCGGCCCTCGGTGGGCGAAGCCACTGGAACCTCCGATGGCTCCACTGTACTACTAGACGGGGTCCCCGTGGGCTCCAAACTACACTTCACCACCGGAGCACCCTTCACATTATAGTGTTGCCCCCTTTGTTCCTTTGGTGTACTATGTTTGGCAGGGGCAAATGGATGCGGTGGAGGGGAACATTTTCCACAGGCTATCCGTGGTACCGTAGAGCCGACTTGTGCGAAACAAAGCCAAATGAGATGGGCATGAAGGGGTGATGGAGAGGGAGTCTAAAGTTGTCACCGTCAAGGTAGGGTCTCAGGAGGTCCTAATCCCGAAGGCCCCCTCGCCGAAGCACGATGAAGGTAACTCCCTAGGTCCAGCCGAAGCCATCCACGAGGCTCGGTCCGACTAGCCTACTGTGGTCGGTCTGACTGGCTTGTCCCGGGAGCCCAGCACAGTACAGTCCGACTGGCCCCCCATGGCCGGTCTGACCGACAGGGTATAGGAAAGAATTTCTGCCAGTCGCAAAGATCCCAAGGCCGACCCGAGGAATTCCCGTTCGGCCAAAAATCCCAGTAGCAAGTTGGTGGCGCCTGGTACTAAGCCACAACCATCTTGGGCACCTCCGGGTATGTCCAAATCACAGAAGAGGCACTTGCAACATCTGCGATCATAGGAGATGCACGAGAAAAGGACCGACGATGTGCGAGACGCCATCTTTGAGTAAATCTGCCCTCGGCCAGTCGGTTGAGGCGAACAACCCGGCTCCAGTTCCGAGCTACGATGATGACATGCTCGATGACGACTACACGCCTGTCTTTGAGGGGCCCGCACCTCAAGCAATGGACATAATCGTCGTCATACTTCCTGCTGAGTTCGCGCTACCGTGAGATGAGGCCGAGGTCGCTTAGTTGATCCTTGGCCCACAAGATCCTATTTTCGAGTAACCCGAGGATACAGCTCATAACTTGAATCCTCTCTACGTCAAGGGGCACATTGATGGAAAGCCGATCTCCAGGATGCCTGTTGATGGGGGCGCCATTGTCAACTTGATGCTGTACTCTCTCTTGAAGAAGCTCGGTAGGGGTGAGGAAGATTTAAAGAAGACTAACCTAATGCTTAACGGCTTCAATGGCGAGAGCTCTGAGGCCAAGGGCGTACTTTCTCTGGAGCTGACGGTGCGCAACAAGATGTTGCTAACAGTGTTCTTCGTCATCGATGTGCAAGGTAACTACAATGTGCTACTTGGGCGTGATTGGATTCACGCAAATTGTTGTATTCCGTCTACTTTGCAACAGTGCCTAATACAGTGGGACGACGATGATGTGGAGGTTATACCAGCTGATACTTTGGCCCAAGTAGCGTTGGCCGATGTATCTATTGAAATCGTCCATGATAAGGTATTGTGTCCATCAGGTAGAGATCTCTCGGATTATGACTTCGTTAGCGTGTCCGAGGGACATTTTGTTCCCGTGTCTGTAAAGCAGACTAGTGTAGCAAGGCTATTTCTAAACTAGTGGTCAGGACTAGTAAGAGTAATCTTGATTGGCTGAAGTCTCGTGTAGAGCAATATTGGTCTTCTAAAGACGGTATTGCCAAAGCCATTGAAGATTTTAGTGAAGTAGAAAAGTTAGGTCAAGGTTTTACGTCGGCCGATCCTCTCGAAGAGGTCGATATAGGCGATGGTAGTATTCCAAGGCTGACTTTTGTAAACAAAAATTTACAGGCTGATGAAAAGGTCGAAGTAATAAAGTTGCTTTGGTCGTATGTTGATTGTTTCGCATGGGAGTATAGTGAGATGCCCAGACTAAGTCGTGAGCTCGTGGAGCATCGACTACCTATTAAACCCGGGTTTAGGCCTTATAAACAACCCCCTCGTTGATTTAATTCGGCCGTGTATGACCGAGTTAAAGAAGAGGTAGAATGGTTACTCAAGGCTAATTCATTAGGCCATGCAGGTATGTTGAATGGTTTGCTAACATTGTGCCTATAGAGAAGAAAGGAAGTGGCAAAATTCATGTGTGTACTGATTTCAGGGACTTGAACAAGGCCACTCTGAAGGACGAGTACCCCATGCCGATAGCTAACATGTTGATCAACGATGCTTCAGGACACAAGGTACTAAGTTTTCTTGTTGGCAACGCTTGTTATAATCAATTTTTTATGACCGAAGAGGACGTCTACAAGACAGCCTTTCGATGCCCTAGTTTTGTCGGCTTGTTTGAGTGGGTCGTTATGACTTTTGGTTTAAAGAATGCTGGTGCTACATATCAACATGCTATGAATTTGATCTTTCATGACTTGCTAGGAGTTATGCTAGAGGTCTATATAGATGATGTTGTAGTCAAATCGGATGCTATGGAGAACTATTTAGCTGATTTGAGAGTTTCTTTTGATAGAATGCGTCAGTATGGCTTAAAGATGAACCCACTCAAGTGTGATTTTGGCGTGTTAGCGGGCAAGTTCTTAGGATTCATGATTCATGAAAGAGGTATTGAGATTGATCCTAGGATGCTTGAGAAGATTAAGAACTTTGAAGTGCCGACATGCAAGAGAGATGTGCAAAAGTTGCTAGGCAAGATGAACTATTTGCGTCGCTTCATATCTAACTTATTTAGAAAGATCGATGCTTTCGTCCCCATACTCTGGCTAAGGAACGAGGTCAAGTTCACTTGGGGGGCAAGTCAGCAATGCGCTTTTGAGAAGATTAAAGAGTTCTTATCATCACCACTAGTGGTGAAGGCGCCCAAGGCCAGAACACCGTTTTGGAAATATGTCGTCATGGAGGAGAGCGTGATAGGAGCCGTGCTAACTCAAGAGGTGGATGGAAAAGAGTACATCATCACATTCTTGAGTTGCCGCTTGTTGGACGTCGAGACAAGGTACGTGTTTGTGGAGCGTTTGTGTTCATCACTTTATTATGCATGTACCAAATTACGTCACTATATTTCCCTAGCACATGTATTGTTACTTGTCAAACCGATATCATAAAATACATGCTACAGAAGCTGATTCTAAGTGGTAGAATCAGAAAGTGGGCTTATTCTTTGATTGAATATGATTTGGCTTATGAACCTTTGAGAGCTATGAAAGGCCAAATTGTCGCTAACTTTATAGTTGATCACCTTGTAGATGTCAATTGGGGTAGTAATGTTGCTCTAATTGAGGTAGTTCCATGGAAACTTTATTTTGATGGTTCGGCTTGCAAGAGTGTCCAAGGTATTGGAGTGGTTCTCATATCACCTAACGGTATGTGCTTTGAGACCTCGGCTCGTTTAGAATTTCCTTGCACCAATAATCAAGCCGAATGTGAAGCCTTATTGTTAGAACTTGATCTACTAAATTCCATGGGTATTAAACAGATTAATGTGTATGGTGATTCTCTGTTAGTTGTACAACAAGTATCTAAAAAGGCTAAATTCTTCATTGGTTCGTTAAATAGCTACTTAGATAAATGTCTATACATAATTGCTACTTTTGATGACTTCAAAATTTCTCACGTGTCTAGAGATGCCAATTTAATTGCAAATGATTTGGCTCAGCAAGCATCTGGCTATCAAGTCAAAAAGGCAAATTTTTTGTACAAGGGAGGCCGATGCTTGAAGTATATGTGTCAGCCGAAGCCAAGAGCTTCGAGCCGATGCGCTGCGCACGGACCCTCCAGGCTCGAACCCTTCGCCAGCCGAAGGGTGTTGCGTGTCGGAGCCCCTATGTCAGAGCCCTTAATCCACCGAAGAACTCTGTGCACCGGGCCCCTAGCATCGAAGCCATCCAAGCGTCGGGGGCCTTCGTGCGCCGGACCCCTCTATCATAGATCTTGGGTCTGATCAGCTCCGCATGGACGATCTAACCGACCCTCGATAGGAACAGGAAGGGCTCGGGGGGCATTTTGAGATTTACAAATTAGATGCCACTTCAGGTAAAGAATTGGCGAACCCTCCGGGAAACCAAGTAGATGATTGGAGGGCCTCAATTGTCCAATATTTAAGAGACCCTAGCACAAGGGTTGATCGGAAGATTCGGCGTCAAGAGTTTAAGTTTGTATTGCTTGATGAAACATTGTATCGCCAAACTATTGATGGAGTGCGTTTAAAGTGCTTAGATGTTGATCAGTCCAAAGTTGCTATAGGTTAAGTACATGAAGGTTTTTGTGGCACTCATCAATCGGCTTACAAAATGAGTTGGATGCTCAAAAGAGCAGGGTTTTATTGGCCGACTATGACTGAAGACTCTTTCAAGTACTTTAGAGGGTGCGAGGCTTGTCAAAGTTTTGGTAATATTCAGCTTGCTCCTGCATCAATACTTAATCTGATTATCAAACCATGGTAATTCTGAGGTTGGGGTTTAGACTTCATCGGCCAAATTCATCCTCCCTCGTCAAAATGGCATCGGTTCTTGTTGATGGCGACAGACTACTTCACCAAATGGACCGAGGCCGTTTCTCTCAAGAACATGACTCGTAATGAGGTAACTGATTTCATCCTGAAGCACATTCACTATAAGAAAACAGGAAATTTCCGACGGCACTTTTAATTTTCGTCAGCTTTCGGAAAAGCCGACGGAAGTTAAAAGGCTTCTGCCCTGCTCGGGATAAAAGCCGTAACTTTCGTCAGCTTTAATGCTGGCCGACAGAAGTTACGGCTTTTATTCCCGCCAACCCCCCGCGCACGTATAGGGAAACCTAATCCCTGTACACGTGCCATTCTAGTACTGCGCCACTGCTGCCACCCATGCCTCATGCTACCCACCGCCCACTGCCGCCTGCCACCACACGCCACCGGACACCGCGCGCCACCGCCTGGTCTTGCGTGCCGCCGCCTGGTCTTGTGTGCCGCCGCCTGATGCCCGCTCCTGCGCACGTCACCGTGCACCGCCCGCCCCGGCGCTGGCCTCCCGCCACCGCCCATCGCCCGGCCTACCGCCGCCCACTGTCCGACGCCCCCCCGCCGCCGTCCGCTGACCTCTAGACACCATCGCCACCCGTCGTCGCCGCCCACCGTCGCCGCCCAACGATCAAGTAATTTTTTTCAGCTTTAAATTTTTTTTGCTTTTTATTTGTGAATTTTATTTGTGCACGATATATGATTTCAGAGTGTTTTGTATATTAATTGTCAGTGTAGTTGAAAGTTAACTTATTTGAGATAATGGGAATTAGCTGCCAGCCTTTGCATCAACTATAGATGCACACAATCTGAATTTTAGCTTGGTTACAAAATTTGAATGAATCTTATCAATCTGAATTGTAGCTTGGTTATATTAATGGTGGTATACAGGACATATGCTTAGATTCATCATTAGATTTACTGTGAATTAGTGTGATGAAGTCCAGATCAAGAATGTTGATCTACAAAATTGGAATAAAGACAACCAATTATTTTTATTCGAGACTCATCCAAATTGGTGTTGTACTCATTTCATGAATAGAAAAGTTGGTTGTCTATTCTGAACCAAGATAAATGGCTACTTTGGGTCTTTCTTTCATGTAAAAATACAATAACTTGTTCATCATTCATGTTAAAAACATCTAAACCAGAATGCAATAATCCAGTTTTAGCATCAATTCACAAAGCAATTAATAAAATAAAAATCAATTAATTGGTAGGATATATATGAATTAATGCGGTATTATGTGATGATTTCATTATGTTGACTATTATGTTATTATATTAGAAATGTTTCTATATTAATTGTATGTTTTTAAAAGTGCTTCGTATGCGATGTGCTATTATATATGTTATTAATTATATTATAGTATTAATTTATAGTCTGTGGATGATTTCATACACGTATGTAATTTTTTATTTGACACCAACGTAAATAGTGTAACGAAACCTATGCGTCACCCATTTCGGACCAACATGTCTTACACGTGTCATGCGTGTGATATCTGTAGGTCCGGAATTGTCCCTTTTTGGATAGTCTCGGAGTGGGCGACAGAGCGTAGTATTTATGATGAGTCATGAGTCCGAATGAGATTTCAGTGACATAGCCTTGTTGTTCTCCATTGCACCACTATCAGGCGTGTAATTGGAGAACAACGGGGTTATGCTACTGAAATTTCATTCGGACTCATGGCTCATCATAAATACCACATTTTGTCGATCACTCTTGGGTGGATTTATGACCTATCTTTTCCTATAGACAACATAGGGTTGGGGTATGTACGTAGAAACGTCTAGTACTTATGATGCATTCTCGATTGAATGAATGTTTTTCTATAGAATGGCTGAGGACGACCGACGGTGGATGTATGTAGGACCGAAAGTAGCGACCAGAGGGGGGGTGAATGGGCGCCTAAAAAATTCTTTCGAATCAATGGCCTACTCTCAAAACCCAATGCATTTAAAAAGAAAACTAAACAGCAAAGCGAGAACAAATTGACTAAGTCTGCAGATTCGAAGTTTGCTGATTCTGAGGTTGCAGATTCTGAGGTTGCAGATTCTGAGGTTGCAGATTCTGAGGTTGCAGATTCGAAGGTTGCAGATTCGAAGGTTGCAGATTCGAAGGTTGCAGATTCGAAGTATGCAGATTCGAAGGTTGCAGATTCGAAGGTTGCAGATTCGAAGGTTGCAGATTCGAAGGTTGCAGATTCGAAGTATGCAGATTCGAAGTATGCAGATTCGAAGTATGCAGATTCGAAGCCTGCAGATTCGAAGGTTGCAGATTCGAAGGTTGCAGATTCGAAGTATGCAGATTCGAAGTATGCAGATTCGAAGTATGCAGATTCGAAGCCTGCAGATTCGAAGTATGCAGATTCGAAGCCTGCAGATTCGAAGTATGCAGATTCGAAGTATGCAGATTCGAAGCCTGCAGATTCGAAGTCTGCTGATTCGAAGTCTGCTGATTCGAAGTCTGCAGATTCGAAGTCTGTAGATTCGAAGCTTGCAAATTCGAAGTCTGCTGATTCGAAGCCTGCAGATTCGAAGCTTGCAGATTCGAAGTCTGCTACACAGAGTTGGACTTCACACAAGAAAAGGGACTTTGACCCTGCCAACTCGATCAAAAAGCAACACAGGAAAAGCAAGACTAAAGTACTAGCATACTGTAGCTACAGGAAAGTAGTACTACTTGCTACAGAGTAGTAGTACTACTTGCAACAGCAAGAACTAGTACTACTTCTCACGAAGAACACATACAACAGAGAAGCTTCTGTTCCAAATAAATTGACCACACGCACAGAGAATGAACTGCAGTGCACAAAAATGCTTCGCACAAGCAAAAACAACCAGATTAAAAGCTTTCCCAGACAACAAAAAATCACTTAAAAACTTCAGGAAGAACAAGGCTTGTTGCCTGGTGACCCACGCATGAACAGGGGAGAGAGAATGCAAGAAACAAAGTGACCCAAAAGAGGAGTATTGATTTTCAGCAAAAGGGTAGTCCAAACCCTAGGGGTTGGGGTCCTATTTATAGGCAGCCCAACACTAGGAATATTCTACCTGCCCCTTAGGGTTTTTACAGACTCAAAAATAACGGAAAAGACTCTACTGCCCTTAGGTATTTTTACAGACACGACAGACTGACTGTGGGCCTAGAGTTACAGATGACTTATCCGGAAGCTAAGTTTTCGTAGCGACTACGGCTTCTCTTCTGGACAGTCGGATACAGAATCAATGGTTGTCAGTTTTACGCCAAAACTGACAAAGCCTCCACCAGCTTTGCACCAGGTACCCGGATTGGGCCGGCCCGACTCCGCAGCTCTCTCAGCCCGGCAATCGCTCACCGCCCGTGTACCTGAGTCAGTCCTGGTCAACAGCCCAGTGGGTCTTCTACTGCTCCTGGCCCATGCACCCGGATTGGGCCAGCCCGACTTCGCAGCCTCCTCTGCCCGACAGTCGCTCGCTGCCCGTGTACCTGAGTCACACGCGGCCCATGAAACAGCAGATCTCTTCTTCTTTTGTCCTCTTTGACTATCGTTGACAATGACTCATCACTTCTAGAGCCATGAGGCCCACGCTATTCAGCATGGCTCCTCAATCTCCCCCTTGATGAGTGCATTGTCAACATTCCTCTTTTCACAGCTCTTCAGCACCTGCGAACAAATGTGGAAACACGAAAACAAGATACAAGGAAACAAAGAAGAAGAAAAATAAGGTAAAAGTTTAACCTAAATGACCAAAAGCCGAACAAAAGCAAGAGGTGGTCATTATGGTTAACCAAAACGTAAAAGCTCAAAATGAGTGCGATTTTTAGAACAACAAGGATATCAACAGAGTAAGAACTCCCCCTTAAACTCTGATCCCAAATTTTCTCCCCCTTGTTGACAAGTGAACTCATCAAGCACTCAAAAGAGACACAGACTCCCCCTGAAATGCAACTCCCCCTCAAAATATGCAGTGAATGCAATTGGGGTGCAGGTGGAGTGAAGAAAGCATGCTTCTCAGATATGATTGACTGCAAATACAGTATCTAACAGGTATAGCAAAAGAGATACTGTCCAAGACACATGGCATGATCAGTGCAACAGATGATATCTAAAGAAAGTCATTTAGCACGCATTTTTCAGTTTTGGCAAATAAAAGCATCACCACATTCTTTAGTAAACAAGCAAGATAAAGCATGAGATGCAGAAGCTAACTGATATCTACCAAGATAAGCTTTGTTCAAAAACAAAGTGCTTCAGCAAACTTGTTATCCCTTTAAAGTTCAGGCTTTTTCATTTTCCTTTGTCATTTTTGTGCCAAGGGTTATTTGCATGTCAAACCTTATACTAACCGACCAAGTCAAGCCTAGGCCAGAACTGGACCATCAGAAGCTTAAGACATTGGTCTTGGCATACACTACACTGTCCTAGTTCATACCAAAGTGCTATGGTAAGCAGTCCAGAACAATGCAATGCGACAAAGCAAACCCACTTGGATCTTTTCAACTTAAGCATAAAAAGGCATGGAATTTTCATTCATTTTTGATTTTTATAGCACAATTTCCATGTTAAAGCATAAAGATGTCCAAGTTGCATATCTGCATCTATGTGATGAACTGGCTACAAGGCATGCAACAGATAGCAAAAACACTCAGCCTACGCATGCTAGTTACCAGAAGCAATGGTGATCATTTTTCAGGTTTAAAGCATAAAAGCCATGCATATGACAGATATATCAAGTGAACTGAACCAAAGCATGATCATTGACAAGTAATCAAAAGCATGTACCAGCTAGACTAAGTAAAGCAGTTCAATCATATAACAGAAGCAGGCTCAAATGTGTGATATGTGAATATGTATGATATGAACACACACAAAAAGACTCAAGAAAAGAGTAAAAAGAAAACTGACGCAAAATATCCTAGAAAGGATACACAACACCCAAATCCCCTCGTAAACGCTCAAAAGTAGATTGATCTAGGGGTTTGGTGAAAATGTCAGCCAACTGATGATGGGTATCAACATGAATAAGGTCAATGACACCTTTCTCATATTGATCCCGCAAGAAGTGAAAGCGCACATCAATATGTTTGGTTTTTGAATGAAGACACGGGTTTTTCCCTACACTAATAGCACTAGTGCTGTCGCAAAACAATGGAACCCTGGTAGGAAAGAATAACCCAAAGTCTCGAAGAGTGGAAATCATCCAAACCATCTGTGAGCAGCAGCTGGCAGCAGCTACATACTCAGCCTCTGTGGTCGAAAGAGCAACTCCAGATTGCTTTCGAGAAGACCAAGATACAAGGGAAGAACCAAGAAACTGGCAAGTACCGGAAGTCGACTTGCGATCCAACCGGCACCCACCAAAGTCAGCGTCCGAAAAGCCAGATAAATCAAGAGATGATGATGCTGAATAATAAAGACCAAGATCAGGCGCATAGGTGAGATACCTGAAAATGCGCTTGACAGCCTGCCGGTGAGACGCGCGTGGTGAAGACTGAAAACGCGCGCAGAGTCCCACGGCGAACTGTATGTCTGGTCTTGTTGCTGTTAAGTATAGCAGCGAACCTATCATCCCTCGAAATTCTCTCTCATTGACCTTGACACCGCTCTCGTCCTTGTCCAAACCCCCAGAAGTACCCATCGGGGTCATCTGCGGCTTCAATTCACCACCAAAGTCAAATTTCTTAAGCATATCACGAGTGTACTTACCTTGGTGGATGAAGGTGCCGTCCTTGGTCTGCTTGATCTGGAGCCCTAAGAAATACTTAAGCTCACCCATGAGGCTCATCTCAAACTCACTGTGCATCTGCTCAGAAAACTTGGACTCAAGAGAATCAGTAGTACCGCCAAAAATAATATCGTCCACATAAATCTGAGCAACTAAGAAATCTGAAGCATCTCTGAGTAAGAAAAGAGTTTTGTCCACGGAACCCATCACAAAGCCCTTCCCCAACAAAAATTGCTTCAACCGGTCATACCAAGCCCTGGGGGCTTGCTTCAACCCGTATAAAGCTTTATGCAACTTAAAAACATGTCGAGGAAACTTGGGGTTCTCAAAACCGGGGGGTTGCCTAACATATACCTCCTCCTCTATGAACCCGTTCAGAAAAGCACTCTTAACGTCCATTTGAAAAAGCTTAAAACCCTTTGAAACGGCAAAAGCTAGAAGAATACGAATGGACTCAAGACGGGCAACAGGAGCGAAGGTTTCTTCAAAGTCAATACCTTCCTTCTGGCAATAACCCTGGGCAACTAGTCGAGCCTTGTTGCGCACCACAACCCCATCTTCACCTTGTTTGTTCTTGAATACCCACTTGGTGCCTATGGGGTTGCATCCTGGTGGCGGCTCAACTAGTGTCCAAACCCGATTGCGGACAAAATTCTCAAGCTCTTCTTGCATGGCATTAATCCAATTAGAATCAGAAAGAGCATGAGAAATGTCTCTGGGCTCAAGAGATGCAACAAATGCAGATTCAGCAAACACAGCAAGAGAGGCAGAAGAACGCAAAGTTCTTTCAGTCAAATCACCAATGATGAGCTCTGAGGGGTGGTCACGCTGAACTGCTCGGGTTCCCTGGTGATCTGAAGTCACCTCACCGGAGTCAGCAGCCGGCACCTCTGGACTTGACTGAGGGGGCTCGATCGAAGTGGAAGAAGTGATCAGAGGTCCGCCCTCATCATCAGTCGAAGTCACAGAAGGTGTGGGCTCTGCGGGGGATGCAGAAGGCCCGCCCTCAACAGCAGCTGGAGTATCCTCATCTTCCTCGAAGATGGACTCTCCGAGCTCATCATCACCAGAAAGCTCAAAAGAAGGAGTCAAAGAAGGCAAGGACTCGTCAAAAGAAACCTCACATGTCTCGACAAGCAGCTGGGATTCGAGGTTCCAAACACGGAAACCTCGAGAATGCAATGCATATCCAAGAAAAATACCATCCCAGCAACGAGACTCAAACTTGTCCAAATGCCCTCCCTTCTTGAGCACAAAGCACTTGCAGCCAAACGCTCGCAAGTGGGTCACCTTGGGCTGTCTGCCAAACCGCAACTCATATGAAGTCTTACCAATGTAAGCTCGAAGAAAAATACGGTTGGCAAGATAGCAAGCCGTGTTCATGGCTTCAGCCCAGAAACGCCTAGGAGTCCTGTGCTCATCGAGCATCGTCCTGGCCATCTCAACTAGCGTGCGGTTCTTTCGTTCCACAACGCCGTTCTGTGGGGGAGTGTAAGGAGAAGAGAACTGATGGTCCAGACCCTGATCACCACAGAAGCTGACGAACTGAGAGTTCTTGAACTCAGAGCCGTTGTCGGAGCGAATTGCTCGCATCCGACCATTGTTCTCATTCTTCAGCTTCAAAATCAGGTCATGGACAAATTGAAAAGTTTCATCCTTAGACTCCAAAAAGAAAACCCACGAGAAACGAGAAAAGTCGTCAACAATCACAAGTGCATACCACTTCCCACCGACTGAGCGTACCCGAGCTGGACCTACAGTGTCCAAATGCAAAAGCTCGCCTGGATACGAAGTCATCACCTGAGTCACAGGTGAGTGAGAAGCGGCAACCATTTTCCCATGACGACAGGGATGACAAACCAGATCCTTCTCCATTTTAAGCTTGGGCAATCCTCGGATGAGATCCATAGAGCTTAACCTGACTAGCAGATCAAAACTCAAATGACCTAACCTCCTATGCCACTTCCAGAGCTCAGAAGAGGATCCAGCAATCAAACAGCGAGAAGGGCCAAAAGAACTAGAGAAGTCAATTCGAAAAACTTTACCGAAGGGTAAAATCTGACAAACCAAAGACCCTCTAGAATCAACCACAGAAGAATTGCCCTTCTTAAAACGCACTTCCAAACCATCCTCAAGAAGTTGCGAAACAGATATTAAATTAAAGTTCAGATTTTTAACCAAAGCAACATTCTTTAAAGAGAAATGGTTTGAGATGCTGATTGAGCCTATGCCACTTACTTTCCCTTGACCGCTGTTCCCGAACGTGATATACTCTTTGGAGCTCGGGGGAGTGAGACTGGAGAACCATCTGCGATGTCCCGTCATGTGGCGAGAGCATCCTGAGTCCATGATCCAAACATCCTCCAGTCCCCGGTCCTGCACAATCAATGTCTGTAAGTGGGAGCAAATGGTCCGGCACCAGGTTTAGCAAAAGAGCTAAACCAGTGTCGAGCCATCTGCTCAAAAGATGGAAAGCGAAAACCATCAAAAGAGTTTGGACCAAAACGCGGCTCAAAGCGCGGTCCACGGTTCTTCCTAACCCTACGGCCACGAGGTCCAGAACCATAGCCAACTCGGTCTGGAACTCTGCCGGAACGAACACCACCAACTGGAGCACGGGTACGAAAACCGTCTCCTCTACCACCATCTACACGACGCGGCCTGGCCTCCAGCCTCTCCCCGCGCCGAGGAACACGCAGTCTACCACCCTGCTGGTAGAACTGCACCAGATCACTACGAGCCCTCTCTGCTCTCTCAACCCGCTTCCTCCTGAAGCAAAACTCCGCAAGATGCCCGTCTCTCTGACAATACTCACAATGATAGGTAGGCTTCTTGGGATGTGGTTGAGGCTTGGGGTTCTTGGGTTTGGTAGTGTTTGGTGTGGTCTTCTTGGGCTGAGAGGGTCCAGGTAGAGAGTCTAGAGAAGAGTGGAGGTGTTTGGGCTTAGGAACCCAGATAGGCTTCTTGGGTGGAGCTTTGGGTGGTTCATGGATCACTCCATCCTTGGGCTGACAAGCCTAGGAGGTCTCAGTGGAGTGAGTCTTGGGATACCTCTGCTCTGGAGTCATTTTACTCCACTCCACTGCCCGGCTGAGGGCACTCTCAAAGTCAGCCTTGGTGTAGGTGTAACCTACTCCAAACCCATCCTTTCTCTTGAACTGCTGGATCATCATGCCAAGTTGTGGCTCTCTGGCACTGATCCAACTCAGGATAGACCGGAGGTAAAAGTTCTCATTCTGAGAATCAGCTAGCTCCTCTCTCAAAGAAGCTAGAACCTCCACCTGAGACAAGCAGGTCTCACACTCACTCTCTACTTGGACAGACTTTCCGGCTTTTAGCTTAATCAACTCCATTCTAAGAGACAGACAGTTCTCACAAACAGTGGGTGGAACTGACAGTGTCTCAAGCTCTAGCCTAGTCTGGGCAAGCTCAGCTCCCAACCTCTCAACATCACCCAAATGCTCATCGCCTTTGGATTTCAGCTCAGCTAAGGCAGCTAGATGAGATGGGCAATCAACACAGGGTGCGACGACAGTGGCGTGAGCATCTTTCAGCTCCTGCTGAGCGCTTTCAAGCTCAGTGGCCAAAGCGTCCCTCTCATCAACCCTTTCTGTGTACCTGGACTTCAGAGTCGTCAGGTCACACAGAAGCACCTCACACTTCGGGCACTCACTGCTATCACCCAAGCAAGGGGAAGAAGATAGACTCTCAATTCTACCGTTGGCCACGGCAAGCTCACTCTCTAGCTCATCTATCCTCTTTTTAGCCCCCCTAAGCAGTTTCTCCCGATACTTCAACTCCTGACGATTGCTCTCAAGTAAATTTACAATTTCGCGCTCATAGGATGATACCTTGCTATCGTCGTCGTCGGAGTCGTCGGAGGAGCTCTTTTCTTCTCTATCCCCAAGAGCCATGGAGCAAAAGCTCTTGCGGGATCTTCGGCGCTGGTGTGTGCGGCTCTTCGGCTTGTCTCCGAAAGCCATGAAGCAGAGGCCCGCCGGATCATCCTTGTCCTTCCCCTTCTTGATGGTAATCTCCTCATCACTTGAGCTCGATGAAGAGGAAGAAGACGTGGATCTCTTGGAGTAGCTCTTCTCCATCTCGGCGAAGAAGGCCTTGTCGCGCTTCTTGTTCTCTCGCCGGTAGTCCTTCAGGGCCTTCTTGAAGAACCGGGTCTTCGGCTTGCCCTTGGTGAAGGAGGGGCTCTCATGCTTGCCGGAGTCGTGGAAGCTGCTGCCGGTGCCCTTCTTGTATCCACTGCGCTTGGGGCAGTCGGCGATGAAGTGTCCTGGATCACCACATTCAAAGCATCCGGATTTTGTGCCGTGTCTTTTGAACATTCTTTTATCATAGACACGACGCACCCGGTTATTAAAGAGACACAAATCATCATCTCCCAACAACTCTAGCTGGTCCTCAGTGATAGACATCAAAGAGAACCCAGCACACCTCACAGCAGAGGGATCAACAGAAGGTGTAGCAAGGGCCAGGGATTTTGATCCAGAGCCAGTGAGATTTGATCTCAACTGGATATCTACCTCAGTGGCCTTTAACTTGCTAAAAAGCTCAGAAATGGTCAAGGTATCGTATGAAGTACTCTCAATGATAGATGATACCTTGATCTCCCAGATCTTTGGGTCCAAGGTATGAAGAACCTTGAGCGCCTGCTCATGATCTGAGACTAACTGAGCACCCTCAGCCTTGTTGTCCCGAAGCTTGTTAATGATCGACTGAAAGCGACCAAACAAAGCCTCAACAGATTCACCCGGCTTCTGTGTGAAATTCTCATATTCACGCCGGTAGGTCTGATAGAGCCGAGCCTTGACCTGTGCTGTTCCCTCATGGTGTGCTTTGAGGGTAGCCCAGATCTCTCTCGCAGTGGAGAGATGACTCACTCGCTCAAATTCAGTGGGACCTAAACCAGAAAATAAAATGTTCACAGCCTTACTGTTGCTCAGATGCTGAGCAATGATACCAGCAGTACCTTGCTCAGTAACTGGCAGAATGACAAACGTGGTGTGAACACAAATGTCCCATATGTCCGAACCCTGGCTCATGAGATAGGCTCGCATGCGAGTCTTCCAATAATTATAGCCATAGGCTTCCAAGGACGGGACCTTGCCTGGAGACGTCATAGTCACTACTGGGTTTTAGAACCGGTTAAGGTATGGAAAAACCCTAACCTCGCTCTGATACCACTTGTAGGACCGAAAGTAGCGACCAGAGGGGGGGTGAATGGGCGCCTAAAAAATTCTTTCGAATCAATGGCCTACTCTCAAAACCCAATGCATTTAAAAAGAAAACTAAACAGCAAAGCGAGAACAAATTGACTAAGTCTGCAGATTCGAAGTTTGCTGATTCTGAGGTTGCAGATTCTGAGGTTGCAGATTCTGAGGTTGCAGATTCTGAGGTTGCAGATTCGAAGGTTTCAGATTCGAAGGTTGCAGATTCGAAGGTTGCAGATTCGAAGTATGCAGATTCGAAGGTTGCAGATTCGAAGGTTGCAGATTCGAAGGTTGCAGATTCGAAGGTTGCAGATTCGAAGTATGCAGATTCGAAGTATGCAGATTCGAAGTATGCAGATTCGAAGCCTGCAGATTCGAAGGTTGCAGATTCGAAGGTTGCAGATTCGAAGTATGCAGATTCGAAGTATGCAGATTCGAAGTATGCAGATTCGAAGCCTGCAGATTCGAAGTATGCAGATTCGAAGCCTGCAGATTCGAAGTATGCAGATTCGAAGTATGCAGATTCGAAGCCTGCAGATTCGAAGTCTGCTGATTCGAAGTCTGCTGATTCGAAGTCTGCAGATTCGAAGTCTGTAGATTCGAAGCTTGCAAATTCGAAGTCTGCTGATTCGAAGCCTGCAGATTCGAAGCTTGCAGATTCGAAGTCTGCTACACAGAGTTGGACTTCACACAAGAAAAGGGACTTTGACCCTGCCAACTCGATCAAAAAGCAACACAGGAAAAGCAAGACTAAAGTACTAGCATACTGTAGCTACAGGAAAGTAGTACTACTTGCTACAGAGTAGTAGTACTACTTGCAACAGCAAGAACTAGTACTACTTCTCACGAAGAACACATACAACAGAGAAGCTTCTGTTCCAAATAAATTGACCACACGCACAGAGAATGAACTGCAGTGCACAAAAATGCTTCGCACAAGCAAAAACAACCAGATTAAAAGCTTTCCCAGACAACAAAAAATCACTTAAAAACTTCAGGAAGAACAAGGCTTGTTGCCTGGTGACCCACGCATGAACAGGGGAGAGAGAATGCAAGAAACAAAGTGACCCAAAAGAGGAGTATTGATTTTCAGCAAAAGGGTAGTCCAAACCCTAGGGGTTGGGGTCCTATTTATAGGCAGCCCAACACTAGGAATATTCTACCTGCCCCTTAGGGTTTTTACAGACTCAAAAATAACGGAAAAGACTCTACTGCCCTTAGGTATTTTTACAGACACGACAGACTGACTGTGGGCCTAGAGTTACAGATGACTTATCCGGAAGCTAAGTTTTCGTAGCGACTACGGCTTCTCTTCTGGACAGTCGGATACAGAATCAATGGTTGTCAGTTTTACGCCAAAACTGACAAAGCCTCCACCAGCTTTGCACCAGGTACCCGGATTGGGCCGGCCCGACTCCGCAGCTCTCTCAGCCCGGCAATCGCTCACCGCCCGTGTACCTGAGTCAGTCCTGGTCAACAGCCCAGTGGGTCTTCTACTGCTCCTGGCCCATGCACCCGGATTGGGCCAGCCCGACTTCGCAGCCTCCTCTGCCCGACAGTCGCTCGCTGCCCGTGTACCTGAGTCACACGCGGCCCATGAAACAGCAGATCTCTTCTTCTTTTGTCCTCTTTGAGTATCGTTGACTATGACTCATCACTTCTAGAGCCATGAGGCCCACGCTATTCAGCATGGCTCCTCAATGTATAGTGGTTGGATGAAAAGTGGAGCTCACACGAGGGAGTGGGTAATCAATGCTGAGAAATTTGTTGACCGTGCATTCGCTTTGACAACAAACATTGGCGCGAGATGCCCATGCATGAAGTGCAGAAATTCTCATTGGCAAGACAAGAGAATGTTGTCATTCCACATTTGCAAATAAGGTCTCATGCCAAGTTATGAAGTTTGGACTTTCATGGTGAGACAGGCCGTGAAAAAATGGTATTAGAAGTGGAAGAAGAAGATGATAGCTTTGCTAACGATAGGATGGATGAGATACTTGATGCTATATGGCCGGAGTTTGAAACAAACCCTAAGGATCCTCCAACACCTAAGGTTCAAAAGTTTTTCGACATCCTTCGAGCTTCAAAAGAGTAATTGCATGAGCACACCACTATAAGCGTTCTCGCTTTCGTGACCCGTCTTATAGCCATTAAGTCAAAGTTTGCATTCTCCAACAATTGTTATAAGGAGCTCATGAATATGATCAGCGATATCCTTCCTATGAACCATAAGGTGCCGAAAGACATGTACCAGTCAAAGAAAATGCTTTCTGCTCTCGGTATGGAGTATGAGAAGATTGATGTGTGCCAAGATAATTGTATGCTTTTCTGGAAAGAACGTAGGAATGAGGTGAAATGCTTAAAATGTGGTAAACTGAGATTCGTAGAGGTCGTAAATTAAGACGGTGAAAAGGTGATGATAGAGGTTGCTCATAAGCAACTTTGTTACATGCCTCTTACACCTCAGGTGAAATGATTGTTTCTCTCAAAGAAAACCGCTAGACATATGCGATGGCATAAAGAAGGTGTACGTGAGAATAACCAAGTAATGGTGCACACATCTGATGGTGAGGCATGGAAGGCTCTAGATGATTTTGATGCAGACTTTGCTAGGGATGCAAGGAATGTTTTCATCGGGTTGGCAACAGATGGATTCACGCCTTTCAATGTAACTGCATCGTCGTACTCTTGTTGGCATGTATTTGCTATTCCATACAACCTTCCACCTTCGTTTTGTATGAAATATGAATTTATGTTCCTGTGTCTCATTATACCTAGTCCAGAGCATCCTGGAACATGCCTGAACGTGATGTTGAAGCCCTTAATTCAAGAGTTGAAACAAATGTGGAAAAGAGTTGAAGCATATGACTATGATCGGAAGGAAAAATTCAATCTTCGAGTTGCGTATCTGTGGTCGGTCCACGATTTTCTGGCATACGATATTTTTTCTAGATGGAGTTGTCATAGAAGGCTGACATGTCTGATATGTGCGAAGGACACAGATTGTTTATGTCTTAACTTCGGGGGAAAGATTTGTTACTTTGATTGTCATAGATGCTTTTTGCCCATGAATCACCCATTTAGGTTACAGAGGAACAATTTAAAGAAGGACAATGTTGTTGTAAAGGGACCACCAAGGCATTTAAATGGTACATAAATCGCTGATATGCTGAATGAGTTGATCCTTAATGAAAATGAGGATGGATTTGTAGGATTCGGAACCCAACATAATTGTACCCACATATGTGGCTTATGGGAATTGTCGTATGTCAAATCACTGATTCTGATGCACAACATTGACGTTATGCATCAGGAACGTAATGTTGGTGAAAGCATTATAAGTACATGTATGGATTTTGCGGACAAGACAAAAGATAATGTAAAGGCGAGAAGAGATTTAGCTGAGATTTATAATCGACCAACCCTTGAGTTGACGAATAGTGGTGGCAAGCCACGTGCCCCATTTTGTTTAAAACCTAAAGAAAAGAAACAAGTAATGAGGTGGTAGAAAAATTTGAAATTCCCAGATGGTTACGCCGCGGGATTTAGAAGAGCTGTGAATTTGAATACAGGGAAGTTAAATGGATTGAAAAGTCATGACTACCACATAATAATGGAAAGACTCCTTCCTGTAATGTTTCGCGGGTACTTGAATGATGATGTGTGGAAGGCGTTAGCTGAGCTGAGCCATTTTTATAGACAACTTTGTGCTAAAGAAATTAAAAAGATATGATGGAGATGTTGGAGAAAGAGATACCAGTGTTTTTATGTAAATTGGAAAAAATATTCCCTCCAGGATTCTTCAATCCAATGCAACATTTACTGGTTCATCTTCCATATGAAGCTAAGGTAAGTGGCCCTATGCAATATAGGTGGATGTATCACATTGAAAGGACCCTAAAGAAGCTTAGAGCGATGGTTGGCAATAAGGCCAGTGTTGAAGGTTGCATTGCGGAAGAATTTAAATTGAAAGAGATAGCATACTTCACTAGTGTATACTTCACTGAGCATCACAATGTCAACACACCTGCTACACGGTACCATGTGGATAAAGACAATCCTTGTAGTGACCTCCAAATTTTTGGGTGGAAGGGCATAACTGTTGGTGTCTCCACGACATATTATGTAACTTAGGAAGAACAGACATATGCCTTGCTCTACATGTAATCAAATATGGAAAAGATGGAACAATATTTCACGTAAGTAAATGCTTTTTAGTTTTATATTTTATCGACGATATTTTATACCTGTTTGTTTACCTATTCGTTACAATGATAGTAAGTTTGATTCGAAATACTTGACATCTAGTCATCAACCAACGGAGAAGAAATTAGATAAATTACGTCGAGAAAGAGTAAATGGTGGGCCTAGTTTCCTCAATTGGTTCAGACAACATGTAAATCCTTACCTTTTGTGACATGTATTATTTTACTCTATTAGGTTAATTATCTTATAAACTCGTATGATTTGCAGTGTGTGCTCACTGACAATGTACATATAGACTTGTGATAGCTCTCTTATGGAAGTATTAGTGCCAAAAGTTACGGTCGATATGATGTTAACGGTTTCCGCTTCCGTTCAATTATTTTTGAAGCGTATCGACCTCTGGCGGCAACAACTAATACTGGAGTTGCTACAAGGGTCATTGATGGACAAGAACATGAAACTATGTATTATGGAATCATCAAAAATATAATCGAGTACAACTTTGCTAGGAATAAGGAGATTAAAGTAGACTTCTTCAATTGTGATTGGTTTGACCCCAAACATGGTACTCGAGAAAACTAATTTGGGATGTTGAAGTCAAACACGTGGAACGATTATGTGGTTGCGATAATTTTGTCCTTGCTCACCAAGTCGAGCAGGTGTATTTTATGTCGTACCCAAGTGAAAAACTAAGTGCTTGGTTGGTAATATACAAAGTGAATCCTCGCTAACGTCTACACACCCCAAGTGATGGCGCTTATCAATTAGAGGTTGAAGAGGTTGATGAGGTTTACCAAGATGATAAATTGCCGACTTCGTTTAATGTAGAGCCAGACTCGCTAGCAGATTCTTTTCTTGGTGATTCTAATGATGTAGCAGTTCTAGAGAAAAGGAAACACCAACATAAGAAGAAAAAAGTATCATGGCGTTGGTGAGGACTCGACCTTGGGGTGGCCCGATCTTCACGGCAGTAGAATCTTGAACACGATAACTTGCTGCGAATAGCGGGTAACTTGCTGTGAACAGTGGGGAACTAATCCGACAGGCCGGTGCAGCCGAACTAGAAGCCGACAAGCACGGATTAGGGGAGCTTTATACCTGTCTCAAGGTTTGGCTGCAGTCAAGCGACGGGGAGAGAGGCACCGAAACCACGAGGACTTCGACTCGATCTCCGAACGATCGCAGAACCACAAGCCGGGACCAATCCACACAATATGGTGCGGCCGAATCGGAAGCCGTAAGCACGAAATGGGGGATCTCAGAGAGATCTTTCTCACAAGCGCACGATGAACTTGCAAGAACAAGGCTGAGTAGACACTCAAGCAGCTCAGCTGCAATATACCATAGAGGTAGGTTTATCAAATGATCAAAAGTTAAGTTTGAGAGGCCTAGGGGGTATTTATACTAGGAACAACCCTCTTAGATGAGTATGAGTCGTGCTATCCACGCAGGGAGGATGTGAAACCAGCTGGTGGAGTATTCAAGAGGCTGTCTTGTGAACTCGCGCGTCTGTTTGACTGCTGGACCACTCTTCAATGTTTTAGCCATAACTCAAGCTTGGGAACTCCACAAGATGAACGGTTTGTTGGGTGTGAAAGTTGACTTGATGGCCTTTCTAACCATAGGTCATAGAGCCCCCTTATCGCAGTATTATAACCGTGGTGAAGCTCGCAAGTGGGGCCTTCTGTTAGCCTGGATTTCCGATCGGCTCTTGCTGTGCTCCGTGCTCTTCAATCAGGTCTTGGTGCTTCATAGCTTCATATGTGAACCTGAGCAAGATCAAAGTACATGATTTAGGTAGTAAACAATTCTCATTAGTTACATCAACGGTGTGAAGGAGTGAATTAACCTGATGGTGTAGCGTCTTTGAGCGACTGCGAGTGATCGGACCTTTATAACCGATGATAGCGATCGGATTTTTATGCACGGTGATCAGAATAGTGATAGGACCATGTGCTGGGGTGTCCTCATCATCCTCCCCCTCTTGAAAAGGAGTCGTCCTCGACTCTTCTTCCCCATGGAAGGGTGAAAGGTCAGTAAAGTTGAAGGTTGCACTCACACCATATGTGCTCGGAAGGTCAATCACATAGGCATTGTCATTGATCTTTTGGAGTACTTTGAACGGACCATCTGCTCGTGGTTGTAGCTTGCACTTGCGCTGATCTAGAAAACGCTCCTTGCGAAGGTGAACCCAAACCAGATCTCCTGGTTCGAACACAATTTTCTTGCGTCCCTTGTTGGCGCGCTTTTTATACAGCTTGGTCATCTTCTCGATGTTCGCTCTTGTTTGTTCATGGAGCTTCTTGACAGCATCAGCACGCTTGCTTGCGTCAAGGTTGGTGCGTTCCTGCATAGGCAAAGGTAATAGATTGATGGGAGCAAGGGGTTTGAAGCCATAAACAATTTCAAATGGGCAAAAATTTGTGGTAGAGTGTACCGCCCTGTTGTAAGTGAATTCCACATGTGGCAAGCTCTCTTCCCATAGCTTCAAGTTCTTTTTTGGCACAGCTCGCAGCAGCGTTGACAAGGTACAATTCACAACTTCAGTTTGTCCATCCGTTTGCGGATGACAAGTTGTAGAGAACAGTAGTCTAGTCCCCAACTTTCCCCACAAGGTCTTCCAGAAGTAGCTCAAGAATTTGGCGTCGCGATCTGAAACAATAATTCGGGGTACTCCATGTAGCTGTATAATTTTCCTGAAAAACAATTTAGCAATGTGTGAAGCATCATCGCTCTTATGACAGGGAATAAAGTAAGCCATCTTGTTGAAACGATCAACCACAACAAAGATTGAATCCCTCCCCCTCTTAGTTCGAGGAAAACCGAGAACAAAATCCATTGAAATGTCTTCCCACGGAACTCTAGGAATAGGTAGAGGGGTGTATAAACCATGTGGGTGCAAGCGGGACTTAGCTTTGTGGTAGGTTGCACGTCGTAGGACATGTCGTTCCACGTCCCTCCTCATCTTGGGCCAATACAAGTGATCGTCCAGGACTTGTTCCATCTTTTGGGCCCCAAAGTGACCCATAAGTCCTCCAGCATGAGCTTCCTATAAGAGCATGAGACGGACAGAGCAATCTGGAATGCAAAGTTTGTTAGCTCGAAACAAGAACCCGTCATGTAAATGGTACTTCTCCCAGCCTTTACCATCACAACATTTAGAGAATGGTTCTGCAAACGATTGGTCAGTTGCATACAATTCTTTAATACTCTCTAGCCCAAGCATTTTAGAATCAAGTTGTGACAGCAAAGCATGATGCCTAGACAAAGCATCGGCAACAACATTTTCTTTCCCTTTCTTATACTTTACAATGTAAGGAAAAGATTCAATGAATTCACTCCATTTTGCATGTCTTCTATTCAGTTTAAGTTGGCCCTTTAAATGCTGCAAAGATTCATGGTCGGAATGGATCACAAATTCTTTAGGTAAAAGGTAGTGTTGCCAAGTCTCTAGACTCCTTACTAACGCATATAGTTCCTTATCATAAACCAAGTAATTCAGAACAGAACCACTTAACTTTTCACTGAAGTAAGCAATAGGTCTACCTTGCTGCATGAGAACGCCACCAATCCCTACACCACTTGCATCACATTCAATTTCAAAAGTCTTACCAAAGTCTAGAAGTGCAAGGAGTGTGGCTGTTGTTAACTTCATTTTTAGCTCATCAAATGCCTTATCTTGCACATCACCCCAGTGGAAGGGAACGTCCTTCTTGGTCAACTCTTTGATTGGAGCAGCAATAGTGCTGAAATCTTTCACAAATCTGCGATAGAAACCAGCAAGACCAAGAAAACTGCGCACTTGGCTCACGTTTTGTGTAGGTTTCCATCCCCAAATGGCTTTGACCTTCTCTTCATCTACCTCCACAACTTGACCTGAAACAACAAAGCCAAGAAACACTACCTTATCGGTGCAAAAGGTCCACTTGGCAAGGTTAGCGTACAAGCATTCTTTCCTCAAAACATCAAGCACACATTTTACATGTTCAACATGTTCTTCAAGTGAATTGTTGTAAATTAAGATGTCATCAAAGTAAACCACAACAAACTTTCCAAGGAAGGCTCTAAGCACATGATTCATTAATCTTATGAAAGTACTAGAAGCATTTGTCAATCCAAAAGGCATTACCAACCATTCATAAAGCCCAAATTTTGTTTTGAAGGCTGTTTTACACTCATCTCCTTCTCTCATTCGAATTTGGTGGTAGCCACTTCTTAGGTCAATTTTAGTAAAAATGATAGCACCACTAAGTTCATCAAGCATATCATCAAGTCTCGGTATGGGATGCCTATATCTAATAGTGATGTTAATAGCACGACAATCCACACACATTCTCCATGATCCATCTTTCTTAGGAACTAAAAGAACAGGAACAGCACATGGAGAGAGACTTTCCCTTACATAACCCTTGTTGATGAGCTCCTGAACTTGACGCTGAATTTCCTTTGTTTCTTCAGGGTTGGTGCGGTAGGGAGCATGGTTAGGAAGTGAAGCACAAGGAACAAGATCAATTTGATGCTCAATTGCTCTCTTTGGTGGCAGCCCAGGTGGTACTTCCTTTGGAAACACGTCTTCAAATTCCTACAACACATCCAAAATAGCACTAGGCAAAGTAGATGGTAAGTTGTTAGAAGAAAGAAGAGTGTCCTTGTACAGCAGTACAAAGAACATGGCATCGGGTTCACTCAATTCTTTTAGACCCTTTTCCTAGCTATCATGATTAATCCCCCTGTTCCCTTTGGCTTGGTTCTTTTTGGCAGTGGAGTTTTCTATGGCCTTGGACTCTCTTTCTCACGATGTTGGTGGCTCTCATAATATTGTTTCTCGCTCTCTCGCTATTTTCTTTTTAGATCATCCTTCAAGATTTCACTCGGTGTCAAAGGAAGAAAAGTGAGTTTCTCTCCTCTGTATGTAAGCACAACTTTGTTGGATCGACCGCAAATCTGAGCATCATGATCAAATAACCAAGGTCTTCCCAACAACAATTGGCAAGCTTGCATAGGCACCACATCGAACTCCACCTCATCATGCTACCTCCCAATAGAGAAAGGAACGGTTACCATATTGTTCACACGCAAGGCGCCACTATCACTAAGCCATTTCATCTTGTATGGCTCGGGATGTCGCCTCTGTTTCAAGCCCAATCTATCCACTAACTCCTGACTTGCAATGTTATTGCATCTGCCATTATCAACAATTATTCGGCATAACTTATCTTTGATCATGCCTCGGGTATGAAAAAGATTGTGCCGCTGCTCATTATCCTCTTGCACAACATTCACATTGAGAGCTCGGCGAGAGATGAAGCAATTATTGTCACCTTCCTCGGGTTGAATTTCACTCCCCTCACTTACAATTTATTCATCATATCTTGGAGCATCATCTTCTTGATCACTCTCTGATTCCCACTCTCCCTGTTCATTCACAATCATTGTTCTTCTGCTCGGACATTGAGCAGCAATGTGGCCACGACCCTTGCACTTGTGGCACACAATTTCTTTGCTATGCGAGGATGAAGCAGCAGCTGATGCAACAGAGGGAGCTGCTGATTTTGTAGTAGATCATTGTGGTTGTTGCTGTACCGAAGGTGTAGAGGTAGTGGAAACCATTGGCTTTGCAGCACCAATAGATTGAGTAGGTCTTGCTGTGGTTTGAGACCGACTAGTAGCATAAGAAGTTCCACCTTGCTGCTTACGCCATGGTGCTGAAAGTGTCTGACTGCCATAAGTCCTCCGACGGCCCTCTTGCTGAATTTTCCTCTCTGTGCGCATAGTTTGATCAACAAGATCCAGCAGATTATGATATGGAAACATCTCAACAAAGCCAGAGATTTCATCATTAAGACCATGCAGAAATCTTGCCATCTTTGATTCAGTATCTTCTCTTGTTCTGGTACGAACCAAGAGTAACTCCATTTCCTTATAATAATCATCAACCGACCTAGAACCTTGCTTCAGATTTTGCAACCTATTGCGAAGGTCACGCTGATAACTTGAGGGCACAAATCGTCTCCTCATCACTCTCTTCATTTCATCCCATGTGTTAATATGATCACGTCCCAACACAAGCTGACTTTCTTGTATTTGATTCCACCAAGTGAGAGCATAACCCGAGAATTCAACACAAGCAAAATCAACACACCTTCGGTTAGAGAGATTGTATACTCTAAAAATCTGATCACATTGTGAGGCGACATGCTGAAGAGTGTGGGCCTCATGGCTCCAGATGTGATGAATCATTGTCAACGGAAGTCAAAGAGGACTGAAGAGAAGAGAAGACCCGCTGTGTCTGGGCCGCATGTGACTCAGGTACATGGGCAGCGAGCGACTGTCGGGCAGAGGGGCCGCGAAGTCGGGCTGGCCCAATCCGGGTACATGGGCTAGGAGCAGCAGAGGATCCACTGGGCTGTTGACCAGGATTGACTCAGGTACACGGGCGGCGAGCGATTGCTGGGCTGAGAGAGCTACGGAATCGGGACGGCCCAATCCGGGTACCTGGTGCAAAGTCGGTGGACGCTTTGTCAGTTTCTGCGCAAAACTGACGACCGCTGATCTCGGATAGGACCGTTCTGAGGCGAAGCTGTAGTCGCTACGAAAGCTCCGCTTCAGGATAAGTCATTTGTAAATAGGAATTTACTATTTGGTCCTTAGGCCCACAGTCAGTCAGTCGAGTCTGTAAAAATATCCTAAGGGCAGTTTGGTCTTTTCCATTTTATTTCAGCATCTATAAAAACCCTAAGGGTCTTTTGGTATATTCCTAGGCTATTGGGCTGCCTATAAATAGGGCCCCAATCCCTAGGGTTAGGGTTACCCATTCTGTAATTCACTTTAATCCAGCAAAGAGGTTTGGGTCATTTTGTTCGTCTTTTCCTTGTTCTTCTCCCTGTGCACGCCGCCGCTGTTCATGGCAAGCCAACCAAGCCTGTTGTTCATTTCTCAGGTTTTTGATCGCCTCGAGTTACGTGTTTTCTGAGTTCTTCGCTAGGATTATTTCTGTCTCGCAGCTTTTTCTGTTATTCTCTCATCCTTAGCGATTGAATGTTGAGTTTTCTCCATATTGTTTATTCCTGTTGGATTATTTTATTCTGGAACCTCAGTGTTCAGCCGCATGCTTACTAGCAATTTAGAATTGTTTTCTTGTTTATCTACAGCTATTGTTCCTAGCCGGCAGAGCTAATCATCTCCTAGACCTGCGGCTAGCTCTTTTCATGGTAGAGTTCTGGAGCTAGTTGTTGCATAGGTCTTTTCAGGGCTAGGCAATTGTTTTTCCGCTCTGGAGTAGCCTTGTCAGGTTGTAGTCATAGGAAGCTGTGCTAGAGTCAAATTTTCAAGGTGTTTTTCCACTGGAGTATGCTGTGTGTTGTTCACAAAAGGGAAGCTGGCTTCGGATGGACTTCGACTTTTAGTGTGTCCTTTGGCAGTTTGTTTTTTACATCGTGTGTGTTCGAAGTATAGAGGCACACTTCGCTGAGTGTCAGAGATCTTTGCGAAGGCTATTCGCAGTGGCCTCGCTTTCCTGACCAAGCTCACGAGTAGGTTTCGTTGTTTATTTCTAGGCTGCAGACTTCGATTAGTATCATTGTTACACGTTCCTTCGAAGGACTTCGTAGTTTGTTTCTTCGGAGTATAGGCTTCGCAGGGACTGTCTTTTGGAGTTCTGTGAATCTGTCTTTCTGGCTGAGCGAAGGTTCTAGCACTTTGTTGTCTCTATCGAAGCAGGCTTCGATGTGTCTGTCTTCGAGTGAAATCTTTTCTTACTCCGTTCTTCATCCTGTTCGAAGCTCTCAAGCGAGCATACTTGATGAGGACATCACCGGCTGGGATATAAATATAATAAAAACAAAGGTGCATGCTTTCTATATTAGATTTACATTTTATATATTTGAGAAAAGGTTGCTGCACCATAAGTTGTTGTTTTCAATTACAGAAATTATTACATGGATTAAGGGACGCGTTGTGAGAAAATCAAGGGCATGGAACATCGTGGAAGTTGATTGGGGACCAAGATTTGAAACCATACTTGTGTGAGGAAGACACGTTCGAGTCGAGGACGACTCTATTGCAAGAAGGGGAGGATGATGAGGACATCGCTGCCATTGATACAACCACAACAGGAGCCAACACTTCACCGCTTACACCTAAGCAAGGACCAATGACACGCGCCCGTGCACGCGAACTTAATTATCTAGTGAACTCGTTCCTAGCTGTTCAAGTTAATTATTTTTCCAATGGGGTACTATTAAAGTCTTGTGATGACTTTATTATCCTTAAGTGCTTAGGAACTGAACCAGCTAGGAGTGGAGAAGGCAACAATGCAATAAATATTCATGCACCCGAAGGGACTCTTGTAACTGCAGAAATCCAAGATTAAATGGAGCATATCTTTCAACTCCCAAGGTTGTTTAATGCAAATAAGTACTTGTTGGAAAGGTCTCTTCGTCTGCTTTCCAACGGATCAAGAATCAATGGCAGAGGACAGATGAAACGTCCAGAAACTGCCAAAGAACGCTCGTGACTCCATCCTGAGTTTCTAGTTTTCCCTTTAAAAGCAAGTGGTAGCCACAAAAGAACTCGGGTTTTGTTTGATGTAAGTTAGCTGCTGCTACTTCCTTGTAACGTGCGTGTCGGATAGACCGCCCGATTACTTGAATCAAAACTCCAACTTCTATCACATCCGTGAGTGTTTGCCTGTCATCTTGTTCTTGCTTGTTCTTCGATTGCTTGCAGGTTCAAGGCTGTTCTTAGCACGGCAAGATCAGCAACAACCGGAGTCGGTGTAACTATCGCTAAGGCACAGCATCCTTGTGGTTGTTGTAGTCGGGTAGCACAACGTCGATCTCCACCCCCAAATCGTAGTTATCAGGAAACGGTGTACCTGTCGCTCAAGGCGCCACACCATCTTGGTTGTGGTAGTCGGGCAGCCAACGTCGGCTTCCACCAAATTCACCACATCCTCCATCTCTCATCGAAAGATCGGGCTCCCCCGTACCCGTTGGGTCTATTAAGTGGTATCAGATTTCAGATTGATCGGTGAGAGATCTCCTTCTCCTTTGTTCTTTGTTTTTCCTACAGTCCACTTTTGCCCAAAGATAAGTTTCGATCTGAAAATCCCAAAAACATTTTGTGCCTTTTCTTTGATACTTAGCTCTTGGCTTGTTGAATTCACGGTTACTTCTTTGTGTCAAGTTGCTGGTCCTAAGTTTTTACCGCTAGAGTTTTGAGTTCGTGCACCTTGTTCTATCTCCATTTTCATTCTTTAGCTGAAGTTACAAAGAGAGAAAAAGGCAAGTGCAAAACAAAAGCCGCACAGATCAGCAAGACACAAGGCACAGGCCAAAAAAAACAAAAAAAAGTGCACTAATTCAATTTTCTATATAAAGATTCCAAGTACAAAAAAAGAAAGACATTTTGTGTGACCTTTGCTTCAAAGTTTCAAAATTCAGCTTGCTGTTTTGAGCATTTTGGTGATTACGTTTGGGTGACGGCTCACGTCTCTATCACGGTTTGGACTAGGACCAGCACAGTACCATCGCGGAACGTTTATTCAACTTGCTGTGACTAACGTGGTACTAGCTATTCCTTTGTGCAATTGTTTTAGCAGCCACCTACAGCTCCACAAAATTATCTACAACACCACTGGGTTGTGCTGGCAGTCACCGTTTGTTGTTGTTCTTGCTGTGTGCCGACGCCTCCTGCATTGTGTGGTAAGAACTTGTAAGAGCTTGATACAGGATTGAGCGAGTGTGACGTTGTGCCTTCACAATCTTGTAGTTGATAGGAGCGTACATATTATTTGTATGTTTCTTGTCTACTACTAATCATGGCAGGGATACACATGGAGGTAGGATATAGTGAAGCTCAATATCGACATCTTCATCGACACATGAGAGATCAACATGATAAATATGAGGTATGTGATGAAATTCTAGCTAGGTTCAAATGTACAATACCTTATTTTGAAGGAAATTATGATCCTCATGCATATATTCAATGGGAGCTAGCTGTAGATAATGAATTTAAAAAGTATAACTTGTCTGAAAGAGAAAAGGTTATGGCTGCCTCTAAAGTGTTAGTTAAAGATGCTGCATATCATTGGAAACATCTTTGTAGACATGATAAAATACCTCAATCTTGGAAAGACTTAAAGAAATATATGAGAGATGCTTTTGTTCCTCCATATTATGTCGATATTCTATTAAAGAAACTACAATGTTTAAAACAAGATAGCAGAAGTGTTGCCTCATATTATCATGATATGCATGTTTGTTTATTACGTTGTGCTATAGATGAATGTGAAGAATCTATAGAACAAAGGTTTTTACGTGGGCTTAACAAGGAAATTCAGGAACTGCTTCATCATGAAACATATAATTCTCTTTCTCAATTGTTTGAACTTGCGTGTCAAGCTGAAATTCAGATTGCTATTGATTTAGAGGAAACACCATTTGGTGTGCCTGCTAGTACTACTAACCTTGAACAGGAAAAGGAGAATAAAAATGCACTTACATCATCGGAAAAGGTTTTGCAAGGTAATATATGTGCTGAAATTAATCAAGGTAAGTGTACTCTTGATGAAACACAATTCTCCACCATTCATGTTATTATAGAGCCATCGTTAGTAGAATCTTTTGCTGAAATTGCTTTGTTACTAGATGATTTGCTTGACACTCCTTGTAATAAAGAAGAGTTGTGTGTTAATACTTCACTTGTATACATGCCACAACTAGTTAATGAACAGGTTGACTTTGTTGCCAAACCTTTAAGTGATTTGATACATGTTGTTCACATTGCTAGTGAAAAGGAAGAACAGAAATTGTTATCTTCTTTAAATACTTGGGGTTATATTGAACTTGATGATCTTGGTGAACTTAGTACTTTAAATGAGAAATTACTCACTAGACCTGATTTGCCATGTCCTGATCAAATGAGTTTTCACGTAATTGGAAAATACAATGATCAAGGAGTATACTTTGTGCATAGAGTTTACATATGTTCAGATTTGAAACAGCATGTAAATTCTAAAAATAATAGTCTTGACCAAGGTGCTTTAACTAATCATATTATCTCGAGAGTCTCTTGTTTTGATTTAAATACACAGGTTTGTTTTCAAGAAGGAGAGCCTTGTGGGCTGCTTAGCAATGCCACAATTCCTACTCCAATATCTAAAAGTACAGATTCAATGTCATTTGTTCAAGCAAAGGATTTGGTGAGTTGGGTTTCTTCAATTCACCACATGTTTAAAGAACAAGAGATACTGCACAATAATGGTTCTTTTGCTAGGAGTTGCATTGATGATGAACACAAGAACAAACCGAGGACGGTTTGCTGCCAAGAAGGAGAGAATGATGAGGACATCACCGGCTGGGATATAAATATAATAAAAACAAAGGTGCATGCTTTCTATATTAGATTTACATTTTATATATTTGAGAAAAGGTTGCTGCACCATAAGTTGTTGTTTTCAATTACAGAAATTATTACATGGATTAAGGGACGCGTTGTGAGAAAATCAAGGGCATGGAACATCGTGGAAGTTGATTGGGGACCAAGATTTGAAACCATACTTGCGTGAGGAAGACACGTTCGAGACGAGGACGACTCTATTGCAAGAAGGGGAGGATGATGAGGACATCGCTGCCATTGATACAACCACAACAGGAGCCAACACTTCACCGCTTACACCTAAGCAAGGACCAATGACACGCGCCCGTGCACGCGAACTTAATTATCTGGTGAACTCGTTCCTAGCTGTTCAAGTTAATTATTTTTCCAATGGGGTACTATTAAAGTCTTGTGATGACTTTATTATCCTTAAGTGCTTAGGAACTGAACCAGCTAGGAGTGGAGAAGGCAACAATGCAATAAATATTCGTGCACCCGAAGGGACTCTTGTAACTGCAGAAATCCAAGATTAAATGGAGCATATCTTTCAACTCCCAAGGTTGTTTAATGCAAATAAGTACTTGTTGGAAAGGTCTCTTCGTCTGCTTTCCAACGGATCAAGAATCAATGGCAGAGGACAGACGAAACGTCCAGAAACTGCCGAAGAACGCTCGTGACTCCATCTTGAGTTTCTAGTTTTCCCTTTAAAAGCAAGTGGTAGCCACAAAAGAACTCGGGTTTAGTTTGATGTAAGTTAGCTACTGATACTTCCTTGTAACACGCGTGTCGGCTAGACCGCCCGATTACTTGAATCAAAACTCCAACTTCTATCACATCCGTGAGTGTTTGCTTGTCATCTTGTTCTTGCTTGTTCTTCGATTGCTTGCAGGTTCAAGGCTGTTCTTAGCACGGCAAGATCAGCAACAACCGGAGTCGGTGTAACTATCGCTAAGGCGCAGCATCCTTGTGGTTGTCGTAGTCGGGTAGCACAACGTCGATCTCCACCCCCAAATCGTAGTTATCAGGAAACGGTGTACCTGTCGCTCAAGGCGCCACACCATCTTGGTTGTGGTAGTCGGGCAGCCAACGTCGGCTTCCACCAAATTCACCACATCCTCCATCTCTCATCGAAAGATCGGGCTCCCCCGTACCCGTTGGGTCTATTAATACTTCGGCAAGTTCTGAAGTCTGTTTTTTACTCCGTGTCAGTCTGTTCGAGGCTGGTAGGCTTCGGTCAGAATTTTTGCCTCACGAACAGACTTCGCTGATTCACTTCGGCTTCGACTACTTCACCCTTCGTACAAGGACTTCGAAGCAGGCTTCGGCACGGTCACCACAGGCTTCGACACTGCAGGCTTCATCAAGTATCAAACAGGAGACAAATTTGAATAGTAAATTTTCATCTCCTTTTTACATGCACTCAGATTAATTGTTGTGATGATTTATTTCTGTGAACCTTGATCTACCCATGTTTTAAATGCTTTGTTAATCTGCCTATTAGCACTGTGTTGGTGTCTTTTCGATTAGGACACCGGTTGTTGTTAGGCTAGATCTTTTGAGGCTCTGTTGTTTTGTTTACCTTTCTTTGCTAAGTCTGTTGAGGTGCGTTGGGTGTTGGGAGCAGGCCATTGATTTGAAAGAATTGTTTTTGGCGCCCATTCACCCCCCTCTGGTCGCTACTTTCGGTCCTACAAGTGGTATCAGAGCCTGGTTAGGGTTTTTCCATGCCTTAACCGGTTCTAAACCCCAGTAGTGATCATGACGTCTCCCGAAAAGGTCTCGTCCTTGGAAGCTTATGGCTATAATTATTGGAAGACTCGCATGCGAGCCTATCTCATGAGCCAAAGCTCGGACATCTGGGACATTTGTGTTCATGCTACTTTCATAGTGTGTTGGAGGAAAATATTTCATCTTCGGGGTTATTGCCATAACAGGACAAAGACAGATGATTGAATCCAATTTTTCCAGCATCTAATTCCGACAGTGTATTAAATCAAGTTCGAAGTATGGAGGCGAACTCTAGTTCGGAGTATATCTTCGAACTTGGATTCTTCCGAGAGCTTCCTCGCCAGCTAGGATGGAAGACTTATCTTCTTTCTCATTAGATTAGTCTTTTACCATTCTAGCCCTATTAAGGGTACCGAATAGTTTCCACTATGTCGGTTGTAACAGAGGGATAAAAGGGTATTTTCCTTAATGTTTGGGCCTATAAGTACCCCCCGTTTTACCCTGTAATGGGGACCGGATACAAGTTATTCAATACACACCTTCGAACTGTTTTGAGTTATTATCCACTCAGAGGCTCGAAATAGTTTATTTCACAAACACTTCGTTTGTCAGTTTCTAACTTTCGGAAACCTGTTAGCGTAACCTTTTACGCCAACATAGTGTTACCTATTGCTGAGCGTAATTCTCCTGATATTATCGTCCAGCATCAGAACAACAACAAAGCGGTGAAAATTTTGTTTTCTGGTTTAGGTCCCACTGAATTTGAGCGTGTGAGCCATCTCACCACTGCTAGAGAGATCTGGGCTACCCTCCAGGCACACCATGAGGGGACAGCCTAGGTCAAGGCTCAGCTCTATCAGACCTACCGGCGTGAATACGAAAATTTCACACAAAAGCCGGGCGAATCTGTTGAAGCTTTGTTTGGTCATTTTCAATCGATCATCAACAAGCTTCGAGCCAACAAGGCCGAGGGAGTTCAGTTAGTCTCAGATCATGAGCAGGCGCTCAAGGTTCTCCATACCTTGGACCCTAAGATCTAGGAGATCAAGGTATCCTCTATCATTGAGAGCACCTCGTATGATACCTTGACAATTTCTGAGTTGTTTAGCAAGCTAAAGGCCACTGAGGTTGATACCCAGTTGAGATCAAATCTCACTGGCTCTGGATCAAAGACCCTAGCCCTTGCTACACCTTCTGTTGATCCCTCTTCTGTGAGCTGTGCTGGGTTCTCCTTGATGTCTATCACTGAGGACCATCTCGAGTCGTTAGGAGATGATGACATGTGTCTTTTTAACAACCGGGTGCGTCGTGTTTATGACAAGAGAATGTTCAAGAGACACGGCACGAAATCAAGGTGCTTTGAGTGTGGTGATCCAGGTCACTTCATCGCCGACTGCCCCAAGCGCATTGGTCACAAGAAGGGTACCGGTGGTGGCTTCTATGACTCCGGCAAACACGACAGCTCATCCTTCACAAAAGGCAAGCCAAAGACCAGATTCTTTAGAAAGGCCCTAAAGGACTACCAGCGTGAGAACAAGAAGCGTGACAAGGCCTTCTTCGCCGACATGGAGAAAAGCTACTCCAAGCGTTCCACGTCTTCATCCTCTTCATCAAGCTCAAGCGATGAGGAGATTGTCATTAGGAAGGGGAAGGACAAGGACGATCCGGCGGGCCTCTGCTTCATGGCCTTCGGGGACAGGCCGAAGAGCCGCTCACACCAACGCCGAAGATCCCGCAAGAGCTTCTGCTCAATGGCTCTTGGGGATAAGGAAGAGAAGGGCTCCTCCGACGACTCCGACGACGACGACAATGAAAAGGTATCCTCTTACGAACGTGAAATCGTTGATTTACTTGAAAGTAATCGTCGGGAGTTCAAATATCGGGAAAAACTTCTTAGAGGGGCTAAGAAGAGGATAGATGAACTTGAGAGTGAGCTTGTCATGGCCAACGGCAAAATTGAGAGTCTATCTTCTTCCCCTTGCTTGGGTGATAGCAGTGAGTTCCCAAAATGTGAGGTGTTGCTATGTGACCTGACGACTCTGAAGTCCAGGTACACAGAAAGGGTTGATGAGAGGGACGCTTTGGCCAGTGAGCTTGAGAGCGCTCAGCTGGAGCTGAAAGATGCTCATGCCACTGTCGTCGTGCCTTGTGTTGATTGCCCATCCCATCTAGCTAGTTTAGCTGAGCTAAAAGCCAAGGGTGATGAGCAATTGAGCGATTTGGAGAGAGTTAGAGCTGAGCTGGAGCAAACTAGTCTAGAGCTTGAGACACTGTCAGTTCCACCCGCTGTCTATGAGAACTGCTTGTCTCTTAGATTGGAGTTGATCAAGCTGAAAGTCGAGAAGTCTGTTCAGGTTGATAGAGAGTGTGAGACCTGCTTGTCTCACGTGGAGGTACTAGCTTCCTTGAGAGAGGAGCTAGCTAATGTCCAAAATGAGAACTTTTACCTCCGTCAGATCCTGAGTTGGGTGAGTGCCAGAGAGCCACAACTCGGCATGATGATCTAGCAGTTTAAGAGGCAGGATGGGTTTGGGGTAGGCTACACCTACACTAAGGCTGACTTTGAAAGTGCCATTAGCCGGGCAGTGGAGTGGAGTAACATGACTCCTGAACAGAGATACCCAAGACTCACTCCACGGAGTCTTTCCAGGCTAGTCAGCCCAAGTATGGAGTGTTCCAAGAACAGCCCAAAGCTCCACCCAAGAAGCCCATCTGGGTTCCAAAGCCCAAACACCTCCACACTTCTCTAGACTCTCTTCTTGGACCCTCTCACACCAAGGAGTCTACAACCAACACCACCAAGCCCAAGAACCCCAAGCCTCAACCACATCCCAAGAAGCCCACTTACCATTGTGAGTTTTGTTAGAAAGACGGGCATCTTGCGGAGTTTTTCTTCAGGAGGAAGCGGGTTGAGAGAGCAGAGAGAGCTCGTTGTGGCCAGGAGCAGTTCTATAAGCAGGGTTTTAGACTGAGAGTTCCTCGACGCGGGGAGAGGCTAGAGGCCAGGCCGCGTCGTGTAGGTGGTTGTAGAGGAGACGACTTTCATGTTCGTGCTTCAGAGGGTGGTGTTCGTTCCGGCAGAGCTCTAGGTCGCTTTGGATATGGTCCTAGACCTCATGGCCGAGACTTTAGGCAGAATCGAGGACCGCACTTTTGAGCCGTGTTTTGGTCCAAACTCTTATGATGATTTCTGCTTTCCGTCTTTTGAGTAGATGGCTCGACACTGGTTTAGTTCTTTTGCTAAACCTGGTGCCGGACCATTTGCTCCCCCTTACAACCACTGATTCTGCAGGATCGGGGACTGGAGGACGTTTAGATGATGGACTCAGGATGCTCTCGCCACATGACGGGACATCACAAATGGTTCTCTATTCTCTCTCCCCCGAGCTCCAAGGAATACATCACCTTCGGGAACAGTGGTCAAGGGAAGGTACACGACATTGGCTCAATTCGCATCTCAGACCATTTCTCTTTGAAGAACATTGCTTTGGTTGGAAAGTTGAACTTCCATTTGATTTCTGTTTCGCAACTTCTTGAGGATGGTTTGGAGGTTCGTTTTAAGAAGGGCAGTTCTTCTGTGATTGATTCTAGAGGGTCTTTGATTTGCTAGATCTTACCTTTCGGTAAGGTTTTTCGGATTGACTTCTCTAGTTCTTTTGGCCCTTCTCGATGTTTGATTGATGGATCCTCCTCTGAGCTCTGGAAGTGGCATAGGAGGTTGGGCCATTTGAGTTTTGATCTGCTAGTCAGGTTGAGCTCTTTGGACCTCATCCGAGGATTGCCCAAGCTTAAGATGGAGAAGGATCTAGTTTGCCATCCCTGTCATCATGGGAAAATGGTTGCCGCTTCTCACTCACCTGAGACTCAGGTGATGACTTCGTATCCGGGTGAGCTGTTACACATGGACACTATCGGTCCAGCTCGGGTACACTTAGTCGGTGGGAAGTAGTATGCGCTTGTTATCATTGACGATTTTTCTCGATTTTCGTGGGTTTTCTTCTTGGAGTCTAAGGATAAGACTTTTCATTTTGTTCATGACCTGATTTTGAAGCTGAAGAATGAGAACAATGGTCGGATGCGAGCGATTCGCTCTAACAACGGCTCTGAGTTCAAGAACTCTCAGTTCGTCAGCTCCTTACACTCCCCCATAGAACAACGTTGTGGAACGAAAGAACCACACGCTAGTCGAGATGGCTAGGACGATGCTCGATGAGCACAGGACTCCTAGGAGTTTTTGGGCTGAAGCCATGAACACAACTTGCTATCTGGCCAACCGCATTTTTTTAGAGCTTACCTAGGTAAGACTTCATATGAGTTGCGGTTTGGCAGACAACCCAAGGTGAGCCACTTGCGAGCGTTTGGCTGCAAGTGCTTTGTGCTCAAGAAGGGAGGGCATTTGGACAAGTTTGAGTCTCGTTGCTGGGATGGAGTTTTTCTTGGCTATGCTTTGCATTCTCGAGGCTTCCGTGTCTGGAACCTCGACTCCCAGCAGCTTGTCGAGACTTGCGAGGTTTCTTTTGATGAGTCCTTGCCTTCTTTGACTCCTTTTGAGCTATCTGGATATGGTGAGCTCGAAGAGTCCATCTTCGAGGAAGATGATGACGCTCCAGCTGCTGATGAGGGTGGGCCTTCTGCACAGCATGTAGAACCCACACCTTCTGAGACTTCTACTGAGGATGAGGGTGGACCTCTGATCACTTCTTCCACTTCGATCGAGCCCCCTCAGTCAAGTCCAGAGGTGCCAGCTGCTGACTCCGGTGAGGTGACTTTAGATCACCAGGGATCCCGAGCAGTTCAGCGTGATCACCCCTCAGAGCTCATCATCGGTGATCTTTCTGAGAGAACTTTGCGCTCTTCTATTGACTCTCTTGCTGTGTTTGCTGAATCTGCTTTTGTTGCATCTTTTGAGCCCAGAGACTTTTCTCATGCTCTTTCTGATTCGCATTGGATTAACGCTATGCAAGAAGAGCTTGAGAATTTTGTCTGCAATCGGGTTTGGACACTGGTTGAGCTGCCACCCGGATGCAACCCCATAGGCACCAAGTGGGTTTTCAAGAACAAGCAAGGTGAAGATGAGGTTGTGGTGCGCAACAAAGCTCGACTAGTGGCCCAGGGTTTTTGCCAGAAAGAGGGTATTGATTTTGAAGAGACTTTCGCCCCTGTTGCCCGTCTTGAGTCCATTCGCATTCTCTTCGCTTTTGCCGCTTCGAAGGGTTTTAAGCTTTTTCAAATGGATCTCAAGAGTGCTTTTTTGAATGGGTACATAGAAGAGGAAGTCTGTGTTAGGCAGACCCCGGTTTTGAAAACCCAAAGTTTCCTCGACATGTTTTCAAGCTGCAAAAAGCTTTATATGGTCTGAAGCAGGCCCCCAGGGCTTGGTATGACCATTTGAAGAAGTTTTTGTAGGGGAAGGGCTTTGTTATGGGTTATGTGGATAAAACTCTTTTCTTACTCAGAGATGCATCATATTTCTTGGTTGCTCAGATATACGTGGACGATATCATTTTTGGTGGTACTACTGATGCTCTTGTGTCCAAGTTTTCTGAGCAGATGCACAGTGAGTTTGAGATGAGCCTCATGGGTGAGCTCAAGTATTTCCTAGGGCTCAAGTACGCTCGGGACATGTTGAAGAAGTTTGACTTTGGTGGAGAGATGAAGCCTCAGATGACCCCAATGGGCACATCTGGGGGCCTGGACAAGGATGAGAGCGGCGTCAAGGTCAATGAGAGAGAGTTTTGAAGGATGATTGGCTCGCTGCTGTACTTGACGGTGACAAGGCCAGACATACAGTTCGTCGTAGGACTGTGCGCGCGCTTTCAGTCTTCACCACGCGTGTCTCATCGGCAGGATGTCAAGCGCATTTTCAGGTATCTCACCTATGCGCCTGATCTTGGTCTTTATTATTTAGCATCATCATCTCTTGATTTATCTGGCTTTTCGGACACTGACTTTGGTGGGTGCCGGTTGGATCGCAAGTCGACTTCTGGTACTTTCCAGTTTCTTGGTTCGTCTCTTGTTTCTTGGTCTTCTCGAAAACAGTCTATAGTTGCACTTTCGACTACTGAGGCTGAGTATGTAGTTGCTGCTAGCTGCTGCTCACAGTTGGTTTGGATGATTTCCACGTTGCGATACTATGGGTTGTTCTTTCCTACCAGAGTTCCTCTGTTTTGTGACAGTACCAGTGCGATTAGTGTAGGAAAAAACCCTTGTCTCCATTAAAAAACCAAACACATTGATGTGCACTTTCACTTTCTGAGGGATCAATATGAGAAAGGTGTCATTTACCTTATTCATGTTGACACCCATCATCAGTTAGCTGACATTTTCACCAAACCCCTAGATCAGTCAACTTTTGAGCGTTTACGAGGGGATTTGGGTGTTGTGTATCCTTTCTAAGATATTTTGAGTCAGTTTTTCCTTCTTCTTTACTCTTTTCTTGAGTCTTTTTGTTTGTGTTCATATCATGCATATTCACATATCACACTTTGAGCTTGATTTTTTTATATGATTGAACTGCTTTACTTATTCTAGCTGGTACATGCTTTTGATTACTTGTCGATGATCATGCTTTGCTTCAGTTCACACGATATGTCTGATATCTGTCATATGCATGGATTTTATGCTTTAAAATTGAAAAATGATCACCATTGCTTCTGGTAACTAGCATGTGTAGGCTGAATGCTTTTGCTATCTGTTACATGCCTTGTAGCTAGTTCCTTACTTAGATGCAGATATGCAACTTGGTCATCTATATGCTTTAAACATGGAAAATGTGCTCTAAAAATGATGAAAAATCAGAAAAATGAAAATTCCATGTCTCTTTGTGCTTGAGTTGAAAAGATCCAGGTGGGTTTGCTTTGTCGCATTGCATTGTTCTGGACTGCTTACCATAGCACTTTGGTATGAACTAGGACAATGTAGTGTATGCCAAGACCAATGTCTTAAGCTTCTGATGGTCCAGTTTTGGCCTAGGCTTGACTTGGTCGGTTAGCATAAGGTTTGACATGCAAATAACCCCTAGCAAAAATGAAAAAGGAAAAAGAAAAAGCCTGAAAATTAAAAAGATAACAAGTTTGCTGAAGCACTTTGTTTTGGACAATGCTTATCTTGGTAGATATCAGTAAGCTTTTGTATCTCATGCTTTACCTTGCTTGTCAACTAGAAAATGTGGTGATGCTTTTGTTTGTGAAAATTGAAAAAATGTGTGCTAGTGACTTTCTTTAGATATCATCTATTGCACTGATCATGCCATGTGTCTTAGACAGTATGTCTTTTGCAATACCTGTTAGATGTTGTAATTGCAGTCAATCATATCTGAGAAGCATGCTTTCTACACTCCACGTACATCCCAGTTGCATTCATTGCATATTTTGAGGGGGAATTGCATTTCAGGGGGGATGATGAGGACATCACTTCACATGATACACACATGGAGCTTCCACCTACAATACTACAAGGACCAATCACACGCGCCCGTGCCCGTCGCTTGAACTATGAGGTTAATTCTTTCCTTAGCAACTATTTCAATATTTGTTTGGATGGGATGCTACTGAATACTAGTGATATTTTGTTGCTTAGGAACATGGGATATGGAATAGAAGAGTTGGACTTGAAGACAGAGCCGCACGGATGTTTGAAGTCAAGATTTCGCTGGTTCGGACTACATCGACCACCCTGCACCAAAATGGCCATAACTTCCTCATACGAAGTCCGATTGGCACGTTCTTTGACTTTTTGGAAAGCTGAGGAGAAGACGGATCGTTTGCCGTTGGTTTCACATCGTTTGGAGTCTCGAGTCGTTCTGTGTGACCGAAACCGTCCTGCGTGACAGAACTGGACCATGTTGGCCCATAGTCTGAGTCTGTACGTCTTCTAGCCCACAGCCCATGTCTGTTCGCCTTCCACAGGCCGCCGCCCTATATATTCTCACGCCAGCCACCCCTAGGGTTAGGTTTTGCTTTGTTGCATCTACACTGTTGTGTTTAGATCCCGCCTCTTGCACCGGACCGATTGGCTGCTGCATTGGCGTTTGTGAAACCTCACCTTATCTTCGTTTGTCTGTGATTTGGCATTCGATTTGTATCCTTCCTGTTCTTGCTTGTGTTCTTGGGTTCGCTTGCAGGAATTAGCCTTCGTGGCGAGGTCAATCGCGTTCTGCGTGGTTGATAACCAACGGAGACAGTGGTGTAACGATTGCAAGGTTTTGATCCGCCGGACCGGAGCCTTGGATCGCCAACGTCGAGATTCTCCACCAACCCAAGTTTATCCCTTACCTAGCGGAAGATCGGGACCACTCCCCCATCAGCTGGTATCAGAGCTCAGATTTCCCGTTAGGTAATCTCGATCTGCTTTTGTTTTACCCAGAGTCCAGAAAACCGCACCAAAAAATTCCCCACCGAGAACCCCTTTGTGCCTTGCGATTTTAATTTCAGTTTTAACTTTGTTGAGTTCGTGTTCTTGGTCGAGTCTTGTTGCTGGTTTAGTCATCCCTCTGTGTCGTTTGAGTAGTAGTTGTTCTTGTGTCTCAGAAAAAAATTCCCCACCGAAACCCCCCCCCCTTCCGCAACCCTATTTGTTTTCCACATCTACTCTTTGTGACCCCCCTTCAGTAAAACAGGCATAACTTTTCACTCGTTTGGCAGAAAAATCTGAAATTTTTTGAGCGTGTTCCTGACCCGATTTGGGTGGGTACCCTAACCCGCTACGCCGGTTAGCCCTCACCAAACTCGCCAAAAAAAATTAGGAAGATAAAGAAAAAAATTGGACAAAGTTTTTGCTCGCCGGACAGCGAACTTGTTTGAATTTTTGTGAGCCACATCCCACCTCAGTTGTAGGTGCCAATTTTTGTGGTTGCATCTCTGGTTATCCTTGTTAAAAAAATAGAGTGAAAAAAAGAAAAAAAATATAATAATAAAAAAAAGAGAGAAGCAGTCCTGTTTGTTGCTTGTCCGAACTCTTGTCCGAACTCCTGTCCGAACACTTGTCCGATCTGAGGCAGGCATTGGCTGTTTGTTGCTTGTCCAATCTCTTGTCCGAACTCCTGTTCGAACTCTTGTCCAATCTGAGGCAGTCTTTGGCTGTTTGTTGCTTGTCCGATCTCTTGTCTGAACCTTTGTCCGAACTCTTGTCCGATCCGAACAGCAGCAGAAAAAAAAAATTGCACATACCCTTGTCCGATCACTTGTCCGATCTCTTGTCCGATCCCTTGTCCGATCCCTTGTCCGATCTCTTGTCCGATCCCTTGTCCGATCCCTTGTCCGATCTATAGAGAGCTGATTTTGACCTGTTTTTGCTTCCTTTTTGATTTTTGGGCACATAGTTTTCCTCTATTACTTGAACTTTCACTTTGGGAGCACTACGGTCAGCAACTTTGACGAGTACTAGGGAATACTTATTGAACTTGGTTTAACTGTTATTATTATCGCTAATCCTTGCTACTCACTTTGCCTTCCAAGCTACACCTTTCTCTTGGTCAGGACAGGTTCATTTCTTGCAATTGTACACCACCCTCCACTTGGTTCATCACCTGTAGGCCGGTGACCTCACTGCGGCGTGGTAAGAACACTTGCAAGCGTGGGTAGGTGCTTGACGGATTGCTTCCACCCCACACCCACCACCAGACCTAGCTGTTTACATAAGGATTATTCTTTGTTGCTTTATCTTTTCACTAACATGGCAGCACTTATTGTACACCGTGATTTGAGCACTCACATGGACCAGGACGACCAGACACAACGGAACAATATATTTCAGACCATCTTCCTCGTCAATAATCGTCGTGCGCGTGTCATCATCGACAGCGGTAGTTGCAACAATTTGGTGAGCCTCGACGTGGTAACTAAGCTTCAACTTCCCACACGTGCACATCCCCACCCTTACCATGTGCAATGGCTCAACGACAGCGGTAAGGTCAAGGTAACACAAACTGTTCACATCGAATTTTCCATTGGTATATACTTCGGAAGTGCTGATTTTGATGTAGTACCAATGCAAGCATGTTCTCTATTACTTGGTAGACCTTGGGTATATGATACTGATGCTACACACCATGGTAGGAGCAATAAGTACACATTTATGTATAAAGGAAAGAAAGTTACATTGCTTCCTATGACTCCTGCTGAAATTGTGAAATTTGAACAAGAAAAACATGCTAGAGACACCCAAAAGAGCAAACAACCTTCTGAAATTCAGCAAGTAGCTAAAACACTTTCAAGGCAACAAAAAGATAAAGTTGTTTCTCTTTCTTTATCACAAATTGTTAATCTGAAAGGACGTGTCATGCATGCAACTAAAACTAACCTTGCAGTACGTAGTTTTCTTGGTCTTGCAGGTTTCTATCGGCGTTTTGTGAAAGATTTCAGCACCATAGCCGGTCCTTTACCTGATTTGACCAAGAAGGGAGTTACGTTTACTCGGAAGCCAGCACAAGAACAAGCCTTTGCCCCACTCAAGGATCTCCTTACACATGCACCTCTGCTTCAGCTACCCGACTTCAGTAAGCTTTTTGAATTAGAATGTGATGCTAGTGATTTTGGAATAGGAGATGTGCTGCTACCAAGAGGTAAACCCGTGACCTATTCTAGTGAGAAATTGCATGGTCCACAATTGACTTATTTTACCCATGATAAGGAATTATATGCCTTAGTGCGTGTGCTTAAGACTTGGCGACATTACCTTTTGCCTGAGGAGTTTATTATACATTCTGATCATGACGCACTCAAATATTTGAGAGGGCAAGCTAAACTGCACCGTAGACATGTTAAATGGGTTGAATTTATTGAATCTTTCCCATACATTGTGAAATACAAGAGTGGCAAAGAAAATGTGGTTGCTGATGCATTGTCTCGCATGGTTGTTCTTTTATCTCAACTTGATATTAACGTTCCAGATTTGGAAAGTTTGAAAGATTTGTATGTTGTAGATAAAGAATTTGCTAAGCCATACACTAAATGTAATGAGGGGAAAGACTGGAAAACATTTCATGTTTATGACGGTTTCTTGTCCCATGCTAACAAGCTATGTGTTCCAGATTCGTCCGTACATTTGCTGTTGTTGCAGGAATCACATGGCGGTGGATTAATGGAACATTTTGGGAGAGAAAAGACTTTGGCCCTGCTGTCCAATAATTTTTATTGGCTAAAGATGCGGAGAGATGTTGAACGATTTGTGCAGCATTGTGCCACATACCATAAAGCTAAGTCCAAACTTAATCCATATGGTTTGTATACTCCACTTCCTGTTTCTAGTGCACCTTGGGAAGATATTAGCATGGACTTTATTGTGGGATTGCCTAGGACAAAGAGGGGGAGAGACTCCATATTTGTAAGAGTGGATAGGTTTTCTAAAATGGCACACTTTATTCCCTGTCACAAGACCAACGATGCTTCACATATTGCTGATTTATTTTTCAGGGAAATTGTGAGATTGCACGGGATGCCTAGAACCATTATTTTAGATCATGATGTAAAGTTTATGAGTTACTTTTTGAAGACAATGTGGGCCAAGCTTGGCACAAAATTGCTATTTTCAACAACTTGTCACCCGCAAACTGAAGGTCAAACAGAGGTGGTAAACCGTACACTCTCCATGTTGTTGCGAACAATGATTAAGAAGAACTTGAAGAAATGGGAGGACTGCCTTCCACATGTTGAATTTGCATACAATAGAGCTGTTCACTCAACAACACAATTGTGCCCGTCTGAAGTGGTGTATGATTTTAAGCCAATCACACCATTTGATTTGCTGCCACTTCCTTTTCAAGAGAGAGCAAACATGGAGGCAACTAAGCGTGCAGAGTTTGTGAAAGCTATGCATCTGAAGACCAAGGGAGTTATAGAAAAGAAGGCACGCTATTTTTCTCAAAGGACAAATAAAGGAAGAAAGAAGATGTATTTCAAACCAGGAGATCTTGTTTGGTTGTACTTGCGCAAGTTTAAATTGATGACCCGTGCTGATAATTTAAAACCCTATCTGGGAGCTGACGATGAGCTTGAGTCGAGGACGACTCCAATTCAAGAGGGGGAGGATGATGAGGACATCACTTCACATGATACACACATGGAGCCTCCACCTACAATACTACAAGGACCAATCACACGCGCCCGTGCCCGTCGCTTGAACTATGAGGTTAATTCTTTCCTTAGCAACTATTTCAATATTTGTTTGGATGGGATGCTACTGAATACTAGTGATATTTTGTTGCTTAGGAACATGGGAGATGGAATAGAAGAGTTGGACTTGAAGACAGAGCCGCACGGATGTTTGAAGTCAAGATTTCGCTGGTTCGGACTACATCGACCACCCTGCACCAAAATGGCCATAACTTCCTCATACGAAGTCCGATTGGCGCGTTCTTTGACTTTTTGGAAAGCTGAGGAGAAGACGGATCGTTTGCCGTTGGTTTCACATCGTTTGGAGTCTCGAGTCGTTCTGTGTGACCGAAACCGTCCTGCGTGACAGAACTGGACCATGTTGGCCCATAGTCTGAGTCTGTACGTCTTCTAGCCCACAGCCCATGTCTGTTCGCCTTCCACAGGCCGCCGCCCTATATATTCTCACGCCAGCCACCCCTAGGGTTAGGTTTTGCTTTGTTGCATCTACACTGTTGTGTTTAGATCCCGCCTCTTGCACCGGACCGATTGGCTGCTGCATTGGCGTTTGTGAAACCTCACCTTATCTTCGTTTGTCTGTGATTTGGCATTCGATTTGTATCCTTCCTGTTCTTGCTTGTGTTCTTGGGTTCGCTTGCAGGAATTAGCCTTCGTGGCGAGGTCAATCGCGTTCTGCGTGGTTGATAACCAACGGAGACAGTGGTGTAACGATTGCAAGGTTTTGATCCGCCGGACCGGAGCCTTGGATCGCCAACGTCGAGATTCTCCACCAACCCAAGTTTATCCCTTACCTAGCGGAAGATCGGGACCACTCCCCCATCAGAGTCTGTGTCTTTTTAGAGTGCTTTTAGTCTCGCTTGATGAGTCCAATTGTCAACAAGGGGGAGACATTTTGGGAGAAGAGTTTAAGGGGGAGTTTTGGCTTTCTCTGGGATTTGCTTCAGGAGGAGTTTTTGTCCCGTTTGTCCTTACTCTTTGGATATCCTTGTTGATAATTCTGAGATTGCACTTGTTTTTGAGTCTTTACTTTTGGTTAACCATAATGACCGCTCTCTTGCTTTTGTTTGGCTTTTGGTCATTAGGGTTAAAATTTTACTTTATTTTCTTCTTCTCTGTTTTCTTGTGCTTTCTTTTCGTGTTTCCACATGTGTTCGTAGGTACTGGAGAGCTGATGAAGAGAAGTGTTGACAATGCACTCATCAAGGGGGAGATTGAGGAGCCATGCTGAAGAGCGTGGGCCTCATGCCTCGAGATGTGATGAGTCATTGTCAACGGAAGTCAAAGAGGACTGAAGAGAAGAGAAGAACTGCTGTGTCTGGGCCGCATGTGACTCAGGTACACGGGCAGCGAGCGACTATCGGGCAGAGGGGCCGCGAAGTCAGGCTGGCCCAATCCGGGTACATGGGCTAGGAGCAGCAGAGGATCCACTGGGCTGTTGACCAGGATTGACTCAGGTACATGGGCGGCGAGCGATTGCTGGGCTGAGAGAGCTGGGGAATCGGGCCGGCCCAATCCGGGTACCTGGTGCAAAGTTGGTGGACGCTTTGTCAGTTTCGGTGCAAAACTGACGACCGCTAATCTCGGATCGGACCGTTCTGAGGTGAAGTCGTAGTCGCTACGAAAGCTCCGCTTCAGGATAAGTCATCTGTAAATAGGAATTTACTATTTTGTCCTTAGGCCCACAGTCAGTCAGTCGAGTCTGTAAAAATATCCTAAGGGCAGTTTGGTCTTTTCCATTTTATTTCAGCGTCTGTAAAAACCCTAAGGGTCTTTTGGTATATTCCTAGGCTATTGGGCTGCCTATAAATAGGGCCCCAATCCCTAGGGTTAGGGTTACCCATTCTGTAATTCACTTTAATCCAGCAAATAGGTTTGGGTCATTTTGTTCGTCTTTTCCATGTTCTTCTCCCTGTGCGCGCCGCCGCTGTTCTTGGCAAGCCAACCGAGCCTGCTGTTCATTTCTTAGGTTTTTGATCGCCTCGAGTTGCGTGTTTTTTGAGTTCTTCGCTAGGATTCTTTCCATCTCGCACCTTTTTCTGTTATTCTCTCGTCCTTAGCGATTGAATGTTGAGTTTTCTCCAGATTGTTTATTCCTGTTGGATTATTTTATTCTGGAGCCTCAGTATTCAGCCGCATGCTTGCTAGCAATTTAGAATTGTTTTCTTGTTTATCTACAGCTATTGTTCCTCGCCGGGAGAGCTAATCATCACCTAGACCTGCGTCTAGCTCTTTTCATGGTAGAGTTCTGGAGCTAGTTGTTGCATAGGTCTTTTCAGGGCTAGGCAATTGTTTTTCCGCTCTGGTGTAGCCTTGTCAGGTTGTAGTCATAGGAAGTTGTGCTAGAGTCAAAATTTCAAGGTGTTTTTCCACCGGAGTATGTTGTGTGCTGTTCGCAAAAGGGAAGCTGGCTTTGGATGGACTTCAACTTTTAGTGTGTCCTTCGGCGGTTCGTTTTTTACATCGTGTGTGTTCGAAGTATAGAGGCACACTTCATTGTGTCAGAGATCTTTGCGAAGGCTGTTCACAGTGGCCTCACTTTCCTGACCAAGCTCATGAGTAGGTTTCGTTGTTTATTTCTAGGCTGCAGACATCGATTAGTATCATTGTTACACGTTCCTTCGAAGGACTTCGCATTTTTTTCTTCGGAGTATAGGCTTCGCAGGGACTGTCTTTCGGAGTTCTGTGAATCTGTCTTTCTGGCTGAGCGAAGGTGTTGGCGTAAAAGATTACGCTAACAGGTTTCTGTAGATTAGAAACTAACAAATGGAGTGTTTGCGAAGTGAACTGTTCTAAGCCTCCGAAAGGATAATAACTTAGAATAGTTCGAATGTGTGTATTGAATAACTTGTATTCGGTCCCTCTTACAGGATGAAATGGGGGGTATTTATAGGCCCAAATATTAAGGAAAATACCTATTTACCCCTCTGTTATAACCGACATAGTGGAAACTATTCGGTACCCTTGATAGGGCTAAAATGGTAAAAGACTAATCTAATAATATAAAAGATAAATCTTCCATCTTAGCTGGCAATAAAGATCTTGAAAAGCCTTAGTTCGAAGATGTACTTCGAACCAATGTCTATCTTCGTACTTCGAGCTTGACTCAGGGTATCTTTGAAGATGGACGTCTGGAAACCTTTGAATCCACTTTCTGCTTTTATGCGATTGCGGCAATAACCCCGAGGATGGGATATTTTCCCCCAACAGTAGCCCCTCGAATACTCTTCTCCGTTTAACCTGTAATGTTAGGAGAGCAGTATACGGAAGGAAAAAATAACCAAGCATAGGGGTTATTAGATTTTAATTCATCTCCGAAATGTACGAAGACATAAACTCTGAATCAGTTTTAAGATAATTACTTTCGAACTATCTTAGAACCGACTCAGGATGTTCGAAAGTCTTTTAGACTTAGAAGAAATAGCCGTTAGCTTCCTTCTCCTAACGGAAACCGTAGAATGCGTTAATTTCGGAGAAAAGTAACGGCAGGGAATGCGAAACGGCATGGACTAACGGTAAAAATGTGAAGTCTAGGCTATAAATAGAGGGCCTAGAACAATCCTATTTACCTTTTCACCGCTCTCTCGCAAACAAACACCTTCTGAGCCCTTTGAGTTCTTTGAGCCCTAGCCTCCATTTTCCCCAAAGTAACCCAATGACTGCAATGGTGAAGACCAAGGGTTCTGGAGCCCCGTCGGCCTTGGCTCGACAGCAGGCGGCTGCAGCAGCAGCGGCTGCGGCGTTGGCGACGGCGCCTCTGGCATCCGCAACAACATCCATGGCGACAGGAGGGAGAAATCCCCAAAATGTTGATGATCAAAGTCTTTGCCCGCCATCAACGAAGTACCTGGATCAATCCTTTCAATTGGGACCTTCTACCTGCAAGAGGGAGTCATTGGCAATCGCAGTAGAAGGGAGGATTAACACCGGAGTTATGATCCGCAAGCCCGGAAAAGAACTCATCCCGTCACCAAGGCCCGGAGAAGTGGTCGTCTTCAAAGCCTTCTTCGAAGCCGGCTTGGGCCTTCCCGCAGTGGACTTCTTGGCGGAGGTACTTGACTTATTTCACGTCACCCTTCCTCAACTATCTCCGAACGCAGTAGCTCGTCTGGCTATCTTCGAATGGGCGTTGAGAGCCGAAGGTTGTGAGGGGAGGGCAGGGATCTTCGCTGCGCTACATAGAGCTTCATTCCAGCCAAAAACCTTCGTAGGTCCCGGAGGTGAAAAAGTAGTAGTAGCCTTCGGAAGCATCAATTTTAGGCTTCGGGACGAATATGCCCTTCAATTTCCTGCTAAGGCCATCAATGCTAGATGGTATACTGACTGGGTCATGAGGTGGTTTTATGCCGAAGTTGGAGCGAGCAATCCTCTGGCCGGACCTTTGAAAGAGATCCAATTCCGGAAGGAAGCCCTAGTGCAACAGGACCAAGGTCAGCTCGAAGCTCGCCTCAGTCTACTCCAGAAGATTAGCCGGAGGTTAAGCATGTGAGACTTAGCTGAAGAATTCCTTGGGTTACAAATTTCTCCGCTTATGGCCAACTGGCCTATCATCTTCGAAGAGGATTCAGAAGGCGGTCTTCGAAAGATCACTTTAACTTCGAGCCCTGCAGGTAACTTCGAAGACAACATGTATTATGCATATTCATTCGAAGAAAAACTAACTTGATTTATTTTTTTAGCTTCTTCAGCCCCTGTTACTTCGAAACAAATTGTAAGGGCTTCGGAGAAGATTTTGGGTGCTCCAACTCCGACCAAAAAAGAATGGAGAATCAAGTTGGTCGGGAGTTGGGAGAGATTTAACAGAGTATGGGGAATGCTGGAAATCACTCCGCCCCCTCTGATGGATTGGGTGCCTTCGGAGAAAGGACCCAAAAGAGGAAAGCCGAAGCTGGGACTTCGAGCTCTGCAAAGACTCCGGTGAAGAAGGTGGCTCGGAAGCCAAAAAATCTTGCACCTTCGAATCCTGCGCCTTCGAGCTCAAGGGCTTCAGTCTCTGACTCCCAAGAGGATGAAGGGAGATTGCTTGTGCGTCTAATAGAAGAAGATGAAACTCAAAGGACTGCACAAGCCGAAGTACCTGCGAACGTGCCGGAGTCTCGAGATAATCTTGAGCAACCAAGGACTTCAGCAGTTCAGGAAGATATATCTCAGGACGAAGTTCCTGTGAATGAGAGTGGGGTCGAAGTTACTATGGCTTCGATTCCCGAAGAGGCAACAAGGACTGCTCAGGACAATGCTCCTACAGTCGAGGACTTAACGGCTGATTCGGATGAAGATCTAGCCTTCGATCCGCCGAACAGTCCGATGATGACTCCTCTGCAAAATGTCGAAGGTAGACTTCGAATAACTCTTTCATGTTTATTTTGTGTATTTATACAATGTATAATACTTTATATATATTTTTTACAGAGTCCACTCCTATGGAAGAGGTCCGCCAGGAAGAAACAATTCCTGGACCTTCGACGACTTCGGAGCCAACCCAGAGATCTACTCAAATGGGACCTGGAAGAGCCAAAAGACATATAGAACCCCTCCCTGCTGCGAGTTCCGGATCAACTCCGTCTGATTCAACAGACGAGAGCCAATCTTCCGGGAAGGGACAGTCTCCAGAGGCTCCGAAGACCACAAGACAACGCTCCGGTCCTTCGCTGGACGAAGATGACAAACAGGCAATAAGTATGCTCCCCCTGCTAGCTCCTTTCTTAGGGCAAACAACTGGTCTTCGGACTTTGCTCGAACCTTTGGATCGAGCTAGCCGTGACATAGGGGAGACCAACTTAGTGGCCATTCTGAGCAAGGCGGACAGGACGGAGCTTAATGCCGCTATAGAACGTGCAGCCTACCAGGTATGAAGCACTTACGAAATAACATAGAATTCATCTACGAATAAATATTTACCTTAATTTTTATTTTTGCAGCAAACTGTCTTTGCCCGAGCTGCGAATATATGTAATGACGAAGAGATCGCTCGTCTTCGGGAGGAAAATAACGTCCTTCAAAGGAATCTTAGCATCTTCGAAAGTCGAGTGGTTCAAATGGACAATATAGTGTCAACAGAGCGAAGGGCCAGACAAGGTTTGGAGGCTGCGAATAAAGAGCTCGAAGCAGAAAGAATTGTGCTTCGAGCAGAAGTTGAAAAACTGCGGGCAGAGCATGCTACTGCGGGGACCGAGCTTATCAGACTCCAAGAGGAAGCTAGCCAGCTGTTAAACCAAAAGAATATTTTGACCACTAAAAATGCTAGACTTTCCGGGGTTCTGGGAGAAGTCACTTCGACGAAGGACGCGCTGAACGAAGATAAGCTGAAGTCCGAGAAGGTGGCTGTGGAAGTTATGAATCAGTTGCTAGGTGTCCTGGAGTACTTTGGTACTACTGGAATACTTCCTTCTGATGATAACATCACTCTTCTGCGCCGGTTGAAAAGGATCCAAGGAGTGGCGAAGCAGATGAAGACAGCGGGCATTAGATACGGAGAACTCTCCGGACAAGTGGCTGCTGTCGGCCTACTTCGCTACTACGAAGATCTGGGCCGATCGATAACTCCGGACGCAGGAGGGGGCCCAATTACCTTCGACGACGAGCGACTTCTGACTCCTTCCGAAGGTGTGGCTGCTGCCTGGCGAGCCTTCCAAACTTCATGGAGAGCCGAAGGTCGTTCCGCGATCAAGGCTTGGATCGACGAAGGCCAACGCCAGAAGCAAGTTCGGACCCAAGCTTCAAGCAGTCAGCCTCCTCCGAACCCGCAGGTTTAGAAATACCTTAGGATTTTTGGCCATGTAAAGCTTTATGCTTATGAACATTTATCAATGAAAATGTGTTTGTCATATTTTTAGGCTTTGCCTCATACGGAAGATATCGAAGTGTTAGACCTTAACGACGAAGTTCGCTCATTATGGACCACCTTCGATCTTCTAAAAGCTTATAAACGTCCTCGATTTCTAATTCCTCGAGATAGCTCCGGTGTAATTACGCCCGAAGTAATCAAAGATATACTGTCTTATATTAAAGAGGAAGAAAAAGAGGTTAACTTAAACACTTCATCTTCTGAAGACGTTATATGGTCTGAAGACGAAGATGAAGTCCGAAGTAAAAAACCTGAAGAACTTGGAAGCTGGGAAAGGAGCCCCGAACGGCTTCGAACTTGGGCCGAGCTTCAACAAGAACAGAAGGATTTTAGAGCTTTGAAGGGGGGCAAGAGAGTTAAACGCAAAGTTATTAGAACTCCCGGCGCTGGAACTAGTCGTTCCAACCCTAGCTCTAGAGACCGAAGAGGTCTTCGATTCCTTCTTGGTATAGATACCAATTTTTCATGATGTAATCTGTAAACACATTCGTTTGAATAATGAATACCGATTTAAAATTGTCTCCATATTTACTAGCCCCTCTTTGGGTATAAGCAACTTCGAACTGTATTCAATATGGTTATGCGCAAAGAATGAACTTCAGAGTACAATTTTTTTGGGGGGGTTCGGAGCCCCTTTGCAATTTAAAGATTTTTTAAAAAATCTTTTAAAATGTCTTCGACTATTTGTAGTCTGAAGAATGGCAACTTAGTACCCTTGTTTTTTGAAAGAAATCACTTGAGATAACTTTCAAGATACCTTAGTATCTTAGATAATTTGTCACTTTGGACTATGCTAACAGACATTCGAAGCTCATGGCTCAAACTCTGTTTTGCTTTAGCCACCTTCGGCTCATTTTTGCGATCTCTGTCGAACCAATGGTTCGGAGTTTGCAATGGTCTCTTTGGACTCTTTTTACGGATGTCTACCAGCCAATGGCTTGGACTCCGTATATTTTGGCCACCTTCGGCTCTTTTTGCGGAAGTCTACCAGCCAATGGCTTGGACTTCGCAGGTTTTGGCCACCTTCGGCTCTTTTTACGGAAGTCTACCAGCCAATGGCTTGGACTCCGTATGATGTGGTTTTGGGATCTTTTACGGATGCCTAGAAGCCGGTGGCTTGGACTCCGGATTATGTCAGCCCCCACGTCGGAAGCTTCGAACCAATGGTTCAAAGTCCGAAAATACGATTCAGCTTCATGACACTTCCCTCTCGGTCGACCCCGCGGTTCCAGTGCGTCCACTCGGAAGCTGGAAGTCTATGAGGGGAAGGCATTATCTGGACCATATGCTTTATTAATTCAGAAGATGATTACAAGTGAATTACAAGGAGCCCTTATGCGAAGTATCGCTTTAGGTGCTCCGCATGCTAAGTATGTGCTAACTCTTCACCTTCTAAATTAGCTAACTTAAAAGAGCCAGGGCGTCCTGAACGAACGATTAGGTATGGACCTTCCCATTTATTTCCTAACTTCCCTGGCGCTATAATGCTTCGTAGAACAAGATGACCCGGTCTTAGTTCATTGAGTTTAACCTTCGGGTCAAACCAAGCCTTCGTCTGCTGATGATACTTTGATAAGTTTGCCACAGCTCGAAGTCTTGTTTCTTCTGATAAATCTAGCGAAGCTTGTCTTTCTTCTTCAATCTCCGGTTCGGTGCTACGAAATGATCCTCCTTTGAGCTCTGTTGGAGTCATAGATTCATCTCCGAATAGTAGTCTGAATGGAGTAAAACCTGTGGACCTTGTTTGCGTAGTCCGAATGAACCACAAAATCTTCGGAAGCTCTTCGGTCCACAGTCCCTTTGCTAATCCTACTATCCTTCGATTTAGCCCTGACAAAATATTTCCATTGGCTCGTTCTACGGCTCCATTAGACTGAGGATGCCTCACTGCAGCAAAACATAACTGAATGCTTAGATCTTCGCAAAACTTTCTGAAAGGTTCTGCATCGAACTGTGTTCCATTATCAACTGTGAGTTGTCTAGGCACTCCGAACCGGCAAATGATATTCTTCCAGAAGAATTTCTGTACATTGTTCGAAGTGATAGCTGTCAAGGGCTCTGCTTCCACCCACTTAGAAAAATACTCAATAGCTACCACTGCGAACTTCAGATTTCCCTTGGCTACTGGAAAGGGACCTATTAAATCCATACCCCATCTGGCCATTGGCCATACCGGAGCAATGACTTGAAGAGCTATTGGTGGGCGATGACTTCGTCGACCCATCCACTGGCATCCTTGACAAGTGCGGACTAAGCTCTCTGCATCAGCTGTTATTGTAGGCCAGTAAAGCCCCTGGCGAAGTGTTTTTCCTGCCAAAGCTCGCGGGGCTAAATGGCTACCACAAAGGCCTTCATGAATTTCTCGAAGAATTTCTTGACCTTCGGCTTGAGATATACATCGGAGTAGAGGGGAACATACTCCGGCCTTGTATAAAATACCGTTGATTATTTGATAATTTCTAGCTCTAAGCTTTAATCTTGACAGCTGTGGCTCTTCGGGCAAATTTGTTCCTCCCTGTAAAAGTTCCATGATTGAATTTTTCCAATCTGCACTAGGAATGCAAAGAATCTCTGCAGAGGGAATTTGTGGCACCGAAGGTGTACTGAGCTCCTCATAGAAGGCTTCTTCTGGCACATCCACAGCTCCGGCTGCAGCTTTTGCTAAGATGTCCGCTTGCACATTTTCTGCTCTTGGTATACTCCGAATGGAAATACCCTTGAAGTGTGCTTCGATTTTACGGATTTCTTCTAAGTACTTTGCAAGCTGTGGATGTCGAACCTGAAAACTTTTATCTACGTGCCCTCCTACTATTTGAGAATCTGTCTTTATAATAATTCTTGTAGCCCCTAGAGCACCTGCTTTTCGGAGTCCCAATAAAATCCCTTCATACTCCGCTATATTATTGGTAGACTTAAAGTTGAGTCTTGCGGAGTACATTGCTCTTTGCCCTGAAGGCGAAATTAATACTGCTCCAATGCCTGCTCCGGATGCTTGGAAGGCCCCATCGGAATAAACAGTCCAAACTCCGTCACTTGACTTCTCCGGAACTAAATTTGCAGGCGGAGTCCATTCTGCTACAAAATCTGCTAAGACTTGCGATTTGATTGCTGTCCTTGCTAGGAAAGTTATGCCGAAGGGTGCTAGCTCAACTGCCCACTTCACAATCCTTCCAGTGGAATCCTTACTTCGAAGCATATCTCCTAAAGGATACGAATTGGTACAATTACATTGTGAGCCAAAAATAATGTCTTAATTTCCTCGAAGTCATTATCAGAGCATAAACGAACTTCTCGAGTTCGGAGTATCTTGTCTTCTCTCCTGATAATGCTTCGGATACAAAATAAATAGGATTTTGGACCAACTTCCCATTGAAATCCATTTCTCTGACAAGGACTGCACTGACAGCAGAACCTGTAGCTGCAAGGTAAAGGAGTAGGGTTTTATCCGTAGTAGGCACCATGAGTGTAGCAAGATTACTGAGATACTCTTTAATATCTTCGAAGCTTTTCTGACACTCCGGTGTCCATGCAAAATCTTCGGACCCTTTCAATGCTTTAAATATAGGCAAGCTTCTCTCCGCAGACCTTGATAAAAACCTGCTAAGTGCTGCTAGACGCCCAGTCAGCTTTTGCACTTGCTTTAAATTTTCCGGAGGAGCCATCTTTTGTAGCGCAGTTATTTGAGTAGGGCTAGCTTCAATTCCCCTGCTTGAAACTAAATACCCTAACAACTTTCCAGCCTTAGCTCCGAAGATACATTTTTCGGGGTTAAGACGGATCCCACATGCCCGAAGGCTATTGAATGTTTCTGCTAAGTCTAGGCTATGTTGGTGCTTTAAAGCACTCTTTATTACAATATCATCCATATAGGCCTCCACATTGCGACCTAGTTGATGACCTAGAGCCTTAGCAACTAACCTCGAAAAAGTAGCCCCGACATTTCTTAAGCCAAAGGGCATTCTTACATAACAAAAGACTCCCGAAGGAGTTACAAATCTTGTCTTGATCTCATCTTCGCGCTTCAACCATATTTGATGATAACCAGAATACGCGTCAAGGAAGCTTAATAACTCCGAACCTGTGGTGGAGTCGACCAATTGATCAATTCGGGGCATGGTGTAGGGGTCACGAGGGCATGCTTTATTCAAGGATGTGAAATCAATGCACATGCGCCACATTCCGGAAGACTTCTTTCTGACGAAGACTGGTTTGGCTAACCATTCTGTGTGAGCCACTTCTCTGATAATCCCAGCCTTCAACAATTTCTCAACTTCGTCTTTCGCTAGAGCAGCTCTTTCTGCAGACATTTTCCGGAGTCCTTGCTGAACAGGGCGGGCCTTCGGGTTTACAAGTAAACTATGTTCAATGATATCCCGATCGACTCCGGTGATATCTTCGTCAGACCAAGCGAAGACATCCAAATTCTCTTCCACCACCTTTTCCAAGGAGGTTGCAACTTCTGGAGGTAAATCTTTACCAAATTGAAATGTATACTCTTTACCATCTTTAACAATGACCTTCACTGCAATCTCTCCTTCAGGACTTGGTCTCGGAAAGGATTTCTTTGAAGTTTCGGAAGGGGCTGAAAAAATTTCTTCATTGTCTTGTACATTGTTTACTTGTCTTGGATCAAGAGGGGGACCATGACCATATTCCGCTCGCCGAGCGATAGATTGATCTCCGAAGACAGTAAGGACTCCTGCTTGTGTGGGCATCTTCATGCACAAATAATTGTGATGCGCCACAGCTCCGAACTGGTTTAGCATACCTCTTTCGAAGATGACGTTGTAAGCATACGGAGCATCTATAACATCGAAGATTACTTCCTCAGTTCGGGCCAACAACCCTTCCCCGAAGGTAACTTCCAGGCCTATTTGGCCAAGTGCATCAAGCGGAGGTCCTGCGAAGCCTTGCAAAGGACGAGCCGCTGGAAGGAGATGCTTTCTGGAAATGCACAATTGATCGAAGGCTTGAACAAAAATGATGTCTGCCGGACTACCTCCGTCAATCAATACCCTTCGAACTTCAGTGCCCGCAATATCAGCAGTGATAACAAGTGGGTCTGCATGCGGGAACTTAATGCCAGCTGCATCCTCCGCAGAAAAGGATATCGGTACATGAGACCACTCCGGCATTGCAGCTGCAGACAACGAAGTCCCAATATGGCCTACTTCCCTGACGTAGTCTCTTCGCTGTCTCTTTGACATACTTCCGAGGGTACCTCCTCCAGAGATGGGGAGGACTACTCTTTTCCCTCGGTCTTGCCCTTCCTCTTGCTTCGGGGGTGGCATAACATTGGCCACTGGAGGGTGTCTTGCGGCATCAAAGTTTTCTATCCGTGCCACAGCCTAAACCAGCTCTGGGCGCGCTGCAGCTGGAACTCGGTCGGTAGTACCTCGACCCGAAGTTCTTTCTAGATACTCTCCTCTTAGAGTAAGTATAGCCTTGCAAGTATCAGTTGCATGGCTTCGATTTTCACCATGGATGCAGCAGAAAAGGGTCTGGCCTTTGCCAGCCGTTTTCCCTGGCGGCCTCCAGCCGCTGGCCTTGTTCCCCGAAGACTGTGGGGCTCTCTGTATAAACTTCTGTGGGGGTGCAATATTCAAGACTTCAGAACGAGGGTGCTTTTGCCCTCTTCTCCGATCATGTTACTTCGAAGACTGGTTCTTGCGGCTGTGCCGAAGTTTTTACTTCTACTTTAACTTCTTGCAATATGGATGAAGTAGCTGCAGTTCTTCGAAGCCAACCTTCTTCTGACCTCGCATACTCCTCGAAGTATGACATCAACTGAGAGACCGAGGAGATGCTTTTCCGATGAAGCTTATCCAGGAGGCCTTGATGAGTGACGCCTTCCCGAGCTGCATCAACTACCGAAGATGCAGACAACCCCCGGATCTGCGACTTCGTATCAGCGAAGCGCTTGAAATATTGCCTCAATGTCTCTCCGGGGAGCTGTTTCACCTGGAAAAGGCTTCTTGTTGACATGGGAGGCACGAAGGTGCCTTGAAAATTGCTTACAAACTTCTTCTTCAGCTGCCCCCATGAATTAATTGATCCTGGCTTCAAGGACCAGAACCACCTTAATGCCACTCCTTGAAGAGCTAAGGGGAAGCACTTTGTCATGGTGTCTCGAACTCCTCCGCTAGCTTCAATTGCTAGGGCATAAGAACGAACAAACTCTCCGAGATCTTCATCTCCAGCATACTTACAGAGCTTCGAAGTCTTAAACTTTGGATCAAAGCGAACTTTCTGCAGCTCAGGATGCAGCGGAGATTCATTATCGAAGGAGGCGTTCTCCGGGGCTTCGGGATAATCGGGTTCGTCGTCTTCGGGCACTTCTGGGATAGCTGGGATGGCTTGAGAGCGAAGCCTGTTCGCAGCTTCTTGTCGCCACCTTGCTACTTCAGCTTGAAGGTTGGCCATTTGAGTGGCCATATCTCTAAGATTGTCTTCATCTCCTCCGGAAGGATCTTCCGGGTCTTGAGAACTAGTAGGATCAGTTCGAAGTGGGATGGAAGGTGGAAGAGGGATTCTAGGTGGTCGAAGTATGGAAGGATTTGGCGGAGAAGCTTCGTATGTTCGAGGGATGGAAACTCCTTCCGGAGTTTGAGGTGGAGGGAATGTCGAAGGCCCTCCGACTTCAACCGTATCGGATGGTGTCTCTCCGGAGATCCGAGAGGACCTCCAAACAGGGTTACGAGGTGCGCTCCGCTTAGGAGGCATGATGTAAGAAGTTGGTAGAGAACGAAGTTTTTCGGACTAGGTTCCCCACGGACGGCGCCAACTATTGGCGTAAAAGATTACGCTAACAGGTTTCTGTAGATTAGAAACTAACAAATGGAGTGTTTGCGAAGTGAACTGTTCTAAGCCTCCGAAAGGATAATAACTTAGAATAGTTCGAATGTGTGTATTGAATAACTTGTATTCGGTCCCTCTTACAGGATGAAATGGGGGGTATTTATAGGCCCAAATATTAAGGAAAAGACCTATTTACCCCTCTGTTACAACCGACATAGTGGAAACTATTCGGTACCCTTGATAGGGCTAAAATGGTAAAAGACTAATCTAATAATATAAAAGATAAATCTTCCATCTTAGCTGGCAATAAAGATCTTGAAAAGCCTTAGTTCGAAGATGTACTTCGAACCAATGTCTATCTTCGTACTTCGAGCTTGACTCAGGGTATCTTCGAAAATGGACGTCTAGAAACCTTCGAATCCACTATCTGCTTTTATGCGATTGCGGCAATAACCCCGAGGATGGGATATTTTCCCCCAACAGAAGGTTCTAGCACTTTGTTGTCTCTGTCGAAGCAGGCTTCGCTGTGTCTGTCTTCAAGTGAAATCTTTTCTTGCTCCGTTCTTCATCCTGTTCGAAGCTCTCAAGTGAGCATACTTCGGCAAGTTCCGAAGTCTGTTTTTTACTCCGTGTCAGTCTGTTCGAGGCTGGTAGGCTTCGGTCAGAATTTTTGCCTCACGAACAGACTTCGCTGATTCACTTCGGTTTCGACTACTTCACCCTTCGTACAAGTGATGGATAAATCAAATCACAGATAATCAAGGGTAAAGATCCTACCGTGACAACTGAAGCTCTAATACCAAATGGTGAGGACTCGACCTTGGGGTGGCCCGATCTTCACGACAGTAGAATCTTGAACACGATAACTTGCTGCGAATAGCAGGTAACTTGCTGCGAACAGCGGGGAACTAATCCAATAGGCCGGTGCAGCCGAACTGGAAGCCGACAAGCATGGATTAGGGGAGCTTTGTACTTGTCTCAAGGTTTGACTGTAGTCAAGCGACGGGGAGAGAGGCACCGAAACCACGAGGACTTCGACTCGATCTCCGAACGATCGCAGAACCACAAGTCGGGACCAATCCACACAATACGGTGCGGCCGAACCGGAAGCCGTAAGCACGAAATGGGGGATCTCAGAGAGATCTTTCTCACAAGCGCACGATGAACTTGCAAGAACAAGGGTGAGTAGACACTCAAGCAGCTCGGCTGCAATATACCATAGAGGTAGGTTTATCAAATGATCAAAAGTTGAGTTTGAAAGGTCTAGGGAGTATTTATACTAGGAACAACCCTCCTAGATGAGTATGAGTCATTCTCTCCACGTAGGGAGGGTGTGAAACCAGCTGGTGGAGTATTCAAGAGGCTGTCTTGTGAACTCGCGCGTCTATTTGACTGTTGGACTACTCTTCAATGTTTTAGCCATAACTCAAGCTTGGGAACTCCAAAAGATGAACGGTTTGTTGGGTGTGAAAGCTGACTTGATGGCCTTTCCAACCATATGTCATAGAGCCCCCGTCTCTCAGTATTCTAACCGTGATGAAGCTCGCAAGTGGGGCCTTCTGTCAGCCTGGATTTCCGATCGGCTCTTGCTGTGCTCCGTGCTCTTCAATCAGGTCTTGGTGCTTCATAGCTTCATGTGTGAACCTGATCAAGATCAAAGTACATGATTTAGGTAGTAAACAATTCTCATGAGTTACATCAACGGTGTGAAGGAGCGAATTAACCTGATTGTGTAGCGTCTTTGAGCGACTGCGAGTGATCGGACCTTTATAACCGGTGATAGTGATCGGATTTTTATGCACGGTGATCGGACCAGTGATAGGACCATGTGCTGGGATGTCCTCATCATCCTCCTCCTCTTGAAAAGGAGTTGTCCTCGACTCTTCTTCCCCATGGAAGGGTGAAAGGTCAGTGACGTTGAAGGTTGCACTCACACCATATGTGCTCGAAAGGTCAATCACATAGGCATTGTCATTGATCTTTTGGAGTACTTTGAACGGACCATCTGCTCGTGGTTGCAGCTTGCACTTGCGCTGATATGGAAAACGCTCCTTGCAAAGGTGAACCCAAACCAGATCTCCTGGTTCAAACACCATTTTCTTGTGTCCCTTGTTGGTGCGTATTTTGTACATCTTGGTCATCTTCTCAATGTTCGCTCTTGTTTGTTTATGGAGCTTTTTGACAGCATCAGCACGCTTGCTTGCGTCAAGGTTGGTGCGTTCCTGCATAGGCAAAGGTAATAGATCGATGGGAGCAAGGGGTTTGAAGCCATAAACAATTTCAAATGGGCAAAAATTTGTGGTAGAATATATCGCCCTGTTGTAAGCGAATTCCACATGTGGCAAGCTCTCTTCCCATAGCTTCAAGTTCTTTTTTAGCACAGCTCACAGCAGCGTTGACAAGGTATGATTCAAAACTTCAGTTTGTCCATCCGTTTGCGGATGACAAGTTGTAGAGAACAATAGTCTAGTCCCCAGCTTTCCCCACAAGGTCTTCCAAAAGTAGCTCAAGAATTTGGCGTCGCGATCTGAAACAATAGTTCGGGGTACTCCATGTAGCCGTATAATTTCCCTGAAAAACAATTCAGCAATGTGTGAAGCATCATCGCTCTTATGACAGGGAATAAAGTGAGCCATCTTGCTGAAATGATCAACCACAACAAAGATTGAATCCCTCCCCCTCTTAGTTCGAGGTAAACCGAGAACAAAATCCATTGAAATGTCTTCCCACAGAACTCTAGGAATAGGTAGAGGGGTGTATAAACCATGCGGGTGCAAGCGGGACTTAGCTTTGTGGCAGGTTGCACATCATAGGACATGTCGTTCCACGTCCCTCCTCATCTTGGGCCAATAGAAGTGATCGGCCATGACTTGTTCTGTCTTTTTGGCCCCAAAGTGACCCATAAGTCCTCCAGCATGAGCTTCCTGTAAGAGCATGAGACGGACAAAGCAATCTGGAATGCAAAGTTTGTTAGCTCGAAACAAGAACCCGTCATGTAAATGGTACTTCTCCCAGCCTTTACCATCACAACATTTAGAGAATGGTTCTGCAAACGATTGGTCAGTTGCATACAATTCTTTAATACTCTCTAGCCCAAACATTTTAGAATCAAGTTGTGACAGCAAAGCATGACGCCTAGACAAAGCATCGACAACAACATTTTCTTTCCCTTTCTTATATTTTACAATGTAAGGAAAAGATTCAATGAATTCACTCCATTTTGCATGTCTTCTATTCAGTTTAAGTTGGCCCTTTAAATGCTGCAGAGATTCATGGTCGTAATGGATCACAAATTATTTAGGTAAAAGGTAGCGTTGCCAAGTCTCTAGACTCCTTACTAACGCATATAGTTCCTTATCATAAACCGAGTAATTCAGAACAGGACCACTTAACTTTTCACTGAAGTAAGCAATAGGTCTACCTTGCTACATGAGCACGCCACCAATCCCTACACCACTTGCATCACATTCAATTTCAAAAGTCTTACCAAAGTCTGGAAATGCAAGGAGTGGGGCTGTTGTTAACTTCATTTTCAGCTCATCAAATGCCTTATCTTGCACATTACCCTAGTGGAAGGGAACGTCCTTCTTGGTCAGCTCATTGATTGGAGCAGCAATAGTGATAAAATCTTTCACAAATCTGCGATAGAAACCGGCAAGACCAAGAAAACTGCGCACTTGGCTCACGTTTTGTGGAGGTTTCCATCCCCAAATGGCTTTGACCTTCTCTTCATCTACCTCCACACCTTGACCTGAAACAACAAAGCCAAGAAAAACTACCTTATCGGTGCAAAAGGTGCACTTGGCAAGGTTAGTGTTGGCGTAAAAGATTACGCTAACAGGTTTCTGTAGAAAAGAAACTAACAAACGAAGTGTTTGCGAAGCAAACTGTTCTAAGCCTCCGAAAGGATAATAACTTAGAATAGTTCGAAAGTGTGTATTGATTCACTTGTAATCGGTCCCTATTACAGGGTGAAATGGGGGGTATTTATAGGCCTAAGTATTAAGGAAAAGACCTATTTACCCCTCTATTACAACCGTCATTAAGGAAACTATTCAGTTTCCTTAATAGGGCTAAAATGGTAAAAGACTAATCTAATAGGATAGAAGATAAGTCTTCCATCTTAGCTGGCAGAAAAGATCCTAGAAGGCTTTGAGTCGAAGATATACTTCGAACTAATGCCTGTCTTCGGACTCCGAACGAGGTTCCAAGCCACCTTCGAAGATGACCTTCGGACTATCTTCGAACTGGTTGGCTGTCTTCATGTTGCTTTGGCAATAACCCTGGAGATGAGATATTTTCCCCCAACAGTAGCCCCTCGAATACGCTTCTCCGTTCGGCCTGTAACGTTAGGAGAGCAGTATACGGAAAGAAAAGATAACCAATCATAGGGGTTATTGATTTTTGTTTTATCTCCGAAATACATGAAGATATGAACTTCGAATCAGTCATAAAGTAATTACTTTTCGAACTATCTTAGAACTGACTCAGGAAGTTCGAAAGTCTTTTTAGACTTAGAAAATATAACCGTTAGTTTCTGTTTCTAACGGAGTTATATGAGGCGTTATTTTCGGAGGAAAATAACAGGCGGGAATGCGAAAGGGCAGAGCCCAAACGGTAACAAACGGAAAGTTTTAGGTTATAAATAAAGAACTCTGGAACTTACTCGATTACCTTTTCACCGCTCGCTCCCAGTCAAAAGCCTTTTGAGTTCTTGAGTTCTTGAGTTCTTGAACCCTAACTTTCGAGTTCTTGAGCCCTAGTTCCCATTCTCTTAAGTTGATCCGGCAATCGCGATGGTGAAGACCAAAGGATCTGCGCCGCCTTCGACCTTGGCTCGGCAGCAAGCAGCCGCAGCAGCAGCGGCGGCAACATTGGCGGCGGCACCTTCGAGGCAGGCGGCAATGTCCATGGCGGCAGGAGGAAGAAATCCCCAAATCCCCGATGACCAAGGTCTGTGCCCTCCATCGACCAAATATTTGGATCAGTCCTTTGAATTAGGACCTTCGACCTGCAAAAGAGAGTCCTTGGCAATCACAGCAGGGGGTAAGATTAGCAATGGGGTAATGATTCGGAAGCCGGGCAAAGAATCAATTCCATCACCGAGACCCGGAGAAGTTGTGGTGTTCGAAGCTTTTTTCGAAGCGGGCTTGGGCCTCCCTGCTGTAGATTTCTTGACCGAAGTCCTTGACTTGTTTCATGTAACCCTCCCCCAGCTGTCTCCGAATGCTGTAGCTAGATTAGCTATCTTCGAATGGGCTCTGAGAGCCGAAGGTTGTGAGGGGAGGGCTGAAGTCTTCGCAGCACTGCATAGAGCAACTTGTCAGCCGAAGACTTCCGTAGGCTCCGGAGGTGAAAAAGTATTGGTTGCCTTCGGAAGCATCAACTTTAGGCTTCGTGATGAATATGCACTGCAATTCCCTGCCAAGGCCATCAATGCTAGATGGTACACCGATTGGGTTTTGAGGTGGTTTTATGCTGAAGTTGGAGTGGGTAATCCTCTGGCTGGTCCCCTCAAGGAAATCCAGTTCCGGAAGGAAGCCTTAGTGCAACCTGACGAAGGTCAATTCGAAGCTCGCCTCAACTTGCTTCAGAAAATTAGCAAAAGGTTGAGCATGCGGGACTTAGCCGAAGAGTTCATCGGACTTCAAATTCCTCCGTTGATGGCCAACTGGCCTATCGCCTTCGAAGATGACTCGGAAGGCGGTCTTCGCAAGATAAACTATACTTCGAGCCCTGCAGGTAACTTCGAAACCAACATGCATAATACATATTTACTTCGAAGAAAGATTAACTTGAGTTATTTTTTAGCTTCTTCAGCCCCTATTACTTCAGAGCAAATTATAAGGGCTTCGGAGAAGATCTTGGGTGCTCCAACTCCGTCAGAAAAGGAATGGCGAATCAAATTAGTCGGAAGTTGGGAGCGATCTAACAGAGTATGGGGAATGTTGGAGTTAACTCCACCCCCTCTGATGGACTGGGTGCCTCAAGAGAAAGGACCCAAGAAGAGAGTAGCCGAAGCTGGAGCCTCCAGCTCCGCAAAGACTCCGACGAAGAAGGTGGCTCGGAAGCCGAAAAACCTCGCACCTTCGAGCTCAAGAGCTTCGGCTTCTAGCTCTAAAGAAGACGAAGGTACTTTACTAGTAAGATTAATTGACGAAGATGCAGCTCAACGAAATATTCTCATTGAAGACACTGCAGGTATACGTTATGGAGAACTCTCCGGACAAGTGTCTGCCCTTGGAATACTTCGCTACTACGAGGATTTGGGCCGATCAATCACTCCGAGCGCACAGGGCTCCATCATCTTCGACGACGACCGACTTTTGAAATCTTCCGAAGGTGTAGCTGTTGCTTGGCGAGCCTTTCAGACTTCATGGAGAGCCGAAGGTCGATCTGCGATCAAGGCTTGGATTGACGAAGGCCAACGCCAAAAGCAAGTTCGGAGCCAAGCTTCGAGCAGTCAGCCTCCTCCGAACCCGCAGGTTTAGGATTATTTAGGATTTTTGATTATGTAAAGCTGATGCTTGTAAATATTTATCAATGAAAATCTTGTTTGTCATATTTTTAGGCTTTGCCTCTTATGGAAGATATCGAAGTGTTAGAGCTTAACAGCGAACTTCGCTCACTGTGGAACACCTTCGAACTTCTAAAGAGTTATAAACGTCCTCGATTTCTTATCCCTCGAGATGACTCCGGCGTTATTGCGCCCGAAGTAATCAAAGACATATTGTCTTATATTAAAGAGGAAGATAAAGAGAGCGACGCAAACACCTCGTCTTCTGAAGACACTAATTGGTCCGAAGACGAAGGTGAAGCCCAAAATAAAAGATCTGAAGATCTTAGAAGCTGGGAGAGAAGCCCCGAGCGACTTCGAACTTGGGCCGAACTTCAACAAGAGCAGAAGGATTTTAGAGCTTCGAAGGGGAGGAAGAGAGTTAAACGTAAAGTTCTTAGAACTTCCGATGTTGGAACTAGTCGTTCCACCCCTAGCTCTCGGGACCGAAGAGGTCTCCGATTCCTTCTTGGTATAGATACCAATTTTTCATGATGTAATTTGTAAATACATTTGTTTTAATAATGAATGCCGATTTTAAAATTGTCTCCATATTTATTAGCCCCTCTTTGGGTATAAGCAACTTCGAACTGTATTCGAAGATGGTTATGCGCAAAGAAAAAACTTCGGAGTACAATTTTTTGGGGGTTCGGAGCCCCTCTGTCATTTAAAGATCTTTTGAAATCTTATGAAATGTCTTCGACTATCTGTAGTCAGAAGAATGGTAACTTGGTACCTTTGTTCGCTTTTACGAAAAAAAAATCAATTAAGATAACTTCGAGGACATTTTAATGTCTTAAGAATTTTGTCGCTTTGGACTTATATGAACAGACATTCGGAGCTCATGGCTGAAATGCTGTTTTGCTTTAGCCACCTTCGGCTGTTTTTTGCAGAAATCTACCAGCCGGAGCTTGGATTTCGCAGAAATTGTAGCCACCTTCGGCTATTTTTTGCAGAAGTCTACCAGCCGGAGCTTGGACTTCGCAGAATTTGTAGCCACCTTCGGCTATTTTTTGCAGAAGTCTACCAGCCGGAGCTTGGACTTCGCAGAATTTGGCCACTTGGGCTCTTTTTTGCAGAAGTCTACCAGCCGGAGCTTGGACCTCGCAGAATTTGGCCACTTGGGCTCTTTTTTGCAGAAGTCTACCAGCCGGAGCTTGGACCTCGCAGAATTTGGCCACCTTCGGCTCTTTTTACGGAAGTCTGACAAGCTGCAGCTTGGACTCCGCAGATTTTGGCCACCTTCGGCTCTTTTACGGAAGTCTACCAGCCGAAGCTTGGACTCCGTAGAATGTGGTATTGGCTCTTTTACGGATGCCTACAAGGTATCAGCTTGGGCTCCGGATGGATTTCAGCCACCACACCGGAGGCTTCGACTTTAAGGGTTCGAAGTCCGGAAATACAACCCAGCTTAATGACACTTCCCTCTCGATCGACTTCTGTCCCAGCGCGTCCGCTCGGGAAACTAGGAGTGTCAAGGGGAAGGCAACCATCAGGGTGTATGCTTTATTAATTTAGAGGTGATTACAAGCGAATTACAAGGAGCCCTTATGCGAAGTATCGCTTTAGGTGCTCCGCATGCCAAGTATGTGCTAACTCTTCACCTTCTAAATTAGCTAATTTGAATGAACCAGGGCGCCCGGAGCGGACGATTAGATATGGACCTTCCCATTTATTGCCTAACTTCCCTGGTGCTATAATGCTTCGTAGAACAAGATGACCCGGCCTTAACTCGCTGAGCTTAACCTTCGGGTCATACCAAGTCTTCGTCTGCTGATGATACTTTGATAAATTAGCTACAGCTCGAAGTCTTGTCTCTTCTGACAAATCTAACGAAGCTTGTCTTTCTTCTTCGATGTCTGGTTCGGTGCTGCGAAGTGAGCCCCCTTTGAGCTCCGTTGGAGTCATAGCTTCATCTCCGAATAGCAGTCTGAACGGAGTAAAACCTGTGGACCTTGTTTGTGTAGTCCGAATGGACCACAGAATCTTCGGAAGCTCTTCGGTCCACAGTCCCTTTGATAGTCCTACTATTCTTCGATTTAGCCCTGACAAGATATTTCCATTGGCTCGCTCAACTGCTCCATTTGACTGAGGATGTCTCACTGCAGCAAAACATAGTTGAATGCCTAGGTCTTCGCAAAACTTTCTGAAGGGTTCTGCGTCGAACTGTGTTCCATTATCAACTGTGAGATATCTAGGCACTCCGAACCGACAAATAATGTTTTTCCAGAAGAATTTTTGTACATTATTCGAAGTGATAGCTGTTAAGGGCTCTGCTTCCACCCACTTAGAGAAATATTCAATAGCTACCACTGCGAACTTGAGATTTCCCTTTGCTAACGGAAAGGGACCAATTAGATCCATACCCCATCTGGCCATAGGCCATACCGGAGCAATGACTTGAAGAGCTGTTGGTGGGCGATGACTCCGTCGACCCATCCACTGGCATCCTTGGCAAGTGCGGACCAAGCTCTCCGCATCAGCTGTTATTGTGGGCCAATAAAGCCCCTGGCGAAGTGTTTTTCCTGCCAGAGCTCTAGGGGCTAAATGACTTCCACAAAGGCCTTCGTGAATTTCTCGAAGAATTTCTTGGCCTTCGGCTTGAGATATACATCGAAGTAGAGGGGAACATACTCCGGCCTTGTATAATATACCGTTGATTAGCTGATAATTTCTTGCTCTGAGCTTTAATCTTGACAATTGGGGCTCTTCGGGCAAATTTGTTCCTCCTTGCAAAAGTTCTATGATTGAATATTTCCAATCTGCACTAGGAATGCAGAGAATCTCTGCAGAAGCAACTTGTGGCACGGAAGGTATATTGAGCTCCTCATAGAAAGCTTCGTCAGGCACATCCACAGCTCCGGCAGCAGCCTTCGCTAAAATGTCCGCTTGCACGTTTTCAGCTCTTGGTATACTCCGAATGGAAATACCCTTGAAATGTGCTTCGATCTTGCGAATTTCTTCCAAATACTTTGCAAGCTGTGGATGTCGGACCTGAAAACTCTTGTCTACGTGCCCTGCTACTATCTGAGAATCTGTTTTTATAATTATCCTTGTAGCCCCTAGAGCACGTGCTTTCCGGAGTCCCAATAATATTCCTTCGTACTCCGCTATATTATTGGTAGACTTAAAGTTGAGTCTTGCGGAGTACATTGCTCTTTGACCTGACGGAAAAATTAATACTGCCCCAATGCCTGCTCCGGATGCTTGGAAAGCCCCATCGGAGTAAATAGTCCAGACTCCGTCATCTGATTTCTCCGGAGTCAACTTCGCAGGTGGAGTCCACTCTGCTACGAAGTCTGCTAGGACTTGAGATTTGATAGCTGTCCTTGCCAGGAAAGATATGCCGAAGGGTGCTAGTTCTACTGCCCACTTTCCAATCCTTCCAGTGGAATCTTTGCTTCGGAGCATATCTCCTAAAGGATACGAAGTTGGTATAATTACATTGTGAGCCAAAAAATAATGTCTTAGCTTCCTCGAAGCCATTATCAGAGCATAAACGAACTTCTCAAGTTCGGAGTATCTTGTCTTCGCTCCTGACAATGCTTCGGATACAAAATAGACAGGATTTTGGACCAACTTCCCATTGATATCAGCTTCTCTGACAAGGACTGCGCTGACTGCTGAGCCTGTGGCTGCAAGATACAGAAGTAGGGTTTCGTCCGCAATAGGCACCGTAAGTGTAGCAAGATTGCTGAGATAATCTTTAATATCTTCGAAGCTTTTCTGACACTCCGGTGTCCATGCAAAATCTTCGGACCCTTTCAAGGCTTTAAAGATTGGCAAGCTCCTCTCCGCAGATCTTGATAAAAACCTGCTAAGTGCAGCTAGACGTCCAGTCAGCTTTTGCACTTGCTTTAAATTCTCCGGAGGAGCCATCTTCTGCAGCGCAGTTATTTGAGTAGGGCTAGCTTCAATTCCCCTGCTTGAAACTAAGTACCCTAACAACTTTCCAGCCTTAGCTCCGAATATACATTTTTCGGGGTTAAGGCGGATCCCACATGCCCGAAGGCTATTGAATGTTTCTGCTAAGTCTAGGCTATGTTGGTGCTTTAAAGCACTCTTTATTACAATATCATCCATATAGGCCTCCACATTGCGACCTAGTTGATGACCTAGAGCCTTAGCAACTAATCTTGAAAAAGTAGCCCCGGCATTTCTTAAGCCAAAGGGCATTCTTACATAGCAGAAGACTCCCGAAGGAGTTACAAAGCTCGTCTTGATTTCATCTTCGCGCTTCAACCATATTTGATGATAACCGGAATACGCGTCGAGGAAGCTTAGTAACTCCGAACCTGCAGTGGAGTCAACTAGTTGATCAATTCGGGGCATGGGGTAGGGGTCACGTGGGCATGCTTTATTCAAGGATGTGAAATCGATGCACATGCGCCACTTTCCGGAGGACTTCTTCCTGACGAAGACTGGGTTGGCTAACCATTCAGTATGGGCCACTTCTCTGATAATTCCAGCCTTCAACAGTTTTTCAACTTCGTCCTTAGCTAGAGCAGCTCTCTCTGCGGACATCTTCCGGAGCCCTTGTCGAACAGGCCGGGCCTTCGGGTTTACAAGCAAGCTGTGCTCAATAATATCCCGATCGACTCCGGTGATATCTTCGTCAGACCAGGCGAAGACATCCAAATTCTCTCCTACAACCTTTTCCAAGGAAGTTGCAACTTCGGGAGGTAAATCTTTACCAAACTGAAAAGTGTATTCTTTACCATCTTTGACAATGATCTTCGTTGCAATCTCTCCTTCGGGACTTGGTCTTGGAAACGATTTCTTCGAAGCTTCGGAGGAGGCTGAAAAAATTTCTCCATTTTCTTGGACACTGTTTACTTGCCTCGGATCTAGAGGAGGTCCATGACCATATTCTGCTCTCCGAGCTATGGCTTGATCTCCGAAGACTGTCAGAACTCCTGATTGTGTGGGCATCTTCATGCACAAGTAATTGTGATGCGCCACAGCTCCGAACTGATTCAACATGCCTCGGCCAAAGATAACATTATAAGCATACGGGGCATCCACCACATCAAAGATAACTTCTTCAGTTCGGGCTAGTAAACCTTCTCCGAAGGTTACTTCCAGGCCTATCTGGCCAAGTGCATCTAGCGGAGGTCCTGCAAAGCCTTGCAGAGGACGAGCCGCTGGGAGAAGATGCTTCCGGGAAATGCATAACTGATCGAAGGCTTGTACAAATATGATATCTGCCGAGCTACCTCCGTCGATTAGCACCCTTCGGACTTCAGTTCCGGCAATATCAGCAGTGATAACCAATGGATCTGCATGCGGGAACTTGATACCAGCTGCATCCTCCGCAAAGAAAGATATTGGAACATGAGACCACTCCGGCATTGCAGCTGCAGATGACGAAGTCCCAATGTGGCCTACTTCTCGGACGTACTCTCTTCGCTGTCTCTTGGACATGCTTCCGAGGGTACCTCCTCCGGAGATAGGGAGAACTACTCTCTTCCCTCTATCTTGCCCTTCTTCCTGCTTCGGAGGTGGCATAACATTGGCCACCGGAGGATGTCTTGCAGCATCAAAATTTTCTATTCGCGCTACAGCCTGGACCGGCTCCGAGCGCACTGCTGCTGCTGGACTTCGGTCGGTACTACCTCGACCTGAAGTTCTCTCCAAGTATTCTCCCCGAAGGGTAAGAATAGCCTTGCAGGTGTCAGTTGCATGGCTTCGGTTATCTCCATGAATACAGCAAAAAAGGGTCTGGCCTTTGCCAGCCGTTTTCCCTGGCGGCCTCCAGCCGCTGGACTTGTTCCCCGCAGGCTGTGGAGCTCTTGGTGCAAACTTCGGCGGGGGTGCAATGTTTAAGACCTCAGAACGAGGGTGCTTTTGCCCTCTTCTTCTATCATGTTGCACTTCGGGGACTGGCTCTTGCGGCGGAGCCGAAATCTTTACTTCTGCTTGAACTTCTGTCAACACTGTCGAAGTAGCAGTAGTCCTCCGAAGCCAACCTTCTTCTGACTTCGAGTACTCCTCGAAGTACGACATCAACTGTGATACTGTGGTGATGCTCTTCCGATGCAATTTATCCAGAAGGCCTTTATGACTGACGCCTTCCCGAGCCGCATCAACCACCGAAGATGTGGACAGCCCCCGAATTTGCGACTTCGTGTGAGCGAAGCGCTTGAAGTACTGTCTCAATGTTTCTCCGGGGAGCTGTTTCACTTGGAAAAGGCTTCCAGTCGACATGGGGGGCACGAAGGTACCCTGGAAGTTACTTATGAACTTCTTCTTCAATTGTGACCATGAAGCGATTGATCCTGGTTTTAAAGACCAGAACCATCTCAACGCCACTCCTTGAAGGGCTAACGGGAAGCACTTCGCCATAGTATCTCTGTCTCCGCCACTAGCTTCGATTGCTAGGGCATAAGAGCGTGCAAACTCACTAGGATCTTCGTCTCCGGCATACTTGCAGAGCTTCGAAGTTTTAAACTTCGGATTGAAGCGAATCTTCTGAAGCTCGGGATGCAATGGAGATTCATCGTCGTAAGAGGCGTTCTCCGGGGCTTCGGGATAATCAAGATCGTCGTCTTCGTGCACTTCGGGGATAGCTGGGGTGGCTTGAGGACGAAGCCTGTTCGCAGCCTCTTGCCGCCACCTTGCTACCTCGGCTTGAAGATTGGCCATTTGAGTGGCCATGTCTCCAAGGCTATCTTCATCTCCTCCGGAAGGACCTTCCGGGTCTTGAGAACTGGTATGATCAGTTCCGATCGGAATGGAGGGTGGTAGAGTGGCTCCGGGCGGTCGGAGTGTGGAAGGGGTTGGTGGAGAGGCTTCGTATCCTCGAGGGATAAAAGCCCCTTGCGGAGTTTGAGGTGGAGGGATAGTCGAAGACCCTCCGACTTCAACTGTGTCGAAGGGTATCTCTCCGGAGATCCGAGAGGACCTCCGAGTGGGATTGCGAGGTGCACTCCGCTTAGGAGGCATGATGCAAGAGGTTGGTAGAGAACGAAGTTTTTTGGACTAAGTTCCCCACGGACGGCGCCAACTGTTGGCGTAAAAGATTACGCTAACAGGTTTCTGTAGAAAAGAAACTAACAAACGAAGTGTTTGCGAAGCAAACTGTTCTAAGCCTCCGAAAGGATAATAACTTAGAATAGTTCGAAAGTGTGTATTGATTCACTTGTAATCGGTCCCTATTACAGGGTGAAATGGGGGGTATTTATAGGCCTAAGTATTAAGGAAAAGACCTATTTACCCCTCTATTACAACCGTCATTAAGGAAACTATTCAGTTTCCTTAATAGGGCTAAAATGGTAAAAGACTAATCTAATAGGATAGAAGATAAGTCTTCCATCTTAGCTGGCAGAAAAGATCCTAGAAGGCTTTGAGTCGAAGATATACTTCGAACTAATGCCTGTCTTCGGACTCCGAACGAGGTTCCAAGCCACCTTCGAAGATGACCTTCGGACTATCTTCGAACTGGTTGGCTGTCTTCATGTTGCTTTGGCAATAACCCTGGAGATGAGATATTTTCCCCCAACAGTTAGCGTACAAGCATTCTTTCCTCAAAACATCAAGCACACATTTTACATGTTCAACATGTTCTTCAATTGAATTGTTGTAAATTAAGATGTCATCAAAGTAAACCACAACAAACTTTCCAAGGAAGGCTCTAAGCACATGATTCATCAATCTCATGAAAGTACTAGGAGCATTTGTCAATCCAAAAGGCATTACCAACCATTCATAAAGTACAAATTTTGTTTTGAAGGTTGTTTTCCACTCATCTCCTTCTCTCATTCGAATTTGGTGGTAGCCACTTCTTAGGTCAATTTTAGTAAAAATGATAGCACCACTAAGTTCATCAAGCATATCATCAAGTCTCAGTATGGGATGCCTATATCTAATAGTGATGTTGTTAATAGCACGACAATCCACACACATTCTCCATGATCCATCTTTCTTAGGAACTAAAAGAACAGGAACAACACATGGAGAGAGACTTTTCCTTACATAACCCTTGTGTTGACACGGAAACATGCCCCCGCACTTGGGTCAGTTCGATGATCCAAAAGTGCATGGATATTTAGGGACAGTCCTAAGTGTAACGTGACACCGACGTCGCATTCCAACTACCCTTAATAGTGATAAGGGGGTGGAGTCGCCAGGCAACCAGATGACACAAAATAATCCAATTAGCCGAAAAAGATAGATTAAACAGAATAAAATCAACAAACCAGTCGAAGCCCCGCCTGGTTCGAAGTCTGATGTGAAGGGGTCATCGAAGGGTACCTTCGGCGTCTGGTGCGAAGTACTCCGCCGAAGGGTGCTTCGGCGTTCGGACTGATCCGACCGAAGACGGACTTCGAACGGATCTGGACGCAATGACCACCTCCGAACAGCGGGGTTCGGTGTGGGATCTCCGATACAGCAAACTACAGAATAGTGACGCGAGGGCCACGCGTGAGTGCAACTTCGTCCGGTGCGGAGTATGTTCATGGCGAAGCCTGTTGCGATGAAGTATGCTCGCGAAGCCTGTCGCCAGAGCCTGCGGTCTCGCCGAAGGGTGTCCTAGGGACCTTCGAAACCAATCTCTCAGCTCCAGACACCTTCGACGAAGGGGCTCCGAAGGTGCGAACCTACAACAGAGATGATGCGAAGTACCAATTCGGCCTGAGGACCGAATTTTGCTAAGTGTTGCACTAGTAGCGAAGGTAGCAATCTATTACGCAGATTAGCGGATACTTCACAGGCGAAGTAAAAAGGCGATAGCAATCTATTATGTAGATTAACAGATACTTCACGAGCGAAGTAACAAGGATTACCACTGTTCCATAGCGGCCGACGGAGAGCTTCCAGGCAAACCCACGAAGAGGTACAGGAAAATAAAGGTAAAGTAAATGCAATCAAAGCATTGGCTTTGGTTTGGTTTGAGTTGGGGGGCTCTCCACGCCGGCCATGCCGCTCTATTTATAGGGGGTTAACTCCTAATCTAATCTGCTATTAATCTGGCCAGATAGAGATAGAGATTGAGCTGGAAACGCATACAACTCTATCTCTGCCGGGGTGGGCCTCGGCCAGGCCCGTCGAGGCCTGCTCCTCGGGCAGAAGCTTCGGTAGCGTGGGCTTCAGCCAGGCCCGTCGAGGCTTGCTCCTCTGGCCGAAGCTTCGGTAGCATGGGCTTCGGCCAGGCCCGTTGAGGCTTGCTCCTCGGGCCGAAGCTTCCGCAGCGTGGGCCTCCAAAGGCTTCTGAAGCTTCGACAACGTGGGCCTCCGAAGGCTTCCTGGCCGAAGCCCATGGGTTGGCTAGAGGCTTTCGGAGCCCATAGCTCAATGGACTTCGGCCCTGTAGGGCTTCGGACAGACCCTGGACATGTGCACTTTCGGCCCAAATCACCAAAAATTGATATTTTGATAATCTAGCCATTACTGCCATTTTTCGCTATCAACACCTTGTTGATGAGCTCTTGAACTTGACGCTGAATTTCCTTTGTTTCTTTAGGGTTGGTCCCCACTGGATATCCTAATCCCCGAGAGGTCCCCACTGGAGCAAAATGGAGGCCAGCAATAGAAGGTGGCCGAGGAAGGACATGCTGGTCTGACCGTAGCCTTAGGGCTAGTCAGACCACCATCACAACCCCGGTCTCACTTGCCTTCCATGGCCGGTACGACCGCCCTTTTTCGGTTATCCAGCACTAGCTGGTCAGACCGGCCCACCATGGCTAGTCCGACCAATAGGACGTGGTCAGACCGGCCCAGTAAGGCCGGTCCGACTGATAGAGTACAACAAGGTTCCCCCACTAAGCGTAAAATTGTTGAGGTCGATCTAGTAACTTCCCGTTCGGCCAAAAATTCTAGGAGCAAGTTCATGGTGCCCGACACAAATCCACAACCTTCGTGGGCACCTATAGGAATGACCAAGTCCTAGAAGAGGTGTCTATAGCGTCTTCGAGCCCAAGAGATGAGATAAAAGAAAGCCGAGGATGAGTAGGACACGATCTTCAAGGAGATTGGCCCCCGACCAGTACCCAAGCAGGTATGGAAGCCCAAGCCGGTTGTGATGGTCAAAATGGCTCCCACTCCAAGTGATGATGATGATGACATGCTTGACGATAACTACACGGCCGTCTCAAAGGGACCGCTCCCTCAACCGATGGATGTGAATGTGTTGATGCTTCCCACTGAGTATGGTTCGCTAGGAGATGAGGTTGATGTCGCTCATCTAAACCTCGGTCCGCTTGAAGCTATTTTTGAGAAGCCCGAGTTGTTGGCTCATCACTTGAAGCCCCTTTACGTTTGAGGACACATCGACAGCAAGCTGATCTCCATGATGCTCATCAAGGATGAGGAGGACTTGATGAAGACCAACTTGACATTGAATGACTTCAACGGAAAGAGCTCTAAGGTGAAGGGCGAACTTTCTCTGGAGCTGACGGTGAGCAACAAGACATTGCCTACTGATGGATATGCCCAAGAAAATTCCATGTATCGGATGTTCCGATAGATAGTATCGGATGTTCCGATTATATTCTGGTCTCGAGTTAGAGAGCAAATGTTACTTCAGAAGTGTTGACACGGAAATGTGTCCCCGCACTTGGGTCAGTCCAACGATCCAAAAGTGTGCGGATACTTAGGGACAAGCCTAAGCGTGACGCAGCGCCGACGTCACGTTCCGACTACCCTTAGTCGTGATAAGGGGGTGGAGTCGCCAGGCAATCAGATCACACAAAATAACCCAATTAGCCGAAAGAAATATACTAAACAGAATAGAATCAGCAAACCGGTCGGAGCCTGACTGCTTTGAAGTCTGGTGCGAAGGGGTCACCAAAGTATACCTTCGGCGTCAGGTGCGAAGTGTCTCGCCGAAGGGTGCTTCGGCGTTTAGACTGATCCGGTCGAAGATGAACTCCAAATGGATCTGGACGCGATAATCACCTCTGAACGGCGGGGTTCGGCGTGATGTCTCTGATACAACAAATTATAGAATAATAGCGCGAGGGCCGCGCGCGGGTGTAACTTCGTCTAGTGCGGAGTGCGATCGTGGCGAAGCCCGTCGTGACGAAGTGTACTGGCGAAGCCTGTTGTCGGAGCCTGCAGTCTCGCCGAAGGGTATCCCGACGACCTCCGAAACCGATCTCTCAGCTCCGGACACCTCCGACGAAGTAGCTCCAAATGAGGAAACCTGCAACAAAAGAGTTCGAAGTACCAATTCGGCCTGAGGACCGAATTCTGCTAAGTGTTGCACTAGTAGCGAAGGTAGCAATCTATTACGCAGATTAGCGGATACTTCACAGGCGAAGTAACAAGGCGATAGCAATCTATTACGTAGATTAACGGATACTTCACGGGGGAAGTAACAAGGATTACCACTGTTCCGTAGCGGCCGACAGAGGGCTTCGAGGCGAACCCACAAAGAAGTACAGGAAAATAAAGGTAAAGTAAATGCGATCAAAGCATTAGCTTTGGTTTGGTTTGAGTTGGGGGGGCCTCTCCACACTGGCCATGCCTCTCTATTTATAGGGGGTTAACTCCTAATCTAATCTGCTATTAATCCAGCCAGATAGAGATAGAGATTGAGCTGGAAACGCGTACAACTCTATCTCTGCCGGGGTGGGCTTCGGCCTAGCCCGTCAAGGCCTACTCCTCGGGCCGAAGCTTCGGTAGCGTGGGCTTCGGCCAGGCCCGTCGAGGCTTGCTCCTCGGTCCGAAGCTTTGGTAGCATGGGCTTTGGCTAGGCCTGTCGAGGCTTGCTCCTCGAGCCGAAGCTTCGGCAGCGTGGGCCTCCGAAGGCTTCCTGGCCGAAGCCCATGGGCTGGCTAGAGGCTTTCGGATCCCATAGCTCAATGGACTTCGGCCCTGTAGGGCTTCGGACAGACCCTAGACATGTGCACTTTCGGCCCAAATCACCAAAAATTGATATTTTGATAATCTAGCCATTACTGCCATTTTTCGCTATCAACACATGCCCCCTGCCTTTTAGTGAACTAGTTAACTAAAAGCACAATGAGCTGAAGACGATATCATCCATATCAGCTTTCCGACACTTTTATGATGTTTGCCACAGACTTGGGAAATACCTTTTCAAGTATCTTCCATTCAAAGCTCTTCGAAATCGCTCTCCCTACAGGGATTCCAACACGTATGCGTTGCCGGGAGCGATTTCGGCTACCTTAAAAGGACCTTCCCAACTAGGTGACCATTTGCCAAATTTGGGACTCTTCATGCCTAAAGGCAAAATCGTCTTCCATACCAAGTCTCCTATTTGAAACGATTTTGGTTTAACCTTCTTATTGTAAGCTTTAGCTACTCTCTTCTTGTCTACTTCTATAGCTTCTAAAGCCCTTAGTCTCTTATCGGTCACTTCCTCCAGATTATGTTTCAGAAGAGCCTCATACTCATCGATCGATAAGCCGTCTTGCTTTAACACTCTTAAGGAGCCAAGATCTACCTCTACAGGCAGAACGACCTCTTGTCCATATACCAATTCATATGGACTGACCTTGGTGGCACCGTGCTTTGCAATCCTACAAGCCCATAATGCCTCGGAAAGCACTTCATGCCACCTTTTAGGAAACTCTTCAATTTTCTTCTTAATAAGCTTAATCACGGTTTTATTACTAGACTGAGCCTGACCATTGGCCTGAGCATAGTAAGGTGAAGAGTTTATCAACTTAATGCCATAGTATTCGGCGAAGTCCCTTACTTCTTTAGAGACAAATGAACTACCTTGATCCATAGTAAGAGTTTGAGGGATGCCGAATCTGTGTATGATGTGCTTTAAAATAAAATCATGTACCTCATTGTGAGTAATGTTCTTGAGAGGTACGGCCTCGGTCCATTTGGTGAAGTAATCGGTCGCCATGAACACGAACTGATGCCCCTTTGAGGAAGGAGGGTAGATCTGGCCGATGAAGTCTAAACCCCAACCTCGAAACGGCCATGGCTTGACAATAGGATTGAGCAATGAGGCAGGAGCTAACTGGATGTTGCCAAACCTTTGGCATGCCTCACACCCTTTGTAGTACTCGAAACAATCTTTGGTCATAGTCGGCCAATAGAACCCCGCTCTTTTGGGCCGACTGATGAGTGCCACAAAGCCCCTCATGGACTTCTCCTGTAGCCACCTGGGACTTCTCATGGTCTAAACATTTCAATAGTACTCCATCGATGGTTCGGTGGTACAATGTGTCGTCTACCAACACGAATTTTAACGCTTGTCGTCGAACCTTCCGATCAACCCTTTGGCTAGGGTCTCTCAAATATTGGACGATTAGGACTCTCCAATCGCCCTTACAGGTTTTAGAGGGCCTCGCTGGTCCACCTTCTGAAAAAAAACTCTAAAATATTGACTTCGGGGTGCCCCTCGAGCCATTCCAGCTCCGGCCGAAGCCTGGCCAAGGTGGCCATTCGGAGTGTGCCAGGACGAAGCTCTTCGGAGGGTTCGGACTCCGGAGAGCCTTCTATATCCGGGAAGCTTCGCACTATGGGATCCGGCGTGCTAGACCCTTTGATCGACAGAGCACTCCGACCCAAGGGCTTCTGCGTGTGGTGGCCTCCGGCGACCTAAGGGGTTCGACCCGAGGCGTGCGCCTGCCCACCATTACTGGCTTCGGTAGTTGGACTAAACACCGGCTTCTCCAATACAGAAAATTTCCCTCTCCTGACTTGGTAGCCAGATGCTTGTTGAGCCAAATCATTGGCGACTGAATTGGCTTCTCTTGACACGTGAGATATTTTGAAATCATCAAAAGTAGCAACTATGTCCAGACATTTGTCCAAGTAGCTATTCAGCAAGCCATTAAAGCATTGAGCATTCTTAGCTACTTGTTGTATTACTAATAACGAATCACCATACGCGTGAACATGTCTAGGGCCTACAGACTCTAGTAGTTCAAGACCTAGCGACAAAGCCTCGTATTCGGCTTGGTTATTGGTGGAAGGAAACTCTAGTCGGGCCGAGGTTTCAAAGCACATACCATTAGGCGATATGAGAACCACTCTAATACCTTGGCCACTCTTGCAAGCCGAACCATCAAAATAGATTTTCCATTGTACTACCTCAACTAGAGTAATAGCATCACTCTAGCTAACATCTACGTGATGATCAACTATAAAGTTGGCTACGACTTGGCCTTTCATTGCTCTTAGGGGCTCGTAGGCCAAATCGTATTCAATCAACGTGTAAGCCCATTTTCCGATTCTTCCACTTAGAATCAGCTTCTGTAACATGTGCTTTATAACATCGGTTTGGCAAACGACAACACATGTGGTGGGGATAAGATAATGGCGTAACTTGGTGCATGCGTAATAAAGTGATAAACATAATCGCTCCACAAACGCGTACATGGTTTTGGCGTCCAGCAGGCGGTGGATCAAGAATGTGATGATGTACTCCTTCCTCTCCACCTCCTGGGTTAGCACGGCTCCAATCACGCTATCTTCAGCGGTGACATATAACCGAAATGGAATCCTCGCTTTAGGTGCTCTCACCACAGGTGGTGACGACAAGCACTCCTTGATCTTTTTGAAAGCACTTTGTTGGCTTGCCCCCCAAGTGAACTCGGCTTCGTTTTTTAGCTGGAGTGTGGGGACAAAGGCATCAATCTTGCCGTACAAGTTGGATATAAAGCGACGCAAATAGTTCAACTTTCCTAGCAACTTCTGTACATCTCTTTTGCATGTCGGCGTTGCAATGTTTCTAATCTTTTCAACTCTCTTAGGATCAATTTCGATGCCTCTCTCGTGAATCATGAAACCTAAGAACTTACCCGCCGACACACCAAAAGCACACCTGAGTGGGTTCATTTTCAACCCATACTGTCGCATCCTGTCAAAAGCAACCTTCAAATCGGCTAAATGGTTTCCCATAGCGTTCGATTTGACCACGACATCATCGATGTAAACTTCTAACATAACTCCTAACAAGTCATGAAAGATCAAGTTCATAGCGCACTGATACGTGGCGCCGGCATTTTTCAAACCAAAAGTCATGACGACCCACTCGAACAAACCAAAAAAACCAGGGCATCGAAAGGCAGTCTTATAGACGTCCTCTTCGGCCATAAAGATTTGATTATAACCAGCATTGCCATCAAGAAAACTTAGTACCTTGTGTCCTGAAGCATCGTTGATCAGCATGTCGGCTATCAGCATTGGATACTCGTCTTTTGGAGTGGCTCTGTTTAGATCCCTAAAATTGATGCATACCCGTATCTTGCCGCTTCCTTTCTTCTCTACAGGCACAATGTTAGCAACCCATTCCGCATACCTGCATGGCCTAATAAATTCAGCCTTGAGTAGTCGTTCCACTTCTTCTTTAACTCGGTCATAGACGGCCAAATTAAAGCGACAGGGAGGCTGCTTATAAGGACTAAATCTATACTTGATGGGCAGCCGATGCTCCACGAGCTCACGGCTTAGCCCTGGCATCTCGCTATACTCCCATGCAAAACAATCGACATACAACCGAAGTAACTTTATTACTTCAGCCTTTTCATCGGGCTGTAAATTTTGGTTTACAAAAGTCAGCCTTGGGATGCTACCATCACCTATGTTGACCTCCTCTAAGGGATCGGCCGACGCAAAACCTTGCCCTAATTTCTCTACTTCGCTAAAGTCCTCGATGGCTTCGGCAATATCGTCTTTATTAGACCGATACTGCTCCACCCGAGACTTTAGCCAATCTAGATTATTCTTGCTAGACATGACTATTAGTACAAAAACAGTTGTGCTACTCCAATCGGCTTTACATACACCGGTACAAACCGTCCTCCGGATACGCTAACAAAATTGTAATCCGAAAGATCTCTTCCTGACAGACACTCTACTTTGTTATGGATGGCGTCGACTGATACATCGGCCAATGCTACTTGGGCCGAAGTATCCGCGGGGATGACTTCTACCTCATCGTCGTCCCACTGTATCAGGCACTGGTGCAGAGTAGAAGGAATGCAACAGTTCGCGTGAATCCAGTCACGCCTGAGTAGCACGCTATAGTTACCTTGTACGTCGACGACGAAAAACGCTGTTGGCAACGTCTTGTTGCCCACCGTCAACTCCATAGAGAGTACTCCCTTGGCCACGGAGCTCTCGTCGTTGAAACCGTTGAGCATCAAGTTAGTCTTCTTTAGGTTATCTTCGTCCCTTCCAAGTTTTTTCAACAATGAATAAGGCATTTGGTTAACAGTGGCGCCGCCATCGACGAGCATCCGGGAAATCGGCTTCCCATCGATGTGACCCCTGAAATAGAGGGGCTTTAGATGGCGAGCCGAGTCCTCGGGCTTCTTGAAGATGGCGTTGCGCGGACTGAGGTTCAATTGAGCGACCTCGGCCTCATCCCGTGGTAGGGCGAACTCGGCAGGCAGAGTGACGATGTTGATGTCCATCACCTGGGGTGCGGGTCCCTCAAAGACGGGCGAGTAATCATCGTCGAGCATGTCGTCATCGTCGTCGCTTGGACTAGGAGCCGGGTTGATTATCTCAACCGACTTCTCCCTCCATACCTGCTTCGTAGCTGGCCGAGGGCAGATCTCTTCGAAGATAGCGTCGCGCTCGGCCTCAGCCTTCTTCTCGTGCATCTCCTGTGCCCGCAGCCTTTGTAGGCGTCTCTTCTGTAATTTGGACATGCCTGGAGGAGCCCAAGATGGTTGTGGCTTGGTGCCTGGAGCTACTGTTCGGCTCCCATTAATTTTGGCCGAAGTGGCGTTGTGCCCTTCGGCCTTGTGCACCCTGTGTTTGGAGGGTGCTTCGCTGCGAGTCCCGTCAGATGGGCAGCCTCGTTTGGCTGATCGAACTAGGCTTCGGCGCAGGGCTCGGCCGAAGCATGGGACTTACCTCCGTCAGACCTCGGTGACAAAGTCTTCGGGATTGGGACTTCCTGAGACCCGACTCTGATGGTTATATCTTTGGACTCTCTGACTCTGGCCTCCGCGTGCTCGCACCCCTCGGCTTCGCTCTGCATGGTCCGATTCGGAGGCACCACGGACAGTCTGTGGACGATGCCCCCCTCCACTGCGTTTGTTTGCCCCTGCCATCCATAATACTCCGAAGGAAAATAAGGCATAGTGTTAGGCTGCGGAGGGTACCCCGACCCGGACACGTAGGGGGCCCATGGGGTCCCCGCCCAGTCATATGGTGGGGGCATCAGCGGCTCTAGTGGCCTCGCCCACTGTGAACCGAACCCATTACCTGGAGGGGGTTCGGCCAAGTCGAAGGTATCTCGGACCACACCAGCGAAGGGTCCTGCTAGGCCGGAGGTACGTTCGGCCAGTGCGGGCCGAAGCCTCCCATCAGAGACGTCCAACGCGGTGCGGGGTTCGACCATTGAGGGCCGAAGCTGTTGCATGGTGCACCCGACCACTAGGGTTCGAAGTTGCCGTACGGGGGGTTCGGCCATTGTGGCTCGGAACCACCGGGCGGGGCATCAGACCACTGTGGCCCGAAGCCTTTGTTCGGAGGGTTCGCCTTCTTCAGTATGAAACCACCCTTCGAGGGTCTTGGACCCTTCGGCTATTTTAACTTAGCGTGCGGACCTGCTTCCTTGGCCCTCCTCCGATGTTTGTTCAACAGCATGTCATATGTTACCTTCGGCCTCTTGCGAGCCTTAGCCGAAGGGGTATCAATGTTCTGTTTCCACACTCCTACCTCGGGGTTCTTTGGTACGAGTGTGCGAGTGCGCGGCTCTCCAATAATTACCTTCTTTCCTTTAGCTGACTCGGCCTGTTCTGGCCGAATCAACACCTTCTTTTCGCCGAGGTCGACGACGTTGACTAGAAATGGATCTTTATCCAACTTCATCTTTGGATCATGGTCTATCTTCAATCGTCCTTCCTCTATGGCTGATTGTATCTGTCGTCGAAAAACATTGCAATCATTAGTATTATGCGAATGTGAATCATGCCACTTACAGTATGGATGCTTCTTTAACTCATCGGCAGGTGGGATGACTTGACCCTTAGGTAACCTGAGAAGCTGACTTTTTAAGAGAAAATCAAATATTTTATCACATTTAGTTATATCAAACGAGGACTTGACCTCACTAAGTCTATTATTTGTGGGGGATGGTCGTAACTCGGAGCAAGTGACAGGTTTATTTTTGGTGTTCCAAACCCATTCAGCCACGTACATGTCGGCCGAATCCTCCTCCTCTGACTCCTCTTCATCAGAGCGTTCCATGATGTGGATCTCGACCCTAGGCTTACTAAACGTCTTAATAAATTTCTTATCTTTGGCTCGGCCTTCTTGGACCAGAGCCTGCTATAGAACTTGGCTAACTTCTAAAAAGTTTTGGTTATCTAACCTTTCCTTAATTACTCACGCCTTCTACAGACTGCCCACGCCTTATATACTCACGCCAGCCGCCTTTAGGGTTAGGTTTTGCTTTGTTTGCATCTATACTTGTGTGTTTCGATCCCGCTCCTGCACCGGACCGATTGGCTGCTGCATCAGCATTTGTGAAACCTCTCCTCTTCATAGTTTATCTGTGATTTGGTATTCGGCTTGTATCCTTCCTGTTCTTGCTTGTGTTCTTGGGTTCGCTTGCAGGAACTAGCCTTCGTGGCGAGGTCAATTGCGCCCTGCGTGGTTGATAACCAACGGAGATGGTGGTGTAGCGATTGCAAGGTTTTGATCCGCCGGACCGGAGCCTTGGATCGTCAACGTCGAGATTCTCCCCCAATCCAAGTTATCCTTTACCTAGCGGAAGATCGGTACCAATCCCCCATTAGTTGGTATCAGAGCTCAGATTTCCCGTTTGGTAACCTCGATCTTCGTTTGTTTTACCTAGAGTCCAGAAAACCCTAACAAAAAAAAATCCCCACCGAAAACCCCTTTGTGCCTTGCGATTTTAATTTCAGTTTTTAACCTTGTTGAGTTTGTGTTCTTAGTCGAGTCTTGTTGCTGGTTTAGTAATCCCTTTGTGTCATTTGAGTAGTAGTTGGTCTTGTGTCTCAAAAAATTCCCCACCCGAAAAACCCCCCTCCACAGCCCTACTCGTTTTCCACATCGAGTCTTTGTGACCCCCCTTCGGTAAAACAGGCATAACTTTTCGCTCGTTTGGCAAAAAAATCTGAAATTTTTTGAGCATATTCTTGACCCAATTTGGATGGTCCCCTAACATGGGTTCCCCTGTTATCCTTCATTAGAATCGCCAAAAAAATCAGGAAGATAAAGAAAAAAAATTGGTCAAAGTTTTTGCTCGCCGTTCAGCGAACTTGTTGAATTTCTGTGAACCACATCCCACCTCAGTTGCAGGTGCCAATTTTTGTGGTTGCATCTCTTGTCATCCTTGTTCAAAAAAAATATAGAGTGAAAAAAAAACGGCCCTGTCGATTGCTTGTCCGATCTCTTGTCCGATCCCTTGTCCGATCAGCGGCAGCGGCAGATTCTGCTTGTCCGATCCCTTGTTCGTTCTCTTGTCCAATCCCTTGTCCGATCAGCGGCAGCGGCAAAGAGCTGAATTTGGCCTTTTATTGCCTCCACTTGAGTTTTGGGCACATAGTTTCCCTCTATTGCTTGAATTTTCACATTGGGAGCACTAAGGCCAGCAACTTTGACGAGTACTAGGGAACACTTATTGAACTTGGTTTAACTGTTATTACTATCGCTAATCCTTGCTACTCACTTTGCCTTCCAAGCTACACCTTTCTCTTGGTCAGGACAGGTTCATTTCTTGCAATTGCCACCACCCATCACCTGTAGGCCGGTGACCTCACTGCGGCGTGGTAAGAACACTTGCAAGCGTGGGTAAGGCGCTTGACAGATTGCTTCCACCACACACCACCACCCCACCTAGTTGCTTTCCATAAGGATTATTCTTTGTTGCTTGTCTTTTCACTAACATGGCAGATAACAGCGGTACCCCTCCATCTGATATTAATGACTGTGTCTCACGACGTACTCTACTAGAGTCTCAGTGGCAGACCCAACATTCCATCGAACATCTCGCGCGTTCTGTGGCTGACCTAGTGGACCGGATGACTGCCCTGGAGACACGATTGCCTGCTGCACAAGCCGACGACAACCATGTTGTGGAGGAAGACGACCATATTGAAGAGGAAGATGACCTATCCTATGCCGGGAACAATGGCATTTACCCTGACGAGGCTGCACGTCATCCCTTTCAGTTCAATCATCAAGGTATGGACGGCCACCGCAACCGCCATCCACGAGGTAACAATGACAACCGCAGGAACAAGGATCCCTACTCCAAGGTAAAATTTTCAGTACCTCATTTTGCTGGCACCTATGATCCAGATGCATATTTAGATTGGGAGATGTCAGTCAAACAAAAATTTAATGCCCACATGGTTCCTGCTATCCACCGTGTGCGCTTAGCTACTAGTGACTTCACTGGATATGCTCTTCTTTGGTGGACTGAAATAGTTCAGGTTGGCAATGAACCACAAAATTGGGGTATGTTAAAATGGCAAATGCGTGGTAGATGGGTTCCTCCTTCATATAAACGTGATTTGAGAAAAAGATTGCAGCGCCTAAACCAAGGAAATAAATCGGTAGAGGAGTATTATCAGGAGTTGCAAATAGGTTGCATGCGCGCTGAAATTGAGGAGGACAATGAGGATAAAATGGCCCGTTTTTATGGTGGTTTAAGACGTAAAATTCAGGATATCATTGATTATAAAGAATACAATACTATCACTCGTCTTTTCCACCTTGCTATGCTTGCAGAAAAAGAATTGCAGGGTCACCAACAACCACAACGCAGCATGAGGACCAACATTGGTGGTGCTACTTCACGCTCAAGTGGGCAGCAGCAACGACCACCACCACCACCTTCTCGACCGGTGGCTACATCAGCACCTTCTACATCTACAACCCAGGCTGAGAGCTCCAAGGCTGCAGCATCCAAGGCGCCAGCAAAGCCCACCTCCTCGGCGGCCTCTACTGCATGTTCTGCAGCGATCCAGTGTCACCGATGCAAAGGATTCGGCCACGTTATGAAGGACTGCCCTAGTCAGCTGGCTTATATCGCTACGGAAGACGGTGGCTATGTAAGTGCTAGTGATGTTGAAGATGAATATGCACTTGCTGCTAACATTGCAGGAGATGACGATGCATCCGACGATGACGCTGTTTTTGCACCAGATGCCTCTGCCGACCATGAAGCACTTATTGTACAACGTGTTTTAAGCACTCACATGGAGCAGGACGACCGGGCACAACGGAACAATCTATTTCAGACCTTCTTCATCGTCAATGATCGACGTGTACGTGTCATCATCGACAGCGGTAGTTGCAACAATTTGGTGAGCCACGACATGGTAACTAAGCTTCAACTTCCCACACGTGCGCATCCACACCCTTACCACGTGCAATGGTTCAACAATAGCGGTAAGGTCAAGGTAACACAAACTGCTCACATCAAATTTTCCATTGGTACATACTTCGGAGTTGCTGATTTTGATGTAGTACCAATGCAAGCATGTTCTCTGTTACTTGGTAGACCTTGGGAGTATGATACTAATGCTATACACCATGGTAGGAGCAATAAGTACACATTTATGTATAAAGGAAAGAAAGTTACATTGCTTCCTATGACTCCTGCTGAAATTGTGAAATTTGAACAAGAAAAACATGCTAGGGACGCACAAAAGAGCAAACAACCTTCTGAAAATCAGCAAGTAGCCAAAACGCTTTCGAGGCGACAGAAAGATAAACATGCTTCTCCTTCATCACAAGTTATTAATCTGAAAGGACGTGTCATGCTTGCAACTAAAACTAACCTTGCTGAAATTTGTGATGATACTCCCATGATATATGGCTTGATTTGCACGAACGTGCTGTTTTCACTTGCGAACGTTCCTAGCTCTATTCCTGTTGCAGTCACTGACCTTTTGCAGGAGTTTAATGATGTTTTTCCTGCTGAGATACCACCCGGGCTGCCACCGATACGCGGCATCGAGCACCAAATTGATTTGATCCCGGGAGCGTCTCTTCCTATCGTGCAGCGTACCGTACCAATCCAGAGGAGACAAAAGAAATTGAGCGCCAAGTACAGGACCTTCTTGATTGTGGGTACGTCTGTGAAAGCCTTAGTCCTTGTGCAGTACCCGTTCTTTTGGTGCCTAAGAAAGATGGTAGTTGGCGCATGTGTGTTGATTGTCGTGCTATTAATAATATCACCGTTCGATATCGACACCCTATTCCTAGATTGGATGACATGCTTGATGAGCTTAGTGGTGCCATTATCTTTACTAAGATCGATCTCCATAGTGGCTACCACCAAATTCGCATGAAACTAGGTGATGAATGGAAAACTGCTTTTAAAACAAAGTTTGGATTATATGAGTGGCTTGTCATGCCTTTTGGACTTACTAATGCACCTAGTACCTTCATGCGCTTGATGAATGAAGTCCTACGGCACTTTATAGGACGCTTTGTGGTTGTATACTTTGATGATATCTTGGATTATAGCAAGTCTCTCACTGAACATGTTGAACACCTACGTGCTGTTTTTTCTGTCCTCCGTGAGGCTAGAATGTTTGGTAACATTGAGAAGTGCACGTTTTGCACGGATCGAGTTGTGTTTCTTGGTTCAGCACCATAGCCGGTCCTTTGCATGAGTTGACCAAGAAGGGAGTCACTTTTACTTGGGAACCAGCACAAGAACAAGCTTTTGCCACACTCAAGGATCGTCTTACACATGCACCTCTACTTCAGCTACCCGACTTTAGTAAGCCTTTTGAGTTAGAATGTGATGCTAGTGGTTTTGGAATAGGAGGTGTGCTGCTACAAGGAGGTAAACCCGTGGCCTATTTTAGTGAGAAATTACATGGTCCACAGTTGAATTATTCTACCTATGATAAGGAATTATATGCCTTAGTGCGTGTGCTTGAAACTTGGCAACATTACCTTTTGCCTAAGGAGTTTATTATTCATTCGGATCATGAAGCATTGAAGCATATACGTAGTCAAGCAAATCTGAATAAACGACATGCTAAATGGGTAGAATTTATTGAGACTTTTCCATGTATCATTAAGCATAAGAAAGGGAAAGATAATTTGATTGCCGATGCTTTATCTAGACGTTATACATTGCTTTCTCAACTTGATTATAAGATCTTTGGTTTAGAAACATTGAAGGACATGTATACTACTGATTTGGACTTCAAAGATGCTTTTGCAAATTGTACAGATGATCGTGCTTGGAACAAATATGTGCTGAATAATGGATATCTTTTTCGTGCTAACAAGTTATGCGTGCCGGCTAGCTCTCTTCGCTTGTTGTTATTGCAGGAAGCACACGGTGGTGGTATGATGGGTCATTTTGGATCAAAGAAAACCGAAGATGTGCTGTCCACACACTTCTATTGGCCTAGGATGAGACGAGATGTTGAGCGCTATGTGGCACGATGCACTACTTGCAATAAAGCTAAGTCCCGTCTAAACCCACATGGTCTTTATATGCCTCTGCCCGTTCCTAGTGAACATTGGGAGGATATTTCTATGGATTTTGTGTTAGGATTACCTAGAACTAAGAGGGGGAGGGATAGTATTTTTGTGGTGGTAAATCGGTTCTCTAAAATGGCGCATTTTATACCTTGTCACAAGAGCGACGACGCTACCAATGTTGCTGATTTTTTTTTCAGAGAGGTCGTACACTTGCATGGAGTTCCCAATACCATCTTTTCATATCATGATGCTAAATTCTTAAGTCATTTTTGGAGGACGTTGTGGCATAAGTTGGGGACGAAACTGTTGTTTTCTACTACTTGTCACCCACAAACGGATGGGCAAACGGAGGTCGTCAACCGCACATTATCCACCATGTTGAGGGTTGTTTTGAAGACCAACTTGAAGCTCTGGGAAGAGTGTCTACCTCATATTGAGTTTGCATATAATAGGTCAGTACACTCCACTACTAAGGTAAGTCCGTTTCAAGTGGTCTATGGCTTTAATCCACGTGCTCCTATTGATTTGCTACCATTGCCACCATCTGAAAAATTGAATTTTGATGCTACTACACGTGCTGAATTATTGCTTAAGATGCATGAAACTACTAAAGCAAACATAGAGAAAATGAATGAGAAATATCGTGCTTATGGTAGTAAGGGTAGAAAAGAGATAACATTTGAACCGGGTGATCTTGTTTGGTTGCACTTGCGCAAGGATCATTTTCCTGATTTGAGAAAGTCTAAATTGATGCCCCGTGCTGATGGTCCTTTCCGTGTGCTTGAGAAGATAAATGATAATGCATATAAACTTGAGTTGCCTGCAGTTTTTGGGGTTAGTCCCATATTTAACATTTCAGATTTAAAGCCCTATTTGGGAGATGACGATGAGCTTGAGTCGAGGATGACTCCAATTCAAGAGGGGGAGGATGATGAGGACATCACTTCACATGATACACACATGGAGCCTCCACCTACAATTCAATTACAAGGACCAATTACACGCGCCCGTGCCCGTCGCTTGAACCATGAGGTTATTCTTTCCTTAGCAACTATGTTAATATTTGTTTGGACGGGATGCTACTGAATACTAGTGATATTTTGTTGCTTAGGAACATGGGAGATGGAATAGAAGAGTTGGAGTTGAAGACGGAGTCGCACGGATGATTAGAAGTCAAGAATTCGCTGGTTCGGACTACATCGACCACCATGCACCAAAATGGGCATAACTTCCTCATACGAAGTCCGATTGGTGCGTTCTTGGACTTTTTGGAAAGCTAAGGAGAAGACGGATCTTTTGCCGTTGGTTTCGTCTCATTTGGAGTCTCGAGTCGTCCTGTGTGTTTGAAACAGTCCTGCGTAACAGAATTGGGCCATGTTGGCCCATAATCTGAGTCTGTACGTCTTCTAGCCTATAGTCCAAATCTGTACGTCTTCTACAGGCTGCCCACGCCTTATATACTCACGCCAGTCGCCTTTAGGGTTAGGTTTTTCTTTGTTTGCATCTACACTTGTGTGTTTAGATCCCGCTCCTGCACCGGACCGATTGGCTGCTGCATCAGCGTTTGTGAAACCTCTCCTCTTCATAGTTTATCTGTGATTTGGCATTCGGCTTGTATCCTTCCTGTTCTTGCTTGTGTTCTTGGGTTCGCTTGCAGGAACTAGCCTTCGTGGCGAGGTCAATCGCGCCCTGCGTGGTTGATAACCAACGGAGACGGTGGTGTAGCGATTGCAAGGTTTTGATCCGCCGGACCAGAGCCTTGGATCGTCAACGTCGAGATTCTCCCCAATCCAATTTATCCTTTACCTAGCGGAAGATCGGGACCAATCCCCCATTACCAATGTCTTAAGCTTTTGATGGTCCAGTTCTGGCCTAGGCTTGACTTGGTCGGTCAGCATAAGGTTTGACACGCAAATAACCCCTAGCAAAAATGAAAAAGGAAAAATAAAAAGCCTGAAAATTGAAATGGTAACAAGTTTGCTGAAGCACTTTGTTTTGGATAATGCTTATCTTGGTAGATATCAGATAGCTTTTGCATATCATGCTTTACCTTGCTTGTCAACTGGAAAATGTGGTGATGCTTTTGTTTGCAAAAATTGAAAATGCGTGCTAGTGACTTTCTTTAGATATCATCTGTTGCACTGATCATGCCATGTATCTTAGATAGTATGTCTTTTGTTGTATCTGTTAGATGTTGTATTTGCAGTCAATCATATTTGAGAAGCATGCTTTCTACACTCCACCTGCACCCCAGTTGCATTCATTGCATATTTTGAGGGGGAGTTGCATTTCAGGGGGAGTCTGTGTCTCTTTTGAGTGCTTGATGAGTTCACTTGTCAACAAGGGGGAGAAATTTGGGATATGAGTTTAAGGGGGAGTTTCTGTCTCACTTACTCTTTTGATATCCTTGTTGATGTTTCTGAGATTGCACTCATTCTGAGCTTTTACCTTTGGTTAACCATAATGACCGCTTCTTGCTTTTGTTCGGCTTGTGGTCATTAGGGTTAAATTTTTACTTTATTTTCTTCTTCTTCCTTGTTTTCTTGTGCTTTGTTTTCGTGTTTCCACAGTTGACGCAGGTGCGGAAGAGCTAAGGAAGAGAAATGTTGACAATGCACTCATCAAGGGGGAGATTGAGGAGCCATGCTGAATAGCATGGGCCTCATGGCTCCAGATGTGATGAGTCATTGTCAACGATAGTCAAAGAGGACTGAAGAAGAGAGGAGATCTGCTGTTTCATGGGCCGCGTGTGACTCAGGTACACGGGCAGCGAGCGACTGTCGGGCAGAGGAGGCTGCGAAGTCGGGCTGGCCCAATCCGAGTACATGGGCCAGGAGCAGCAGAAGACCCACTGGGCTGTTGACCAGGATTGACTCAGGTACACGGGCGGTGAGTGATTGCCGGGCTGAGAGAGCTGCGGAATCGGGCCGGCCCAATCCGGGTACCTGGTGCAAAGCCGGTGGAGGCTTTGTCAGTTTCGGCGCAAAACTGACAACCGTTGATCTTGTATCGGACTGTCCAGAAGAGAAGTCGTAGTTGCTATGAAAGCTTAGCTTCCGGATAAGTCATCTGTATCTCTAGGCCCACAGTCAGTCAGTCGTGTCTGTAAAAATTCCTAAGGGCAGTTGAGTCTTTTCCTTTATTTTAGCGTCTGTAAAAACCCTAAGGGGCTGGTGGAATATTCTAGGCCATTGGGCAGCCTATAAATAGGGCCCCAATCCCTAGGGTTGGACTACCCTTTTCAGAATTTACTTTTTCAATCATTTGGGTCATTTTTGTTCCTGTGTGTTTGTGTCTCTCCTACTATGCACCGCCAGGCTTCCTCTCATGCCATTACTGCATCTTTGTTGTTCATCATATTGCTGTGAAGTTTTATTTCTTGTTGAATTCATTCGGTGTGCAGTGTTTGTTTAGAGGAGTAAATGCTTCGGTTTACATGCACAGCCTGATCTTATTTGGGAACAGAAGCTTCTCTCTTGCGTCGTTTTTGTTCTTCCGTGAGTACTAGTTCTTGTGCACTGTTGCACGTAGTACTTCTACAATGTAGCAACAGTACACTAGTACTCAGGCTTTGCTTTTTCTACGTAGCTTTTTGATCGAAGCAGACAAGACTGAATACACTTTTCTAACTGTTTCTAGCAAAGCCCCTTCTCTATGTCCGAAGTCCCTCAGCTCCGTGAGGCAGGCTTCGATCTAACATTTTCGAGGGCTTCATTTTTCAATTTCACTCTATGTTGTTAACTTCGAAGTATGGTTTTGTGCTGTCTGTCGGCTTAACACACTTCGACAACCTTTGCGAAGGTATTCTCTATTTTAAGTTGTACGAAGTTGATACTTTGATAAGTTTCGAAGTTAGCTTCGAAGCTAGTCTTTCGGATAGACTTCGCTAGGAGTTTGCAGCTTTCTGTTCCGGAAATCAAAATGTGTTTGTTCGAAGGTTGCTTTTTCGAAGGTAGAGTGTAGGCTTCGAATTTGGTTTCTCTGTCGTGTGACAGGCTTCGCTACTCCTTCGAAGGTTGTCTTTCTGTGCGACGTGTTCGAAGGTCTGTTCGAAGGTTGTGCTTCGAAGTACTCTGTTCGAAGCAAGCTTCGTTACCTTCGTACGTTGCTTCGAAGCATACTCCGCTTTTTCCTCTTGAGATAGGCTAGATAAACTTAACCTTCGGCACGTATCTGTCAACCTTCGACAACCATCTCCGAAGCAGGCTTTGACCAATGAAGCAGGCTTCGACCACCGAAGCAGACCTCGACCAGCGAAGCAGGCTTCGCCAAGTTCCGAACAGGAGACAGATTTGAACAGTAACTTCTCTTCTCATTCATAGTGCACTTAGATTGCTTTACTGAGAAGTTTATCTTGCCTTGTCTCGTGTACTCTGTTTATCTGTCTATTAGCACTGCACTGGCATTTCTCTGTTTATCAACAGTTGCTTCTTGGCTAGATACCTTTAGACTTAGGCTATCTGTTCATTCTCTGCTGATTAGTCTTTAGAGGTGCGTTGGGTATTGGGAGCAGGCCATTGATTCGAAAGAATTTTTAGGCGCCCATTCACCCCCCCCTCTGGTCGCTACTTTCGGTCCTACACACATTCTCTAAATAGTGCGTGGACCCGCTCCTCTATATCATCTTGGTATGTTGCTTGTGCGCGCCTCTCATGCAGGGATGCGACACACGGTGGGACGTCGGCGTGTCGGCCATGTGCTTCTTCCCTACGTGCTATTTGTACAACGTGCTTGTGTCCGGGCGTCTGCGCGTGTGGTGCGGGTAGCGCGGGTATTGGCGCAGGTGGTGGTGCGTGGTATGCAGTGTTAGTCTGACCGTAGGTGTAAAGGTTGGTCTCGGCCATAAGAGGTGAGGTCGGAGACATGATTGTGCCAGTGTTGTCGTTAGTTCTACCGTACACATGGTTTGCCGAAGGTGCACTAGCTATAGTAACCGGGGGTACGGCCTCAGTAATGCCGAACCTCCTAAGAGTCGCCTCTACTTGGGAGCTGACTGTCGAATCTAAGCGGTTGGCTAGCGAAGCACTAATGGCTTGATCTACTGATGCGGCTATTTTTTGCTCAATTTCTAAAGAAGATAAACGAGGCAATACAGGTGTTACCTAGACCTAAGCGAGGTCGGGGGTGACGATGTCGCGCTTGACGAAGCCCGCGCGTGTCTTGATGTAGCCCCCAAGCATCATGTCTTGGAGTGCCTTTAACTTCGCCTCGATCTCTGCTTGGTCTTCTGCGGGGATATCTTCAAGTGTAGGCGACAATATGCTGTGGTTGTCGATATCCGCGCCTCTTATTGCGTCCATCGGCGGTGTAGACGTAGTAGTCGATGTAGATGTATCGGTGGCCGATGTAGACGTACTCATCATGTTGGCGTAGCTTTCCCCAGCGGAGTCACCAAAAACTGTGTTGACACGGAAACGTGCCCCCGCACTTGGGTCAGTTCGACGATCCAAAAGTGCACGGATACTTAGGGACAGGCCTAAGCGTAACATGGCGCCGACGTCGCGTTCCGACTACCCTTAATAGTGATAACGGGGGTGGAGTCGCTAGGCAACCAGATTACACAAAATAATCCAATTAGCCGAAAAAGATAGATTAAACAGAATAAAATCAACAACCCAGTTGGAGCCCTGCCTGGTTCGAAGTCTGATGCGAAGGGGTCACCGAAGGGTACCTTCGTTGTCTGGTGCGAAGTACTCCCCCGAAGGGTGCTTCGGCATTTAGACTGATCTGACCGAAGACGGACTTCGAACGGATTTGGACGCAATGACCACCTCCGAACAGCGGGGTTCGGCGTGGGATCTCCGATGCAGCAAACTATAGAATAGTGACACGAGGGCCATGCACGAGTGCAACTTCATCTAGTGTGGAGTATGTTCGTGGGGAAGCCTGTTGCGACGAAGTATGCTGGCGAAGCCTATCGCTAGAGCCTACGATCTCACCGAAGGGTGTCCTGGGGACCTCCGAAACCGATCTCTCAGCACCGGACACCCCCGACAAAGGGGCTCCGAACATGCGAACCTGCAACAGAGATGATGCGAAGTACCAATTCGGCCTGAGGACCGAATTTTGCTAAGTGTTGCACTAGTAGCGAAGGTAGCAATCTATTACGCAGATTAGCGGATACTTCACAGGCGAAGTAACAAGGCGATAGCAATCTATTATGTAGATTAACAGATACTTCACGAGCGAAGTAACAAGGATTACCACTGTTCCATAGCGGCCGACGGAGAGCTTCCAAGCAAACCCACGAAGAGGTACAGGAAAATAAAGGTAAAGTAAATGCGATCAAAGCATTGGCTTTGGTTTGGTTTGAGTTGGGGGGCTCTCCACGCCGGCCATGCCGCTCTATTTATAGGGGGTTAACTCCTAATCTAATCTGCTATTAATCTGGCCAGATAGAGATAGAGATTGAGCTGGAAACGCATACAACTCTATCTCTGCCGGGGTGGGCTTCGGCCAGGCCCGTCGAGGCCTGCTCCTCGGGCCGAAGCTTCGGTAGCGTGGGCTTCGGCCAGGCCCGTCGAGGCTTGCTCCTCGGGCCGAAGCTTCGGCAGCGTGGGCCTCCAAAGGCTTCTGAAGCTTCGACAACGTGGGCCTCCGAAGGCTTCCTGGCCGAAGCCCATGGGTTGGCTAGAGGCTTTCGGAGCCCATAGCTCAATGGACTTCGGCCCTGTAGGGCTTCGGACAGACCCTGGACATGTGCACTTTCGGCCCAAATCACCAAATATTGATATTTTGATAATCTAGCCATTACTGCCATTTTTCGCTATCAACACCTTGTTGATGAGCTCTTGAACTTGACGCTGAATTTCCTTTGTTTCTTTAGGGTTGGTGTGGTAGGGAGCACGGTTAGGAAGTGAAGCACCAGGAACAAGATCAATTTGATGCTCAATTCCTCTCTTTGGTGGCAGCTTAGGTGGTACTTCCTCTGGAAACACGTCTTCAAATTCCTACAACACATCTAAAACAGCACTAGGCAAAGTAGATGGTAAGTTGTTAGAAGAAAGAAGAGTGTCCTTGTACAGCAGTACAAAGAACATGGCATCGGGTTCACTTAATTCTTTTAGATCCCTTTTCCTAGCGATCATGACTAATCCCTCTGTTCCCTTTGGCTTGGTTCTTTTTGGCGGTGGAGTTTTCTTTGGCCTTGGACTCTCTTTCTCATGATGTTGGTGGCTCTCACAAGATTGTTTCTCGCTCTCTCGCTGTTTTCTTTTCAGATCATCCTTCAAGATTTCACCCGGTGTCAAAGGAAGAAAAGTGAGTTTCTCTCCTCTGTATGTAAGCACAACTTTGTTGGATCGACCGCAAATCTGAGCATCATGATCAAATAACAAAGGTCTTCCCAACAACAATTGGCAAGCTTGCATAGGCACCACATCGCACTCCACCTCATCATGGTACCTCCCAATAGAGAAAGGAACGGTTACCATATTGTTCACACGCAAGGCGCCACTATCACTAAGCCATTTCATCTTGTATGGCTCGGGTTGTCGCCTCTGTTTCAAGCCCAATCTATCCATTAACTCCTGACTTGCAATGTTATTGCATCTGCCATTATCAACAATAATTCGGCATAACTTATCTTTAATCATGCCTCAGGTATGAAAAAGAGTGTGCCTGTTGGGGGAGATAATCCCGACGGATGAAGGGAGCCCACAACCAGGAGGCCACCCTACGGGCGACGAAGCCGGAGGCCACCCTCCGGGAGAAGGATGCCGGAGGCCACCCTCCGGGAGAAGGATGCCGGAGGCCACCCTCCAGGAGAGGATTGCCGAAGGCCATCCCTTGGCCCGCGGCAATGAATCTGGAAGGAGTGTTGGTGAGAAAAGGAAGGACAAGTATACGGGGAGACAGGATCATGATCCTCTGAGCCGTGTCGGGCGGCGCAGGCAGCGCCCGACAAGGCTGATACGCTGTCAGAGTCGAATCTTCTTGTCTGTACTGTGTATAGTCCGTTTTGTCTGTACTACCGACCAGCGCCTGGCCATGTAGCGGTTGGTGGTCTAGAGGCGCTCGGTCCTCCGGGCGGGGCGCCCTATAAATACCCCCCAACTATAGTTGTAACGACACACGCTCCAGGAGCACTGAATATACTACGTCCCTACATTTCCACTAAAACCTGCTGGTCCGATCCGTCGTTCCAACAGTTGGCGCCGTCCGTGGGCATCTTAGTTCAAGAACCTAGCGTCCTCTACACCCACTCACAAAAGCATGTCGGGTCGGAAGGGGGCGAGCACGGTTCCTCTGCGCCGGTCGGCCCGCACCGCCGAGGTCGAGCCTGCTCCGGTCCCCGACCCCAGTCCTCTGGCCCCCGCTGTTGCGCCCGTCGGGGTGCCCTCCCTGGAGCCAACCCAGGTGCCGGAAGGGACGCCCAAGGCCCAGGGCCCTGTTGGCGTACTTGAGCCAGCCTCCGTCAATCTGGCAGGGTTGCCGGAGGGGCCGCCGGAGCAGTGTCCTCCGAGCGGACCCCCGGTGGTGTCCCTTCGGACCGACTACGTCCGCTCGCGGGACCCCGATACCGCTTCAGGAGGAAGCGGGAGCCAAGCTGACGCCCTGGCCGCCGAGAACGCTCGGCTGAAGGCAGAACTGGCTTTGTGGCACTAGGAGGCGTCGCTCCGCCCTCCAGAGCCCCTCCACGCCGCGAAAGCTGTGGCCATGGCGCTGAGCGATGACGAGGATCCATCGGAGGAAGAAAATGCGTCCTACGACGAAGAGTCCCCCCTGCACCCGGACCTCCAGAGGGTGCGCTTCGGTTCAAAGTTTCGCGCCGCCAAGCTTCCCAAGTACTCCGAGGATTCCGACCCCGGGGAGTTCTCTCGCTCGTATGCTCTGGCGATAGAAGCGTCCGGAGGAAGCAGGGACACCATGGCTAAATGCTTCCCCCTGGCGATCGAAGGGATCGCGCTCCGATGGTTCTGGTCGCTCCGACCTGGGACCATCCATACGTGGGACCAGCTGAGGAAAAAATTCGTCAACAATTTCCAGGGGACCTTCGTGGCCCCAATGTCCACCGGGAGCCTCTTCCAAGTAAAGTAGCAACCCGGAGAGACTTTGCGGCAGTACTCCCAGCGCTTCGCACACACCAAGGCCCAGATCAAGGGGCTCTCGGCTTCATCGATCATCGACGCTGCCCGGGAAGGCGTCACCCACCCTGGCCTCCTCGACAAGCTCCACCAAAAACCTATCACCTCGGTGGCACAGCTTATGACGTATTTCGAGGAATACGCTCAGTCCGAAGAGGGCCAAATGCGCCTGCAGGAAATGATAGTCCCTATCTGGGCCTCGAGCGCTAGGGCGTACGAGGCCCCGCCGGACCTCAACCGGGGAAGCCACCCCACTCCCGACTTCTGCCGCCAAGATTCCAGTCGGTAGGACTCCGTCCACCGGGATTCCTGGCGAGGCCGGAAGCATCTGCGGGGGGAGGTTCTCAGTAGTACCCCTCGAGCCCCCGCTAAGCACCTGCACACGTCCGGCGGAGGCCGCTCCACCGGGGCCAAGGCTTCATCTCGGGCGCTTCCCGGAGGAGCCACCTTCTACTGCAGCGTCCACGGTGAAAACCGGAGCCACGACAGCGACTCCTGCCGGACCATACTCGCCCTCCGAAGCGACTACCTCAAGCGCAACGCCGGTCGTGGTTCCACCGACTGGGGGATCCCTATCCCCCGCCCAGAAGCAGTCCAGGTAGTCGGGCGCCGCGACGAGCCAGAAGTCATGGGCCTGGCCCCGGAGTTCGGCAGGGCCTTGGCCCCCAAGCTCGAGGATGCACCGGATCGAGGGAAGCGAGTGGTCCTCCCCATATCCGAAAGGGGAGCCCTGGGGGCCCTGTCCAAGCGACAGCGGCGGGACTATGTTCAGGAGGTCGGGCATATCGGCACGACCGGCCCCTCGGCCCTCCCTGAATGGTCCCATGTTCCCATCTCCTTCACCGCCGAAGATGCCTCCGGAGTCAAGTTCCCGCACGCCGACCCTCTCGTTATCTCAGCGGACATCGCCGGAGTTGAGGTGCGTCGCATCCTGGTTGACGGAGGGAGTTCCGCTGACATCATCTTCGTGCAGGCCTTCGATCAGCTGTGCCTGTCGCGCAAGCACCTACTGCCGGCTTCACGTCCGCTCAAAGGCTTCGCAGGCCCCCCACTCGATGCCCTGGGCCAGGTCACGCTGGAGGTAACCTTCGGCGACTCCCCCCTTCGACGCTGCGAGGAGATCCTGTTCGACGTGGTCGATGCTTCGTACGCCTACAACGCCATCTTCGGAAGGGGGATGCTCAATCGCTTTGGAGCCATCGCGCACCACAACTACCTATGCCTCAAGATGCCAACTCCAGGAGGGGTGTTGTCAATCCTGGGTGACCAGGCCGCAGCCCGCCGGGTCGAGTACGGCCACTCGGCGCCATTGGAGCCACGACAGATTCACAGCGTCCGTGAAGGCGCCGAAGGAGCTAGCCTCCCCGGAGGCGGGACCCCGGGCAGAAGGGCCGCCCAGCAAAACCTCTCCCGGAGGGGGAGGTCATTACAAAGATCTTAATCCAAGATGGGAAGGAGTACCCGATCAAGTTCGGAGCGGGTCTGGAGCCGGAGGTGTCGGCGCAGCTCGAGGGCATCATCTGCGGCAACCTCGACATCTTCGCATGGTCCGACGAAGACCTTACCAGCGTCGACCGCTCGATCATTGAGCACTCGCTGGCGGTCGACCCGAAGGCTCGGCCGGTCCGCCTGGGGCTCCGAAAGCTTTCCTTCGAACGGGCCGAGCTCGCCAAGGCTGAGACAGAGAAGCTGCTTCGAGTAGGGGTCATCTGGGAAGTGGATCATACTGAGTGGTTGTCCAACCCAGTGTTTGTCTAGAAGAAAACATCTGGAAAGTGGCGCATGTGTATCGACTTACTTCTCTGAATAAAGCTTGCCCCCGTGACCCCTACCCCATGCCCCGCATTGACCAGCTAGTCGATTCTACAGCCGGAGCGGAGCTCCTCAGTTTCCTCGATGCTTATTCCGGCTATCACCAGATCTGGTTAAAACCCGAAGACCAAGTCAAAACAAGCTTCGTCACCCCCGCGGGAGTGTTCTGTTACATCCGGATGCCCTTCGGCCTCCGCAATGCCGGGGCTACCTTTTCAAGATTGATCTCCAAAGCTTTGGGTCATCAGATGGGGCGTAACGTGGAAGCATACATGGACGACATCGTCATCAAAAGTACCACCAAGAACCAACACGACTCGGATATAACTGAGACTTTTGACAGCCTTCGGCAGTGTGGAATCCGACTCAACCCAGAGAAATGTGTCTTCGGAGCACGTGCAGGGAAGCTGCTCAGGTATCTGGTTTCCAGCCAAGGCATCGAAGCCAGCCCGACACAAGTTAATGCATTGCAGAACATGTCCCCCCCTCAGAACTTGAAGCAAGCGCAGAAGCTGGCCGGGCGGTTGGCAGCCCTCGGCCGATTTTTAGCAAGATCAGCAGAACAAAGCTTGCCCATCTTCAAGGCGCTTCGAGGTTCTAAGCATTTTGAGTGGACCCCCGAATGTTAGGACTGCTTCGAACAGATCAAGGAATATCTCTCCGGTCTCGTGGCCCTCGCCACACCCCGGGCCGATAGTCCCTTATTGGTCTACCTCGCTGCCTCCAGCAGCGCGGCAAGTGCGGCTCTAGTCCAAGAGGAAAAACTTGACGGGAAGTTGATTCAACGCCCCGTCTACTTCGTTTCTGAAGCCCTCGCTGGAGCTAAGGCTCGGTACTCCGAGCTCGAGAAGGTGGCCTACGCCCTCGTCATGGCATCCCGGAAGCTTCGGCACTACTTCCTGGCTCATGATGTCGTCATCTCGACTGCCTACCCACTAGGCGACATGTTTCGAAACAAGGATGCAACCGGCCGCATCGAGAAGTGGGCGGTGGAGTTGGCCCCATTTGTGATCTACTTCGTCGCCCGAACTGCCATCAAATCCCAAATACTCGCCGACTTCGTCGCGGAGTGGACGATGGCCTCTGATCGCGCCGGCACCGAAGTAAGCGAGGGAATCTAGACTGTCTATTCGGACGGTGCTTACCAGGCCTCGGGGGCTGGGGCCAGAGCAGTTATCATCTCCCCCTCCGGCCAACAGGTCATGTATTCCGCTCGGCTGAACTTCAAGGCTACCAACAATATCGTCGAATACGAAGGAGTCCTTTTGGGTCTCCGTAAGGCGCACGCGCTAGGAGCGGCACGTGTCATCATCAAGACCGATTCCCAAATAGTCGCCGGACATATCGACAAGAGTTTCCAGGCTAGGCACCCGGACCTCGCTTCCTACCTCGACGCCATCCGCAGACTCGAAGCTTCCTTCAAGGGCATATCCGTTCAAAACATCCCACGTGGCGAAAACAGCCAAGCCGATGCCCTCGCCAAAGCCGGAGCAGGAGCCCAAGCGCTGCCCCCGAGCGCCTTCTTCGAGGAAATTTTCCAACCTTCGGCGCCCTCTCACAGCGAGGCATCCATCTCTTCATCGTCTGAGCCCCCGCCGTCACCCTGGTCAGCTCCGGTCTTGTGTACGGTCGGCGACGATTGACGGGAGCCCATCCTGCGCACGCTCACAGGTAGCAAAGATGATCATCCTAGTCCGGACCAAGTTCGCCTCTAGCTCAACGCCAGGTCCTTCCAGGTCATCGATGGCATTCTATACAAGTCGGGAGTATGTTCTTCGCTACTCCGTTGCATCTCTCACTCGGACGGAGTGACCATGCTCCGAGAAATCCATGAGGGGCTATGTGGAAGCAACCTGGCTCCACGGGCCCTCGCCGGCAAAGCTCTCCGACAAGGCGTGTACTGGCCCACGATTGTTGCAGACGCCGAAGGTCTCATCCGCACCTGCCAAGGGTGCCAGTGGATGGGGCGGCGGAGCCACCACCCCCCGGTCAGCATGCGGCCCATCCCCCTGGTATGGCCATTGGCTCGATGGGGGATGGACCTCATTGGGTCATTTCCTAGAGCGAAAGGCAATTTGCGCTTTGCGGTTGTCGCCGTCGAGTACTTCTCTAAATGGGTCGAAGCCGAGCCACTGACTTCCATCACATCCCGGAGCGTCCAGAAATTCTTCTGGCAGAATATCGTGTGCCATTTCGGAGTACCCAGACAGCTCACGTTGGACAACGGAACGCAATTTGACGCTGGGGCCTTCTGGGCATTCTGCGACGATTTAGGAGTCCAGCTCTGTTTCGCCGCAGTACGGCATCCTAAGTCTAATGGAGCTGTGGAACGGGCCAACGGGCACATACTCTCGGGCCTCAACAAGCGCATCGTGGGACTAGCCAAAGGCTTGTGGCCTGAAGAACTACCGAAGATCTTGTGGTCCATACGGACCACCCCTTCCCGAGCTACCGGATTCACCCCGTTCCGCCTCCTCTTTGGCGACGAAGCAATGACCAGGGGCTCCTGGGCGATGTCGAACGCGCCGCACCCGGTGCCATAGCGTGCTAACACCCTCCTGAGGGACACCGCTGTATCAGCCGCCATCTTCCCCGCCTCCGCGAGCGCCTCGGTTATCTCCCTGTTCCAGGCAATGAGGTCCACCTCAGCCCGCTCCAGATGAAGCACTCGGGCCCCGAGGGCCTCGGCGTTAGCTGCCGCCTCTCGAAGGTTGTCCATCTCCGAGACTTGGGCCCGGAGTGCAGAAACTTCTCCTTCGAGTCATGCCGCTTCTGCGGCTCGAGCCCGAAGCCCTTCCGCCTCGGCGGCTCGGACCCACAGGGCGTCAACTTCCGCCTCCAGTTCGTCCGCTCGAGCGGCCCGAGCCCGGAGCCCTTCCAGCTCCGCAACGCGGGCTTTGAGGGAGTCCATCTCCGCCACCTGGGCCTCGAGCGCCTCGACCCTGGCGGCCCGGAGCCGGAGGCCTTCGATCTCCGCCACTTGCTCACGGACCAGCCCCTCAGCGGCGTCCGCTCAGGCAGCAAGCCCCGAGGAATCCGCTTCGCGGCGATGGCGTTCGGAGAGCAGGGAAAGCAGCGATCCCTGCGCCAACGCGACTAACTGCGAGCAAAGAAGAGGGTCAGAAGGAAGAAGGGCTAGAGGCTCGTTGAAGGACGCTCAGGAAAATACCTGGCCCGCAGCAGTCTCGATGGCCCTACCGAGCTCTAGTCCGTCCGTCAGCCCCAGCTCGTCTATCACCGGAGCCTCGCGCAGGTGCAGGTAATAGTCGTGAACGGGAGCCACCTTGGACGCGAAGTCCTCGCCGACCGACAAGTAAGGGCACAAGAGGGGCACGCTGGAGCGCGTGCCCCGAGGGCTGGAGGGGGGCCGGGGTCAAACCCCTTCGTCTTCTACAGCCTCCGGAGAGGCCCCTTCGGAGGCTCCAGACTCCGCCCTGCCCCGCGGCCCTCGTTGTGTTGGCAGGGGCTCCGGACCTCGCATCCGCGGCGTCCTCGGGAGGGGCAACAGTTGGGTTGACGCCCTGGATGGATGTGCCTGCGCGAAGCAAACAAGGGCTGAAGATGAGAAGGTCCGGCGCTTCGGGAGGAAGGGTTCGGCAAGTTAGCATACCTTCGTTCGCGACCTCGGCGAGGTCCCCCAAAAGCTGGGCGTGCCCCGAAGGGTTCGGGCGATAGAATAAGTTGTCTATCGAGTTCACCGGGGAGCCCGCCGCTGCCGCAGCGAGCTCGACTTCCACGTCGGCGCTCCCCTCGATGGCGTCGAGCGGGTCAGCCAGCCCTCCTCTGTCCAGGCTATCTGTCTCCCTGCTCCCCTGGGAGCTAGCGGAGACCCCCTCCAAAGCCGGCTCGCGCGAAGGAACAGTCTTGGGGGGCGGAGTAGCTTCGGCGGCTGGCGCCTCCCGCTCGGTCCCCAGCACGGACATCGCAGGGTCCGGACGAGAGAGGGTGTCTCCAGCCCTTCCGGTGCCCAGCCGGACCGATCGACTTAGGTTCGGAGCTATCGGAGGGTCCTCGGACTCCGATCGGGCCCCGTCACTGGAGCACCCCCACTCGGAGTGGGAGGCAGGGGAATGGCTCGGGGAAAGCCGCTTCGGGCCCTTCACCACCTTTTTCTTCTTGGAAGGGCGCCGGGGGGAAGGCCACCGTCGGGATCAGCCACCTTCCTTTTCGAGATGGCTCGGAGGGCCTCCCCCTCCGGGAGAGGTGGGGGTGAGAGTTCAAGTGCCCCCCACACTCTGTTGAAACGCTCCCAGGAGCCCACCAACTCCAGCCGCCGGGTGCATTCGGCCAAGGTAGGGACTCCAAGGATCCGCTCCGTTACGTGGGCCACCTCCTCGGGGGTCCGGGCGACAAGCGACCCTGTATTCGAAGATCAAGGCGGGAGTATTTTTCGAAGCACGAAAAAAGGAAACAAGGCTAGGGAATGCAGAAGCTTACCGAGATGGCGGGAGAGCTCTGTCGGTGTTGATTCGTCCTGGCTGCTCCGTAGCGACGCCGGCCACTCTTCCTTCAGCGGGGGAATTTCGAGGGCCACGAACTCCTCTGCCAGGTCCCGCATGCTCATCCGGTGGGTAACTATCTGGAGGAGTTGGATCCTCGCGGAGATCGAGCCGGCGTTGGCCCCGACGCGCGCCTCCCTCCGAAACCAGATGTGGCGCGGGGGCCTCGCGAGACTGGAGCTGAGCCCCACGTGGACGTAGAACCAACGGTTCACCCACTTGGAGTACCATCTTTCGTTGATGGCCTTCGCCGGGAAGGAGTCCGCATACCTCCTCCGGAGCTGGAAGTTGATGCTCCCGAAGGCCAGAATTCGCCCCCCCTTCTTCTTCGGCTGGCAGAGAGCTTCGTGCATCTGCGCAAAGACCTCCGCTCTCCCCTCGCAGCCTTCGGCGTGCATGGCCCACTCAAAGATGGCGAGGCGGGCCACGGCGTTTGGGGATAACTGCGGGAGCTCCAGGTGGAAGGAGTCCAGCACCCCGGCGAGGAGCTCCGAAGCGGGGAACCCCAGTCCCACGTCGAAGAAAGCCTCGAAGACGACGACTTCGCCCTCTCGCGGCCGCGGGACCATTTCCCGGCCCGGCTTCCTCGCTAGTGCTTCAGGGCCGAGGCGGGCTCTGGTCACTTGCTCGATCGACGCGTCGGTGCACGCAGACGGGCCGAGCTCCAGCGTTTGCTCCCGAAACTGCTCCGAAGTGGGACGGAGCTCTTGTGCGTCACGCACCTCTCTTGCACCGGGCGCCGTTGCAGTCGCTGCAGCCGCCGCCGCCATCTGGCGTTGCAGGAAGCGGGGGTCCATCGCCACAGCTGGGGCTGCACTCTCAGCCATGACGTAAGGAGGCGAGAAAGAAGCAAGAAGCTAGCGCTCAGAGAGCAGGCGGTTGCTGCCGAGAGCAAGGAGAAAGAGTGTGACAAGTGGGCGGGGGAAGTATAGGCCGTGCGCCGTGCGGCGGGGTATATTTAAGCGCAAGACCACCGCCGGTCCATCTTTCGCTCACTCACCGCGTGCGTGCAACGGTCGCGCAGCGCCCGCATTTAAGATTCAACCGGCGCCTCGGGTGTGCCAGTGCATGACAGTTCGCCTCCCCGACGCCGTTTACGCATGCGCGGCATTAACTGCTTCAGGCGGCGCTTGGCGGCGCTTGGCGGCGCTTGGCTGCCTCCTCGGGGCCGAGACCCTGCGGTCAAAGGCGCGCGGGCACCCATTGGGCTCGGTCAAACTCCTCCCAACTCGCCGAAGGGTGCTTCAAAGCGGGCCTTGGCCCCCCGGTCCTCCGGCGCCCGACCGCTCTGGAGCATCCCCTCACCGGTCAAAGAAGGCTACGTCGCAGCAGGATCCCGCACCTTTGTGAGTAGTTTTCCCTATGAAAGTTATCGGAATTATCATGTGCACTTCCACCCTCTCTCAATGCAGGGCTCTCGAGAGGAAAGAAGCGAGGGGCTACTGTTGGGGGAGATAATCCCGACGGATGAAGGGAGCCCACAACCAGGAGGCCACCCTGCGGGCGACGAAGCCGGAGGCCACCCTCCGGGAGAAGGATGTCGGAGGCCACCCTCCGGGAGAGGATTGCCGAAGGCCATCCCTCGGCCCGCGGCAATGAATCCGGAAGGAGTGTTGGTGAGAAAAGGAAGGACAAGTATACGGGGAGACAGGATCACGATCCTCTGAGCCGTGTCGGGCGGCGCAGGCAGCGCCCGACACGGCTGATATGCTATCAGAGTCGAATCTTCTTGTCTGTACTGTGTATAGTCCGTTTTGTCTGTACTACCGACCGGCGCCTGGCCATGTAGCGGTTGGTGGTCCAGAGGCGCTCGGTCCTCCGGGCGGGGCGCCCTATAAATACCCCCCAACTACAGTTGTAACGACACACGCTCCAGGAGCACTGAATATACTACGTCCCTACATTTCCACTAAAACCTGCTGGTCCGATCTGTCGTTCCAACAGTGCCGCTGCTCATTATCCTCTTGCACAACATTCACATTGAGAGCTCGGCGAGAGATGAAGCAATTATTGTCACCTTCCTCGGGTTGAATTTCACTCCCCTCACTTACAATTTCTTCATCATATCTTGGAGCATCATCTTCTTGATCACTCTCTGATTCCCACTCTCCCTGTTTATTCGCAACAAAGCCAGAGATTTCATCATTGAGACCATGCAGAAATCTTGCCATCTTTGATTTAGCATCTTCTCTTGTTCCGGTACGAACCAAGAGTAACTCCATTTCCTTATAATAATCATCAACCGACCTAGAACCTTGCTTCAGATTTTGCAACCTATTGCGAAGGTCACACTGATAACTTGAGGGCACAAATCGTCTCCTCATCACTCTCTTCATTTCATCCCATGTGTTGATATGATCACGTCCCAACACAAGCTGAATTTATTGTATTTGATTCCACCAAGTGAGAGCATAACCCGAGAATTCAACAGAAGCAAGATCAACACACCTTTGGTTAGAGAGATTGTGTACTCTAAAAATATGATCACATTGCTCTTCCCACTCGAGATATGCATCAGCATCTTCCCGACCAGTGAATTTAGGAACACTCAACTTGACACGAGCAATGCTGTCCGGATCATCCCGATTATGCCGACCATGGTGCACAGCACGACCAGCACCTCCACGGTGACCATGGTGGTGTCCAAACCGCCTATGGTCAGCAAAGGGGTTCTCATTATCATCAAATCCCCCATCAGATTCACTATGAATTTCCTCTTCATTGTGAAAGTGAACATGTCAATCATGTCCATGCCCTCTTCTTGCTCTTCGATCACCACCCTGACCACCTCTATGATGGCCATGAAACCCATCTCCAAAACTAGAATTTTCATCACCGGATTCTTCATTTGGATGTTGATGATCCCGTCCACCTGCTACAGGGAGACGTTCATTAAGCATCCGCTCCATAGCCTGCAAAAGGGTGTCTCCCAACTGCCGCAACTCAGCACATGCAACAGGGGGTTCTTCATCTCCACGGTTGCTACCGTGAACACTTGATTCAGATCCTGCCATGTTAGTATAATGGGAAAGAAAGTGGAATAGGTAAAATTTGTGGAATCACACAACCTGACCTCCTACTTACCCAGAGTTCTTACACGTTCACGAGGCCTGTGAGTGTGCTCAAGTGGTTATACCGCAGCCTGTGATTAAGCGATCGAAAGGATTACAAGACACAAGTCCGGTTTCGGGTTTTTGTGGAGCTATAGGTGGCTGTTCAAGGAGGGCTTTTGGTACTGAAAATCCCAGTGTGCGAGCACTCAAAAGATGCGAAACGTTGTTGTCACAAGTACCACAAACTTGCACCTTTGGATCTGAAATTTTTCAGCAACACGATCCGCAATCTAGCCCCTTTCAGCGTCCTCTTCTTTTTTTGACTCTTTTTCTTTAATCTCTCTCTTGTTTTTGTTCTTTTTTTCAGCAAACACAAGATGATAACTATGGGGGTGCGGAATATGAACAGACAACAACACAATGCTAGAAAATACGATGGTGACCAACAACAAGATGACTACAAGCAACACAAGAAAAACAGTACCAACAAGGGCTCGGAATTTTTTTTGTGTGGTGGTTTTGTGGACTCTAGGATGGGAAAAAAACTAAGCGAACAAGTGATGGATAAATCAAATCACAGATAATCAAGGGTAAAGATCCTACTATGACAACTGAAGCTCTGATACCAAATGGTGAGGACTCGACCTTGGGGTGGCCCGATTTTCATGGCAGTAGAATCTCGAACACGATAACTTGCTGCGAATAGCGGGTAACTTGCTGCGAACAACGGGGAACTAATCCGATAGGCCGGTGCATCTGAACTGGAAGCCGACAAGCACGGATTAGGGGAGATTTATACCTGTCTCAAGGTTTGGCTGCAGTCAAGCGATGGGGAGAGAGGCACAGAAACCACGAGGACTTCGACTCGATCTCCGAACGATCGTAGAACCACAAGCCGGGACCAATCCACACAATACGGTGTGGCCGAACCGGAAGCCGTAAGCACGAAATGGGGGATCTTAGATAGATCTTTCTCACAAGCGCACGATGAACTTGCAAGAACAAGGGTTAGTAGACACTCAAGCAGCTCGGCTGCAATATACCATAGAGGTAGGTTTATCAAATGATCAAAAGTTGTGTTTGAGAGGCCTAGGGGGTATTTATACTAGGAACAACCCTCCTAGATGAGTATGAGTCGTGCTCTCCACACAGGGAGGGTGTGAAACCAGCTGGTGGAGTACTCAAGAGGTTGTCTTGTGAACTCGCGCGTATGTTTGACTGTCGTACCACTCTTCAATGTTTTAGCCATAAATCAAGCTTGGGAACTCCAAAAGACGAACAGTTTGTTGGGTGTGAAAGCTGACTTGATGGCCTTTCCAACCATAGGTCATAGAAGCCCCCGTCTCTCAGTATTCTAACCGTGGTGAAGCTAGCAAGTGGGGCCTTCTGTCAGCCTAGATTTTTGATCGGCTCTTGCTGTGCACCGTGCTCTTCAATCAAGTCTTGGTGCTTCATAGCTTCATGTGTGAACCTGAGCAAGATAAAAGTACATGATTTAGGTAGTAAACAATTCTCATTAGTTACATCAACAGTGTGAAGGAGCGAATTAACCTGATGGTGTAGCGTCTTTGAGCGACTGCGAGTGATCGGACCTTTATAACCGGTGATAGCGATCGGATTTTTATGCATGGTGATCGGACCAGTGATAGGACCATGTGCTGGTATGTCCTCATCAGGCGTGCTTTGGGGAGAAAGGGACAAATTGATCCTGATTTTGATGATAATTGACAAGTAATTGTTTTCATACATGCATATGTAATATACTTCATATTACATGTTTTTCATATGTTCAAACCTTTTGTGCTAATAAACGCTCGTTTGTGCTTGTTTTGAATAGGATGTGAAAAAAGGTGAAGAATGTCATGAGGAAGCTTTTCCGCTTAGCGAGTACATCGACGACTCAGGAGGACACCCTATTCTAGGGTAGCTCCTCTTCTTCAAACAGACGTCGTCAAGAGTAGCTCTTGAGATGCATAGATCCGACATTAATTGGTTGTCCTATTGCATTTCAAAGGGATTATGAGGTAACCTTCAAATTGATTTTTATGCCAGTTATAAACTATTACTAATTGTTTTAATACTATTTTGCAGGAGGAAGAACATCCGGACGATGTGGGTCATGATGATGACCTAGAGGGTGGGGCGGAGGGGGATGACCTGGAGGGTGCGGGGCAGTGGGCTGACCTGGAGGCGGGTGCAGGGCAGGAGGAGTGTGTGGGTCAAGGGGAGGGGTTGAGGCTTCAGGGTCATCCTCACAATCTTTCAGGATGAGCCACCTGGTCACCCCACCAATAATCCCTTCGGGTGGAGCCAAGATCGAGATTACGCTTGTAGGTGACGAGTAAGTCTAATACTTTGGTGTTTTGCTTTTTTCAAAAAAATCTTTCAGTAAACTGACTTTATTTATTATGTATTTCTAGATCTTGGATTGACTCTCGGTTTGACGGCACTTCGAGGGTTAGGCAGGTTAACCAGATATTGGGTAACCTGTGTCGTCTGCACTACCCAGGGGTGCTGACAATGCCGACCGATGAGCGGGTACTATGCCAGACATGGACCAATACCGGTTTGCTCCTGACGGACTCCACAGAACTGCCTAGGGGATGGTGTCTCATGACTTCTAGGTATGTGTTTTTTCATTCATTGTTTAGTTTTAACGCAAAACTTTTGGAGTTACAGCACGTTACTAATCATGACTTTTGCAGTTATGTTTTTTCTTGCCAGAATCGGGCAATCACCATAATCATGCCCTTCAAGTCTTCAACTACAATGCACACAAGGTGGTGAAGGACACAATTTCGTATGTCCGCATTCAATGGAACAATGCGTACTACAAGGAGAAGCTAGGGCAACGAATGAGCAAGGCAACGAGTGCTTCAGCAATATACTTGATTGAAGAGCAATACCGTTCGGTAAACAATTCCAACTCTTTTAATCTTCGATTTTTGAGATTTATTTTCATATAATGCAGAAGCTTAATATCTCTGTTCAGGTGAGGATAGGTGAGGATTCCGTGGTCTACAAACCGTGAGGATGCCTACATTGAATTCTGCAAGATTTGGTCTTCAGCTAAATTCAAGAAGACTTCCGAGCAGAAAAGACAATGCTGTGGAACGGATCCAAAGCACGGATATGGTGCCGATGGACATATCCGCCGCACTAAACGCATGGTAAGACCAACACTTGTCACTTTATCTATATATACATTGTAATGCGACTAACTCATATCTACTGTACAGGAAGCTAAATCTGGCAATGTGCCAAGTGACATCGAGGTCTATGCTTTTGGTCACAAAGGAAGAGATCCTACATAGCCAGATATCTTGTGTAGCCAGTCAACCACAGATCATTTGGTGATATGTTAGCAATGTTAAGAGTTTGCGTCATTTTTCTCCGTCTAAGAGGACATGTTGTTTTTTTATATGCGCAATATGGTTAACATATGATTCAACTCCATGGAGAGGACTATGATTGGCGGAGAGAACCTGTCGACCCAATGGGCGTGTACTCCAGCGGAGGTGGAAAAATCCATGGACGGTGAGACAATGTTTTTCCCAATATTTTCTATATGGTATTGTAATGGTAACTAACTCATTCAATGTTGCAGGTACTCCATGTTCAATTGAGTTATTTACTCGAGGGCGGTGAGACCTCAGAAGTCAGCTCAATCGTCATAGAGCTTCGTCGGAGTTGGCTCCAGTCGTCGTCGCTCAAAAGCAAACTCGGAAGTGGTTCAGCTGAGGGAGGAAATGAGGCAGTGAGATGAGCACATCAGGCAGCAACAAGAGTATTATACCGCCTGCTTAGCACAACAGCAGGCAATGATGCAAGTAAGTTTAGTTTACTATGTTGCAGTTATAAAGTATTTAGCAATAGGTTTAGAACTAACTGATTGCATTACAACATGTGTAGCAAATGGCCCAGTAGCTTCATGGATTTGACATGTCCTTGTTCCAACCGCTACCTGCCCCGCCACCACCACTTCCATTTGTTCCTCCTCCTGCAGTTGAGGTATCTCCTGACATATCATTATTTGAGTTACTTTAGTTAGTTAATATACTTAAGTTAGTGTTTAGAAGGTTATTTGAGTTTGTTCTCTAATTTTGTCTATTTCTTCAGAGTTTCCGTACGCCCGGTTAGGATGTAGCCTCCGCTGCAAATGTGGATGAAGCGAGAGGCAGTGATGGCACCCACGACCCAAATGTGGGCGATAAGTGAGTATGAATGTAATATGTGAAGTTTGAATTGAATCTGGATGTGACTTATGCATTTTGAATATGAATTTGGATTTGATATGTGAATCTGGATGTGTTATGTGAATTTGGATGGGATATGTGAATTCAGATGTGTTATGTGATTTTGGATGTGATGTGTGAAGTTTGGATGTGAATTTGGATGTGAGATGTGATTTTGGATGTTATATGTGAAGTTTGAATGTGATTTTGGATGTGATATGTGAATTCTATTGTGATATGTGAATTTGGATATAAATTGTGATTGAATGTGAGTGTGAATAGGGGAACTAGGAAAAACAAAAAAATACCAGCTAACTTTCGTCGGCCTTTACCATAGCCAACGGAAGTTGGCTGTTTTTGGCCACGTCGGCAGAAACAGATAACTTCCATCGGCTAGGGTAAAAGCCGATGGAAGTTAGGGCAGTTTGCCATGTCAGCCGAGGCCACCTAACTTTCGTCGGCTAGACTGGACGATGGAAGTTAGCTGGCCTCGGCTGATGTGGCAGAATGCAACGCTATCTTCCGTCGGCCACGTGAAGCTAATGGAAGTTAGCTAACTTCCATCGAACCACTTCCATCGGCCATATGCCGATGGAAGTTAGGCTTTTGTCGATGGAAGTTAGGTTCTTCCGTCGGGAAAGGGATATCTTTCGTCGGCTTTGGCCAACGGAAGTTGTTCGGATTCTTGTAGTGATTAAACATAGATTTGGTATTCCCCAAACTCTCACTATAGATCAGGGTGCTTCGTTTGTTTCTAAAGAGGTGTGTGATTTTGCCGAATCTTATGGTATAAAGTTGATAAACTCTTCACCATACTATGCTCAGGCCAACGGTCGGTCCGAGTCTAGTAATAAAACTGTGATTAAGCTTATTAAGAAAAAGATTGAAGAGTTTCCTAGAAAGTGGCATGAAGTGCTTTCTGAGGCATTATGAGCATGTAGGGTTGCGAAGCATGGCGCCACCAAGGTAAGTCCATATGAGTTGGTGTATGGACAAGAAGTCGTTTTACCCGTAGAGGTGAATCTTGGATCTTTGAGATTACTTAAGCAAGATGACTTATCAGTCGATGCATATGATGCTCTTTTGAAGTACAATTTGGAAGAAGTGACCGATAAGAGATTAAGAGCTCTAGAGGCAATAGAAAAAGACAAGAGAAGAGTGGCTAGAGATTATAATAAAAAGGTGAGAGCAAAATCGTTTCAAGTTGGTGACTTGGTTTGGAAGACGATTTTGCCTTTAAGCACTAAAAGCCCAAAGTTTCTTAAATGGTCGCCTAGTTGGGAAGGTCCTTTTAGAGTTGTTGAAATCACTCCAGGTAATGCATATTTGCTAGAGTCTCTTCAAGGTGAACGATTTTGAAGGGCTTTGAATGGTAGATATTTGAAAAAGTACTTCCCAAGAGTGTGGCAAAATGCTTGAAGTGTCAAAAGGCCGATATGGAGTATATCGCCCTTAGCTCGTTGTGCTTTTGGCTCACTAAGTTTGCCAAAACACACGAGGGCATGTGTTGATAGCAAAAAATGGCATTAATGGTCAAAATTGGTAATTTGGGCCGAAGCCCTGAAGTGCTGAAGGCCCATCCGCATGGGGCTTCGGTTGCCCCTTTGGCAGCGTGCTTTGTAGGCCAACTTCGGTCCAAAGGGCCCCTTTGACGGCCTGCTTCACCGATAGGCTTCAGCCCGAAGGGCCTACATCGGTAGGCTTGCCGAAGGCCCACTTCGGGTAGGCCTGGGGGTGAATCTGTTAAGGTTTCGGGTTGTTTTGATCCCTAATAAAATCTTATCTGTTTTAGGCCGAATCCTAATCAGGTTAGACTTAGAGTTGTAGCTAGGTGCATCAAAACTAGCCCCTATAAATATAGGGGTGAGGTCGATTCAATAATCAATCACCACAAATCAACTCAAAACCCTAGTTTTGAATTGTACCTTTACTTTTCATCTACTTTTGCACCTTAGTTCAGTCCATCTTCGTGGGTTTGCGCTGGAATCCCTCCGTGCATCACGTCGTAACCATGGTAAGTCCTTGTTGATTCGCTTGTGAATCATCCGTTAATCTACGTAACAGATTGCTATCGCCTTGTTGGCTCGTCTGTGAACCATCTGTTAATCTACGTAACAGATTGCTACCCTTCATTTCATCTGTGTTCCTATCACAATACTTGGTAATTCAGTCTTCAGGCCAAATTGGCACTTGATCTTTGTGTTATTGCAGAGTTTACATTCGGAGCTCCTGTGCCAAAGATTTTCACTCCAATTTACCTCAAAAAGGAGATCTCCGGAGCTAGCAATTTAGTTTCGGAGGCTGTTGAGTTCACCTCCGGCAAACCTTCGGTTCGGTAAAAGTGTCGGGCTCATCACGCTGTTTTTGGTCTGGGAAGCTTTGTGTACTGGAGTTACTTCGTGTGCTGGAGCGTCTTCACACCTCGTGCTGGAGTCATTTCGCATCGGTGGTACCTCGACACGCTAGAGGCTTCGTGCCAAAACACTTCGCATCGGATCTCGACGTACCAGGGGGTTCGCGCCGAACCCTCTCGTTCGGAGGTGATTTCTCGTTGTGATCTGTCTAGAGCCCATCTTCGGTCAGATTGATCTGAACGCCAAAGGTTACCTTCGGTGCATACTTCGTACTAGACGCAGAAGGCCTCCCTTCGATGACCCTTCGCAAGGTATACTTCAAACCAATAAGGCTTTGTTCGGCCGATTGAGTTATTTTATCTACACACTTCAACTAGTTGGATTATTTCTGTACAATCTGATTGCCAGGCAGATCCACCCCCCTTGCCACAGTTAAGGGTAGTCGGAACATGACGTTAGCGTTGTGTTACGCTTATGCTTGTCCCTATGTATCTGCGCATTTTTGGATGGTCGAACCGGCCCAAGTGTGGGGGCACGTTTTCGTGTCAACACCATCATATCACATGTGATCTCCTTACGGTGCTATTATCTAACATTGTTATGTTTATTTCCACAAAATAATAGTAGTATGAGTGCATGCAACTTTCAACCCATTTAGGCCTCAAGCAAAACTCCAGCATCAAATAAATGTCCTTCATGTCATAATAGTAATGTGATTCATCAAGCTTTGATCTTAGTCTTTGACCACCGCTGATTAATTACAAACCATGTTAATTTTGTTCCCACGTTGTCATCCATAATCCTAACCATACAAGGCCCCAACTCCCTTCAACAAATTCCTAGTTCAAACCATGGTTAACTACAATTGAATCCATGTAACTCGCACGCATAGAACAAAGAACCGATTTTTATGAACTGATTATCGCATCATGACCCATGCTTTCTGAATCATACCATTACCATATGAGATGGAACATAATTTCTAGGTTCACCCAATCTATCACTATTTTAACTCATGGCACAGATGCTGCCAATAGAGAAGTACAAACTCCCTATCATCTTGAAAAAAAATCCAAGGACAAACATTGCAAGTTTTCAGTCACACATCATCAACCTAGTCACACTCAAAACGAAACATAGGAACACTAACATAAGGGCTATTAGGATAGTCTATTAATATTTTCAGGTGACCATTAAAAAAGCATTCCTTTTTTCTTCGTAGCCATGGTGTTGTGAATTAGCATGGTACTACGAATTGAACCATTAAATGTAGTGTTCAATACTGACCTCATAAAATTTAAATTAGATAGCCCACATCTATTTTTATCCAGTGAACATTCCTTCATGGATGACTCAGTCTAGCGTTCTCCATGCCACACCGCCCATGGCTCTATTGCCTCCCTATAAATAAACAACAATATTGACATCGACACAAACAAGCATCCATCTATCGATCAACTAGCAAAATAGGTCACAAGATCTTTGTGATGGCTTCCTCGTTTTCCATTCTACTTGCTGCGGTGACATTGGTTGCTATGCTAGCTGTTGGTTCATGTGGAACCGACTTCACCGTCCATGTCGAGAAGGGATCCTGCCCCACAAAGTTATCACTAGTCACCAACGTCGAAGTTTCTGAAGTGGAGATCAGGGAGAAGGGTTCCAATGATTTCCTAGAGTGCAAGGGGTCGGGAACCAAGTGGACAATCGAAAGCAAGGAGCCTCTCAAGGGCCCCTTTGCTGTCCGCTTGACCCTCAAGAATGGTGGATACCGAGTTGATGATGCAGCCATCCCTGAAGAATGGAAGGTTGACAGTGTCTACAAGACTAAGATCCAAGTCTAAGTAAATAGCAATGCCTGCACCACACAAGCATCTACATATGCATGAGAGAGAAAGAGAGCTTGGATGGTAATGAATAAAACATGTAATTTTTAATTTTTTGTGAAGCACAAAGGGGCAAAATAATTTATAGTCATGGCCTACTCTTGTATCCTATACCCATCAGCAAAAAAAAATTATTAAGTCTCCTTCCAACAATGTGTTCACCACAATTTATCTTTCCATCATGTGTGCTTTATTATGTTAGCAACCAAGCCAACTATAAATTCAAAATCTCATATGTAATTGAATTGTTGATCCTAGCTTTTTTATATTCCTTTTGGAATGAAATGAGAATATTTATTTGTTGTCAATGTTTGAGGTATGCCTAATCTATAAATAATATGACTTAATATATAATTTTTTCCATTTTGATGTGCCATATTTTTTAGAGGAATAACTCCGGTCAATTTTATAAAATAATCCACTGACATATAAAAGGAAGCACTAAGAATAAAGCTAAGGAGGATTTATTTCATGGATGTAATACAAGGTAAGTCCTTGGAGTATCCTTGAATTGACAATGGGATTCAACATACTGCAAGGTGATGAATGTGCATCACCAATTCTTCGACAAGCTTCTCGTTGTATGTACTATTTGAAATAGTCATCAATGAAGCTTAAGAAATAACATCAAGCCCTTTATAGTAACCAATTCATCTCATGCATCGATTAATGAGTACCACAAATACCTTCATGGAACTCTCTCAATGTGATCTTCGATTGATACAAAATTAGATGGTTGATACAAGTAATCGTTGAGCAAAGTGTTTTGAAAGCTCATCCCAACTCCAGTTCAGCTCCTCATCCTCATTGCACATAGGGAAATTTTTAAAAATGCCATTACAATTTTATTTAATTTGGAAAATGCCACAATCAGTGAATGTGGTAGGCCCCATCGTTTAGTGACACACCGATGGCATATTTCAAAACTATGAACCTGTGTAGGCCACCACCAAACATCTGACATCAAATAAATGTCCTTCGTGTCATCATAGTAATGTGATGCATCTGTCTTTCACCATCGCAGATTAATTACAAACCATGTTAATTGTGTCCAACATTGTCATCCATAATCCTAACCATACAAGGCCCCAACTCCCCTCGACAAAATCCTAGTTCACATCATGGTAAACTACAACTGACTCCATTAAACTCGCATGCATAGACCAAAGAACTGATTTTTAGGAACCGGTTATCGCATCATGACCCATGTTGTCCGAATCATACAATATGAGATGGAACATAATTTCTAGGTTAACCCAATCTATCACTATTTCAACACTTGGCACTGATGCTGCCAATAGAGAACTACAAACTCCCTTTCATCCTGCAAAACAATTCCAGGGACAAACATTGCAAGTTTTCCATCGCACATCATCAGCCTAGTCACACTCAAAACAAAACATGGGAACACTAACATAAGGGCTATTAGGATAGTCTATTATTATTTTCAAGTGACCGGTCAAAAAGCATTCCTATTTTCTTGGTAGCCATGGTTTTGTGAATTAGTATGGTACTACGAATTAAACCATTGAAAGTAACGCTCAATACTGACCTCAGAAATATATAAATTAGCTAGCACACATCTATATTTATCCAATGAACATTCATTCATGGATGACTAAGTCTACCATTCTCCATGCCACACCACCCATGGATCTATTGCATGCCTATAAATACACAACAACATTGGCATTGACACAAACAAGAATCCATCTATCGATCAACTTACAAAATAGGTCACAAGAACTTTGTGATGGCTTCCTCGTTTTCCATTCTACTCGTTGTGGTGACATTGGTGGCTCTTCTAGCTGTTGTTTCATGTGGCACCGACTTCACCGTCCACATCGAGAAGGGCTCCTGCCCCACAAAGTTATCACTAGTCACCAACGTCGAAGTTTCTGAAGTGGAGATCAGGGAGAAGGGTTCCAACGATTTCCTTGAGTGCAAGGGATCGGGCACCAAGTGGACACTCGAAAGCAAGGAGCCTCTCAAGGGCCCCTTTGCTGTCCGCTTGACCCTCAAAAATGGTGGATACCGAGTTGATGACGCAGCCATCCCTGAAGAATGGAAGGCTGACAGTGTCTACAAGACTAAGATCGAAGTCTAAGTAAATAGTAATGCATGCACCACACATGCATCTACATAAGCATGAAAGAGAAAAAGAGCTTGGTTGGTAACGAATAAAACATGTAATTTTTATTGTTTTGTGAAGCACCAAGGGGCAAAATAATTTATAGCTATGGCCTACTAATGTATCCTATGTCCATCGGCAAAAAAAATTATTAAGTCTCCTTTCGGCAATGTGTTCTCCACAATTTATCTTTCTATCCTGTGTGCTTTATTATGTTAGCAACCAAGCCAACTAAAAATTCAAAATCTAATGTGCAATTAAATTGTTGATCCTGGATTTTTTTCATATTCCTTCTCATATGAAATGAGAATATTTATTTGTTGTTGACATTTGAGTATGTCCAATCTATAAATAATGACTCAAAATATGATCTATTAAATTTTTATGTGCCATATTTTCGAGAGGAACAACTACGGTCCATTTTGTAAAATAATCCACTGACACTAATATAATAAAATAAAATACGAACTGATGCACTAACAATAAAGATAAGGATGATTTATTTCATGGATGAAATACAAGGAAAGTCCTTGGAACGGTATTGAATTGACATTGGGATGCAACATATTGCAAGGTGATGAATATGCATCACCAATTTTTTGACAAGATTCTCGTTGTCTGTACTATTTGAAATAGTCATCAATGAAGCTTAAGAAATAACATCGAACCCTTTATAGTAACCAATTCATCTCATGCATCGAGTGAGGATTGCCACAAATAGCTTCAAGGAACCCTCTCAATGCGATCTTCGATTGATATGAAATTAGTTGGTTGATACAAGTAATCATTGAGAAAAGAGTTTTGAAAGCTCGTCCCAACTCCTATTCAGCTCCTAATCCTCATTGCACATAGGGAAATTTTACATCTTGAAAAAAATTCTAGGTACAAAAATTGCAAGTTTTCCATCACACATCATCAACCTAGTCATACTCAAAACGAAACATAGGAACACTAACATAAGGGCAATTAGGATAGAATATTAATATTTTAAGGTGACCATTAACAAAGCATTCCTTTTTTCTTGGTAGCCACGGTGTTGTGAATTAGCAAGGTACTAAGAATTGAACCATTAAATGTAGTGCTCAATACTGACCTCATAAAATTTAAATTAGATAGCACACATCTATTTTTATCCAGTGAACATTAATTCATGGATGACTCAGTCTAGCATTCTCCATGCCACACCACCCATGGCTCTATTGCCTCCCTATAAATAAACAACAATATTGACATCGACACAAACAAGCATCCATCAATCGATCAACTAGCAAAATAGGTCACAAGAACTTTGTAATGGCTTCCTCGTTTTCCATTCTACTCATTGTGGTGACAATGGTGGCTCTGCTAGATGTTGGTTCATGTGGAACAGACTTCACCGTCCATGTCGAGAAGGGCTCCTGCCCCACAAAGTTATCACTAGTCACCAACGTCGATGTTTCTGAAGTGGAGATCAGGGCGAAGGGTTCCAACGATTTCCTAGAGTGCAAGGGGTCAGGAACCAAGTGGACAATCGAAAGCAAGGAGCCTCTCAAGGGCCCCTTTGCTGTCCGCTTGACTCTCAAGAATGGTGGATACCGAGTTGATGACGCAGCCATCCCTGAAGAATGGAAGGCTGACAGTGTCTACAAGACTAAGATCCAAGTCTAAGTAAATAGCAATGCATGCACCACACATGCATCTACATATGCATGAGAGAGAAAGAGAGCTTGGTTGGTAATGAATAAAACATGTAATTTTTAATTTTTGTGAAGCACAAAGGGCAAAATAATTTATATCTATGGCCTACTCTTGTATCCTATGCCCATCGGCAAAAAAATTTATTAAGTCTCCTTCCAATTTTATGTTCACCACAATTTATCTTTCCATCCTGTGTGCTTTATTATGTTAGCAACCAAGTCAGCTATAAATTCAAAATCTCATATGTAATTGAATTGTTGATCCTGGCTTTTTTATATTCCTTCTGGAATGAAATGAGAATATTTATTTGTTGTCGATGTTTGAGGTATGCCTAATCTATAAATAATATGACTTAAAATATAATGTTTTCAATTTTGATGTGCCATATTTTTGAGAGGAACAACTCCGGTCAATTTTATAAAATAATCCACTGACATATAAAAGGAAGCACTAACAATAAAGTTAAGGAGGATTTATTTCATGGATGTAATACAAGGTATGTCCTTGGAGTAGCCTTGAATTGACAATGGGATTCAACATATTGCAAGGTGATGAATGTGCATCACCAATTCTTCGACAAGCTTCTCGTTGTATGTACTATTTTAAATAGTCATCAATGAAGATTAAGAAATAACATCAAGCCCTTTATAGTAACCAATTCATCTCATGCATCAATTAATGACCGCCACAAATACCTTCATGGAACTCTCTCAATGTGATCTTCGATTGATACAAAATTAGATGGTTGATACAAGTAATCATTGAGCAAAGTGTTTTGAAAGCTCATCCCAACTCTGGTTCAGCTCCTCATCCTCATTGCACATAGGGAAATTTTTAAAAATGCCATTACAATTTTATTTAATTTGAAAAATGCCACAATCAGTGAATGTGGTAGGCCCCATCGTTTAGTGACGCACTGATAGCATATGTCAAAACTATGAAAATTGTAATGGCATAGAAAAATTTGGCCCTTGCACATAATATGCTCCTCTAGGGCATCGATGTGTCACCTCTCCAAGTGATCAGCTATCATCAACTGCCACCCCGATGGGGAAACATGCGATGGTGACTTGATGCCTATCTCTAAATGACACGATGACACGGAGTTCCTGAGTCCTTGATCTCTTATTGGTTGGTTGTCAAATTTCTATCTGTTTGTATGTTTTTCTTGTTTAGTCTATCCATGTTTGTTCGATTTGTTTGTCCCTGTCTAGCGAGTCCATGTTTTTCGATCTCCTCTTTGGCATGTGTTTCATCTCTTATTAACAGCATCATCTTTAGCAGATTTTAATTGCTAAGAGTTTCTCCCATGTCTGTCTTCTATTCATTATAATGATTATTATAGGTCATAGGATATATTGTTATGCAATGTGCTAAGTGTATATTTTTGTGAATAAAATAGCAAATTCAGTTCATGAGCATAGACTAGACTAGATTTGTAAATGTCCAAAATTTAGATGATAGAAATATTTTGTATAATTCGATAATCAAATTGATATGATTGAACTTTCTTCAAACAAAAATAATTAGATCAAATTTCGCAGACGGACTAAATGTGGAATGCACACTCACTATCACAAAAACGGTCTTTAATGACGCAACTTTAGTGATGGGTAAAAGAGGCGTGTCAGTAATACACTTTTAGTGATGGACTGTTTCACACGTGTCAGTAATATTGCATTATTAGTTACGGGTCATAATTAGACCCGTCACTCAAGAAGGGGCACCGCCATTAGTGATGGTTCATACCATGACCCGTCACTAAAGAGCTCCACTATAGTGGCGGGTTATGTTCTACCCGTCATTAAAGAAGTTAATTACCCATCACTGGTGACATAGGCAAGGCACCAAAGTGAATCGTCATGCTTTCATTTTGCGCAACCCTAACCCTATACTCCCACTGTCGTAGTCACCTTCATCATGCTCTTTGCCGCTCCATCGCATGTGCCCTCTGTACCTCAGTTGCATTCTCATTCTCGTAAGTTTGTTCATGCTTACTATTAAATTTTAGTTTATAAAATCATTTATCCGAAATTTTCTTATTGAATTTGTGAATTAGGGATATGGCAAGGATTCCAAGCGATCTACATGTACCAACCTATGTTCCTGATAGTTTCTTAATAAATATCAATCATCTAGTTAACGATAGGCATCACCAGGTTTAATTATAATTTTTTTGTACATTGCATGTTCGATTTTTTGTGTAACAAACTGAAGCTACATTGCCTTACTGTTGTAGTATTTATCAAAAATATTTTGTGAAGTCAATAACATTCATGTTGGCGGTACCCTCCAAATAATGACAAGAGATAGGTGTCCCATTAAGGTTGAGGTTGTGAGTTGTGCGGTCGGCGGTAGGATATGCCTTTCAAAGGGTGGCCTGAATTTAGCCGAAGAGGTGGACTAACACAAAGGAACTATTTGGTAATAACAATGGGACAGGCCCCATTGACTATTATGGCAAAATTCTACACTAACTTTGGTGATGAGAAGACCCCAACGACCAATAAAGTGGAGGACAATGACGATAGTGGTATACATAGACAACTGACATTACAACATATGACATATTTTGTTTATGTTATTATCATGGTTTCTTATAATGTCAAGGAAGGATTCATTGTAGACAGGAAGGGAAAGCGGATAGCCAGGGAGGTCGACACCGACCAAATGGACCAATTGAACCACATCTATTATTTTGGCATTCCAATAGATGTAACTCCAGAAAGGAAGACTCTCCGACAAGATATCTCGGCAGGTTTATCCTCCAAGAGTCGATTATATGTTTGTACAATAAATAACATGGTCATCAACAAGAAGTCGGTGGTAAGTTATTTGCACATGTAGTTGATATATACAAATAGTCTTCGCTAATAGCTTTGTTTAAATTTTATTTTGTAGTACTTTTCAAGACAGTACTGTGAAAAGTATATCACACCTCACCTACACCACCAGACCACCGAGATTTAGGTGGCAGCGGTAGGGCCTGAGGCAGTCCCAATTGCGGTGCATAAAGCGACGAATGGACGGTGCTATCTAACTAAAGGTTTTGGTAAATTTCTTAGTGACAACTCATTAGAAGTTGACACTGGTGCACCTTCCATTTCAACATCAATAATGATGCAATTGAGGTTGTAATGTATTTATTGTAGAGCTGGTGTATCATGTAATATTAGGTTATAAATCTTTTGTGATGAATTATTTGTATTCCATGATAAATTATTTGTGAGATGTTTTGAAATGTTGGATATGTTGGCTACCAAATCCTGGCTTTGATTCAGGTTTAGGACAAAAAATTATTATTATTTTCAAAATGACCATAACATTAGTGATGGGTAGTAATCATCAACCGTCACTAAAGTATCGTTTTGTGATGGGTGAACATTGTTACCTATCACTAAAGAATCATATTGTCACCAAAGTGAATAATCATTAGTGACATATGGTAACTACTACCCATCACTGATGACTCCTCCCGCTTATAAATAGGCGGGGCACCAAAGTGAATCGTCATTCTTTCATTTCACACAACCCTAACCCTAACTCCAGCCACCGTCGTCGCCTTTGTCGTGCTACTCACCGCTTTGTCATTTCTACTAGTCACATGCACCGTCGGCCATGGCGCACATGGCCGAGCTACTCGCCGCTACCTTGGTTGCATTCTCCTCGTCCTCCTCCTAACATCATCATCCTCCTCCTCTTCCCCATCCACATGCACGTCACTAATGTACGTTATGACCCGTCACTAATGATGAGATAATCTTTTCAATTTTGATGTGCCATATTTTTTAGAGGAACAACTCCGGTCCATTTTATAAAATAATCCAGTGACACTAATATAAAAGGACACACTAACAATAAAGTTAAGGAGGATTTATTTCATCGATGTAATACAAGGCAAGTCCTTGGAGTAGCCTTGAATTGACAATGGGATACAACATATTGCAAGGTGATCAATGTGCATCACCAATTCTTCGACAAGCTTCTCGTTGTTTGTACTATTTAAAATAGTCATCAATGAAACATAAGAAATAACATCTAGCCCTTTATAGTAACCAATTCATCCCATGCACCGATTGATGAGTGCCACAAATACCTTCATGGAACTCTCTCAATGCGATCTTCGATTGATATGAAATTATATGGTTGATACAAGTAATTATTGAGCAAAGTGTTTTGAAAGATCATCCCAACTCCCGTTCAGCTCCTCATCCTCATTGCACATAAGCAAATTTGTAAAAATGCCATTACAATTTTCTGTAATTTAAAAAATGCCACTCTCATTGATTGTGGTAGGCCCCATCATGATGGCATATTTCAAAACTGTGAAAATTGTAATGGCATTGAAAATTTTTGCCCTTGCACATAATGTGCTCCTCTAGGGCATCACTATGTAACCTCTCCAAACAATTAGCTATCATCAACAGCCACCCGATGGGGCAACATGCGATGGTGACTTGCTGCCTATCCCTAAATGACACAATGACACGGAGTTCCTGAGTCCTTGATCTCTTATTGGTTGGTTGTCAAATCTCCCTTTGTTTGTATGTATTTCTTGTTTAGTATGTCCATATTTGTTCGGTTTGTCAGTCCCTGCCTAGCGAGTCCATGTTTGTTGATCTCTTTGGCCTGTGTTTCATTTCTTACTGTCAGCATCATTTTGAGTGGTTTTTAATTGCTAAGACTTTCTCTCGTGTCCGTCTTCTATTCATTAGAATTATTAATTCTAGGTCGTAGGATATATTGTTATGCAATGTGGTATGTGTAGATTTTTGTGAATAAAATAGCAAAATTCATGTCTTGAGCAAAGACCATACTGAATTTCCAAATTTTATATGGGAGAAATATTTGGTATAATTTGATAAGACAATCGAAATGTATTCAAACAGAAATAACTAGATCAAATTTCTTAGTCGGATTTAACGTGGAATGCACACTCCTAACACCAACACACCATACCTCCTAGTCCAAGATTTCCAACATCCTAATGCATGAATAGACTCATGAACATGCATGCAAGGCAATTGGTTGGCCCATGCGCACATGTGATTTCATTTATTTTTCATCAAATATTTGCATGTGAGAATGATATCAAAAATACCATCATATCACATGTGATCTCCTTATGATGCTATTATCTAACATTGTTATATTTAATTCCAAAAATTAATAGTAGTATGAGTGCAAGCAACTTTGAACCTGTGTTGGCCACTACCAAACATCTGAAATCAAATAAATGTCCTTCGTTTCATCATAGTAATGTGATGCATCTAACTTTGACCATCGCGGATTAATAACCAACCATGTTAATTGTGTCCAACATTGTCATCCATAATCCTAACCATACAAGGCCCGAACTACCCTCAACAAAGTCCTAGTTCACATCGTGGTTAACTACAACTGACTCCATGAAAATCGCACGCATAGACCAAAGAACCGATTTTTAGGAACTGGTTATCGCATCATGACCAATGTTGTCTGAATCATACAATATGAGATGGAACATAATTTCTAGGTTAACCCAATGTATCACTATATCAACACATGGCACTGATGCTGCCAATAGAGAACTACAAACTCCCTTTCATCCTGCAAAACAATTCCAGGGACAAACATTGCAAGTTTTCCATGACACATCATCAGCCTAGTCACACTCAAAATGAAACATGGGAACACTAACATAAGAGCTATTAGGATAGTCTATTATAATTTTCATCTGACCGGTAAAAAAGCATTCCTATTTTCTTTGTAGCCATGGTGTTATTAATTAGCATGGTACTACAAATTGAGCCATTGAAAGTAGCGCTCAATATTGACCTCAGAAATATATAAATTAGCTAGCACAAATCTATTTTTATCCAATGAACATTCATTCATGGATGACTAAGTCTAGCATTCTCCATGCCACACCGCCCATGGCTCTATTGCGTGCCTATAAATACATAACAACATTGGCATGGACACAAACAAGCATCCATCTATCGATCAACTAACAAAATAGGTCACAAGAACATTGTGATGGCTTCCTCGTTTTCCAGTCTACTCGTTGTGGTGACATTGGTGGCTCTGCTAGCTGTTGTTTCATGTGGCAGCGATTTCACTGTCCATGTCGAGAAGGGCTCCTGCCCCACAAAGTTATCACTAGTCACCAACGTCGAAGTTTCTGAAGTGGAGATCAGGGAGAAGGGTTCCAACGATTTCCTAGAGTGCAAGGGATCGGGCACCAAGTGGACACTCGAAAGCAAGGAGCCTCTCAAGGGCCCCTTTGCTGTCCGCTTGACCCTCAAGAATGGTGGTTACCGTGTTGATGACGCAGCCATCCCTGAAGAATGGAAGGCTGATAGTGTCTACAAGACTAAGATCCAAGTCTAAGTAAATAGTAATGCATGCACCACACTTGCATCTACATATGCATGAGAGAGAAAGAGAGCTTGGTTGGTAATGAATAAAACATGTAATTTTTATTGTTTTGTGAAGCACCAAGGGGAAAAATAATTTATAGTTATGGCCTACTATTGTATCCTATATGCCCATCGGCAAAAAAATTTATTAAGTCTCCTTTCGGCAATGTGTTCTCTACAATTTATCTTTCTATCATGTGTGCTTTATTATGTTAGCAACCAAGCCAACTATAAATTCAAAATCTCATATGCAATTGAATTGTTGATCCTGGCTTTTTTCATATTCCTTCTCATATGAAATGAGAATATTTATTTGTTGTTGACATTTGAGTTATGTCCAATCTATAAATAATGACTCAAAATATGATCTATTAAATTTTTATGTGCCATATTTTCGAGAGGAACAACTAGGGTCCATTTTGTAAAATAATCCACTAACACTAATATAATAACATCAAATACGAACTGATGCACTAACAATAAAGCTAAGGAGGATTTATTTCATGGATGAAATACAAGGCAAGTCCTTGGAGCGTCCTTGAATTGACAATGGGATGCAACATATTGCAAGGTGATGAATATCCATCACCAATTTTTGACAAGCTTCTCGATGTCTGTACTATTTGAAATAGTCATCAATGAAGCTTAAGAAATAACATCAAACCCTTTATAGTCACCAATTCATCTCATGCATCGATTGATGATTGCCACAAATACCTTCAAGGAACTCTCTCAATGCGATCTTCGATTGATATAAAATTAGTCGGTTGATACAAGTAATCATTGAGAAAAGTGTTTTGAATGCTCATCCCAACTCCTGTTCAGCTCCTAATCCTCATTGCACATGATGTGCTCCTCTAGGGCATCGCTGTGTCACCTCTCCAAGCGATTAGCTAGCATCAACTGCCACCCCGATGGGGAAACATGTGATATATGGTGACTTCCTGCTTATCCCTAACCAACACGATGACACGGAGTTCCTGAGTCCTTGATCTCTTATTGGTTGGTTGTCGAATCTTCCGCTATTTGTATGTATTTCCTGTTTAGTTTGTCCCTATTTGTTCGGTTTGTTTATCCCTGCCTAGCGAGTCCATGTTTGTTGATCTCCTATTTTGCTTGTGTTTCATCTCTTACTATCAGCATCATTTTGAGCCGTTTTTAATTGCTAAGACTTTCTCTCATGTCTGTCTTCTATTCATTAGGATTATTAATTCTAGGTCATAGGATATAATATTATGCAATGTGCTATGTGTAGATTTTTGTGAATAAAATAGCAAATTCAGGTCATGAGCAAAGACCATACTGAATTTTCAAATGTCCAAATTTTAGATGGGAGAAATATTTGGTATAATTTGATAAGAAAATTGAAATGATCGAACTTTCTTCAAACAAAAATAACTAGATCAAATTTCTCAGTCAGACTAAACGTGGAACGCACACTCCTAACACCAACACACCATACCTCCTAGTCCAAGAACGCCAACATCCTAATGCATTAATAGATTGGGTGAACATGAATGTAAGGCAATAGGTTGGCCCATGCGCACATGTGATTTCATTTATGTTTCATCAAATATTCGCATATGAAAATGAAATCTAAAATACCATCATATCACATGTGATCTCCTTACGGTGCTATTATCTAACATTGTTATGCTTATTTCCACAAAATAATAGTAGTGTGAGTGCATGCAACTTTCAACCCATGTAGGCCACCACCAAAACTCCGGCATCAAATAAATGTCCTCCATGTCATCATAGTAATGTGATTCATCAAGCATTGATCTTAGTCTTTGACCACTGCTGATTAATTATGAACCATGTTAATTTTGTTCCCACATTGTCATCCATAATCCTAACCATACAAGGCCCCAACTCCCTTCAACAAATTCCTAGTTCAAACCATGGTTAACTACAATTGAATCCATGTAACACGCACGCATAGAACAAAGAACTGATTTTTAGGAACTCATTATCGCATCATGACCCATTTTGTCTGAATCATAAAAAATGAGATGGAACATAATTTCTAGGTTCACCCAATCTATCACTATTTTAACTCATGGCACAGATGCTGCCAATAGAGAACAACAAACTCCCTTTCATCTTGAAAAAAAAAAGTCCAGGGACAAACATTGCAAGTTTTCCATCACACATCATCAACCTAGTCACACTCAAAATGAAACATAGGAACACTAACATAAGGGCTATTAGGATAGTCTATTAATATTTTCAGGTGACCATTAAAAAAGCATTCCTTTTTTCTTGGTAGCCACGGTGTTGTGAATTAGCATGGTACTACAAATTGAACCATTAAATGTAGTGCTCAATACTGACCTCATAAAATTTAAATCTAGTGAACATTCATTCATGGATGACTCAGTCTAGCGTTCTCCATACCACACCGCCTGTGGATCTATTGCCTCCCTATAAATAAACAACAATATTGACATCGACACAAAAAAGCATCCATCTATCGATCAACTAGCAAAAGAGGTCACAAGAACTTTGTGATGGCTTCCTCGTTTTCCATTCTACTCACTGCGGTGACATTGGTGGCTCTGCTAGCTGTTGGTTCATGTGGAACCGACTTCACCGTCCATGTCGAGAAGGGCTCCTGCCCCACAAAGTTATCACTAGTCACCAATATCTAAGTTTTTGAAGTGGAGATCAGGGAGAAAGGTTACAACGATTTCCTTGAGTGCAAGGGGTCGGGAACCAAGTGGACAATCGAAAGCAAGGAGCCTCTCAAGGGCCCCTTTGCTGTCCGCTTGACCCTCAAGAATGGTGGATACCGAGTTGATGACGCAGCCATCCCTGAAGAATTGAAGGCTGACAGTGTCTACAAACATCTACATATGCATGAGAGAGAAAGAGAGCTTGGATGGTAATGAATAAAACATGTAATTTTTAATTTTTTGTGAAGCACGAAGGGGCAAAATAATTTATAGTCATGGCCTACTCTTGTATCCTATGCCCATCGGCAAAAAAAAATTCATTATGTCTCCTTCCAACAATGTGTTCACCACAATTTATCTTTCCATCTTGTGTGCTTTATTATGTTAGCAACCAAGCCAACTATAAATGAAACATCTCATATGTAATTGAATTGTTGATCCTGGCTTTTTATATTCCTTCTAGAATGAAATGAGAATATTTATTTGTTGTCAATGTTTGAGGTATGCCTAATTTATAAATAATATGACTTAAAATATAATCTTTTCAATTTTAATATGACTTAAAATAATCCACTGACATATAAAAGGAAGAACTAGCAATAAAGCTAAGGAGGATTTATTTCATGGATGTAATACAAGGTAAGTCCTTTGAGTAGCCTTGAATTGACAATGGGATTCAACATATTGCATGGTGATGAATGTGCATCACCAATTCTTCGACAAGCTTCTCGTTGTCTGTACTATTTGAAATAGTCATCAATGAAGCTTAAGAAATAGCATCAAGCCCTTTATAGTAACCAATTCATCTCGATCATGCATCGATTAATGACTGCCACAAATACCTTCATGGAACACTCTCAATGCGATCTTCGATTGATACAAAATTAGATGGTTGATACAAGTAATCGTTGAGCAAAGTGTTTTGAAAGCTCATCCCAACTCCGGTTAAGCTCCTCATCCTCATTGCACATAGGGAAATTTTTAAAAATGCCATTAAAATTTTCTGTAATTTGAAAAATGCCACAATCAGTGAATGTGGTACGCCCCATCGTTTAGTGACACACCGATGGCATATTTCAAATCTGTGAAAATTATAATGGCATAGAAAAATTTGGCCCTTGCACATAACATGTGATGGTGACTTGATGCATATCCCTAAATGACACGATTACAGAGTTCCTGAGTCCTTTATATCTTATTGGTTGGTTGTGAAATCTCCATCTATTTGTATGTATTTCTTGTTTAGTCTTTCCATGTTTGTTTGGTTTGTCTGTCCCTATCTAGCGAGTCCATGTTTGTCGATCTCCTCTTTGGCATGTCTTTCATCTCTTATAAACAGCATCATCTTGCGCAGATTTTAATTGCTAAGAGTGTCTCCCGTGTATATCTTCTATTCATTACAATGACTAATTATAGGTCATAGGATATATTGTTATGCAATGTTCTATGTGTAGATTTTTGTGAATAAAATAGCAAATTCAGTTCATGAGCATAGACTAGGCTAAATTTTTAAATGTCCAAAATTTAGATGATAGAAATATTCGGTATAATTCGATAATCAAATTGATATGATTGAACTTTCTTCAAACAAAAATAATTAGATCAAATTTCGTAGTTGGACTAAACGTGGAACACACACACGCAGCTTTAGTGGCGTGTAAAAGAGGCACGTCAATAATACACTTTTAATGACGAATTGTTTCACACGCGTCAGTAATGTTGCATTACTAGTGATGGGTTGTAATTGGACCCGTCACTAAAGAAGGGGCACCCCCATTAGTGATGGTTCATACCATGACCCATCACAAAAGAGCTCCACTATAGTGATGGGTTATGTTCCACCCGTCACTAAAGAAGTTAATCACCCATCACTGATGACTCCCACTAATAATTAGGCAGGGCACCAAAGTGAATCATCACACTTTCATTTCACGCAACCCTAACACTATACTCCCGTTGTTGTGGTCACCTTCATCGTGCTCCCCACTGCTCCATCGTCCGTTCCCTCTGCACCTCGGTTGAATTCTCATTCTCGTAAGTTTGTTCATGCTTACTATTAAATTTTAGTTTATAAAATCATTTTTCCGAAATTTGCTTATTGAATTTGTGAATTAGGGATATGGCAAGGATTCCAAGCGATTTACATGTACCAACCTATGTTCCTAATAGTTGCTTAATAAAGATCAATCATCTAGTTAACGGTGGGCGTCACCAGGCTTAATTATAGTTTTTTGTACATTGCATGTTCGATTTTTTGTGTTAACAAACTGAAGCGACATTGCCTTACTGTTGTAGTATTTATCAAAAAGATTTTGTGAGGTCAATAACATTTGTGCTGGTGATACCCTCCAAATAATAACAAGAGATGGGTGTGTCACTATGGTTGAGGTTGCGAGCTGTGCGGGCGGTGGTATGATATGCCTCCACAAAGGGTAGCCTGAATTTAGCCAAAGAGGTGGCCTAACACAAGGGTTCTATTTGGTAATAACAATGGGACAGGCCCCATTGACTGTATTGACAAAATTCTACACTAACTTTGGTGATGAGAAGACCCCAATGGCCATCAAAGTGGAGGACGACAATGATAGTGGTAGACATAGAGAACTAACATTTCTATACATGCACATATTTTATTTATGTTCTTATCATGGTTTCTTATAATGTTAGGGGAGTATCCAAGCAATGTTGCAGACAGGAAGGGGAAGAGGATATCCAGGGAGGTCGACATCGACCAAATGGACCAATTGAACCACATATGTTATTTTGGCAATCCAACAGATGTAACTCCAGCAAGGAAGACTCTCCTACAAGACATCTCGACAGGTTTATCCTCCGAGAGTCGGTTATATGTCTGTACAATAAATAACATGATCATTGACAAGAAGTCGTTGGTAAATTATTTGCATATGTAGTTGGTCTATACAAATAGTCTTCTCTAATGGTTTTGTTTAAATTTTATTTTGTAGTACTTTTCAAGGCAGTACTATGAAAATTATATCACATCTCACCTACACCACCAGACCACCGAGATTTAGGTGGCAGCAGTAGGGTCTGAGGCAGCCCAAATGCGGTGCATAAAGCGACGGATGGACGGTGCTATCTAACTAAAGGTTTGGTCAATTTCTAAGCGACAACTCATTAGAAGTCGGCACAGTGTGCGCCTTCCATTTCAAAATCAATAATGATGCAATTGAGGTTGTAATGTATGTATTGTAAACCTGGTGTATGATGTAATATTAGGTTATAAATCTTTTGTGATGAATTATCTGTATTCCATGATAAATTGTCTGTGAGGTGTTTTGGAATGTTGGATATGTTGGCTGCCAAATTCTGGCTTTGATTTAGGTTGTGGACTAAAAACTACTATTTTTTCAAAATTACCATAACATTAGTGACGGGTAGTAATCATCAAAAGTCACTAAAGGATCATTTAGTGACGGCTGAACATTGTTACCCATCACTAAAAGGATCATATAGTCACCGAAGTGAATAATCATTAGTGACGGATGGTAACTACTACCTGTCACTGATGACTCCTCCCACTTATAAATAAGAGGGGCACCGAAGTGAATCGCCATGCTTTCATTTCGTGCAACCCTAACCCTAACTCTCGCCGCCGCCATCATCTTTGTCGTGCTTCTCGCCACTTCGTCATTGCTCCTGGCCACATGCACTGTCGGTCGTGGCACGTGTGGCCGAGCTACTCGCCACCACCTTGGTTGCATTCTCCTCATCCTCCTTCTAAGGTCATCCTCCTCCTCCTCTTCCCCATCCACATGCACCGTCTGTCATTGCTAACTTTCTTTTAATTTTATTGTTACAGGGTAACCTGACCTACTACTTTTAGTCAATTTCTTCGAGATAATTGATGGTCTTAGCCAATTTCTTCGTGATAATGCACTTGAAGTTGGCATAACCATACACCGTGGTGCTCCTACTGGCCATTGTGTGCTCCTACTACCCATGGTTGGTGGTGCTCCTTCTACTACCCACGGGGCTTCTCCTCAAGCTGCCCATGAGATAACGAGTTAGAAGTTAATATATGTGATACAAATTTGGTAATGAATCTTCTGTGTTGAATTGTTTGTGATGTGCTTTTGATGTTGCATATGTTAATTGGCTGCCAAATCCAGGATGTAGTCTAAAAATTATTATTATTATTGAAATGACCATAATATTAGTGACGAGGGATAACAATCACCTGTCACTAAAGAATACATTAGTGACAGGTGACAATCCTGACCCGTCACTGAATAACACATTTGTAACGAGTGACAACTGTCAGTCGTCACCAAAGAGTCATAACAGGTGAGCCCATAGGAGTGAGGTCGCCCCTTTAGTGGTGGGTATTTACCCGTCACTATTGATGTCTCATTACTGACACGATGAGAGTGACGGGGGACATGCTCATCACTAATGTATGTTATGATCCGTCACTAATGACGCGATAATATTTTAAATTTTGATATGCCATATTTTTGAGAGGAACAACTCTGGTCCATTTTATAAAATAATCCACTGACACTAATATAAAAGGAAGCACTAACAATAAAGCTAAGGAGGATTTATTTCATGGATGTAATACAAGGTAAGTCCTTGGAGTAGCCTTGAATTGACAATGGGATGCAACATATTGCAAGGTAATGAATGTGCATCACCAATTCTTCGACAAGCTTCTCATTATTTGTACTATTTGAAATAGTCACCAATGAAGCTTTAGAAATAACATCAAGCCCTTTATAGTAACCAATTCATCTCATGCACCGATTGATGAGTGCCACAAATACCTTCATGGAACTCTCTCGATGCGATCTTCGATTGATACGAAATAATTAGTTGGTTGATACAAGTAATCATTGAGCAATGTGTTTTGAAAGCTCGTCCCAACTACCGTTCAGCTCCTCATCCTCATTGCACATGATGTGCTCCTCTAGGGCATCGCTGTGTCACCTCTCCAAGCAATTAGCTATCTTCAATTGCCACCCTGATGGGGCAACAAGTGATATATGGTGACTTGCTGCCTATCCCTAATCGACATGATGACACGTAGTTCCCGAGTCCTTGATCTCTTATTGGTTGGTTGTGGAATCTTCCTCTATTTGTATGTATTTATGTTTGTTTGTCCCTAATTGTTTGGTTTGTTTGTCCCTGCCTAGCGAGTCCATGGTTTGTTTGCCTATCCCTACATATGTTTGTCGTCACCTAATACATGCATCTACATATGCAAGATAAAGCAGAGAGCCTGAGTTATAGTGAATAAAACATGTAATTTTGATTGTTTTGTCAAACAGCAGGCGGCAAAATAATTTATAGTTATGGCCTGCTCTTGTATCCCGTGCCAATTAGCTTAAGATTTCTACGGATGAAATAAAAGCCCAGTCCTTGGAGCAGCCTTGAATTGATGATGGGATGCAACATAGTAGAACGGCCGAGCGCGCGCTAGTTATAGCTTTTCAAAAACATTGCAGAATTTTCTTGATGATTCTATGAACGATAATATGAGGATATCAGAATTGAAAATGATGTTAGAGATTGTATGTACCAAACTGTTACAATAAAATTTCTTGATGATTCTATGAACATGCATGACGTTGCAGCAAATTTTCCTACAGAACTGTCTTCACTTGAAGCTATATCTTTCCTTCTACCAGGATATGCACCGTGCACGTTAGTAGCGCAAGCAAAAGCTACTGTACATACTGTCGTCTCTAAGGTTCTTCCATATTTTCCTCTTCAATCTCTAATCACCGTGTCAAATATACGCTATCTTCTACTGCCCCAGATGTCATTCTCATCTAGATAGTAAGACCTAATGCAAAATCATATCAAAGGTGAGTTTCTTTTAGATGCAGAAGCTTGTTCATCTACCTCTGGTTCACTGATACCCAGAAGCTTGTTTATCTTTCTGTTTGTAGCTTCCACCATCAAAGAACCACCAAAAAAATTAGCCTGCCATTAATTAAGTCAAAGATATCAGATATGGTACACTTTCTTTTCATCAAATGATAGTTTGTATGCAAAATGATACAGTGCTGAGTGATTTAGTAACATAAGTATATTACCATGTCGTTCTTATGAATGTAGGCATGAATTCTTGCTGTTGGATCCTCAAGGGTCAACTTCATACCATGACAACCAACCACCATTAAAGAAAGATCATTATGTTGGCATGGATATGCTGCCACAACTCGAACTAAAGTTTTAAACTTGCGTATCACCTGGCAAGAGAGAGATAAAAAGAGAGGGGAAGATGCTGGCTTTTAGAGTCAGAATTCAGAACACTACCAACATTACCAAGTGAAAACATAATAACAAGGTAATGTACTCATGAGAAGGGTTTGAACATTTAAGAAAAGAGTCTTACCTCTTCATGGGTGAGTGACTTCATTAATGTTATATAACTTACTCTCTTGTGCTCCATTACATCTGACATAATTTGTAAGTTAATGCAAAGTGCATTGCTTACTTCATGCAGAACCTTAATCAGCACGAAACAAAATAATGGACAATGTAAAGATATGATTTTGCATGATGTAAAGGTGTACCCTCACATATCACCAAGACTATCACATGAGCTCCCAAACAAGATTTGCAGTATGGTGAACTTGTCAAACTGAACTCAAGTTTAGAACTTGTCTGTACAGCTGTTTACTGGTTTCTCTTTTGTGCCTAGGCTGGAACACTAAAGACTATAAATCAAGAAAGTGACAATCATTTAGGACAAATATGAAGTGATTTTGTTTTCAGACAACAAAACAAAAGAAAAAAACATGGTTCAGTAAAGATTGCTCTGGTTTATGGCATCATATACCTTCCTCTATTATCCAACCATCAAAACCAACAAAATGAAATGAGAAGTTAAGACACCATTTGAATTAGAAGATATACCCAGCAATAAATAGAATATATCTAAAAATCATGAACACTTTCAGTGCTCAAATGGCTTCCAGTGACATCATCCAATTACTTAACAAGGCAAACAAAGCATGAATTCCAGTAGAAGTGAAACTGAAACTGAAACAAAATAAAATGCACACATCTGAGTTCTGATCTCTTGTTCTGGAGTTAGTCCTTTGTTGTTGGCTAGTACTTGAAGCAGAGTCCTTGGCATGATAGAATAAATATTGTATCTGTGAATATAAACCATTGATTATCAAAATAAGTTGTAGTATTGCAAGATTAGGTCATAGATTATGAGTTTCCAGATTAAATGGGACCAAGCAAAGGAGGGGAACTGAACTAACACACTTCGCCTACAAAGAGCATCATGTCCTTAAAAGGCTTGCATCGCTTTAAGCCATGCGCAGCCTCAATAATTTGACCCAGCCGATCCATAGCAACACAAGATTTTATGAGCAAGATTAGCCAAAACCGTATAGACACTTTCGTGACAGATCAATACATGATCGACATATCATTCATCATAGCAAAAAAAACCTAGAATAGTGCAACTGGAATTGCAGATGCTACCTAAAACTAATAGACGTAAGTACGCAGGCAGGCGTGAAACTAACACACATGCAATCCAGGGAGAATCCAGCAACACCGTGATACCAACCTAAGCGGCACCATGTATCCATTTCTTGACAAACAGTGCAGAAATGTTTGATATGACAAGTTGTTTCCAATCAGCATCCATAGTCAGCCCCATGAAATACAGAATATCACTGGAGATCATAACATGTATTTATAATTTTATGAAGTTAAATGATTAAAACAGGAGGTAAAATTTTAGTCATACTGAAGTCTAATCAAGTATGTGCATAAGGAAAATATCTTAGCCATAATGCAAGGCAATATTAGGCATCACAGGTGCTTCCATATAGGCACAACTGGATTATACTAAATGGAAGATGGAGTAATTGTTTTGAATTTTGAAAGTTTACATCAATATCAAAGACCATTTGATTGTACATCTACCTAGAAAGATGGCAAGTTGGTCATCAGTGAACTCTATTATGAACATAAACACCAGTTTTGATATAAAAAAATTTTAAGAGCTATAATGTAAAAAAAAACTACAAAAGAACAAGTCAAGAATATGTGATAAACGGATTATATATTAAGCAGGTCAAAAACATAATATAGCAAATAAGTAACTTACCCTGCTCTTTGTTAGGGCTTGGGGGACATCTCCTTGCATTATCCTCTGAGCAAGACTAAGCAAGAATTTAAAATCTAGTCAAAGAAACTATTTGATAGTCTGCAGGGTGAACAGATGTGGAAAATAAATTGTTCATTACCCTTCAGCTATAGCAGTTTTCCCCACACCACGTTCACCAATTAAAACAGGATTGTTCTTTCTTCTCCGAGATAAAATTTGAATGCATCTACGAATTTCATCATCTCTTCCTATAACCGGGTAAAGTTTCCCCTAATGATCCATAGTTGTGAGGTCCTTGCCATACTTGTTCAAGGCTTCATATTTGCCATCGGGATTTGCAAAATCATTATTTCAGATGTCCATGTGAAATCTAGTACCGAGATTCTGAAAAAAAAAATGCATATTTATCATACCCAAAAAAGCAAACCATCAAATGATTAATCCCTACTTAAGCACTTCTTGCATTCTTATTAATTGGTAAGAACATCATGATTTTTTTTACCCATTTTATGTTAGTCTCTTGCAGTCTTGCCTGAAAATACCACAATATTTTGTCCAGAAAAGAGAACAATTCTCTTTTTTTTTACCCTTTTATTAATGAAGAATTGCATTGTCCTAAAAAGTGATCTGCTAAACTGCAAAAGGAACCACTTAAGAGGTTTCTTAGCACATGCTGCCTATAAAATTGATTAAATTACACATGGTTTTTTTGATCTCCGCTTATGTTGTCTCAGCATATGTTGGTGCAGCATAGCCTGGTCCCAAGTCCAGGTACAAGGAGGAGGGTTGCGTTAGGCGTGGCGAGCCAGCTATAAAAAAACTTAGCCACTCAAATGGAAATGAAACCCAATAGAAAACCGTTGGGGCGTAACCCTCTTAGCGACGCGCCATATCGGAACCCGGGTATGGTGTTAAATGGGCAAGGGCCGGGCCGCCACCCCCTTGGTGGCGCGCCGTGTCGTGATCTGGATGTGGTGTCAAGTGAGCAAGGATCGGGTCGTCGCTTCCTTAGTGGCGTGCTACATCGGCGCCCGGGTGTAGTGACAAATGTGCAAGGGCCTTCGCATCTGTCTCAACGGGTGCGAGGGGTAAGGAAGCTAGTTGAGCCGACTAGGATCCGTGTAGGTAGTTGGAACGTAGGGTCCCTTACAGGTAAGCTAAGAGAGTTAGTCGATGCAGCGAGCAGGAGGCGTGTTAATATCCTATGTGTCCAGGAAACAAAATGGAAGGGGCAAAAAGCGAAGGAGGTGGAGAACACTGGTTTCAAGCTTTGGTACTCAGGAACAGTGGCAAACAAAAATGGAGTAGGTATCCTGATTGATAAGAGCCTTAAGGATGGAGTGGTGGTTGTCAAAAGGCAGGGAGATAGGATTATCTTAGTCAAACTAGTTTTGGGGGATGTTGTCTTGAACATAATAAGGGCATATGCCCCTCAGGTTGGTCTCAGTGAGAGCGAGAAGAGAAAGTTCTGGGAAGACTTAGATAGCATGGTCAGAGCAGTACCAACCAATGAGAAGCTTTTCATAGGAGGAGATCTCAATGGTCATGTAGGTTCAACAAAGGCAGGTTTTGAGCTGGCTCATGGAGGTTTTGGGTATGGTAGTAGGAATCAAGAAGGAGAGGATATTTTGGACTTCGTTGTAGCCTACAACCTAGTGATAGCCAACACTTTCTTCAGAAAGAGAGATTCTCATTTGGTGACTTTTAGTAGTGGCCATCGTTCGAGCCAGATCGACTTCGTTCTCACTAGGAGAGAAGATAAACAAGCTTGTTTGGATTGTAAGGTGATACCTGGAGAGAGTGTTGTGCCCCAACATAATCTTATGGTGGCTGACTTTCGTTTTCGGATCCATACCCATAGGGATAAACAAGCCAAAATTGTGAGGACGAAGTGGTGGAAACTCAAAGGGGAGACATCCGAAGTTTTTAAGGAAAGAGTTTCTGTGGAGGGCGCTTGGTCCGAAGAAGAAGATGCAAACAACATGTGGGTGAAGATGGCAACTTGTATTAGGAAGGTGACGTCAGAAGTGTTTGGAGTGACCAAAGGGAGCAGAGGTGAACCTAAAGATACTTGGTGGTGGACCGAGGATGTTCAAAAGGCAATAAAGGAGAAGAAAGAATGTTACAGGAGCTTATTCCATGACAGGAGCGCGGTCAACATAGAGAGGTATAAGGTAGCAAAGAAGACTGCTAAGCGAGCTGTGAGTGAGGCAAAGGGTCGAGCCTATGATGATCTTTACCGAAGACTAAGTACAAAAGAAGGGGAGAAGGATGTCTACAATATGGCTAGGATTCGGGAAAGGAAGACAAGGGACCTCAACCAAGTTAAATGCATTAAAGATGAGATGGATCAACTCTTGGTGAAAGGACAAGACATCAAACAGAGGTGGTAGAGGTATTTTGACAATCTTTTCAATGGTGAGAATGAGACTATGGACACCCAATTGGATGACTCCTTTGATGATTTAAATAGATGCTTTGTACGCAGGATCCAAGAGTCAGAGGTCAAAGAAGCTTTAAAGAGGATGAAAGGGGGCAAGGCGATGGGTCCGGATGGTATCCCAATAGAGGTGTGGAAATGCCTTGGGGATATTGCTATCGTTTGGCTAACCAAGTTGTTCAACCATATTTTTCGATCAAACAAGATGCCCGATGAGTGGAGGAGGAGTACATTAGTACCAATCTTCAAGAACAAGGGAGATATTCAAAGTTGTACCAACTATCGAGGGATTAAGCTCATGAGCCACACTATGAAGCTTTGGGAGAGAGTTATTGAGCATCGCCTAAGAGGAATGACGCATATCACCATGAACCAATTTGGATTCATGCCTGGAAGGTCAACCATGGAAGCAATTTTTTTAATAAGACAGGTCATGGAGCGGTATAAGGAGCAGAAGAAGGACTTGCACATGGTTTTTATCGACTTGGAAAAGGCCTATGATAAAATACCTAGGAATCTCATATGGTGGGCATTGGATAAGCATAAAGTCCCAACAAAGTATGTTACGCTCATTAAGGACATGTATGACAAGGTTGTGACTAGTGTCCGAACAACTGATGGTGATACAAATGTTTTCCCGATTAACATAGGACTACATCAAGGTTCAGATTTGAGCCCTTACCTATTTGCCTTAGTGATAGATGAGGTCACGAGGGATATACAAGGAGATATTCCTTGGTGTATGCTTTTCGCTGACGATGTAGTTCTAGTAGATGAAAGCCGGGAAGGAGTAAATAGAAAGCTAGAGTTATGGCGTCAGACCCTAAAGTCAAAAGGATTTAGAATTAGCAGGACCAAAACCGAGTATATGAGATGTGACTTTGGTACTACAATTTGTGAGGATGGATATGTAAGCTTGGGAGGCCAAGTAGTACCAAAGAAGGACACCTTCCGTTATTTGGGATCGATGCTTCAGAGAGATGGTGATATTGATGAAGATGTTAGCCATAGGATCAAAGCGGGGTGGATGAAATGGCGTCAAGCATCGGGAGTCCTATGTGACAATAGAGTGCCACAGAAGTTGAAAGGCAAGTTCTACAGGACGACGATTAGGCCTGCTATGTTATATGGGGCTGAGTGTTGGCCTACTAAGAGGCGGCATATCCAACAACTATGTGTCACAGAGATGCGCATGTTGCGTTGGATATGTGGGCACACAAGATTAGACCGAGTGAGAAACGATGACATACGTGATCGGCTAGGAGTAGCGCCAATTGAAGAAAAGCTTATGCAACACCGGTTGAGATGGTTTGGGCATGTCCACCGGAGACCCCCAGATGCACCGGTGCACAGAGGTATCATAAGACGGGTCAATAATGTGAAGAGAGGTAGAGGGCGACCAAACTTGACATGGGAGGAGGCAATCAAAAGGGACTTGAAGGAATGGAATATCCCAAAGGAGTTGTGTTTGGATAGAAGTGCTTGGAAAGAAGCTATCCACGTGCTCGAACCGTGATTAGACCTTTTCCCTTTTAGTGCTCTTAAAAGCTTTTCCCCTCCCCTTTCTCTCTCTCTCTCTCTTTGGTGACTTCTTGTTGGGTTTCAACTCTAGCCTACCCCAACTTGCTTGGGACTAAAAGGCTTTGTTGATGTTGACACATGGTTTTTTTGGCTTTATCTTTTATTCTATTTATTAAGTATATTTTCTAATAATCATCAGCACTACCTTTCTTTCATTCCAAACTATATTTATGTGGAGTAATTAGTAATTTGATGCATATTCTGCATCATTCTTATTCTGCGGTGCCCGGGGCGGCCGTGCGGCCACACCGGTTCTTCGAGCTCGCCGAGCAGGTTGTCAACACCGACGTCGATAAAGAACTAGGTAGGGTGGGTGAGGAAATGTCTAGATCTTGAGGCGACGCGAGGGGACGACGCCAAATCTGGAGACGGTGTGGGGGGATAGTGCTAGATCTGGAGGCGGCAAGGGGGCAGAGCGCTGGATCTGGAGGTGGCTCACCATGGGATGCACTTGATGGTGAAACCATCGTCGACGCACGTCTTCTTCAAGGGACTTGGGGACCCTCTTCCCAAGCTCCCTAAAGACCTCGGAGAGCAGCCTACCGATGCTTTTGGTGGGGGTGGCCACCTCGCCGCCGTCGAAGTTGTCTTCGTCTTCCAAAGGGAAGTCCGGCTTTTGCGACCACTGCTACGCGCGAACCTTCACGGCAAGGCACGCGAGCTAGGGCACCGGTCGCCATGGCGGGGATGCGGAGAGGGGCAGGGAGAGCGAGGGGTTTGCCTGGGTTTTGGAATCGAGGTTCAAGAGGGGGAGGCGGCGAAGAAGCCTAGATCGAGCAGAGCCGAATGGCAGGGAGGCATGCGGCAGATGGGTCACGGGTGTATGGCATCGTTGCAAAAACACGCCTGCATTTCCTGATTTTAGAGCGCTACCAAATTTTTGAGTTTCATCTTCTTTAGGTGAATTTACCTAGGAATATGAGGGTCTAGAAGTAATATTTTCAAACAGCGAAAACTCAGAGGAAGGACTAATATTAAATACCTAAAAGGCAAGGTTTTATTTTTCAAAACCGACAGAGCTAGCGAATTAGCGAAGAAGCAAAGGACTTTTTTGCAAATTAGTGACGTCGAGCAACGCCGTGCGAGACTGCGAGCAAAGGCCATCCACTTTTAATATAAGTAATTGGCAGGAGCCAAACGTGTATCACCAATTCTTCCACGAGCTTCACGTGATTTATACTATTGGAAATAATCATCAATCAAGCTTGGCTAATAAAATCTATCCATTTTTAGTAACCAATTCATCTTATGCATCAATTAATGAGTATGATAAATACCTCCGCCTAACTCTCTTAATGCAATCTTCGATTGATACGAAACTAGTTTGTTGATATAATTCATCATTAAATAAAGCCTAGTAGGCCAATCTATGAACCATCAGCGATATAACTTGAACCGTTTGTGGTGTCGTCAGAGAAATTTTGTTTTCAACATATGCCGTAAAGGCAAAATTGGAAATGAGTCCTAGTTAGAAATATGCTGAAATTCCTGCATTGAAAGGAGTTTTAAGTTTGAGATGTTCATGATAATATTTTAAGTGCTCCCCTACTGTCACCAAAATTGAATTTCCTTCACCTTGAACTACTTTTAAATTAGATTTACCTGACTCTCCTCTTCTCCACTCTAGAATGGAGCAGAGCAGAGAGGGAAAGTTGCTGTCACACAGAACACCGTTGCGTGCCATCCTAAATGCTTCTATTGATTTTATAAATCTGTGTTGTCTTCGTTACAAAAACACAATTGAACAAATATAGAATATAGAAAAGACTTGCTCATTAGAGGTCCCATAAAGATGGCAACAACAAAAAAGAGCACTTTGACTTCATGCACATTTGAAGGCAAGACAGGTGAAGATCCCAGGATTACACGCAAGTGGTGGGATCAGGTAAATTCCATGGTGTGGCATGATATTTTTTGACATTGAGATGTGGTAATGCCTAATGAGCTCATGGATCATATATTGATGTCTGCTCGGTTTGTTCTACTACTGTTTGCATCAGGAATCGCCGACGAGGAGAACCTGTGATATCTGTAGTTCTCTGAAGACGATGACATTGGCTGCTGTGGATAGAGAGTGGGTGGTGGAGTTAGGTTCCGCTGAGCAGGCAATGGTGAAACCCCATTGTACTTGAAACTCTGGCCACCGTAGCTGCGGAAATAAATAGAATTAAATGTGTCAACAAGATGCTGCCAATCAAACGCTAACAACAGAACAAGTGAACTTGCTCCTCATGCATCCCGAATTAGAATCAAGAGTTGCATATGCTGAACTGGAATCCAACAGTACATGTCATGTGCATGTTGCCTGCACTAGAGAAGGGGACTCACCTTTTCCTTTGGAACAGATCATCATCATTCGCCGTTTCTACAGGAAGAATGGTGTCCTCTCTAGGAGTAAGGGACCATGGGTTAGGAGCAGGAAGTTCGTTTGAAAAATACCTTCTCCTTATCAACTGAAATATGCATATCATCAACATTAACAACTAATAATGCATTGCAAGGATCACCATTTGTTAATCAAGTGGGCAAACATTCAGTTGCACAAACCATACGGAAGAACTTGACCAAAGCTTCTTTGTCATATCTTGCCACTTTGGCAGCCTGTATTCAAATGGCAATATGTCATTCCAAAAGTTCTACAGACTCAACATGTGCAGAGTGAGAAAATAGAGAAACGCTGATTCCCCTAACCAGACTGCTACAGTCCACCACTTTATGGCAATACAGAAAAAAAATACAAATAAAAGAGTAGGTGTTGAATGGCAAATAATGCAAGATATGAACAGAAGCACATTGATACAAAAAATTACCGTGAGCAAACCAGAATTGCCAGGGAAGCTCTCCACAAGTGGAAGTTCTTCGCTGGTTGGGAGTAAGCCTTGCTTCTCAACCCACTGACGAGCAACATCAACTAGATTTCCACTGCTAACTCTTTTACTATCTCTTGGAGCAATGTCCACCTTGTTTGCAATCACTAAGTAAGGAACTGGAAGGCCTCCTGGACCACCAGACCCAAGAGGAGCTGAAAAGGTCCCTGATTCAGCAACCTCCACTGCCCACTTGTTCAAATTTGTCTTCGTCTTCCTCTGAGAGAGGTCATAAACAAATATGACACCTGGTGAATAATTTTAGAAAGAGGTGAATAGAGGATAAGATATATTTAGGCATTAGCCAGCAATGAAAACAAAAAATATATATCTAACATCCCTCAGACACAATAGAGCATAACAAGCATTAATTTAGTCAAATTAAGAAATCAAAAAATATATTTTAAGATGTTCATTCATACTTCCTCTGATTACAAATATAAACTGTCACATTCATCGACATATCTAGAACACATGGCCGAATTGCCCCCTAGCCTCATCAACACGGCAGCTTCTGCGCCGGCGAGGTAGAGCTCCAACCCGGTCTTCTTTGATCTAATCTTTCGAGACTTTTATTCTCTTTTTCCTAATTACAAACTATGGACCTCTTTATATAGGACAGAGGTCCCCTTATTCTAGGACTCTCAAGGAAATAGGACTCCAAACCCTAAATCTAATATAGTCCTGATCTGCTACAGTAGCACGGGTACTGTTCACAGGCTGGCTGGGCTAGGCCCAAAACCCTAGCCTATGACATTACACCCCTCTTTTTGAGCAGCTCGCCCTCGAGCTACCGGATGACATTAAACCTAGCACGACATTAAACCTAACTTGATACATAACATGAATACGACTCAAGCCTTTTACATCTCGGTTTGAGGTGGACCCCATCCCATCCCTCGTAGAGATAGGACAACTCCACACCGTAGCCCATCCCGTCCACACCTGACATCTCCCTCGCCATCAAAAGTCAGCTCGTCCTCGAGCTGGATAGCATGGTATCGCCACATGAACTCGTTGCAGGGGACCCATGATGTGGGCGGCACACCTTGATCTTCTCGGCCTTGCCATATCTGGTTCAGCGCGCAATCCTCCTGGACTTTCTCAAAATTAGAGGGTTGCAATGCATGTACCTTATCCGTCGAATCATCCGGCACCTTGACGTCGTCATCTGATGCAAAATATTGTGACGCCATTTAGGGGCAGATCTACAAGGTATGCCAGTAGGGCCCTGGCATACCCTGGTCTCAACGCAGTAAATATACATATATACTTTATTTTGAACTCAATCCAACGCATAGTAGCGTAGTGGAGAAGAGTGTAGATCCCTGTCACACTAATTTTTTCTTTGTTTTTTAGATTCCGAAACAAACCCTTTAAATTAGTTTTCTGCATGCAATTTTTTGTCTTTAGCTATTTGATTAATTTTTTTCTATGCACTATATTATTTCTCTCTGGTTTTTTGATGTTTGAGGAGCAAACCCCTTCAAATTTATTTTTGGATACAATCAAAGTGTTTTTTCTCTCATCTCTTACTATTTATTTGATCTCTTACTATTTTATTATTTTTAATGGACAATCATAGTGTTTTTTCTTTGGTTTTTGGATATTTGAGGTTCAAACCCCTCCAAATCTTAGGTATACTTTGTCAATATGATATTTGAACTATTTATATTTATGAAAGTTTTTAACATAAACATTTAATTTTAAAAATTAATATATTGCTAAGTATACGTATACTAAATTATGTTGTAAATTTAATAAGTATTTACCCAATTAGAAAAATATTTTTACCTAATTATATATAAAAATTTAACGCAGCATACCCATTGATAAAATCCTAGATCCACCACTAACGCCATTGACGGGGATGAGCCTGAGAAATCTGAAATTTGTGACAGTGGTTTCGGTGAATCGGCAACAGGTGAGGCAGAATCATTGCCACGGCTAGACAGAGGCAGGCTAGTAGGAGAAGGGTTGCTAGCCCTCGAGTCCTTGGCGTCTTGATGGCTACGTGGTAGATTGGGCAATGAGAGCGCCCAAGGAAAGTGGGCTCTGATACCAAATTGTCACGTTCATCGACATATCTAGAACACATGACCGAATTGACCCCTAGCCTCATTGGTGCGGCAGTTTCCGCAACGGTGAGGTAGGGCTCCAATTCGGCCCTCTTCAATCTAATCTTTCTTGACTTTTATTCTCTTTTTCCTAATTACAAACTATGGACCTCTTCATATAGGACAGAGGTCCCCTTATTCTAGAACTCTTAAGGAAATAGGACTCCAAACCCTAAACCTAATAGGACTCTAACTCTAAACCTAATAGGACTCTAACTCTAAACCTAATAGAGTCCTGATCTGCTACAGTACCCCATGGTACTGTTCATGAGAACAGTGCCGCGCGGGTACTGTTCACGGGCTGCTTGGGCTAGACCCAAAACCCTAGCCCATGACATAACCTGTCTTAGACTTGTGCACAAGAATTAAGAAAAATGCTCAAATGTCATTTTTTACTTCATTTATACATTGGGAAAGATGAATCATTTATTTATGAGAGGTAGCATTTATTTGGCAAGGGAAAACAGAGAAGAAAGGATGAAAATGTGCATGTAAGTTTCAAAAGGTAAGAGCTGTGAAGGCTAAAATGACTTACATTTGGGACCAATGGGAGTACAAATTTGTAATAAGTGGTAGAAAAGTCTTGTTAATACAGGTTGAGAGGAAAATAGTAATTGAAACACAATTTACACAATACCGATTGAAGAACCAAATAGTTGGGGAGAAGACAAGAACATTGTGTTGGTCAAAAGTGCAGAAAGTGCATACCATTAATCTGTGAATAAAAAAGTGAACGGCACTCTTTGTAGCGCTCATGTCCTGAAATGTCCCAGAGCTCAACAAAAAAGTTCCTTTCAGCATCACCCTTGATGCTATTAGAACTCCCAGGACTTGCATAAGTAATATGCTGAAACAGAGGGAAAGATTTCAATGAAATATACTGCCAAAAAAAGAAACAACACAAATATCACCCTGCTTTACTTACTTTAACATCAACTGCACATCCAATAGTTTGCGCTGGTCGAGCAATTGCAGAGCCTTTGAGAATGAGATGCACCAATGAAGATTTCCCCACACCTAAAAAATAAACACATCCAACCATTACCATTTACTGCAGATTGCAAAAAGTAAAGGTAAACTGGTATAAACAATTCTTGAGTACCCTATGAGTTGCTCCAAGATGCAGATCCTAAAATATCTAGGTCATTCCAACTAATACTTCTAAAAAAATAATGGTCCACAGCATGTCGATGGGCAACAGAAAATCCGAAAGGAGGTAAAGGGTCATATTTGAGAATCCTTCAATTTTTCCCAAATATCAAATTTTGATGACAAAAAAAACATCAGTATGCTTGGATTTACTTCAGACATTGACCAACCCGCATATATAATTCTTTAATTTTCTTAGATAACTTCATGTATGGTGCAGGACATCATTAACAGGAGAATGAGTTATTATCAACAATTTTTAATAGTTGGACTAATGCCATCTGCAACATCCCATGTACAACAGAAGCAGCAGTATAGGGGTGGTGGCTGCAGCCTGCACACTTCACAAGATACTGTAGCCAGCTAGCACAACTGGAGGCTGATGCAGAGGGCAACAGCACAGTAGATCACATCTCACACAAGAAAATCAGGGCCACGAATTCAAGAGTGCAAAATTGCATGGTTCATACCCAAGGAAATTAATGTAATTTGTTCATGTTCATCCACTCAATATATGCAATTCAAAGTGGAGGAAATGTACTCGACAGTTGAAGGAATAATTGGAATAAGAAATGAATATTCTTTGCGAGCCAATTTGCGTAGTATTCAATTAACCACTTAATAATAACTAGGCAATTTGGAACTAGAAATGGTATGGCAAAACCAATTAACCTAACTAGTCCCCAAAAATAGAGGCTGCTCGATTGGTTAGTGATCAAAGTTAGCCATAATGGAACATTCTTGGTATAATTTGGATGAAATCCGTGACTAGTGCAAATTATCAGGTCTCTGATCTAAAGAAGCGACATCCCTGTCTGCCGCCACAACCAAACAGGGGAAGGAGGACTGGCTGACCTGAGTCGCCGACGACGAGCACGCGCACCTGTCCGCAGGGAGGCCCGCCGTTGAGGTCACGGCCGCCGCCGCTGCCGCCCACACCGCCGTCCCTCCAGAACCTCATCTACCTCCTCGTCGTCGGCCCCACCCACACCCGAAAAAAGAACCACGCAGAAGCAACGGGGACGGCTAGATCGGCGGATCCGGAGGCGACGAAGTCCCCGCCGGAAACCCTAGCCGCGTCAGGGAGGGGGGATGGATCCGGCGGATGGTGAACTCTTACTGCTCGGCTTGCTTGCTGCCGGGGCGCTCTCGGAGGAGGAACTCACCTAGTCACCTAGGCGGTAATGAGGCAGTCGGGTAGCGTCGGGTCGGGCCAGGCCGGACCGGGTCGGGTCCCACGTTGAAAACCAACCCGACCCACACAATTGATCTGGCCCGCTGGCCCATGGTGTTTCTATGATTCTCTGTTGATAACATATATGACCTACTACAGTTCAGAGATTTTGGTGATAAATAATCATATACTAATATAGAAAAAGAGGTAGGTCTAAAAACACAAATCAAGAACTGATCACAGAGAACGAATTCACTTTAAAGTTTTATAATCTTTTTGGTCGATTTGGTTGAGACTTTTTCTTACTGAAAAACAGTGAAGATAGTCATTTCCCACCTGACGCAGGCCGGGTTGCTCGTAAGGAATGAAGGCATATTGGGTTTTGTGTCTTTCATGTTCTCTGCAGCATAGATATATACCTGTCACACGTACAACAAGTTCCCTGCATTCCCGTTTCAGCGAGAAATGTTGGAGCCACGTACGCACAAGAAAAGATTCGTAGTGACGATGAATATTATTAGCTGAATTTTAATTTCTCGCGTTTCTTTTCCTGCCAAAAAAAAGGCAAACAAAACCGCTCGCAAGGTAACAGAGCTAACGGTAAACTCTGGCGTGGCGTGCATCATTGCATAGAGATTCATGCAGATTACGGTAAACATGCATCTCTGGCCGCCTAATTATTGATCGATCGAGCTCGATCTCCATTCGTTGGTCTAGCCGGTTAATTGGATTACAGATTAAAAACCGGTATATGATCTAGTATAATTTTCTCTTAAATAAACACAACGGTATATATAAGAGGGTCTGGAAAACTTAATACACAGGGCCGTGCCTGAGGAGGGTCGAGCAGTGCCACTACAACAATCGAGAGAACTTTCGTCGGCCTTGGCCAACGGAAGTTAGCCTTTTCCTGACGGAAGAAGCTAACTTCCGTCGGGAAAGGGCTAACTTTCGTCGGCATTTGACCGACGGAAGCGAGTAGACGGAAGTTAGCTAACTTCCGTCGGCCGCTGACGGAAGTTAGCTAATTTCCGTCGGCTTTATGTGGCCGATGGAAGTTATCGAGGTATTTTGCCACATCAGCAAAAACACCCTTAACTTCCGTCGGCTAATGTACGGCCGACGGAAGTTAACGGAAAAACAGAAAAAAACGAAGAAAAGTAACTTCCGTCGGCTAATGTGTGACCGATGGAAGTTACTTTTTCCTTTTTTAAAAAAAAAAATCTACATTACACTAGGAGACATGAAGTGAAATCAGAACCAGACCAATTGAAGTGCTGAAGTAACAGAGGAGATGGAGATTGGGGGTTTGAAATAAATTCTCATAGCAACATTAACAGCTCCCAATACATGTACACCTACCCCCATAGCTCCCAATACATGTGCATCCAATTCAGAAATGTGAGCTTACATAAACTGGGGCAACATAAACTGGTTCTCCCACACAAAATTCAAGCAAGCATTCCAAGTAAAGCAAGCCATGTCAACAGCATGCCTTCCAAAAGGAAAAAATAAGCTACACCATTATCTAGCCCAAAAGAGCAATGACACTGAAAGGGTTGCTACATCCTACACCAACCTTGATAGCCTGCTGCATGAAGAGCATTGCAATCAAGAGCCCAAACAGCTCGCGCCTAATACCGCCAGCAAGAACAGCAGAGCTGCAGTCCACACACATACCCTACACACACATGCACAAAAGCTAGATGAAAAAGATGAGAATCCAACCAATCCATAGCAATAATCTGCAGCACGGCGACAAGGATGACCTACCAACCGGTCCAAGCAAGGAACAGGCTTCGGCCAAGGTCAGGCCTGTCTCAATAATCTATTTCAAGATCTTGGACAAGAAAATATTATCTCCCGCTCCCGCAAGGGCCCATCGGCGGCGGGCGACTCCGGCGGCTTCTTCTTGGCGACGGACCGCTTTCTCCTCGGCGGCATCGTGTTGGGCTCCAGCCGTCGGGGAGGTGAGGATGTCGGTCGGGGGGGAGGGGAGGAGCCTAACCCTAACCCTAGCAGTGGCAGCGGGGCGCGGAGGCCTCGGGGCGTGAAGGTGACGGTGAGAGGGCGGGGAGGCAGAGGCGGCGTGGAGGCGATGGTGGGAGGGCGGGGGAGGAAGAGGCGGCGTGGTGGTGGCAGCGGAGAGGAGGCGACGGTGGGAGGGCGGGGGAGGAAGAGGCGGCGTGGTGGTGGCGGCGGAGAGGAGGCGATGGTGGGAGGGCGGGGGAGGAAGAGGCGGCGTGGTGGTGGCGGTGGAGAGGAGGCGATGTGGAACAGGTGCGTGGGTGGTGGGTTAATTAGGGCAAATAACTTCCGTCGGCCATACACAAGCCGACGGAAGTTATGAAAAATATACTTAATTTTCGTCGGCCGAAATCTCACTGACGGAAATTATTAGCGCCCGCTGGAGCTGTCGGGAGCGAAAATTTATTTTCCGTCGGTCAAGGTGTAGGCCGATGAAAGTTAAATTAACTTCCGTCGGCTCCCGTAGGCCGACGGAAGTTAATTAACTTTTGTCGGTTTTCAAAAAAGCCGACGGAAATTAGAAAAGCCGACGAAAATTTCTTGTTTTCTTGTAGTGTGCGCTCGATCTGGGCCCCCACTTTCCTAGGGACCCCACCCGGCCACCACATACATAGGAGCACGCACAGGTACCACAGACTGTGGGTCGTGGCCATGAGGCAATCAGGCCATCGTAGGCCACGATAATCAAGGGATGAGGAGAACTAAGCTATGCCACGCACATCGCCACGTGAATACGAACGACACTTGTAATTAGGGCCCCTATTTATAATACCGCCCTGGGGCCTCACGAAATACAGGAACCCCTGTTAATACATATATACAATGGTTCAGCGTTTTGAGCATACTTATATTTTCTACTGAGAAGCCTTTAATTTAATGAATACTTACTGAAACTGTTGTTAAACCACGTGCATATATTCATGTTGCAGTGCACCGAGAGATATTGTTTAAGACTAACGTGCATGTGTTAATTTCATGGAAAATGTATATACTACGAAACCTCATCTACGCCGAGTGTCAATTTTTTTTTTAAAAAAAAAACACTAGGCGAAAAAGGGGTTTGCTAGTGTCTAATGGTAATGCACTCAGCAAACCTTATAATAACTAACGGATATCATGACGATGTGTTTGAGCGATAATTTTTTTTCTAGGTTTGCCGAGTGTTTTTTGAAAAACACTCGGTAAACCCAAAAAAGTTATCATTTTGTGTGAAAAATTGTTTTAAGCCTATGTGATATTTTTAATTTATTTTTAGCTTGAAAATTTTTCTATACTTCAAATACAATATATCTTATTCCATGTAAAAAATTTGCTTTATTTTATGTCAGTTTGCTATTTTTAATTTATTAAGTATGTCTCGGATTTAAATTTAAATAGGTGAAATTTGAACTACAAGTGCCTGAAATAATTAACCAAAAATTATAAAAAAAATCACATTCATGTTTTTGAGTTTATTTTTAGTTCTTATTCACTAAATTGAAATTGTTTTTGAAAAACTAAGGTTTTGACACCCAATAAAAAAATGTGGAGCTTAATGGTTTTTAATTTATAAAAAGTAAAATGAAGTCTAAAAAACACATTGCCTGTCATGGTATGATATGATACATATATATTGTGATAAAAAATTAAAAAAGTTTCGAGAAAGTTATCACATAAGATGTTAAAAACCAGAGATTCTCCGTGGAGGAATTAGGTTTTAGAGAATAAATGGGTTAGGTTTGAATGCAAATGAATGATTAGATTTTTATTTAAACTTGAAACTTTTTTATAATCAAAATACAAGTTAGCTCATCTCATGTAAAAATTTGGTTTTTTTATAGTTTACTATTTCTAATTCATTAAGTGCATGTGTTTCTATGATTTATATTGGAACATGTAAAATTTGAACTGAAAATCAAAAATAATGAAAACAAATTGCATAAAAATCATATTAATATTTTTTAGTCCATTTATAGGCCTTATCCACTACATTGAAAGAATATTTAAGAAAATTTAGATTACGACACTCGATCGGTAACGTGGATATTAACTGTTTTTTAATTTTAAAAAAATAAAATGAAGTCTAAAAAATACAATACTTATCGGGGTATCAAAATATAATACTTAGAGGATGTGGAAAAAATAGAAATTTTTTCGAGGAGTGTTGTCAAGAAAAATAGAAAAGCACACCTGAAAAACTTAAAAAATTAAAAAAAGATTCCTAAGTGTTTTATCTAGGGCACTCGGTAAATAGTTTAGACTTTGCCGAGTGCCCACGTAAAACACTCAATAATGTTCTCATGCTTTAAATGCTGCTCTCATGCTTACTCTACTCCTACCTCCTATCTCTCTAAAGCCATCACTCGCCACTACACCAATGCTGCACTTCCCCTCACCGTGGTCGTCCTTGCCATGCCTCCCGCGCCTTGGTCATATTCGCCGCGCTCCACCGCCTTCGCTGGCCGTGGCCCAGTCGCCTCCACCGGCCGTGGCCCCATTTCCTATGCGTGTCGCGACCACCTTGCCTCCACGCGCCACATCGTGCCATGCCTCGCCATGCCACGCCGCACCATATATTCGACCAAAGGTGCATTCAGGACTCCCGCCTTGTGCTGCATGTTTTTTATTTTTTTTATTTTCAATTTTTTGTTTGTCGAGTGCCAAACTCTAGGCAGTCGATAAAACCGTTCGTCACACCACAATTATCCTATTTTTCACTGAGTGTCAAATTTTATACTCGACAAAGTATTCACCGCACGGTGAAAAATAGTTTGTGAACCCCTATTCGCCGACAACAGGTTTCTCGAGTGCAATACTTAGTGAACCAGCATTTGCTATAGGCACTTGACGAAATTATATATTCCTGTAGTGACATTAATTATACAGTTCAAGATCTCTTAACAAAGGATTTGTGCTGTTGAGTTTTTAGTTGAAATGAAATGCACGCATGCCTGTGAAAATGAGAAATACCAAGTAATTAATTTATTGCAGCGCTGTATATATGTCTTGAATATAATACTCCATCCTGTCAAAAATATACGACAACTTCACAAAAATTCGGTCAGTTTGACATCAATAAATTTCAAAAACTTTGTTTGAAAGCATAGAAGTAGATTTATCTTACTTTTACCTTCTCATATTTTTTAAAAGTTATTTCAATATAAACTCATAGTCATAATTGTGCCACGAATTCCAAAAAGGTCGTATATTTTTTGTACCATGTGAAAACATGTTGTGATCATCTTCATCTTTATTCTCGGTCTCTCCGGCCGTACCTTAGGATAATATAATATTGCATCCATAGATACACTAGGTAATAATGTGATGATATATATAGTACTGAAGAAGGCAAGAAGCACTATATATCATCCTTTGGCTTGTACACTGAGCGTCTGTTTAGATGGCAGCCACAATTTATCACGTCATAATTGTGGCAGCTACACTTGTGGCGAGGAAAAACAATGTCATGCCACATTATATATACTGGAAAAAGTGTGGCAAAGTGTGGCATTGTTTTTCCTCGTCACAAGTGTGGCTGCACCACTTGTGGTGTGGTAAATTGTGGCTGTCAATCAAACAGACCCTAAAACAACAATATCATTCCACTTTTCACTTTTTAGTAGCAGTATATATATGTTGTCACCTTTCAGCAGCACTGTTCCTTATGGCTAGCTATATGATTTATAGGTTTTAGCTGACGTGTTTGCAGCTTGAAAAATTAGCATGTTCTTACATATATGTTGTTCAATTTTTGTCTTCACAATCTTAAAAGAAGTGTTACAAACAACTCTTTTTAGTCCCTGACGTTCTTGGTGTGCTCGGACTCGTAGTACCCCAGCCACGACTCCTCGCTTCGTCGCACTATCGCCTTCTGCTCTGTCGGCATCGCAAAGAACGCCCTCTACGCCTCCACTGCCCTCGACACGACCTCCGTGGGGACGCCGTGCCGCACCACCAAAAAGAAGCCCTAGTCCTGGCTCGCGCTCTCTACCTCTGCCGCGAGCGCCTCCACCATGGACTCATCGTCGTTCTCGGAGCGCCGCCCACCCGGAGCCTGGCTGTCCGGAGCCCCTCCCATCCGCGCATTCTTATAACATCACCATCCTCCAAGCTCAATGAACTTTGGGGCCAGGAACAGGGGGTTTTGGCGTGCTACGGAGCCGGGGGCGAGGGGCTTCGGGGCGGGACGGGGGCACGACGGGGGGGGGGGGCTTCAGCACGGGGGTGGAGGGCACGGTGGGGGGCTTCGGCGCAGGGGCGGGAGGCTTGGGGGGGGCGGCGGAGCCACCGGCTAGGGTCTCCGGGGGGGCTTCGAGGCTTCGGGGCGGGGACGGGGGCGGGGGCCGACAGGGTCGGCGGCGGGAGGCTTTGGCACGGGGGCAAGAGGCTTCAAGGGCGGCGGAGCCGCCGGCTAGGGACTCTGGGGGGCTGCGGGGCTTTAGGGTGGGGCTGGGGGCACACCTGGGGGCTTCGGCGTGGTGGCGGGAGGCTTTGGGAGGGGGGTGGCATAGTTGGCGGCTAGGGGCTCCGGGGATGCTGCAGGGCTTCGGGGCTTTGGTGACGGGGGCCGACGGGGCAGCGGCGGGAGGCTTCAACGACGGTGATCTACACCCTGGCAGGCCCCGCACCGAATAATAATGCTCCCAATGGCTTCATAGTTTCCCTGAGCCACCCGGAGTCGCCCTGAGCTGCTCCCCGTCATCCAGATCCGCTCGACCCCCCTCCCCTCCGAAGCCGCCGCCGAAGCCCCTGTCCGAAGGCAACGCCGCTCGATGCTGCTGTTGAAGCCCCTGCAGTCACCGAAATCCATGCTCGATGTTGAATACTTAAAAGTGCACATTCCTTATAATTTTATTTTTTTTACTTAAAAGTGTGGGTATGTACCATATGCAATAATATTTCATTTCTAAAAATTGTAAATATATATGGTAACGAAACAATTGTAAAAATACATGCAATAATCTAGGCGTGATAAATGCATACACTTTAGTGCAGACGCTGGGCATGCAAGGCAAGCGCATGGACGACAGGAGTGCTAATTTTCGTGATTCCAAATATGTCTCCTGCTTTTATAGATGGTTATATGGTCAGGTCATAATTTAAGAGGTACTAATTTTCTTGGGGCTCGTGACGCTTGCGCATGGCCAACTGCCATGCGACAACAACAAATAAATACTCTTGATATCACAAGTACACGTTACTATAATGCAAGGATGATGTTGCAAATGACTCCATTTTGAAATAATTTTGTTCTTGTCTTTTAATTTGATTCAATTACAATTTCTTTTTAAATTTGAATCAATTACACCAAAATGTTCAACTCCAACATATAAGTCAATTGGGAAAACTTATACAAAACAAATTTATCTAACCTAGCTAAACGTGCGATTCCAACCTAACAAGAACATGAACAAGAAACAACTTCAACCTGCTCCAATACTTGATTGGATGCAACAAGTAAAACTATCAAAGTAAGAAAACTAAAAATTAGTGAGCACAATACAAATAGAGTGAATAAAACTATCAAAGTACATAAGCACTATCTACTCCTCGGCTTGCTTGCTGCCAGAGCGCTCTCGGAGGGGGAACTCACCTAGGTGGTAATGAGGCAGTCGAGTAGTGTCGGGTCGGGCCAGGTCGGACGGGTCGGGTCTCACGTTGGAAACCAACCCGACCCACACAATTGATCTGGCCCGCTGCCCCACGGTGTTTCTATGGGCCTATTTGGTAGACCCAGATCCTTAAATTCATATTAAAACTTGAGTGAAACATTTGAAGTTAGTTAGACTCTGTTCCACAACTCTAATTTATTTTTGTGAAGTAATCTCAGCAGAATTCACTCCTCAGAAAAAGTGTTTGGTTTGACTCTAGCTCCACAGAACAAAGAAGCTGAAGCTAAAACCTTACCAAACGTACCCTACGATTCTATCTGTTGATAACATATGTGAACTACTACAGTCAAGAGATTTGGGTGATAAATAATCATATAATATAGAAAAATAGGTAGGTCTAAAAACACAAATCAAGAACAAGAACTGATCATAGAGAACGAATTCACTTGAATGTTTTATAATCTTTTTGGTCGATTTGGTTGAGACTTTTTCTTACTGAAAAACAGTGAGGATATTATCTTGCTAGCGTCGTGTCAATATATGTGTCCCATGCTCATCGATCCAGTGCTAGCTGCAAAAGAACCAGCCTGGCCGGTGATGAGTATGCACTGCTGCATGCAGCAGGCCGGTGGTGACGATGAATATTATTAGCTGAATTTTAATTTCTCGCGTTTCTTTTCCTGCCAAAAAAAGGCAAACAAAACCGCTCACAAGGTAATTAACGGAGCTAGCGGTAAGCATCTGGCGTGGCGTGCATCATTGCATAGAGATTATTGATGCAGATTACGGTAAACATGCATCTGGCCGCCTATTTGATCGATCGAGCTCGATCTCCATTCATTGGTCTAACCGGTTAATTGGAATATTACAGATTAAAAACCGGTATATGATCTAGTATAATTTTCGCTTAAATAAACACAACGGTATAGGAGGGGCTGGAAAACTTAATTCATATATATAATGGTTTAGCGTTTTGTGAGCTTGCTTATATTTTCTACTGATGAGAAGCCTTTAATGAATACTTACTGAAACTGTAGTTAAACCACGTGTATATATTCATGGTGCATGCGGTGCACCCAGAAATATTGTTTAATTAAGACTAACGTGCATGTGTTAATTTCATAGAAAATGTATATACTACAGAAACTGCATTCAAAAAAATAAAAAAATAAACACATTAGGTGTAAAGGGGTTTGCCAAGTGTCTAATGAGAATACACTCAACAAATCCTATAGCACTCAACAAAAAATAAAAAAGAACTAACGGATGTCATGACGGCGTGTTTGAGGGACAATACCTAAAAAAGTTATCATTTTGTGTGAAAAATTGTTTCAAGCCTATGTGATATTTTTAATTTATTTTTAGCTTGAAAGTTTTTCTACACTTCAAATACAATATATCTTATTCCATGTAAAAAATTAATTTATTTTATGTTAGTTTGCTATTTTTAATTCATTAAGTATGTCTCAAATTTAAATTTAAATAGGTAAAATTTGAACTACAATTGCATGAAATAATGAACCAAAAATTATAGAAAAATTAAATTCATGTTTTTGAGTTAATTTTTAGTTCTTATTCACTAAATTGAAATTGTTTTTGAAAAATTAAGGTTGCAACACTCGATAAAAAAACGTGGAGCTCAATGGTTTTTTATTTCTAAACAAATAAAATGAAGTCTGAAAAACACGATACATGTTATGGTATTATGATATGATACATATATATTGTGGTAAAAATTTTAAAAAGTTTTGAGAAAGTTATCACTTAGGATGTTAAGAAACTAGAGATTCTTTGATGAGGAATGAGGAGGAATTAGGGTTTAGAGAATAAATGGGTTAGGTTTGAATGTAAATCAATGATTAAATTTTTGTTTAAATTTGAAACTTTTTATAATCAAAATACAACATAGCTAATCTCATGTAAAAATTTGGTATTTTTTGGATAGTTTACTATTTCTAATTCATTACAATTTACTGTTTCTAATTCATTAAGTATGTTTCTAGGATTTATATTGGAACATGTAAATTTTGAAATGAAAATAAAAAATAATGAAACAAATTTGTATAAAAATCATATTAATATTTTTAGTCCATTTGTAGGCCTTATCCACTACATTGAAAGGATTTTTAAGAAAATCTTTCAATAGACACTCGATCGATAACGTGGATCTTAATGTTTTTTAATTTTAAAAAATAAAATGGAGTCTAAAAAATATTATTCTTGTCATGGTATTAAGATATAATACTTAGAGGCTGTGGAAAAAATAAAAAAATATTGAGAGTGTTGTCAAGAAAAATAGAAAAGCACATTTGAAAAACTTAAAAAATTAAAAAAAAAGTTTCATGAGTGTTTTATCTGAGGCACTCGGTGAGTGCCCACGGAAAACACTCATCAATGTTTTTATGCTTTAAATGCTCTCATGCTTACTCTCCTACTATCTCTCCACAGCCATCACTCGCCTTAAATATGAATCTAACAAAACAAGAATCACTCAAATCAGAGCTGTAAATCATAAATTTTATAGCCCTCAAAATGTTTGTGTTCACAACCTAGCTTGATCTAATCTGTAACAAAAACTAAAAACACAATTAATCTAAAACGACAAGGAATTTACCAATGCAACCAAACTTTTCAGAACTATTTTTTAATGTCCTAGCAAGGTTTAGGTTTGATTAAATTGAACAAATTCATATAAAAAGCAAAAAACATATATATTATATCCAAAACCATGCAAACTGAAGATTGAATGCTAATAAAAGAGAACAAGATTACCACAAATCTGAACACTTACGGATCTTTATTGCATAATAAAAGTCTTTACAAGGTGCACACCACAACATCCTCTTAATGTTTGCACATAATACCAAGTAGAAGAGCAAAAAGTCTAAAACATTAATTCCTCTAAATTGACATTATATTCATTTTTTTGTCTCCTCCCCTAAGCTATTACCCCCATCTGTGTCTAAGAAAAAAAGAATTCAACTTTATTTGATATGTGTATTACTCTATCAACATATGCATTATGCATGACTCTTCAATGTATTTATTAATCATCAACAAATTTTTGTAGGAAACCGAAGCGATATGTCCATGTTTTTGTACCGATCGATGATGGAAATTATGGTTTCTTAATCTCGGTGCTACACTCTTATACATGTATCATACATGAACAGAGGGGAGTAATGTCCTTCATATGGATGTCCGCATTGCCACGAAATTACATCTATTATGACATTCTAATCTACCTACGATTCCTATCGTATCTCTCGCAATTTGAATTTACACATCTCCGGAACCCAAAATCCATGTAGGATTCATCTCTTATCTCTAACAACTTAAATTCAACTCTTTTTCAAACCTAGACTCTCTTTCTGATTTGAATTTATTTTCATATATGCACACACATCCATATATACGTCATGTGAAAACACTATCATTATTCGTGTGCATCACGCCCTAGTCCAAACATATATCATATCACTTCTTGATCGTCTCGACCTAAACTCATCCCTACTAGCTTAGTTAATTTTTTTAACTCGCTTAAATGAATAAAAAAAAAGACCATATCCAAGCACACGTTCTTTTTAACTCCCTTACATTAGGACACATATCAATATTGAAGCTAACTATTCATCAAAACCACCTCACAACATCCGCCCACGTTTTTGCAGAAATTCTAACCACCTCATCTCCAAGGCCATCTCCAAGCTGTCACATGCTATCTGCAGCAATTAAGCATTCAGCTGAGAAGAGACAAAAGTTGAGATAGATGATTGCGTCATCGCATGCCAGATGAGAGGTAGAAGATGGATGGAACGCATGCCATGGCGTCGGTGCAGCTAACGCATTGTCGTCATCGAGCATCAAACAGGAGGACTGCTAGTGCTTTCTGTGTCATACTGCCTGCAGCGCGTGTCGTCCGCCGTGTCATCTCCTAGCTCAAGTACCGCGTGCGGCTTGCTTCTCTCGGTCGGTCGCCCTCGCCGCCTCGCCTCGCGTCACGGCACGGCACGGCACCTCTCCGCTCTCCCTCCCTTTATATCGATCCCTCTGCGCGCGATCTCCCCACCTCACTCAGCTCGATCTCACACCAAACCCTCGCTTCTCAGTTCCCACAATTCCTAGTAGTGCAAGCGAGAGCCATGGCCGAGCAGATTGTAGCCCGTGTCGACGGCGAGCAGGAGAAGCAGGAGCGGGTGCAGTCCGCTGACCTGCAGCTGACTGACCTGTCGGCGGACATCATGCGATGCGTCCTTCTCCGACTCCCGTCCGAGCCGGTGCATCTCGCGGCTGTCACCGCCGTATCCAAGAACATGCGTGGCCTCGTCATCGACGACAACGGCGAATTCCTCCGCGCTTTCCGTGCGGCGAACAACGGGGTGCCTCCGCCTTTCCTTGGGTTCTTCGCCAACAACGCGGTCCGCGGGCCGCGCTGCCCGTTCTTCACCGCCACGGCGGCCGGCGTGGTGGATCTGTCCCCACCGCCGTCGGCCGTCGAACGCCGGCCCTTCGTGTACGACTGCCGCCACGGCCGTGTGGTCCTCCACGGCCTGGAGGAGAACCAGCTCCAGGTGTGGGACCCACTCACCCGGCGCCAGGACATCATTAGCGCGCCCATGGCCTACTTCACAAGCGAGGCCTACGGCGCCTCCATCATCTGCGGCTGCGACGCCGGCGCTGGCCTCGAGGACTGCCACTCGGCCCCTTACCACGTCGTCGTCGCATTCAGCGACCAGCCCCCCTACTGGCGGCGGGACGCGTTGAGCGACGAGAACGTCTACGCGAGCGTGTGGAGCTCCGAGACGAGGGAGTGGAGCGACCTATACACCATGAAAGGTAACATTTCCTTCGATTACATGCCAAGCGCCATTGTTGCCGACGCTGTTCACTGGCTGGTCGGAGACAGCTCAGAAGTCCTGCAATTCCACCTGAAAACTCACCAGCTTCAGCTGATTGAGACCCCACTGGACATCGGAGACGGAGAGTTTACATTGTTCCCAACCAAGCTCGACACCCTCGGCTACGCTGGTGTGTTGGGAGAACACATAGTTATCTTCCACAGGGACGTCGCCGGTGATGCCGCCACCGCCGATGTGCAATGGAACATTCTGAACGTCCTTCATCTGGACAATAATTACTTCCCAATAACTCCTGTGACCAATGTTACTACTTCAGCCGTGCCATTGCCAATGGATAATGTCGCTCTCTCTGATTCTGATGACTTCGATGAGGATATCGTATATGGAGATCAGAACTATGGATTTGTCCCCTCGAGCAATTTGAAGGTGATCGGGTTCGTCGAAGAGGCGAATGCGGTTTTACTCCGGGTTGTTGGAATGGGGGTTTTTATGATCCACATTGAGACAAGCTGCCGCCAGAAAGTTGCTGATTATCAAAACTACCACATTGTTTATCCCTACAGCAGCTTCTACACTGGAGGTAAAAAACCTTGCTACCATTTTCAGTGAACATATCCCCATGCATGAAAATAGATAGATATGCAATAATACTGCTACACTTTTATTTGAGAATCATGATTTTTTTTATAGTATTCAAGTATATCAATTTATAGCCTTTGGCAGTTTATGTGTTTCCTTCATATTCATATATAACTAATGTTTATGTTAAAGCAAGAATAGAATCAATATTATTTGTAAATATATATCTCTCCAGTGTGTAATTTGCTTACATATTCAATGTTAACAAATGCAGTTGGCAAAACCATTTTCAGTGAAGCAGTGTCGTTACCTAATACAGAGAACAACGGTACGTACAAGAGGTTTGCAACTCTTACAAGTCATTTTACAATATTTGTATTGAACCAACAAGTAATGTTGAGAGGTTTTATTTGACAGGTACAGAGAGTAGTGGCGAAACTGATGGAATGGAAGATTGAGCTTCCATTTACTCTATATAGTTCTGAATAATGTGTGAACATCAAGACAATTATGTTTGTTTACTGAAATATTAATGTTTAATGTGCTGTCAGCAGACTCTCTCTATATATATTGTGTGATGAGTATGCACTGCGCGCTGCATGCAGGGTGGTGACGATGAATATTATTATTAGCTGAATTTTAATTTCTCGCGTTTCTTTTCCTGCCAAAAAAAGGCAAACAAAACCACTCGCAAGGTAATTAACGGAGCTAACGGTAAGCATCTGGCGCGTGGCGTGCATCATTGCATAGAGATGATTGATGCAGATTACGGTGAACATGCATCTGGCCGGCCGCCTAATTGATCGATCGAGCTCGATCTCCATTCATTGGTCTAGCCGGTTAATTGGATTACAGATTAAAAACCGGTATATGATCTAGTATATTTTTCGCTTAAATAAACACAACAGTATAGGAGGAGGGGCTGGAAAACTTAATACATATATACAATGGTTTAGCGTTTTGTGAGCTTGCTTATATTTTCTACTGATGAGAAGCCTTTAATGAATACTTACTGAAACTGTTGTTAAACCACGTGTATATATATATATTCATGGTGCATGCGGTGCACCCAGAGATATTGTTTAATTAAGACTAACGTGCATGTGTTAATTTCATAGAAAATGTATATACTACGGAAATTGTATCTTCGCCAAGTGTCAATTTGTTTTTTAAAAAATAAACACACTAGTCGAAAAGGGGTTTGCTCGGTATAATGCTCTCAGCAAACCGTATGACACTTAGCAATAAAAACAAAAAAAGTACTAACGGATGTCATGACGACATGTTTGAGCGATAATTTTTTTTCAGGTTAGCCGAGTGTTTTTGGAAAAATACCCGGTAAACCCAAAAAAGTCATTTTACAATAATTGTATTGAACCAACAAGTAATTAATGTTGAGAGGTTTTATTTGACAGGTACAGAGAGTAGTGGCGAAACTGATGGAATGGAAGATTGAGCTTCCATTTACTCAATATTGTTCTGAATAATGTGTGAACACCAAGACAATAAATATGTTTGTTTACTGAAATATTAATGTTTAATGTGCTGTCAGCAGAGACTCTCTCTATATATATTGTGTGTATGTACCCAGCTGACATGAGTTTCGGGCTAATAATGGTGCAATATTTATGCAATTATCTAGACAGTTTGCTGTAATCCTACATGAGTTATTCATATTTCATGTGTCCCAACTTTGTTCTCAACATATCTGCTCAAATTCACTGGCTGGCCCAGCAACCTAAGTTAATTTAGGTCTTGGTCTTGTTTGGGGAAACTTCTAGCGTAGAATTAGGGGTGACAGTTTCACTCGGGGCTCACGAGCTAGCTTGGGCATCGGCCGAGCCGAGCCTGGCTTGGCTAGCTGTGCCACCGAGCCGAACACGAGTCAAACCTCTTGGCTTGGCCAGCATTCGAGCCGAGCCGAGCCGTCTCATGAGCCAGTTCGTTGGCTCGGTCACCGACACACGGAGCGAATCTGCTGTTCCTCTATCTAGTGCATTTAATCACGGATTCGTGCGTAGCGGACAACATCAAATAACGTATTTTTATCATTGAGTGAGCACTGAGCTATAAACATTGAAAAACAGACACGTCTCCTCTCCCCTCCTAATGGTTGACACCACTGATGCCCTCGACAACTAGCAATCCTTGGCCCACTATCCCTATCGGGCACCGCTACTTGCACCCGCCATCGCCGCATGATTTTCTGAGTGGAATGAGTCCCTGACGACGCCATTTTCTGAGTTACGGGAGCACACAACACATTGAAAGAGATTAAAAAATACAAGTGGACAATAATATGGTGTGGGAGCCGAGCCACTCGTAGCTCGAGCAAGTTCGAACCGAGCCAGAATTTTGGCTCACTAAATCATTCAAGCCGCGCTTGGCTCGGCTCGCTAAAAAGGTGGCTTGGCCGAGCCGAGTTGAGCTCCACTACCGGAAACAACGAGTTTGCCGAGTGCCCTAGAGTTTGCCGAGTGCAATATCTCGGGCACTCGGCAAAGATGTGTTTGCCGAGTGTTTTTAAAAAAACGCTCGGCAAACAAAAAACACTCGGTAAATTAAATGTTTGCCGAGTGTTTTTTAAAAATACACTCGGCAAAGCCTTGATACTAACGGACGTTACGGCGGCGTGCCCGTGCGGCCAAAAAAATTTTTTTGGGGGGGTTTGCCGAGTGTTTTTTGAAAAACACTCGGCAAAGACACTTGGTTTGCCGAGTGTTTTTCAAAAAACACTCGGCAAACAATTTTTTTTATTATTTTATGTGAAACCATGTTTCAACTCTACGTGGTATTTGCAATTTCTTTTTAACTTGAATTTTTTTCTGCACTCACAATACAACATATATGATCCCTTGTAAAAATTTCATATTTTTTAAAGTCATTTAGCTATTTTTTATTCATTAATTATATTTCTAGGATTTAAATTGAAATAGGTGAAATTTGAACTACAAGTGCCTAAAATAATAAACCAAAAATTATGGAAAAATCATATTCATGTTTTAAAGTCTATTTATGGTTCTTATAAACTGAATTAAAAGAAATTTTGAACAATTTAGGGTGTGACGCTCGTTCAACAACGTGAAGCTTAATAGTTTTTTAATTATAAAAAAATCAAATAAAGTCTAAAAAACATGAGACTTGTCATGGTGTTATTATATGATACATACATACTGTGATAAAAATTAAAAAATATTTCGAGAAAATTATCACGTAGAGTGTTTAGAAATCGTAGATTATGAGATAAGTGATTAGGGTTTAGAAAAGAAATGAGATAAGTTTGAAAGAAGTTTGATAGGTAAATTATTTTTTGTACTTGAAATTTTTTCTACAATAAAAACACAACACATATTATCTCATGTAAAAATTACACATTTTTTTGATTCAGTTTGTTATTTTTAAATTATTAAGTATGTTTCTAAAATATAAATTGAAATAGGTGAAATTTGAACTACAAGTGCCTCAAATAATAAATAAAAATTTATAAAAAAATCATATTCATGTTTTTAAGTATATTTAGAGTTCTTATCAACTGCATTGAAAGAAATTTTGAATAATTTAGGGTGCGACACTCGTTCGACAACGTGAAGCTTAATTGTTTTTTAATTATAAAAAAATCAAATTAACTCTAAAAAACATTATACTTGTCATGGTGTTATTATATGATGCATAGAGTCTCATGTAAAAATTCCACATTTTTTTGGTTCAATTTTACAAATTTTGTCAAAAAATAATAATGAAAAACAAATTTAAAAAATAGAAAAAATGTTTGCCGAGTGCCATTTTCAAGACACTCGGCAAATAGTTTATATTTGCCGAGTGTTGCACTCGGCAAAGGCAAAATTTTACTCTCCCGCCGTTTTTCCCGCTTTTTTTTCAATCTCCCGCACTTTTTTCACTCTTCCCCTCTTAAAAAAACTTTCCCTTCATCCTCATCCCCTCACTCCTCACTCCTCACTCTCCCTACACTCCGGCACCACCCCGACGCCGCTCCGCTCGGCGCCGCCTCGGCCGCGCGCTCCGCCCGGCGTCGCCCTGCTCCGCTGCCGCCCCGCCCCGCCCCGGCCTCACCCCGACGCCGGCTCGGCCATCGCGACGCCGCCTCGGCCGTGCGCTCCGCCCGGCGTCGCCGGGCTCCACCGCCGCCCCGCTCCGCCGCCGCCCCGGTCCGGCCTCGCCTCGACGTCGGCTTGGCCGCCCCGACGCCGCCTCGCTCGGCCCCGCCCCGGCCCCTCGCCCCGGTCCCTCCCCACCCCGACGCCGCCCCGCACCGCCCTGGCTCCACCCCGACGCCGCCTCGCCCCGACGCCGCCCCGCCCCGCCCTAGCCCCACCCCGACGCCGCCTCGCCCCGACGCCGCCCCGCCCCGCCCCGCCCTGGCCCCGCCCCGGCCGCTCCCCCAGCGCCGCCCCGGGCCGGCCCCGCCCCACCCCGACGCGGCTCGCCCTGGCCGCTCCGCCCGTGCGCCACCCCGCCCCGCGCCACCACGCCCGTCACCCGTTCGACGGAATGGCGCGGGCGGCGTGCGTCTTTTTTTTTAATTTTCTGTTTTTATGTTTGCCGAGTGCCATATTTGGGCACTCGGCAAACCCCCCGTCACCGTTAACCGCCCTTCGCCGAGTGCCCCGAAAAAAAGCACTCGGCGAACTTTTTTTGCCGATGATGTCTTCGCCGAGTGTTGTTTGCCGAGTGCAACACTCGGCGAAGCCTTCACCGAGTGCAAAATAAGCTTCGCCGAGTGTTTTTTGCACTCGGCAAACTTTGCGTGTCCCGTAGTGCTCGGCTCGTTGCCACACCTAGGTAGAATACGAAGCATTCTCAAACAGACTACATTATAGTTTTGAATTGTGAAATTAATCTAGTAGTTACAAAATCTAAAAATAAACTAGAATAGATAAGCCGGTAAACATCATTTCCTACTCTAGTTCTTATAGTTCATATATATACACACAAACATGTTTTTTGTTGTTCAACTTTCAATGCCACCATTATTAATTATTCAAATCTCCCCAATTAGTATGTAAAACAACTACCTTTGTCAAAGATTTGTGTAAGGGCTAATTGATAGTTTTCAGTACGTGCAATTAGACTTTTCTATATATAGCTCCATAAATATAACACCAGGTGATCAGTGATGCAAACCATAGTGCCACAGTGGTGAATCGCGAGATAAGCAACCAATTAAAGTTCTATTATGTAGTTTAATTTGCAATTTCAGGATATAGTTAGAACCCCTAAACTGGATGTACCATAAGCAAAATTTATGAATATAATTATGATAGTCTCTGAAGGCCAGATTAATGGGATCAAAAACATGTTTACTATGTATTTGTTGAATTAATCATGAGAGAGTCATACGTTGTAATATGTATTTTCAAAACTGAAGTAGCTTACCATCACCTGTTTGATGTGATTATTTTCCTTATGAAAATGTTGTTGTATGCATGTTGCACAGTTGGGCATGTCCTACATTAATGTAGCTCACATGCATTCTACTATTTTTTCTTGATGTTCACAAAGTTGTAAAGGATAAGACATTTGCTTAGTTGAGCTTTGTCAGTCTGTTTACTGTACAGGTGTCCTGAAAGTGTGAGATAATTAGTTTAGGTTTGAACTAATTATTCGAGTAAGCAGGGGTGGACCCATCCACTGTCCAGCGAGTCAGACTAACACAGCACTGCGAATGCTTAAAAAGTTGCCCCTTTTTGTAGGGAATTTGAGGATTTGTTTTTAGTTTGTATACTTTAATTATTTGCCACTTGTGTGGATAACAAGTGAGACCATCTAAGTGTATGACAGTGGGCCAAAGGGGCAAATAATCGAAGCCCATTTTTAGGAGTGGCAAATAATCAAATATTCCTTTTTGGGGGAAATTTGAGAATTTGCCACTAAAAAGTTTGTATACTTTGATTATTTGCCACTTGTGTGGATGACAAGTGAGACCATCTGAGTGTATGACAGTGGGCCAAAGTGGCAAATAATCGAAGTCCATTTTTAGGAGTGACAAATCATCAAATATTTCTTTTTTGGGGGAAATTTGAGGATTTGCCACTAAAAAATTTGTATACTTTGATTAGTAGATGACAAGTGAAACTATCTGAGTGTATGACAGTAGGCCAAAGTGGCAAAGGGATAAAAAAATGGAAGCAAACCTCTCCAATCCCCACCGTCGCCACGACTCGCCGCCGCCGGAGCATACTTGCGCTCTGGACGTGGATGGCATCCTCTGTGAGATCCCGGTCAGTCTCCCGACTGATACCTCCTCCCTTCCGCGCGCCTCTCTCATCTGTAAGCAGTAGAGGCGCGTTGTCTTCGACCCTACCTTCCTCCGCCGCTACCGCGCCCACCACCGGAAGCCCCTCCTCCTCTCCCTCTTCGTATACCACTAGGGCTACCCGATCTTCCGGTCCATCCACAACCCCCAGGATCTCATCATCTCCCCGAAGCACTTCCACCTGCCGCGAGACGCGGGGTGTCCAATGGGAACTCCTCGGCTGCCGCTGTGGCCGCGTTCCCGCATCCTCATCTTCGGCCAGCCGCTGAGCGAGGTCTGTTAGCAAATAAGCCACGCCATAGTGTGTGCCTGTGTCGCGTGTGTGGCGCGCGTGTCGAGTTTGCGTCGAGGGCGTCACGTGTGTGCAGGCGTTCATGGCAGCTAGCTTGTTAGGGTTGATTGAGTTCAGGTCTAGGGATCAGTTGGTGTTTGTGGTGCACGAGTTCGAGCTCGGGGTCGCACCATGGACAATGTCAAGGTAGGAACGTCGTGCGGGCGCGTTCCAGGCATGTCCGGCCAGGACGGCGTGAGTGTGTGCTCATGTTTGGGTTCGTGGCCAGAATGTGGGAGAGTCCACAGTCCAGGTCGCCAGGAGTGCGTGCGTGCGCGGGATGCTCGTCGATCGTGTGGGCGCTGCGTCGTCAGTTGTGGGCTACAAAATGCCATGTACATCCTGTTGTAATGCGAGACAAGTTGAGCAGGAAAAACTTGCAGCATTTCATCGTGCAAGAACTAGAGCACTGTTCATCTTCAACCTCCATGTGAGAAAGAGAGTGAGCGATCCGAGGGGCTGAGCCAACAAGGTCATCGTGTGGGACCGCGCCACCCGCGGCCGCCACCGGAGTTCGACGAGAAGTTATCATCTTGCAAATATTTTGTTTTTTGCTCTAGATATTTGCTGTTCATGCTGGTGTTCAAAGTTTGGTTGCTTCCTCTTTGAGACAGCTACGTGGGAGAGATGATGGTCAGTCTTGAACTCTTGATCTCTACTGTGCTCATTTCTTTCTCTTGGAAACCATGTACCAATCCAGCAATCCTTGGAATGTAATAAATTGCCAAGTATAATCATTAACTTGTGATGTGATTCCTTGTTATATCTGCAGTTCTCAATGCTGGAGTTGCAGGCTGTTGCACTGGCTTTGCCCTGTGTTTTCCAGGTAAAGTACCGCACACAATGGATAGCTATGAACTTTTAAAATTTACAACTTGTTCCTGGATGTGCTGGTTTAATTTGAACTGGGATTATATAAAGTGTTTTTTTGATATATGCCATTATAATTTCCGTGCTTTGGAACTTTGCCACTACAATTCATCTATTTGGATATATGTCATTGCAACTCCGCTCTTATCTCTATCATGCCATTTTCTACACCTCTACAATATTTTCGTATTTTCCATTTTGCCCTCGGACTTCTCCGGCGATGGCCGATGGTCTCCCTCTCAAAAGTCTTGTCATTATTCATTGAGAAAACATGCAACCTTTGGGGAGTTATTGGTCTCTAGCATTAGTTTCAAGATTGATGCTTGTCAGGCGTAATAATTTTTCATTTTGAAGTTTCCCCCTCCATAGGCATAAATGCCTTTATTGCCTATCTTGTTGATAACGCTTCCTAAACTAATTTGCTTTGGATGATACACCTGAGATATTTGTTTACTTTCATTACCGTTGATATTTACCTTTTTCTTCTCTCTTTTTTTTTGTATTTGCGTGCACTCAACATATGCATTTAGATTTGTTCATTTATGTTTTTTGCATTGGTAGGATGAATCATTATAAAACTGACAATTTCTCAAGATATCATTATAAAATTAGAGATAAAATCATATTTGTTGTGGCGGTGCAGCGAGGCGAGGTGAGGTGCCAGACCACATTCACATCTTTTAGGTGAGTATGGTGTGCGACGAGGTGACACCATACTCACTTCATAGAAATGATACGGCAGCAGTATAACAGTATTGCACAATTGCAAAACTATGTTGGGAATAAACTTGAAAATATATCAATTCATATAACTTGATACTACATAGGTCACTAATACTATAATCTACATAGTTACTAGCAAGATTAATGTTTATAAGTCATTAATACTCAGTGTTAGAAAAATCGATGATTGATTAGGGATTAGAGATTAATCAGCTAATTAGTAGATTAACTGAAAAGTTAATATGATAATAAGAGAAATCGTGCTAGAATTTTCTCTGACTGACACTTGGCAGTTGGCATAAGACCAAGCTTTGATCTATTAGTCCAATCTCTGTATAAAATCTGTCTCTCTAGCTTTCAGTAATTTCAATTAACTACATAAACTTATTATTAATTCTATAAATATGCCAACATCTAGGCTAACATCTACATAATTACAATTGTTTTCATGATCTTTCAATTCTATTGTTGCCCTCCTACATGAAAAAACAAACTTCAACCCAACCACTCTCCGGTCTTCAACCCGGACACACTCTTTCACTCTCCAGTCTGACCTTTCGAACTTTCTCATACATCATAGAAATGCTCAATATACAACAACATGCTCTAGTGCTTCCATCTGCCACTGGCACCAAAGATCTGAAGGCTGGACAAAGATTTCTTCCTCCCTAAACACTCCCTCTCCCGCAAGAGGCAAAGGATATTTAAGAACTTCTTGTCAAAATTCCAAGGAAAATGAATAATGAATTTATCTCGACGAATGGTGGGTAGCTTCATATTTTGCCTCCGTCGGATAGGGAGCACAGGGGAGGTGATGGGAGGGCCTGGTAGGAGAGAGGAGAGCACCTTCGCACCTTTTAGGCAAGTATGGCGTTCAGCAAGACAACACCATATTCACTTCATAGAAATGACATGGCAGCATTATAGCACAATTATATTGGAAATAAACATGAAAACATCATCAATTCATCATCATTTAATACTACTCAGATCACTAATACTACAGTCTACATAGCCACTAGCAAGATTAATGTTTGCAAGTCACTAATACCACATAACTGCACTACATTACTACAGAGAGCACTCAGACACTTAGACAGAGAGGAAATACGGAGAGCTAAAGAGCAGAGGACAGGAAATACCAGAGCAGCACGACCGACACAGAGGAGTAGAAGCTGTGGTGCTGTCATGCATATCTGTTGAGGACAAATCAAGAGAGTGGGCAGGGAGCGTCGGAGTCTAGAAGGAGAGGTCGATGCCGGCGGAGGGAGCAGAGGGCGACGGCCCAGGGAGCAGCAAGACTGGTGGTGGCATAGGGAGCAGCGAGACTGGTGGTGACATAGGGAGCAACCAGATTAGTGGCGGTGTATGGAGTAGTGGGAGGACTGGTGGTGGAAGGGAGCAGGGAGCTAGGTTTTTTTCATCTATTATTTGCTCTGTTAGGCGTCCGTCACATGGGCAAGAAAAAAAGGCTTAGGCATGTTGCTTCTCCACGATAGGCACTCTATCATCGCCGTCGCCGTCTGGCATCCATGTGAAGCAATATGGTGTCCGTGCAACGCCAAAATGATTAGGTGGAGACCATATCTACCGAAGTGGACGCCTAATTGTCGATTACGCGATGCCTTAACAACTATGGGGGAGAGGACAGGGAGCAATGGGGAGGGGACAGGGAGGATCTGTTCAAGTAGGTAAATTCTGTTTTTCTGCATGTTAGTACAGGAGCTTGCCTTCTCTCATTATCTAGGATTATAGAAGGTGTTCTTGTTTGTTTCTGCATATAAAAGTAAACTATCTCATGGCTGTTTGTAGAAGATTATGCATTTTTTGTTTTATTTATAGATGGACAACATGACCAAGCTTTTAAAATATGTAGCTGCATCAGATGTTGCTTTAAATGAATAACCAAGCTATGGTTATTCATTCTAGGAAAAGAAAAAGATATGCACATATAGAACAAATTTCCTATGGTCTAATAGATGAAAGAGATAGAATGAGAATTGAATATCTAAGTAGTAAAATATGGAAGGATGATGTAACTTGTGTGAACATATTTAGACTTAACAAAGCATCATTCTTCTGTTTTTCTAACCTTTTTAGGCATCATGGCTTGTTGCAAGACACTATACATATGTGTGGTGAACAACAAGTTGTGATGTTTTTGAACACATTTGGACACAACTTTAGAAATAGATTAGTTGCCACCACTTATGGTAGGTGTAGAGATGGCAATTGGGTACCACGGGTACCTACGAAGCGCGGATACTTCAAAAAATGGCATACCGGTATCGGATACCGTTCCGGATACGGATACGTATCGGATACGTATCCGTCGAATTTCCATTTTCTAGATAAAAAGAATAATCGGATATGTATCGCATACGTTGCGATACGCGAAGAAGGCAGAGTTTTTCTGCCACTCCCATGACCGATGTGCCCTACTGCCCTAATCCTGTGCCGCCTCCAGTCTTCCCACTCGCCCTGCGCCCGAGGCATCAGATCTCGCCACCTCCAATCACCGCCGGTCCACCGCCGGCCGCCGATCACCGCCGCCTCTCCAATCGACGCAACAGAGTAGTCGGCCTGACCCCGACCAACTGACCTCACTCCTCGCTCTCCCGCACCGCTGGCTTGAGGGACTCGTCAGCTCATCCCAGGACTCCGAGCGTCGGCTTGAGGGGCTCATCGTCGCTGTCGTCGGTGCTCCAGGTCCAGGCCTCCACTCTCTCCGGGCTCTGGGATCCACGCCTCCTAGGATCCCAGCCTCCCAGACGATCAAAGGCAGCTCCCAGCGAGCAGAGGCGAGCAGGTAGGAAAATAGGTGAGACTTATGTAGTTTTGTATTGCTGTTGAGTGTTGAGTACATTCATGTTATATTTTTGTTGTGGTTGAAGTGTTGATTGAATGTTTTGTTGTTGAAGTATTGATTGAATGTTTTGCTGTTGAAGTATTGATTGAATGTTTTGTTGTTGATTGAATAATGATTAATGAATACAGACTATGTTTTACAGTTGCATATTTGAATATTTGTAGATTGATAGATGGTAATAGTTGATAAGGATTTGATGGCTCAAACACATCTGAATATAATACTAATAGTGGTAGTGGTAGTCGAAGTGGTAATGAAGATCATCTTGCAAGCAATGCTGCTATGGCAAGGCAATTTCTACATGCTAATAGAGTGATTTTATCAAATGATGTCGGATTGTCACCCTTGCTATTTAATTATGTTGAATTGTCATAAGATGATGTTATTATCTAAGAACACTTATATATTTGTGTATGTTTACTTTCATGTTGAAGTATTAACTAAGAATTGCATTATTATGTTTTTGTGGTTGTTATTTTTATATGTATTATATATATATATATATACACGTATCGTCATATCCATGTTTTTTAGAAAATGCCGTATCGATGTATCGCGGTATCGCGTATCCGTATCCACGTATCTAGGCTACATAGACGGGTACGAGTAGTCCATACCCATACTAACTACTCGTACCCGTGAAAAAAACTATACTCAAACATGTACCTGTTGCTCTCAACGAGTATAAACCCATGCCCGTACCTGCCTCCCGTGGGTGCCATCCAGGCGCGGGGGTGGTGGTGACTAGCATGGCAGTCTAGCAGTGTGGTGGCAGTGGTGTGAGCGGTCCGCTGACTCAGGGGACTAATGACGCGGAGGTATCTGATGTATGGGCGTTCACCAGGGGGCAACATCACTAGGGATATAGCGAAGTGGAGGGTCCGGTGGCGCATTGTTCCGACGTCTTGGGGCTTCAATGTAGCGGCCGACCGGTGTGAGGCTTTGATGACTCGGATGATTAGCATGTAGGTCTAGCGTTGTGATTGGCATTGGACTCCTAGCAGCGCAGTGGGGAGTGGAATCCTAGTGATGCGTGAGGGAAAGAAGGTGGGATGGTAGAGAGTTCTAGGTGGCACTTGTGATGCGGCACGGGGTGCCCGATCTTCCGTCAGAGGGCGTAAACTCGATTGGTGGAGGACTCAACGTTGACGATCTAGCTTCCAATCAACACTGATTCGAACCCCACAATCTCTACATCACGGCTCCGTTGGTTATCAACCATGCACGAATGTGATTGACCTCGTCAAGAAGGATTATCCCTGCATGCGAATCGAGAACACAAGCAAGAACATGGAAACAAAATCTCGCAAACAGATGAAAGATCGATTTCTCAAGCGGGGTTCCACAATCTGACGAACATTAGAGTTGAATCTGCAAGGCAATTCGAAACTAAGAAAAACCAAATCCTAATTTACAACGGCTACATAGTATTAATACCTAGGGTTCATGGGAAGTCTTCCCTAATGTTGGGCTTAAGGCCCCAAACGGATACAAGGCCCAAAGTGGCCCAAAACAGTGACACAACACATGATGACTTGTTCGGGTGACACATAACATTTAGTGACGAATAAGGACTTGGAACCAGATCCATTGGAAATATATCTTCGTTATATTTCCAACGCCTTAAAGAACGCCTCAATCCGCCTCCGTACAAGAAAGTTATGCCCGTTTTAATGCAGGGTGCTTTGCTGAATCCGAACCGAAATCAGAGTTTGAAGTGGATTCCGAATTGGATTGTTGTGATGCCTCTCCCTCTTGTCTTTGGCCCATAAGTGCTTCTCTCATGTTCCTCAGAGTCAAAATATCACCCATAAGTAGCATCCCATTCATATCCATATCATTATGTAAAATAAGAAACAAACACACCTCATAATTAAGCTTCCGGGTACGGGAGCAAGTGATTGATCCAGGAATGATAGAGTGTTGGATATCTTTATCATTATTATCAATGTCCTCATCAACTTGAGGGAGAGGTGGGATGGTTGGGAGTGCTAGGTAGCGCTTGAGGGAGAGGAGGTGGGATGGTGGGGAGTACTGGGCGGTGCATGAGGAAGTAGGTGGGGTGGTGGTTGGGGGCTAGGGTAGAGTAAGGAGTGTGATGAGCTAGGGTTTTTAGGGGGGTTTATATATTTCAGTTAAATGAGTATGGGTAACTACCGATGCCCGTTTACCCGTTGGGATAAGTTTTGACCCATAAAACGTACCTGCAGGTATAAAATTGAGAACTAACTCGGCCATTTTTACCCACGGGTAAACGAGTATATGGGTAAAATTGCATTCCCTAGGTAGGTGAGATTGTTAGCCGATATTTCAATAAAGTACTTCACACAATTGGAGATCTACAAAAGGACCTTATTAGGCCACCATCATGAACAACCCCAAGTAAAATTATAGAAAACCCAAGGCGTGATCCTTACTTTAAGGTGTGAGGTTCAACCCTAACTCCATTTTAATTTTTAGAATTAACATCTCCTGGTTGGTCATCTTTTGTGCCTTCTACTGATCATAAAATAGGATTGCATTGGCAATATAAAAAATAGTACTGCAGGGCAGCCGCTGCATAGTAAGAATCCTTTGTGGCTTTGGTGGGACTTGGTAGAACACGTGCACTAGGAGGTAGCACAGTTTCTTCAGTGGCTTCAGCGGCACCCGACATGACAGGGTAGGACAAGCATCACTTGCCTCAATGGCTAAACCGAAGGCATGCACTCCAACAGAGGGCACAATAGGGAATACTACCACCTTCGTGACAAGATTGACGCCTGCACAACCCCATGACGACAGGGATGAGGCTGCGATAGGCGGCAATGATGATGAGATGTGATGGAGCAGTAGGAGGCAGGGTCGACCCACAATGGGCGGCAGACAACAGGGAATGGGCCGCGTCGGGTGATTGATGGCGAGGATGGGCCGTGATGAGCGACTGATGAAGGGGATGGGCCGATGGCGAGGATGACTGTGACGAGCGGTGGATGTAAGAGGACGGGTGGTGAAGCCAACGAGGTGGAGATGAGCCACGATGAGCCGGCGGCATGATGAGTCGTGACAGTGGCGGACGGGGACTAGCCGTGACAGTGGCGGTCAAAGCCACGACGGTGACGAACGCCACGAGGTGCGAAGGCACCAAACAAGGGAAAATAAAAAAAATCAGATGAGATTAGGGATCCCTAACCCTAGCTCCAATACCATGTGACTAACCTTGATTAGATAGATTGTAATCACACCATTAAGGTGGATGTATATATATAGCTATGAGATGGGTCTAGATGATATATGAGCCTAATAGCCTTAACAGGGGCAATTGATGGCACATATGTGCGAGCCTCTGTATCCAAGGATATGGAGCATTCCTTTTGTGGTAGGAAGAATCATGATACCCAAAATGTAATGGCAATCGTATTGTGGGGCACATCCTTCAGATGCTACTGCTTGGTCGGTTCTGTTGCATATGTTTCATCTCTTACTATCAACATCATTTTGAGCAGTTTTTGCTGATACTTTTGCTCGTGTTGTCTTTTGTTCATTAGAATAATTAATTCTGGGTCATAGGATGTATTGTTATGCAGTGTGCTATGGTGTAAATTTTTTTGAATAAAATAGAAAATTTAGGTCATGAGCAAAGACCGGTGTTATGTGGGGGAAACACTACAACAGGAGGAAGGAAAGAGATGCCTATGTCAAAGTCCTAGAAGGAGATCACCGAGGGTCATTTCCGGATAGGCAACAGTAGCGGGCGGCCAAGAGTATCCAGGAGCAACACGGCAGAGTTGTTATTAGAATTAAATTAGGAAGCTTTTGTTAGGTAATAAAAAGAGTCCTAGGTTAGGTAAATCAAGTCTTTTTAGTATGCAATCATGAGTCTTTTTCAGTAAGTAAGAATAGGAGTTGGAGTTAGAATAGGTTTACAAGTTTAGTAGCCTATATATAGGGCTCTAGTTTGTACCAGAACGTTAAGCAATGAAAGTTATCGATTTCCCTTCTCTCTCTGATCAAGCCGACTAGAAAAATTCTAGCTATGTCCTTCCTACAACAAGAGGGGAAGAACCTCGACTCGTGGCATCTCATCGCTATTGGTTGCAAAGTTCCGGTTCTACGGATCTAAATCATAACAACCAGAATTGTCAAATGTCCAAAATCTTGATGATTGAAATGACCAAACTTTCTTCAAACCAAAATAACTAAATTGAATTTGTCAGTTCGATCGAACACATAACGAACACTCCTAACACCAACTCACCATACCTCCTAGTCCAAGAAGGCCAATAGCCTAATGCATGAATAGACTTGGTTAACATGCATACAATGCCATTGGTTGGCCCATGCACACATGTGATTTCCTTTATTTTTCGACAAATATTCAAATGTGAGAATGAAGTGGAAAATACCATCATATCGCATATGATGTCCTTGTGGTGCTATTATCTAACATTGTTATTGTTAGACAAGATATGCCACGGAAATCAATGATCTCATATATGTAACAATGGGCTACATATATAGGCAGCAGGGGAGGGGAAAACCCTAGACCTCAAGGTGAGGAGAGGGGGAAAACCCTCCAAGGGTGGTGGTGGCGCCCCTAGTGGGCCTAGGGTGAGGAGCAGTGCACCTCCCTAGGTGGGTTGGGTTGTGCACACGCAGGTGACAAGCACAACCATGTACAAGGTCTAAACCAGTATAAAGTGACTACTTCTAACACCCCCCGCAGTCACAACTTAGCCACAACAAATGTTGAGACTAGATCAAAGCTCAGTAAACACTGAGGTCGAGAGGCCTTTCGTGAAGATGTCGGTGAACTGGGAAGTCATCAGAACATGAAGAATGCGTACTTTCCCAATGACGACCTTCTCCTTGACGAAGTGAAGATCAATCTCCATGTGTTTGGTTCGCTGATGTTGAACTAGGTTGGTGGAGAGGTGGATGACACTGTTGTTGTCATAGTAGACAAGAGTGCATCGAGGCGGCGAGCTGTGAAGTTGTTGACGCCAATATTTGGTAAAGCCCAGGCCCACTAAAGATGCCACACGGTCAACAGAAGTAAAAGAGGATCCAGTCAAGAAAAGTCAAGGAAGCCCGTCCATGCTATTACAAGATGACCGAACGTAGAAGAGCTGATGGAGATAAAAATTATAAGAAGATAAAGATTATCTGGAATTGGTTAAGATAGAGTGCTTGGAAGGCAAGTCTCCAGACTATAAATATGTACCCTTAGTTATCTTAGAAAAACACATCTCCGTTAATCAGCTACTCGGTGCATCGCCACCCTTGGCTTTCAAGGTTTATCCGGCAGGGTTCGATAATCGGAGCTAGGCTAAATCGTTTTGATCTCCGGCGAAGAGGTGAGTCCCACCACCCCTGACGTCCGTACCAATTAGGTCAATATTCTCACGGCTGCATTAGATTGATCTCTTGAGGTGAACGTCGAAACAGTATGATCACTGGTTGTTCTCAGTGTATTAGCTAGGTCTAAGGCTGCATCAGTTCAGTTTAATCTCTTAGATTGATGTGATCTAGTGTGATAGTTTGAGGCTTCATCGGTTAGGTCCGACATGTCTTGCTATTGTATCTCTTTCATGTTGTATACCGTTCATCTAAATAAAGCATGCCCAATACTTTGACATATTATTAAGATCATCGTGACTAGCTACTGTCTTGGTTAGGTCTGATTTAGTTATTGTGATGATTTTCATGATATATACATGTTATCTAGCACGTTTTATTTATTTCTGTCGGAGTACAAGCTGACAGGTTTTCTTCAATTCCATGCCACATCTTATAAACCATCGAAAAAGCACTCATCGGCCTATGTGGTAAACTCCCCATCTTATCGACCGACGGCACGCTCACCCAATTGCTTCATCCTTGGTCATCGGCCCTATGGCCGATAGGCATGACATTCCTTGAATATCCCATCCTCATCGTGGTTATTGGCTCGATAGCTGATTGTCATGGGTAGGAAGTGGGCCAGGCCTAGGCCCTCCATCCCATGAACAGTATTGTGGGTACTGTTCACGTGAATAGTACTGCGGTACTATAGCATATAAAATAGTTAAATGTCAGATTTTGGTTAGGAGTCTTAATGGCTAAGTATTGTAATCAGATTAGGATTGGTTTGTTAGTTGTTAGAAGTATTGTAATCAGATTAGAGTTGGATTGGTTTGTTAGTTGTTAGATCCGAGGACTCTGTACTATATAAAAGAGCCTGACTGAGGGTTTAGGCCATCGATTATTCAGTTTGGCTATCAAGAGACTCAGGTTTCGCTTCCGCCACCATGAGTACACAATCTGATCTCAACACCAGCAACCCGATTGAGATTGCGATGTAGGCCATCATGAAGCGCTTGGACAGTCTTGATGAGAAAGTACAGAAACTCCTTCCGCTTCAGGAGAAGGTGACCACGCATGAGGAAACAGTCCACGCCCATGATCAACAACAACAAGAGTTACACACGACGGTTGGTCAACTCGAGGCGGCGCAACACACCATCCTAGCAACATGACAGTCGGAGCATGGAGTGCCTCGACAAGCCAGCAGCGACAACGACAGCGGCCAAGGGGACCCACCGCCTCGCCACTAGGGAGGGGGTGATAAGAACCCAGCCGAGCCACCGATGATAATGACAGCGACCTAGGACCAGATCCACCGCCGTGCCGCTAGGGAGGAGGGTGATAGAGCCTAGACCCACCACCGCACCCCAAGGAGGAGGGCGACAGAGCCCAGACCCACCGCCACGTTGCTAGGGAGGAGGATGGTAGAGTCGCCGTTGAGCCGATAGCGACGAGGACGGCGACTAGAACCCAGATCCACCGCCGCGCCGCTAGGGAGGAGGATGGTAGAGCCACCGTCGAGCCAGTAGCAACGAGGACAACAACCTGGGAGATCCTCCACTGCACCACCAGGGAGGGGGTGCCAGAACCCTCGCTGGTTCAGAGATAGGGAGGGAGACAACCAGTTCTGTGATGTTGTGCCGACCTCCCACAAGCTCGAATTTCCCAAGTTTGACGGCAACGGCGACCCGCTGCCTTGTCTCAACCGGTGTGAGTGGTACTTCCACGTCCATCGTATACCAAATCATCAGAGAGTGGCATTCACGGTGTTCTACCTTCTCAACAACACCCAACTATGGTTTCACCCGATGGAATCAATGGCGAGCATCCAACGAGGTCACAATTCACTCAGTTAGTCAACACGCGCTTTGGGATGCCCCTCACGGATAGTCCGATCGGTGAGTTGGGCATGCTCCGGTGAATCAGGACCATCGACAACTTCTACAAGCGCTTCATCGCCCTCTCCTTCCACGACACATCACTGATGGAGGGTCAGCAGATTCAACTATTCATCATTGGACTGAGCGATCCTCTTCGTACTGATGTCGCTCTCCAACAGACTTCAACGTTGGACGACACCATCGTGTTTGCGAGGGCCTATGAGAAGCGCAACACATCATGGGATACTGGCCAAGCGACGCAATCACGAGCTCCAAGCTGCTCCATGCAACTAAACCTTACGTCACCAAAGCCGGCTTCACCAGGGCTTGCTATATCCTCAATAGCTCTGGTCAACAAGATGCCATTCAACACCGTGCGTCTCTCTCCTAAGGAAATTGAACAACGCAGAAAGGAGGGGAAGTGTTTCCATTGCGATGAGTGGTTTACAAACGGACACAAATTTCAGTGCAAGCATATCTTCACAATCGAAGTGGTGGATGACGGCGAGGACGATGACGCGGTAGCTCGAGGACGAGCTGCGTTTTTAGGGGGAGAAATGTCACGGGTAGGAAGTGGGCTAGGCCCAGGCCCTCCAGCCCATGAATAGTACCACAGTACTATAGCAAATAAAATAGTTAAATATCAGAGTTTGGTTAGGAGTCTTAATGGCTAAGTATTGTAATCAAATTGGATTGGTTTGTCAGTTGTTAGAAGTATTGTAATCAAATTAGAGTTGGACACGTGGAGGAGTTCCAAAAGTCATGCCTATAGGCTTACGACATGAATCGACTGGGTCTCGTCTAGAAGAATCCATTGCCGAGACCAGTGCTGGCCATAGAAGATGGCCAACCAGCGGAGAACCCTTAGGCCAATCTCCAAGAGATTTTCGACGAGGCGATTCACCACTCACTGGTCAGTCAATTTAGGACACTAGCCAATACTCTTTAGGGGGCTGATCAAGAAGGCTATTGGGGACACCGTGGTCTGTGGACCGCTTCAAGGCCTGACATACCTCCTCGACGACTAGACAAAACTACTGCACACTCGCCCGGCACCACAACCGCAAGGACTGATGAGGCTAGAGCAGCTGGGCACCTCGCCCAATTATGAAGGGAACAAGATAGCTCATCTGGTAGGCCCTGCACAAGGCCCGCCCCAGAGCGCACTATATGGCATCGAGAGGAATGTACCAGCGCTGCTCCCAGCATTCGACCTAAGACTGCCAAGACAGGGGGTGCCTCAAGCAACATACGATGTCACAAGAAACACACTACCAGACCTCGTGCCGCCAAGGGGGGCACCTGATGGTATCCCTCCTAGGTATCATCAGATGGCATACTATGGAGCACAACCCTACGGTGATGAGGGAAAGTACATGCACAACGCTTCCCGGCAAGAGTAGTATCAACAAACCCCAACACCTGACCAATATCCAACATCGGGGCAGCAAGAGGACAACTGGGTGAATCGGATCACGGAGGTCATTAGACATCAATTTGGGTTGAAGCCCAAAGAGCAGACATACATGTATCGGTGGCCGTACCCTGGAATGGTTCGATCGAGTACCACTGCTAGGCCGATATAAGGTACCCGACTTCACCATGTTTTCAGGACAAGACTCGATATCCACAATTAAGCATATCAACTATTTCCTCGCCCAGTGGGGAGAGGCACCAGCAGACGAGGTGCTGAGGGTCCAATTCTTCCTGCTCCCTCTATCAGGATCGACCTTCGCATGGTTCACTTCACTGCCGGTGGACTCCATCAGAGGATGGACCGACTTAGAAAAGAAATTTCACAAGTATTTCTTCACTAACATCCAAGAGATGAATTTTACTGACTTGACGACCGTCAAGCAAAGAATGGACTAGTCGGTGCAAGATTATGTCCAGAGGTTCTGAGATGTATGAAGCAGATACTACAGTCTGAGCCTCAGCGATAGTCAATTGGAAGAGCTGGCATTTCAAGGACTCCTGAACCCAATTAAGGAGAGGTTTTCATCATATGAGTTTGAGAGCCTCTTGCAACTACTGCAAAGGGTATCGACACATGAGAGCCAATAGGGATAGGTATTAGAAGAAAGTGGCATATGCCCAAGTATACAATTCGGACTTTGACGAGAGCAGCGACTCAAATGCAGAGGTTGGTATGGACGAGTGGTCCAAGAATAAGAAACAGGTTGCGTGCTCGGGGGTAAAACTGGCTGAGAAGGAAGAGAAGTAGGACTTTGACATCAACAAGGCCTACAAGATATTTCCCTTGTTGCTTAAAGAAAAGAAGATTCACCTGTCACCTGGCCATATAATACCACCTACCAACGAGTTGAAGAAACGAAAGTACTGCAAGTGGCACAACTCACCGTCGCACCACATTAATGAATGCAGAGTGTTCACGAAGCAGATCCAATCAGCCATGGAGTAAGGACGAATCAAGTTCAACGATCGAAAGAAGCCAATGAATATCGACGGTCATCTGTTCCCAGTCAACATGGTACATGCCCATTATGTTGATGATCGGCGCACGAGGGGAGGAAGATGGATCAGCAGTAACATCACCTCGTCAGGTCTCGTCAGGAAATACCAGATGAGGTTGGAAGAGAGGGAGAACAATGAAGACAACCATGGTTAATCGCGTTTCAACCCCCATTGGAACTGCGAGTTCTTTAGGCTTTCTTGGAACGAGTGGCTACGTCTACCATCTAGGGACGACTGCCCGGGATGCGGTGCTTAAGGTAGGACACAAGATGGTCATCGGCCATGAAATGTCAAGATCGGGCCGTGTGATTGGGAGACTATGCACCAAAGGTTGTTGCATCCAAGGGTACCGGTACTGGAAAGACACGGTCCCGTCAATCCCGAAGGAATCGGCCAGACGGCCGATGATGGCAAGGGAGAATCAATGAAGCTGCAATGGTGTCCACCCGGGATCTTCATGAGAAGTCAAAAGAGAAGGGTACAACGTCTACGACAAAGAGAAGGGAAGGCACAAATGTGCGAAGAAGAAACTGATTGGCCCCACAGAATCAAGAGCCAATGGCGACTGAAGGACAAGGTTGATCAGGATGACGGAAATAAGGATGCTGGGATAAACATGGTTTTCTTCCTCCCTACAGAGTATCGGGCCATCTCAGAAGAAGATACAGAGCAGGCCGATACAATGGCTCAATTGGTGTTGGCTCCACAACCAACAATCTTTGATAAGCCGAAAGACCTTGAGCATCGGCACCTAAGAACTCTACATCAAGGGGTTGGTGAACGGGAAGCCGATGTCTAAGATGATGATAGACGGTGGGGTGACTATTAACTTGATGTCTGATACCACCTTCCGCAAGCTTGGAAAGACATCGGAATACCTCACCAGGACTAACATGGTATTAAGGGATTTCGACGACAACTCATTAGACACAATGGGAGTACTAAACGCAGAGCTAAAAATTGGGAGCAAGACGATGCCGACTACATTTTTCGTCATAGCAAGGAAACGATCTTACAACCTATTGTTGAGACGTGATTGGATACATGCAAATTGTTGTGTCTCCTCGACAATGCATCAGAACCTCATTCAATGGGTCGGCGATCAAGTGGAAATAGTTCTCACTAACAAATCGGTTAACATAGCTACAACCGATTTGTCAGTGTGGGAAGCGGAGGGAGTCGTCTGCCTATCGGGAAAAGGTTGGGATGGTAATTTTCTGGAAGTGTCAGGTGATGGCATCAACCCAATCAACGAAGAATTCCCTAAGGTCGTCCTGTGAAGGTGGCGCCAAATGAGCAAAAGGCCCCCGACAGAAGGGGAGCGGATTGAAGACTGCTTCGGAGGACCTAGGAAAAGGCCGAATGGGTACATTGTGGGAAGCTTATCGATCGTTCAAACAAATCCCAAATAGTCGATGTCAATGGCATCGCCTTGAGACTGCCGATGCGAAGCCATCGCCCTTAGACCAAAGCACAACATGAGAACATCTAACTGCTTTGACGAAACCGAGGTGAATCAGAGATGACTACTTTAGAGGCATAGGAAGAGGCCGAACGAGGAACGACGAGGGAATATTTCCCGATCGTTCGGATGGAGCTTAAAAATCTATATGCATAGAAGCCGATTGCAGCGGCATCGCCTCGAGATGGCCGATGCAAAGGTATCACCTTTAGAGGATCAGAAGGGGATAGACAAAAGGTACTTAAGGAAAGTCATTGGTCAAAACATGAAAGACCAGCACACGAGTCAACCGACACCGACGTTATCACCTTTAGATGGCCGATGCACATGCATCGTATGCCACAAAATACAGCTCGAAGTCGAGATATGGAATTAATAAGATACATTCAAACTCTCAGACTACAAGGCGAAAATGTTACACAAATTTACAAAAAAAAGATGAAAAAAAACTGCCTAGAGTGTTTCCGTCAGTTTCACTTTTGAATCAGCTTCTTCCCCCCATGTAGCCGGTCGAAGTTCCTCAACCCGATCGACGATCTAGGCCCATCTCCCATTCAACCATGAAGAGGGAGTGGTGGCGCCAGCGCCTAGGTTTGTAGTGGCCGATACTGGCTCGTATTGTATCGGTCGACCACTGAAGCTCACCAGGGGGCATCACGATCAACATCCTGTAGAAAGCAAGTTAATTAGATGGACCGGAAGATGGCGGAAGGCGAATGAAAAGGGGAGTCAGGGTGTTTACCTCGGGCCCTACATCGACATCATCTGGGTGAAGCTGCTCCCGGTAAACAAAGGAGGAACGATTGAAGACGTGTTGCTTCAACTCATCTCACCATCGACGGAAGGCGTGGGAGGTAGCCCAGAAGGCAAGGCGTCCAGAGGGTATCCCATTGGTCATATGGGAAAGGCGGTCTCACTCTAAGGCACTCGCGCCCTCCCGCGAGTTTGGATCTGGCCAACGAAAAAAAGTTGAGTCGGGAGCTAACCAAAGCCCAGCTAACTCGAGGAGACCGATGGATGATAAAACTCATAGGAGCACCGCCGAGGGTACTCATCGGTGAAGTCAACAAGAAGCAAATAGGGAAAGGTGGCCGCTGAAAATATACGAATGGATTCTGCGTCCCGGGACACATCGGCCAGAACAAGTCGATGGGGGCGTTCATACTCCGAATGCTATCCAAAACAAAACCAGACGGTCCGATTAGAGAATCTGAGGTAATAGATCTTAAAGAAAATGACCAAGTCCGTGAAACACAAAGGAAAGGGAGGAAAGAATGTCGTCGCTTCGCCTAGAGAAGAGCAGCGGCGTAGGTGGGAATGACCGATTCTAGAAAATTGGCAGGAAAGCGTGAATAAGTAAGAGGGGTTCCTCCAATAAGATCAGTAGTATACACATTGAGCCAAAGCTGGAGGAGCCACCAGGGACCCTTGGGATGGGTAATGAAGTTACCGCCCGATAGGTTTGCCGACACAAGGTGAAGGGAACGGTAGGTGGCTCCAAGGAGGTAACGACCGAGGGGAACTCGCACATGGGAGACGAGTCGTTTGGCTAAAAATTGAAATTGAAGGGTCAGGGCTGGAGCCAACACACGAAAGATAAATTCCTCCAACTAGAGGCTGAGGAAAGCAACATGTTCACGAGCACCTACGGGGTCGGTTTTCTTGTTGTGCCTAGTAATATATCGGCTCTAGCTATCGACAGAGTAAATGCCTAGGTCATGGGATGGTTGGAAATGAAGAAAGAAGTGATTGGTCAATGAATTAATATCAAGTCAAGATAAGAACAAGACGTTAAGAAGAGTGGGACTCATCGGCCCATGACCAAAAATGAAAACATTTAAGGCATCGGACCAGAAATAACAAGATGCAGCTAGCATCGACTCATTCAGATATGGCTCAGCCAAAGAAAGGCTGATGCAATGACCAATGTCGATCTCATCTCAAAGGGGCGGTAAGTGGCTGATATCCTGAGATGCCAGTCACGCTAGCCGGGGATAGGAGGAAAGGATTCAAATCCTAAGTCCTAGTTGGAGGAAAGCATAGGGGAACATTTGAAGGGTATCCGACAAGTCTCAACATTTATGAAATCTATGGGGTCGGGATTGCCTAAAGGACCCATAATGAAGCTAAAAGAGTGAGTGACTATTTGAATGAAAACCCTTGTTTCGCAAGCCCTGCCAAAACAAAAGTAGAATCCGAATAGAAGAAGCGATGAGTGAGTCAGGATTAAAAAGTCGGAGACTTACTCGAGGGATCGCATCAATGGTGGCCATCCTTACACTGATGAGAAGCACGTTCAATGAAGAATGATGGCAAGAGACGGCTAGCACATGGATGAATGGTGAAAATTTTAATGGCCAGAAACGGGTGATGAATCAAAAGGGTGAAGACGAAAGGAATAGCGGCTGGTGCTTATAAACTAACTCATTGCAGTTATGGATGGCTGGAAGGGGAAGAGATAGAGTCGGGACTTTAGAAAAATGTGAAAGCATTGGAAGGCAAAGGGTTTCGACAATTAAATTGAGAAGACACAACAGAAAGATGTCTAAAAAGACGTGGTAGTAGAAGGTGATGATAACCGATAATTTCGAAGCGTCGATTACCCCTTAATGCTTCGAAACTAGGGGGCATATGTTGGTAAAGCCCAGGCCTACTAAAGATGCCACATGGTCAATAGAAATCAAAGAGGATCTAGTAAAGAAAAGTCAAGGAAGCCCGTCCATGCTGTTACAAGATGACCAAACATAGAAGAGCCGATGGAGATAAAAAATAGATGAAGATGAAGATTATCTAGAATCGGTTAAGATACAATGCTTGGACGACAAGTCTTTGGACTATAAATATGTACCCTCTATCAATCAACTACTCGGCGCATCACCACCCTTGGCTTTCAAGGTTTATCCGGTGGGGTTCAGCACTCAGAGCTGGGCTACATCGGTTCGATCTCTGATGGAGAGGTGAGTCCCGCCACCCCCGACGTCCGTACCAATTAGGTCAATATTCTCACGACTGCATCAGATTGATCTCTTGAGGCTAACGTCGAAACAGTACAGTCGCCGGTTGTTCTCAGTGTATTAGACAGGTCTAAGGCTGCATCAGTTCAGTTTGATCTCTTAGATTGATGTGATCTAGGTGTGATAGTTTGAGGTTTCATCGGTTAGGTCCAACATCTCTTGCTATTGTATCTCTTTCATGCTATATACCGTTCATCTAAATAAAGCATGCCTAATACTTTGACATATTATTAAGATCTTTATGACTAGCTACTGTCTTGGTTAGGTCCGATCTAGTTATTGTGATGATTTTCATGATATAGACAAGTTATCTTCAATTCAATGCCACATCTTATAAGCCATCGAAAAATCACTCATCGGCCTATGTGGTAAACTGCCCATCTTATCAGCCATTGGCACGCTCGCCCGATTGTTTCATCCCTGGTCATCGGCCCTATGGCGGATAGGCATGACATTCCTCGAATATACTATCATCATCATGGTTATCGACTCGATAACCGATAGGCCATACTACTAATCATCTTTTCCTATTTAACCTTATCAGTTGAAGGGTCAAACTAATTGGCACACCTTGAACTTTTTTTCTAAAAACGTAGGACCTGCACAAGAGTTAAGTAGATCTCCCAGGCCACGTGTGTGTCAAAGTGTGACCAAAAAATTCACCAACAGAAGCTCATGAAGAAGTTGACGTAACCAAGTAGCCTTGGCCACACTATTGGCGATGGCGCAGTATTCGGCCTCAGCACTCGAATGCAATACAACTATCTGGTGCTTGGCCGACTAGGAGACTAGGTTGTCCCCAAGGAACACTGCATAGCCTGATGTAGAGTGGTGAGTGTCTGAACATCCTGCCCAGTCAGCATCGGTGTAGACAGTAAGGTCAGAGCCGAAGGAGCTTCTAGAAGCAGGCCAAGGTCGGGAGTGTCTTGGAGGTAGCGCAAGATGTGTTTCATAGCCATCAGATAGGGCTCCCGAGGGTCATGTATGTGTAGAAATATCTGCTGCACAATGTAGGTGATGTCCGACCGAGTGAACGTCAGGTATTGGAATCGGCAGCAAGCTTGGTCTAGAGGTTGACAGGAGTTGTGCATGGCTTGTAGTCAGCCATGGCCGCACGCTTAATGATGTCCAGAGTGTAAGTGCGCTGGTAGAGGAACAATCCATCAGAGCATCGCTTGACATTGATGCAGAGGAAGTGATGTAGTTGTCCAAGGTCCTTCATGGCGAGCTCTTGCTGAAGAGATGAAATGTCCAAAATGTAGCGGTCCAAGATGTGGAGGAGCTCGGTGCTAGAGGCAGTTAGAATAATATCATCAACATAAAGTAACAGATATACTGTGTCTGAGCTTCGACGAAAAAGCAACAATGAAGTGTCCGACTTGGCCTCAACGAATCCCAGGGAACTCAAGTAGGTGGCAAATCATTGTACATGCCCTAGGTGCCTGCTTCAGTCCATACAAGGACTTGTTGAGTCAGTAGATCAAGTCTAGCTTTGCAGGATTAGAAAATCCCATGGACTGGTTACAGTAGACGATCTCACTGAGAGTACCGTGAAGGAAGGCATTCTTGATGTCGAGTTGTTGAATCGGCTAGTCACGGGTGATGGCCAGTGAGAGCATCGTACGTATAGTAGCCGGTTTGACGATCAAACTGAACTTATCATTGTAATCGACACCAGGCCACTGCGTGAAGCCCCATAGGACCCACCGAGCCTTGTACTGATCAAATGAGCCGTCAGACCACAACTTGTGTGTTAAGAGCCACTTGCCGGTGATGACATTGGAACCACAGGGGCACGAGACCAAGTCCCAAGTCTCGTTGCTCAACAGTGCCCTGTACTCCTCCATCATGGCTGCATGCCAATTGGGGTTGGTGAGCGCAGCACATACAAAAGTCAGGACGGGGGATGAAGTCATCGAGGAGGCCATGGCGGTGAGGACAAGCCAGTCGGGCAGCACCCAAAAGCCGTCCTTGGCCCACGTGACCATTGGGTAAGGGTTAACCGGAGGCATCACGGGCATGATCATCATTCCAAAGGGGTTAGATTCGAAGGAGTTGTTGGTGCCACGGGTGCCAGAACCATGGGCTGGTGAGGACATCGGGTGTAGATGATCGACAACAAGGGCCACGCATGAGGTGGCGTTCCTCCGAGCTATGTGTGAGAAGCTGTAGAAGCCGCACTAGACCCGACAGTGGATAGCATGGTCACCCAGGGCATGAAGCTAGGGGGACCATAGGCGTAGGCAGACAGGCTGGTGCATCATTGCCAGGTATGATAGAGGATGGTGGGACCATGCCAGGTAGTTTGAAGCCTGAATGGATCACTGACTTAAGTGTACTTGAAAGAGGAGTCCTGAATAGCGAGTCCGGGGAGCCCAACTCAAACAAAAAATCAAGATTAATTTGATTGGGTGAAGCAACGAGTGGAAAGTTGTTCTCATCAAAAACTACATGACGAGATATGATGATGTGGTTGGAGATGAGGTCAAGGCAGTGATATCCTTTATGGTCGGTGGAATACCCAAGAAAGACACAACGAGTAGAACGGGGAGCAAGTTTGTGGACATCAGTAGTAGAGATGTCAGGATAACAAGCACAACCAAAGACATGTAGGTGCTCATAGGAGGGTGTTGTACCGAAAAGAACGACATGGGGGCAGGTGGCCTGGATCGTTTTCATGGGGAGACGATTCAACATGTATGTGGTTGTACGGAGATCCTCAACACAATAGTGCGTAGGGAGTGAATCCTAGAAAAGCAAAGAGTGGATTACATTGTTAATGGAATGGATGATACACTCAACTTTACCATTCTAAGAAGATGTGTAAGAACACGACATCCGAAGCTACGCGCCATGGGTAAGTAAGATGGTTTGCGTAGAAGAGTTATCAAACTCGTACCCATTGTCACTTTGGATTACCTAAATAGGACAGCTGACCTACACTGCAATGTAGGCAAAGAAATTGGACAGAGTGTTAGACTTATCAGATTTAAACTTGAGAGGAAAAAGTCCATAAATAATGAGTGAAGTCATCATGAGTGGTCAAGTAATATTTAAATCTTGACACGCTAACAATGGGAGATGTCCAAAGATCCATATGCATGTTAGGGTGGGCCTGACTTATGGCCGGCACAGGCTAAAGGGCATGCGCCCGGCCCTAGCCTCCTGAAGGCTGGCGCAGGCCCAAGGGCATGCGCCCGCCCCCCTAGCCCCCCTATTTCCCTGGTGGTTAGCTGTTAGGATTAGTTTATATCTAAATCTATCTATCTATTAGTTTATCTTTATCTCTATGAGCTGTTAGCTATTTGTTAGGGATATGATTTGATTGTTACTTAGCTTTGGTGCTATATAAACCGAAGGCAGGGGAGGTTAGATCCTCAGATTAGTCTTGTAAGGAGTTGTTCCTGGTTCGGCCAGGGAGCTCGGCCTAGGCTTCACAGGTGCCAAGACGGTGCCACCACGTCGCCGGGGTTTGGGACTTCGGCCAACTATTTCCTATAAATATAATCTACGTCAGAGTATTAGTCCATACCTGTCCTCTCTTGCAACCGGTGACATCTCGCCGCCGAGATGAGCAGGCAGTCCATAGCTGATGACAATGCAGGAAAGAAGAATGATGACCCCATCACCACCATCCTCAACAGACTTAACGCCATTGAAGATATGATGTGGCTGCTGATCCCCCTGGCCGATCAGATCGGCGCCATGGAGGCCACCCTCACTGAACAAGGACATCAGTAGCAGATGTTGAGCGTGGGCCTGCTTCGCGTCGAACGCGGCCAGGGCGCTGCCTGCAGCCCACCGGCAGGAGGCCAACGTCCTGGAGATGATCATGATGACGACAAGGGTTTCCCTACGACCCACAAGCTTGACTTCCCAAAGTACGATGGAACAGGAGATCCATTACCATGGTTGAACCGTTGTGAGCGCTACTTCAGGATCTGTCGCACGCCAGAGCACCAGCGGGTGGCCAACGCTTCGTTCTACCTCACGGATGACGCTCAACTTTGGTACCACTGATTGGAGCTAAATACGGGGGTACCCCCATGGCCGCGGTTCGTGGCCTTGGTGAACAAGAGGTTCGGACCCCCCTGACCGATAGCCCAATCGGCGAAATCGCCTTCCTGAGGCGTGATGGTTCCGTCGACGACTTCACAAAGCGCTTCATGGTGCTCTCCTGTCGCGACACTGCCATAACTGAAGATCATCAAGTACAACTGTTCATCACCGTCCTCGGCAAGCCCCTAAGGACAGGAGTCGCGCTTCAGCATCCAACCTCTCTGTATGACACGGTGATGTTCACCAGAGCATTCGAACAACACAATCTCTCCCTACAGACGACGCCAACTCCATCTGCTGGAGCCACTCGACAGTAGGGGCGGTCATCGTTCCACGCAAACCAGTCCTCTTCATCATCGACATCCAGCCATTCAGCTACTTCATCAGCTTCAGTGGCCAAACTAGCATCTAATATACGTCATCTATCACCGATAGATATATCACAAAGGCGCGAGGATGGGCAATGTTTCCACTGTGACGAACCATTCGGCGCTAGCCACAAGCTCGTCTGCAAGCAACTTTTCAACATCGAGCTCATCGATGACGACGACGTGACTCTAGCAACCGAGGATGATCTTGACCCTACAATTAGCTTCCACGCCCTCACAGGTATAACTCCTCGGTCCGGCAGGATAATGCAGCTCGTCGTCGACATCAAGGGGGCCTAGATCGCCGCCCTCCTCGACTCGGGCTCCACGCATAACTTCATCGACACCGACACGGCCAACCGGATCAGCTTGGCATTCACACGACAGGGCACCTGTAGGATCGGAATATGCGACTAGAGGGGGGTGAATAGGCGCCTCAACAAATTCTTGCGAATTGATGGCCTTTTCAAAACACCCAGCGCATCTCTAAATGAACAAGCTCATTAAAAAATAATTCAGAAACTTTTTTTCTCCCTGATCGAACTTTCAAATTCCGAACCAACCTAAGTCGGAATTTGATTCACCGACTATGCAATCAACTGGTTCATACCATGAAATTGAAATCTGTTTCAGAGATTAAACACTGCCTCAGGATGTAATAAGAATCAACAATTATTCACTCAAACACAAAGTTTGCCTCATGTAAATACAGCTATCTTATTCACTGCAATGCTTGGACATCTTCAATACAGAGCACTTCTGCTCACATATACAAGTTCTTGAAGATGTAATTAAACTAGCAATCATCCGAAAAGAAATCCAAGCACAGACACAATATATAAGAATGAGCACTGCCTACTTGAATCTCAGTGTGAGTAACACATCACTGAAACTGAAATTGTCTTCACCAATTTTTAGTAATCAGTGAGTCTCATATCAGAGGTAAAGCAACAGAGAATTCAATCAGTTCAGGCAATGACTACAAGAATAGAACTCAGAGCAATATTTACAGCCTCCTTTTACTGAAACATCAAATTCAGATTGCTATGTATTGCCCAAGTCAGACATCCAAGGTACAACCCTCAATCTGATGACCCAAATTATCTAATACAAGAATCTCAGTGATGTTTTAAACTGAATACAGCAGAGTAAACCAGATAAAACTCAAATCATGAAATATTCAATCACAGAGAATCACAAGAACTCAAGAACAACCACCAGCTGATTCTCAACCTGAGCTCTTTTCTTCTTGCAACATGTTTGGCTGTATGATCACAAAAACTGATGGTGGAGCAAACAATTTTACAATGAATATTGATTCTCAGTAAATAAACCGGCAACAGAATTTATCACTTGTCTCCTGTGCCAGATGATGAACAGCAGTAGCAGCAAAATACCGAATAGAAAGCTAACAATGTTGGCGTCAGGCCGGAGTAATTAATCAACCGGAAATTGGTTTAGCAACTGGAAACAAAGCTTGGAAGAGAACTAGAGCAGTTCAGTACAAGGAATCGAAAAACTGAACAGGGAGAGAAGAAAGCCGTGCATAGTATTTTTCTTGATTAAATCAGAACAATGCAAGTGCACCTTGCAGAAATTGTGCAAATCGGCAAAATAAAATAACCCAGAACTGATTCACGGCATCACACAAATTCTAGCTGAAGGAACCGGAAGTAATCAAACCAAATCAGGAATTAAATCACATACACAGTGACTCCCACAAAAAACCGGTGCAGTACCTTGGTTCGGTGATGTTTAGGGGCAGCGCCGCTGTATCATTTCTGGGACGGCGGCGGCTTCTGGAACTCTGGCGCATGGTGCTGTTGCTCGGCCAGCAAAATGAACAGTGCGTGTAGAAACAGGCGACAGCAGCAGGGAAAACGAAGGAAAAATATGTTGAAATTTCTGGATTAGAAGCCCAAAATGTCCACCTAAACCCCTAGGCATGGGGTCCTTTATATAGGCAAGCCTATCAAGGTATTTCCTAAAATACCATTAGGGTTTAATTACAATGTAATTACCTAATTACCCTTGAGTATTTTTCAGAATTAAAAATTCAGAAAAATATCCAAAAGTCTACACCTATTTTATTACAAAATTTAACCTATTATTCTAGTATTTTTTCAGAATTAAAAATTCATAAAAATACTAAAAGATTACATTTAATCTAGACGACTAAACAAAAAAATAAACTTGTATTTATTGGAATTTAAAAACATTTTTTTGATATGGCGGTTTTTAGCCGAAACCGACAAAACCTTCTCGATCGCTAAAACGTGTCACCAATCCGCGAACTAGACCGCCAGCATGTCTCTCCCGCTCTCGATCCCCTCAAGTCGTCTGATCACTTGCACTGGCCTCCCTTTTGCTAACTTGGTCAACACCCTGCCTCGATCATCCGTCCATCGATGTCTTGCTCTATCTCCATGTGTACTCCAAAGATCATCCCCAACTTCACCCGGCCTCCTTGATCTTCTGGCATCAAGCTCTCCGCTTGACCCTTGATCACTCGCCATTGACAGTTGGCTAGCATCTCCACCCTCCACACATGAGACAAGCCAAAACACTAATCGTGACACACACCGATCCCATCGGCACAATGATCCCCTCGGCACATAATCTCCACACACACTGATCCCATCGGTGCAAGCAAACCACCAATCACTCATCACCATGATCGAGCAAACTTGTCAATTACTCATCACCAAGATAAAAAACTATAGTGTGACCCCACTTGGTTCCACAACACCCTACAAGTCACGGTGGCCAATGGCGATCGCATTACCAGCTCAGGGTGCTACCAGCAGCTGGCCATGAGGATTGACGGCGAGTGCTTCAACATCGACTGTTATGGTCTTCCACTGGGATCCTACGAGATGGTGCTCGGCGTTCAGTGGATTGAGTCATTGGGACCCATCCTGTGAGACTTTGACCGACGTCGCATCTCCTTCATCCGCAATGGCCACCAGGTGGCGTGGTCGGCCAAGGAAACGACACGTATGGACGCCACCCTATACTCCACTGAGGGGGAGTTGATGGACGAGCTGCTACTACGCTATGAGGCTTTGTTCAAAGATCCGACAGAGCTTCCTCTGAAGCCGGAACCATCAGATTCATATACTACCGGGGACACCACCAGTCGCTGTTCGGCCCTACCGATACACACACAAAGAAGGCCGAACTGGAATGCCAGTGCGACGAGATGTTGCGGCAATGGGTGATCCGTCAAAGCTCCTCGATGTTCTCAGCTCTGGTCCTGTTGCTCAAGAAAGGGGATGGATCTTTGCGGTTCTGCGTTGACTATCGCGCCTTGAACAACAGCACCGTCAAGGATAAATTTCCAATTCCAGTTGCCGAAGAGGTGCTAGATGAACTTCGTGGTGCTGTCTTCTTCACCAAGCTGGACTTGCGCTTGGGGTACGATCAAGTACGGATGCACGAAGACGATGTGGAGAAGACAACATTCTGCACACACTAAGGGTTATTCGAGTTCCTCGTCATGCCCTTCGGCTTGACAAACGCACCGGCAACTTTTCAAGCATTGATGAACGACACCCTCCATCCTTTCCTTCGCCGGTTCGTCCTTGTATTTTTCGACAATATTCTCATTTACAGTAAGTCATGGTCAGAGCATCTCCGCCACTTCAATCTCGTGTTGACTAAATTATAGGAGCAACACTTGGTGATCAAATGCTCGAAGTGCACCTTCGGCAAGCGGTCAGTGGCCTACCTCGGCCACGTTATCTCAGTGGCCGGCGTAGCCATGGACACACAGAAGGTTCAAGCGGTACTGGATTGGCCCCTCCCCCATTTGGCCACAACAATCTAGTCTTTCCTCGGACTCGCCGTGTACTATCGCTGCTTCATCAAGGACTTCGGTGCCATCGCACAACCCCTAACACGTCTTCTTCGCAAGGACGAGTTTAGTTGGGGGCCAGAGGCAGAAGCTTCATTCAAGGCACTACAGTGGGCTCTCACCATAGCACCAACATTGCAGCTGCCCGACTTCACCAAGGAATTCATTGTTGAATGCGATGCATCAGGGTCTGGTATCGGCGGAGTGGTGCATCAAGGTGGTAGGCCGGTGGCCTTCCTCAGCAAGCCGTGTGCATTGCACCATGCCAAATTGGCCACTTTTGAGCGTGAGCTCATCGGACTAGTTTAGGTCGTACGGCATTGGAGGTCGTACTTATGGGGGTGGCCGTTTCTCATCTGGACTGACCACTTAAGCCTTAAATTCCTGTTGGATCGGAGACTATCGACGATACCTCAACATCAGTGGGCAAGCAAGTTGATCGGGTTTGACTTCCGCATCAAGTACAGACCGGGCACAGCTAATGTGGTGGCCGACGCACTATCCCGCAGGGACTCGGAGGAACAGATGTAGGTTTTGGCCTTGTCGGCCCCAAGTTTTACCCTTTTGATGATTTGAGATAGGATCCCACCATAATTAAATTTAAGCAGGAAGTCCAAGAGGGAGCGCATGGCGACAACTAGCGCGTCGTGGATGGCCTGGTGGTCATGAACAGCAAGATTTTTGTGCCGACCTCTTCCCCGCTGCTCCAGGACATTCTGTCTAGTGCCCATGGTCAAGGCCATGAGGGCACCGAGAAGACACTTCACCGACTTCGAGCGGATTTCCACATTCCAGGTGCCTGAATTGCGGTCCGCGACTTCGTTCACGCATGTCTTGTATGCCAACGCAACAAGACCGAGCAATTGCAGTCGGCTGGATTGCTACAACCATTGGAGGTGCCATCCACAGTATGGACGGATATTGCCCTCGATTTTATTGACGGGGCCCACCGACGATCAAGTCATACTCACTAGGGGAGGCACGGCTGCCAACCATGTAGGCTCAATAGAAGGAACAAGATGAATTCTTGGCAGAGGTCCATGAGCACTTGGAGGAGGCGCAACAGCAACACAAAGCAATTTACGACCGCAAACATCAACAACTGGAGTTCGCCGTCGGTGAGTGGGCCTGGCTGCGGCTTCTTCACTAGCTGATCACATCTCTAGATGTCAAGGGGCACGGTAAGATAGGGCCCAAGTTCTACGGACCGTTCAAGGTGATGGAGCGCATTAGAGAGGTGGCATATCGCTTGCAACTACCGGCACGAGCGAGGCTTGACGATGTCTTCCATGTTGGTCTTTTGAAGAAGTTCACAGGAGAGACGCCATCGAGTCTAGGAGAGCTGCCTCTGGTGCGTCATGGTTGAGCCTGCCCAGTTCTGGCCAAGGTGCTTCAAGGTTGTATGGCGAGAGGAAGGAAAGAGGTCCTGGTGCATTGGTTGGGACAGTCCGACTCAGATGCATCATGGGTCGCCATCGAGGAGTTTCGTCAGCTATATCTGCTCTTCAAGATCGAGGATGAGCTTCTTTTACAAGGAGGGAGAGATGTCAGGGTGGGCCTAACTTATGGCCGACACAAGCCCAAGGGCATGCGCCCGGCCCCCTAGCCCCCCTAATTCCCCTAGTGGTTAGCTGTTAGGATTAGTTTATCTCTCTCTATCTATCTATTAGTTTATCTTTATCTCTATGAGATATTAGCTATTTTTTGGGATGCGATTTGATTGTTTGTTAGCTTTGGTGCTATATAAACCGAAGGCAGGGAGGCTAGCTCCTCAAATTAGTCTTGTTAGGAGTTGTTCCTGGATCGACCAGGGAACTCGGCGTTGCATCGTAGGTGCCAAGACGGCACCACCGCAACGCCTAGGTTTGGGACTTCGGCCGACTGTTTCCTATAAATATAATCTACGTCAAAGTATTCGTCTATATCTGTCCTCTCTTGCAACCAGTGACAATACATAAGTTCAAACGGTTTAACAACACGACTTGATGAATGAGAAAAAGGCAACCTAGTGTGTTTTACCCAACTGACATGCATGAAAAAACTCATGTTTATGACCCGAAGAAGCAATAGCTAAAAATCTAGACAAACTAGCTAAAGTGTCCAGGCCAAGATGACTGAGACGGTGATGCCATGTGGAGGTGGTGATAGCAGACAATGCACGTGGCGGGGTCGGGCTAGAGGAGACGGATCCGAGAAGACTCAGTGTGTATAGCGGGCTGGTGCTATTCGACATGATGATCATGTTCGAGGTGTTGAGATACTTCATAGACAAACCAAACAGGTCAAACTCCATAGAGCACCAATTATTAATGGTAAAACTATTATCAGAGAGGAGACTTTGAATCATGTTAGGAGCTAACAAAATATTATTAAGGTAAAAATGTCCGGGAATAATCGAGTCTCCTATGGAGGTGATCAAAAGAGTGGAACCATTACCTACAACAATAGATGGACTAGCAAACTTCAAAGGGTGAGAGATAGAAATTTGACCAATTGATGGAGTGGTGTGGTGAGACGCACCCTAGTCTGCAACCCAATCAATAACCGAGGGAGGAGGCAAACTGAGCGTCATGGTGTTGAAGGATTTGGCGAGCGACTATTGATCCCAACCCAGGTCGTTCTAGGGTGCACACCTAGGTGAAGGAGGCATTGCCAGCTAGTACATGCTGAGAGTACTAGGTTGGAGCCTTAGAAGCGTGACAGTGTTCGGTGCAGTGAAGAAGGCCTACGGGTGTGGGTGCTGCTGTCCCCTAGCAATCAGACTAGGGTACATTGTCATGTGGACCTGCCATGGGTTGATGTACGTCGACCACAGGGTATTGCTTCTGTCATTGTTGGAGGGGGTGCCAGTGGGTGCCATGGTTGTCACGGGGTTTGGAAACAAGAACAATCCGAGAACAGAGATGATATTTGTGAGAAGGAGGAGGACAGACACTTGGACCTTGTCGGCGTGAGGGAGCCATTTTGGTCGGCGCCAACAAGGCAGGTACACAGGGATAGCCTGAAGTTCTTTTCATGCTTTATTCCTCCAAGGTACATTGTTTATATAGGCACAATGTCCAGGGGTAATTCTCTTAACAATTCAAACAGACTCATACTTCCAAACAAACTCAATACAACTCATGCTTAGTTGTTGCCAACTGTGAGGATTCTAGAACTCCTATTGATCCTGAAGGTTTTAAAATTCTGTTAAAATTCTGTTATGGTTTTAGCTACTCAGTTAGTCTTCCTACAGCATTGGTAGTGTATACCAGTCCTGACATCTCCCCCTCCTTAACCACTAGCTCGTCCGTGAGCTGGTAGGAGAGAAATTGTTACTGGAAAGAGCTCAACTCGACCCAGGTTGCATCTGCTGCATATTGGCCTTCCCAATGGACCATCAGTTCTTGAATGCCTCTAGCCAATCTGCCTTTGATTACTTCAGTTGGTTGAGGACATACATGGCCATTGGATGTCATAGGGAGAGTCCATGGTCCTTCTGGTGTTAGTCCATGATAGGGTTTGAGGAGCCCAACATGGAAGACATTGTAGAGACGTGCAGATGGTGGTAGTTGAATTTTGTAGGCCATTGATCCAACACACTCTATAATCTAGAAGGGTCCATAAAAGCGAGGTCCAAGCTTGTTGCGGTTGTGTATGTTGAGGGAGGCGATTGGGCGATGTAAGAGATGGAGCCACACGCAATCACCTGGCTCGAATGACAATGCTCGATGATGTTTGTTGTAAGATGCTTTATAGTGCTGTTGAGCCTGCTCAAGGTGATCTCGGACCTCAGCAATAAACTCGTCTCGAGCTCCCAATTGATCATCAACTGCTACCACTCGTGCAGATCCAGAAGTATATGGTGGTATAGCAAGAGGATCATGTCCATATACAACACGGAATGGTGATGTCCGTAGTGAAATCTAGAATGCGGAATTGTAGCAAATTCTGCCCAAGGTAGCCATTGAACCCAATGGCGAGGACGATCACCAGTAATGCAACGGAGATACATTGATATGATCTTTTTTACTGCCTCTGATTGCCCATTGGATTGAGGATGAAATGTCGTGGACATGTGAAGATGTATGCCAGTAAGTTTAAAAAGTTCTCCCTAGAAAGTACTGGTAAATACTGGGTCACGGTCACTTACAATGGAGCAAGGTAGGCCGTGGAACCTGACAATTTTAGCAAAGAAATCTTTTGCCACAGATGTTGTCGTATAGGGGTGGCCAATGGGAATGAAATGCGCATACTTGGAGAATCTATCCACCACTGTGAGAATTACTGATTTTCCATTCACTTTGGGAAGGGCTTCAATAAAATCCATGGCAATGTCATACCATATTGCAGTGGGCACTTGCAGCGGTTGAAGAAGGCCGGCTAGATGTAGTTGTTCAGACTTGTTGCGCTGACAAGTGATACAGGAACACACAAAATCCCGCACAATACCACGAGCTCCCGGAACAAAGAAGGTTTGCTGGAGTCAGTACAACGTCTTTTGGACATTGTTGACGCAGAAATGCACCCCCGCACTTGGGCCGGTTCAACGTCCAAAAGTATCGCAACGATACCGGCGTCGCGTTCCAACTACCCTAAATAGTGATAAGGGATGTGGAGTCACCAGGCAATCAGACAAATAGTTAATATTTTAATCCAATTGGCCGAAAGTATCAGTAATAATGTAAACAGGAATAAAATAGCCAAAATACCTAGAATCGGCTAATTCGGAGGCTGGTTCGGAGTTACAACGGAAACTAGTCCAAGGGTCCCTAGGGCACCTTCGGCCTCTGGCCCGGTTAGACCGGAGGTATAACCTCGGTCGGACCGAAGGTGCGAAGGGGCTTCGGGATTGGGCCCCGAAGGCAGCTGCGAAGGGTGGCTCCGGCGGTCTGACCGACGAAGTATCCCCGGTTGGACCGACGGGTACCCCTCGGTCGAACCGTGCGGATAGGATTCGTCGCGCAGGCTTCAGCATGGGCATTAGCATAGCGCAGTGCGGAGGGTCCTAGTTAGACCGATAGAACACCGCCGGTCTCACCGGGCATTGCTGACAATGGCCTGATGGAGGGGCTCCGGTCGGACCAGCGAGAACAGATCGAATCTATTAGGGTTCAGATGACCTAGCAAACAAGATCCAATCGCATTCAAACTTCGTGGGGGAATTTGTGAAGGCAATCACTCTGCAAAAATAGCAAGAGATCAAATATAATTCGGCCATGAGGCCGAATTACCAAGTATGGTGATAAAAACCGATAAAAGGGATAGCAATCCGTTCCGTGGATTAACGGGAGGTTCACAAGCAAACCAACAAGGGTTACCATGATTACGGACATGTCAGATAGAGGGCTTTCAAGCAAACCCACGAAGATGCGGAAAGTAAAGAAAATAAATGCGATTCAAAGCTAGGGCTTTGGATTTTTCAGATTGGAGAGATCCCTTGAATCGGCCTTGCCCCTAGTATTTATATGGGGGTGGGCTGGTGATCCCTGACGAAAAATACAGTAGGGTTCGACCAAAATTTGGTTGAGATACGATTTGGATAAAAATAGCTCGAATCCACTTCGGATTCATATTCTAAACCCCTGGCAGGTCTGACCGAGCCCATGGGGCTGGTCCGACTGGGACTACATGGATAGTTGGACCGGACTACTACAGCCAGTCAGATCGGCCTATGCCAGGTTTGACATATTTTCGGTCAAAAGTACCATTTTTCAGTATTTTTCCTAGTTTGACCATTAATGCTATTTTTTGCTATAAACACATGCCCCCTTCCTTTTAGCAAACTTAGTGAGCTAAAAGCATGACGGGTCTCGAGCGATACTTTCCATATCGGCCTTTTGACACTTTAAGCGTTTTGCCACACACTTGGGAAGTACTTTTTCAAATATCTACCATTCAAAGCCCTTCGAAATCGCTCTCCTTGTAAAGACTCTAGGACATATGCATTGCCTGGAGCGATTTCGACTACCTTAAAAAGTCCTTCCCAACTAGGCGACCATTTACCAAATTTTGATCTCTTAGTGCCTAACGGTAAAATCGTCTTCAACACCAAGTCGTTGATTTGAAACGATTTTGCTTTGACCTTCTTGTTGTAAGCTCTAGCTACTCTTCTTTTATCTTTCTTTATTGCCTCTTGAGCCTTCAACCTCTTATCAGTCACTTCTTCTAAATTATCCTTTAGAAGTGTCTCATATTCGTCGACCGATAAGCCCTCTTACTTAAGAAATCTAAGTGAGCCAAGATCCACCTCTATCGGTATAGCGGCTTCTTGTCCATATACCAACTCATATGGACTGACTTTAGTGGCACCGTGCCTTGCAACTCTACTAGCCCATAAAGCTTTGGAAAGCACCTCATGCCACCTCTTTGGAAACTCTTCAATCTTCTTCTTGATTAGTTTAATCACAGTTTTGTTACTAGACTCAGTCTGACCATTGGCCTGAGCATAATACGGGGAAGAGTTTACTAATTTGATCCCATAGTATTCGGCAAAGTCCCTCACTTCTTTAGCAACAAACGAAGTACCTTGGTCTGTAGTGAGAGGTTGGGGAATGTTGAATCTGTGTATAATGTGCTTCAATATGAAATCAATTACCTCGTTGTGAGTCATGTTCTTGAGCGGCACGACCTCAGTCCACTTGGTGAAGTAATCCGTTGCCATCAACACGAACCGATGCCCTTTTGAAGATGGAGGATGAATTTGTCCGATGAAGTCTAAACTCCAACCTCGGAACGACCATGGCTTGATAATAGGATTAAGCATCGATGCAGGTGCTAGCTGAATATTACCAAACTTTTGACAAGCTTCACACCCTCTATAGTATTTGAAACGGTCCTCAGTCATAGTCGGCCAATAAAAACCCGCCCTTTTGAGCATCCAACTCATTTTCGGGGCCGACTGATGAGTACCGCAAAGCCCTTCATGGACTTCACCTATAGCAACTCTAGCTTGATCGGAGTCCAAACACTTAAAAAGTACTCCATCGATAGTCCGGCGATACAACACATCGTCAAGAAAAATAAATTTGAACGCATGTCGCTGAATCTTCTGATCAACCTTTTGGCTCGGATTTCTTAAATATTGAATGATTGGGATCCTCCAATCGTCCTTATTGATCAAAGGAGCAATGGCCAAATTCCCACTAGAATTGGCCTCTAAATTTTCCATTTGGACCTACCCCCCGAGTGCTAAACCCTCCTGACAACACAACAGTCGGTCGGACCGGTCATGTTGGCCCAGTTCAACTGGCTATTGCCAAACGTCTGGCACGAGTCGGTTCGACTGACCTGACATGGGCGGTCTGACCATGCTTGCACGGCCGGTCAGACCAACAATGTTACTTTCGGGTGACACGTTATCCCCAAGCATCGGCTTTCCTTGTGTACAGAATCTACCTCTCCTAATTTGATGGCCTAATGCTTGTTGAGCCAAGTCATTCGCAATTGAATTGGCTTCTCTAGACACATGAGCAATTTCGAAATCATCAAAGGTGGCGATTATGTCTAGACACTTGTCCAAATAGCTATTTAACAGACCATTAAAACATTGAGCAAGTTTAGCTACTTGTTGCACCACTAATAAAGAATCACCATATGCATAGACATATTTCACATCCATGGAGTTTAACAACTCAAGACCTAGCAATAGGGCTTCATATTCAGCTTGATTATTATTATGACTGAAAATCTAGATGGGCCGAGGTCTCAAAGTGCATACTACTTGGTGATACAAGCACCACTCCAACACCTTGGCCATTTTTGCAAGTCGAACCATCAAAATAAAGTTTCCATGGTAATACCTCAATTAAAGCGACTTCGTTGCTCCAATTGACATCTACATGGCGATCCACTATAAAGTTAGCAACGATTTGACCTTTCATAGCTCTCAATGGTTCATAAGCCAAATCATATTCAATCAACGCATATGCCCACTTGCTGATTCTACCACTTAGAATCGGCTTTTGCATCATGTATTTTATGACATCTGTTTGGCAAGTGACAACACATGTGCTAGGGAGAAGATAGTGACACAATTTGGTGCATGAATAATAAAGTGATAAACACAAACACTCCACAAACACGTACCTTGTCTCGGAATCCAGAAGTCGACGACTCAAGAAGGTGATGATGCACTCCTTTCCTTCAATGTCTTGAGTCAACACGGCTCCAATCACACTCTCCTCTACGGCGATATAAAGCCGAAACGGAACCCCGTCCATCGGCGCCCTTACTACCGGCGGCGTTGATAAGCACTCTTTGATTTTATCAAAGGCGCGTTGCTGACTTGCCCCCCAAGTGAACTTGGCTTCATTTTTTAACCGGAGTATCGGGACAAAAGCATCAATTTTTTCACACAAGTTAGATATAAAGCGTCACAAATAATTAACCTTGCCTAGCAGTTTCTACACATCTCTCTTACATGCCGGCACTACACATCCTCTAATTTTCTCAAGCCTCTTAGGATCGATTTCAATGCCTCTTTCATGGATCATGAATCCCAAGAACTTGCCCACCGACACGCCAAAAGCACACTTGAGTGGGTTCATTTTTAAGCCATACTAGCACATTCTTTCGAAAGCAACTCTCAAATCGGCTAGGTGGTTCTCCATAACATCCGATTTGACCCACTCAAACAAGCCAATAAAACTGGGGCAGCGAAAGGCCATTCTAAAAATGTCGTCTTCGACCATAAAGATTTGATTATAACCAGTGTTGCCATCAAGAAAACTTAGTACCTTGTGTCCCGAGGCATCGTTGATGAACATGTCGGCTTTTTGCATGGGATACTCGTCTTTCGGAGTGGCTTTGTTCAAATCCCTGAAGTCAACGCAGATGCGGATCTTGCCACTCTCCTTCACGACAGGCACGATGTTAGCGACCCATTCCACGTACCTGCATGGCCTAATAAAACTTGCCGCTAATAGACGTTCAACCACCTCTTTAACTCGGTCATAGATGGCCGAATTGAAGCGGTGCGGTGGCTGCTTATAAGGCTTAAAACCGGGTTTGATGGGGAGCCGATGCTCAACAAGCTCTCTGCTTAATCCAGGCATCTCGCTGTAGTCCCATGTGAAACAATCAACATACGATCGAAGCAATTTTATTACTTCGGCCTTTACATCATTATTCAAATTCTGATTTACAAATGTCGGCCTCGAAACACTACCATCTCCTATGTCTACTTGTTCCAAAGGGTCGGTCGACGAGAAGCCTTGACCTAATTTCTCTACTTCTCTAAAATCTTCAATGGCTTCGGCGATACCATCTTGAAAATACTGATATTGCTCCACACGAGATTTTAGCCAATCAAGATTAACACTAGACATTCTGCTACCTTAGACACAACCGAGCCACACAGACCGGCTTCATAGAAATAGGAATGAACCTCCCCTCTGATACGCTGACAAAGTCGTAATCTGAGAGTTCCTACCCCAACAAGCATTCTATCTCATCATGGGTGGCATCACTGGACGCATCGGCCAAGCTAACATGAGTCGATGCATCAGTGTGTACTATCTCGACTTCGTCACCATCCCATTGTATTAGGTGCTGGTGCAAGGTAGACGGCACACACTGGTTTGCGTGGATCCAATCATGCCTAAGCAATACATTATAATTGCCTTGCACGTCGACGACGAAGAAGGCGGTAGGTAGCGTCTTGTTCCCTACTATCAGCTCCAGAGACAGCACGCCTTTAGCCTCTGTCGTGTCGCTGTTGAAGCTATTGAGGGTAACATTGGTCTTCTTCAGGTCGTCATCATCTTTGTTGAGCTTCCTTAGAAGGGAGTACGACATTAGGTTCATGGTGGAGCCACCATCGACGAGCATCCTTGAGATCGTCTTTCCGTTAATGTGTCCCCTTATGTAGAGAGGCATCAGGTGACGACTCGTATCTCTGGGATTCTCGAACACGACGTCCCGCAGGCTGAGGTCTAGCCATGTGACCTCGGCCTCCTCCTGTAGTGGAGCGAACTCGAAAGGTAGCATGACGATGTCAACATCCATCACTTGAGGAGCGGGTCCCTCGGAGATGGGTGTGTAGTCATCGTCGAGCAAGTCGTTGTTGTCGGAGCTAACAATGGGGGCCGAGTCATTGACCATGACTGGCCTAGGTCTCCAGACGTTCTTCACCGTGGGCCGAGGATAGATTTCTTCAAAAAGTGTGTCCCTTGCCTCTTCGGCCTTCTCTTCTCATATCTCTTGTGCCCGCAAGTGCTGCAACCTCCTCTTTTGTGACTTGGACATCCCCAAGGGTGCCCACGATGGCTGAGGACGGGTGTCGGGCGCCATGATCTTGTTTCCAGTATTTTTGGCCGAACGGGACTTGTCTGGATCGGCCTCAAACATCTTACGCTTGCCATAAGAAGTCCTCTGCTCTCGGTCGGTCGGACCGGCCATGGTGGGCTGGTCGGACCGGCCTGTGCCGAAAACAACTGTAAGGTCGGTCGGACCGACCGTAGTAGGCTGGTCAGACCGGGCTTTGGCTAGGGCTCCGGCCGGGCTCGATGATGTACCTTCGCGTTGTCCTGCCGTGACACCCTTCAGGATTGGGACCTACTGGGATCCCACCCTGATGACTATGGTCTCTAGGGCATCTTTACATTCATCCCTCTGGCGCCTTCTTGTGAGGTTCGGTTCTTTGGTACTACGGACAACCGATGAATAGTACTCTCATATTGCACCAGACCTTGTACCTGCCACTCGAAAACACTAGAAGGAGTGTGAATGTTAGTGGCTGGACACTGCCCGGAGTCCTCCGACGGCGTAAGCCAAGTCGGAGCCATCATCCAGCAGTAGGGTGGCGGCATCGGGGGCTCTAGCGGCTTCGCCCACTAGGTGTCGAACCCGTTGGCCTATTGGAAGCCTGGACATGTCGAAGGTACATCGGACTAGACTAGCGAAGGGTCCTGCCAGGCCGGAGGCAAGCTAGCCCATGGCGGAGACGGGTCCAGCCACTGGAGGCCGAATCCATCCAAAGGCTACAATCCACTCGGAGGGGATGGCTCCGGCCACTGAGGTCTGAATCCCCCCAGAGGTTGGAATCCATTCGGAGGAGGTGGGTTCAGCCACTGAGGTCCGAACCCTCCCGAAAGCTGGGGCCAAGCCGGAGGAGGGTTTGGCCACAGAGGTCTGAACCCTGCCGGAGGCTGGGACCAACCCGGAGGGGGGTTTGGCCACTGAGGTCCGAACCCTTCCAGAGGATGTACCCACTCTGAAGAGGGGTTCGGGCCTTGAGGTCCGAACTTAACCCTCATGGGGCTCGGTCTTCTAGGGGGGTTAGGCCGTCCCGGAACCCGTGGCCGAACACTCCTTCTTTCGGACCTTCGCTGGTGCTTGTCCAAGAGCATCTTGTATGTCACCTTCGACCTTCTGTGGTGCCTGGCCAAAGATGGTGTCTTAACATTTTCTTTCCACACTCCTACCTCTGGGTTCTTTAGTACCAGTGTGCGTGTACGAGCTTCTCCTACAACGACCGTGTTACCTTTAGTCGACTCGGCCTGTTCTGGCCGAATCAATACTTTCTTCCCCTCGAGCTCAATGTTGTTCATGGGAAAGGGGTCTATGTCCAGTTTCATTATTGGACTTTCTTCTATTTTCAATCATCCTTCTTCTATGGCCGATTTAACCTGCCGATGAAAAACATTGCAATCGTTAGTGTGGTGAGAATGCGAATCATGCCACTTACAATAGGGGCGTTTCTTCAATTCATCGGCGGAGGGCATGACTTGCCCTTTCGGCAGTCGTAGAAGCTTATTTTTTAATAGGAAATCAAATATTTTATCACACTTGGTTACGTCGAATGAATATCTAACTTCATTAGGTCGACTCTTAGAGGGAGACATCCGCAATTTGGATCTTCTTCATCTTCGGATTCTCCTTCATCAGAGTGTTCCATTGTGTGGATTTCAGCCCTTGGTTTATTAAAAGTCTTAACGAATTTCCTATCTTTGGCCCAACCTTCCTAGACCAGAGCCTGTTGCAAGACTTGGCTAATGTCTAGGCGATTTTGATTATCCATTCGTTTTTTAATTTCTGCCCGTAGGCCATTAAATGTGAGGTCTGCCAGGTCTCTTTCCGATACGTTTAGGCTAAAACATTTATTCCTAGTGTCTCTAAAGCGCTTGACGTACTCAGAAACACTCTCGCTAGGTTTTTGTTTAACTGTCGTGAGGTGTGATAGCCTAAGATCAGTCTCGCCTGTGTAGAAATAATCATGAAACTTTTGTTCTAGCTGAGCCCACGTCTGGACGGAGTTCGACGGGAGCGTCAAAAACCAAGTGAATGCGGTGCCAGACAATGATAGGGAAAATAACCTGAGTTTCAATGCATCCGACCCGCTAGCTTCACCACATTGTGCTAGAAATTGACTAATGTGCTCTAACATGGATATACTACTCTCGCCATCAAATTTAGTGAAGTGTGGGACTCTATAACCATGAGGGTAAGGAATGGTATCAAAGTGGTCGGGATATGGTTTTCGATAAACCCTAGATCTATCTCGAGGTGTAAAGCCAGTGCATTCCCTAAATAGCACACAAATATGTTCTTCAATATCGTCGTGGTCTTCTACTTGTGCGCCTCTTTCATGTTGTGGCGGGATGCGTGGCGGTATATTGGCATGCTCTGGCCTATGCTGCGGTGTGGGAGCATGCAGCGCGAGTGGTGGCGGCAGAGCTGGCATAGGTGTAGGCGGTGGTGGTGCATGATAACCTGGATTTGTCTGGCCATAAGCGTAGTTATGTGTTTCGGCTGTGGATGATGTGGCCAGAAACGTGATAGTTTTTCTAGTATTGCCGTCCGTTCTACTATAAATGTGGTGAGTTGGCAGAATACTAGTGATTGGCGTCGGTGGATCGGCCTTAGTAAAGACGAATCTCCTAAACACTACTACTACTTGCGAGACAACTGCAGGTTCTAGTTTGTTAGCTAGTGAGGCGCTAATCGCCCGATCAACAGATGCAGCTATCCTACGGTCAACTTGTGAAGCAGATAAAGGGGGTGATGGGGGACGTACCTGAGTCAGGTTGATGGTGTCGCGCATGACAAAGCCCGAGCGTGTCTTTATGCAATCCCTAAGCATCAGCTCTTCGAGTTCCTTCTTCTTCGCTTCAATCTTTGCTCGGTCCTCCTCAGATATGTCAGCCATGGTGGGCGTCATAATGTTACGGTCGTCGATGTCCGCGCCCCCCATAGTGGTTATCGACGATGTAGTGGATGTATACGTAGTAGAGGTACTCACTGCCGATGTAGAGGTAGTAGTCATGGTTGGCGTTGTCCCCAGCGGAGTCGCCAAAAAGTGTGTTGACGCAGAAATGCGCCCCTGCACTTGGGCCAGTTCGACGTCCAAAAGTATCGCAACAATACCGACGCCGCGTTACGACTACCCTAAATAGTGATAAGGGATTTGGAGTTTCTAGGCAATCAGACAAATAGTTAATATTTTAATCCAATAGGCCGAAAGTATTAGTAATAATATAAACGGGAATAAAATAGCCAAAATACGTAGAATCGACCAATTCAGAGGCTGATTTGGAGTTACAGCGGAAACTGGTCCGAAGGGTCCCTAGGGCACCTTCGACCTCAGGCCTGGTCAGACCGGAGGTATAACCTCAGTCAGACCGGGGGTGCGAAGGGGCTTCGGGATTGGGCCCCAAAGGCAGCTGCGAAGGGTGGCTCCGGCGATCTGACCGGTGAAGTATCCCCGATTGGACCGACGGGTACCCCTCGGTCGGACTGTGCGGATAGGCTTCGTCGCGCGGGCTTTGGTAGGGGCTTTGGCATAGCATAGTGCGGAGGGTCCCGGTCGGACCGGTAGAACACCGCCGGTCTCACCGGGCATTGCCAACAACGGCCTGACGGAGGGGCTCCGGTCAGACCGGCCCTATGACGCCGGTCGGACCAGCGACAACAGATCGAATCTGCTATGGTTCGGATGACATAGCAAACAAGATCCAATCGCCTTCAAACTTCGTGGGGGAATTTGTGAAGGCAATCACTCTGCAAAAATAGGAAGAGATCAAATATAATTCGACCAAGAGGACGAATTACCAAGTATGGCGATAAAAACTGATAACAGGGATAGCAATCCGTTACGTGGATTAACGGGAGGTTCACAAGCGAACCAACAAGGGTTACCATGATTACAGACGCGACAGACGGAGGGCTTTCAAGCAAACCCATGAAGATGCGGAAAGTAAAGAAAATAAATGTGATTCAAAGCTAGGGCTTTGGATTTTTCATATTAGATAGAGCCCTTGAATCGGCCTTGCTCGTTGTATTTATAGGGGGTGGGCCGGTGATCCCTCGCGAAAAATACATAAGGGTTCGGCCAAAATTCGTTTGAGATAAGATTTGGATAAAAATAGCTCGAATCCACTTTGGATTCATATTTTGAACCCCTGGCCGGTCTGACCAAGCCCATGGGGCCAGTTCGACCAGGCCTACATGGCCGGTTGGACCGGCGTACAACAGCCGGTGAGACCGGCCTGTGCCAGGTTTTACATATTTTCGGTCAAAAGTACCATTTTTCAGTATTTTGCCTAGTTTGACCATTAATGCCATTTTTTTGCTATAAACAGACACCTTCATGGCCGGCACCATGGACTGTCCGTAAGACCTTAGCAAGATGAGTTGATTATGGCAACAAATAAATTTGGCCTTTATGTGTGATCAAGTCATCAATGACTAACCAAGAAACACCCCGCCGATCACCATTCTGAACTTCTTGCCTGAGCTTGCTTAGAGTCTGATTGACCTCCAATTCAGAGCATAGATCATCAAGCAGTTGAAAGGAGGCGATGACATAGCCAAAATGGATGCCTGATCATTGGTATCCCTACGAGACAAGGCATCTACAACAGTGTTGGTGGCTCCTGGTTTGTACTCCACTTTGAAGTCGTAGCCAAACAATTTACTGACCCACTGATGTTGTGGAATCATGGATAGTCGCTGGTCTAGCAAGTATTTAAGGCTAACATGATCTGTACGAACAATGAATGATTGCCCCCAAAGATATGGCCTCCAATGGCGAACTGCCTGAACCAAGCCCATAAGTTTGTGCTCATAAGCTGCCAACCCAATATGTCGTGGTGCCATCTGTTTGCTAAAGAAAGATACAACACCTTCCCCTTGATGAAGTTTTGCTCCGATGCCTGCCCTAGAAGCATCGCATTCAACTATAAATTCTCTGTTGAATGCTGGTAAACGAAGGATAGGGGCTATTGTTAAGGCGTTCTGCAATGAGTGAAATGCATTTTCTACTTCAGTGGACCACTTGAAGCATTCCTTGCAAAGGAGTTTGGTTAAAGGTGCAGCAATGATTCCAAAGTTCCTAATAAAACGGCGATAATAGCTGGCTAGACTAAGGAATGCCCGCACTGCTTTAACAGAAGCAGGAACTAGCCAGGATAAAAATGAATGGACTTTACTGCTGTCCATAGCAAGGCCAGATGCACAAATGACATGTCCAAGATAGGCAACCTGGGGCTCACCAAAGGAACACTTGGATCGTTTGAGAAACAGTTGATGTTCCTACAATTTTTCAAATACCAGACGAACATGCCACAAATGCTCCAACCAGGAAGTGTTGTAAATCAATATATGATCAAAAAATACAAGGATGAACCAGCGAAGAAAGGGTTGTAGGACCTCATTAATAAGTGCTTGAAATGTGGCTGGGGCGTTTGTCAAACCAAACGGCATGACCAGAAATTCCAATAGGCCTTGATGTGTTCTGAATGTTGTTTTCTCAATGTCCACTGGATGCATGCGCACTTGGTGATAACCTGAATGCGGATCAAGCTTAGTAAAGAATGATGCTCCCCTGAGTTCATCCAATAATTCCCCAACAACTGGTATTGGGAATTTTTCCTTGATCGTTTTGTTGTTGAGACCTCGGTAGTCCATACACATTCTCCTAGTACCATCATGTTTTTTGACAAGAAGAACTAGAGCAGAAAATGCTGATTCACTTGTTCGAATGACACCAAGTTGTAGTAACTCATTGCATTGCCGCTCTATTTCTTCTTTCTTGGTATATGCATACCTGTAGGGGCGCACTGCTACTTCTGTAGTGTTGGGCAATAAGCGAATACGATGATACCTTTGCATGATTGGAGGAAGTCTAGAAGGTACCTGAAACATGATTTCATATTGGACAAGGAGTTCTTCCATCATATCAAGAGTAGTGGCAGCAAGGGATAGTGTATTGGCTGGGGATGGTGCTACTGTCCAGAGTACTTGGTGACCATTGCGGACAAATTCCAATGTTCTACGGCCAAAATCCCAAAGGATTGGTCCCAAAGATTCTAGCCACTGCACTCCCAAAACCATATCGAAGGAGCCTAAGTTAAGCCCGTAACAGCAAATAGAAAAATGTTCACCTGTGATGTTGATGTCCGAGTTGGAAGAGCGACTAGGACTAGTAATACGATCTCCATTAGCCATGGCCACTCAGATTTCAACATCACTGGTGAAAGAGACACCAGCGCGATCCGCTGCTGCAGTGTATATAAAATTGTGTGTTGATTCAGAATCCAATAATGCCCTCAATGTATTTTTGCCAATGATGACCATAACATGCATTGTGTGACCAGTTCACGGATGGATACCAGTTATTGCTGCCAATGAGATGGTTGGTTTAACGTATTCCTCTTCTTCCTCCTCGTCTAGGATCTCAATGCAGAACAAGCGTTTGCAAGAATCTTTATGCCCTGGTACAAATTTCTCATCACACCTGAAGCAAAAACCCTTGTTTCGACGGTCTGCAATTTTTGCTGGCGTAAATTTCTTGACAGCAGTCTAATTGACAGAACCTGAAGAACAGGTCTACGTCTGTGTGTGCACCGTGGGCATTCCGTTTCTCGTGGACTAGGGTGTTATGGAACTTGCTCGTGATAATTGTCTGGTCAAGGGCATGACTGAGGTGTGTTGTTCATAGGCCCTGGCCAACATGATGGCCTCATCTAGAGTTGATGGTCGGTGAAGAGCGGCATCCGTTCGCAATGGCTACCCAAGTCCTTCTATGAAGAGTTGTATCTAGTGTGTTTCTAATATATTTGGATCACGACAGGAAGGGCCATGAATCGGTTACAGAATGCATCCACAGAACCATCACGGCGAAGAAGTGCCAATTCACTAATGGGGCTCTCAGTGAGTGGAGGGACAAATCTGGTATGAACAAGCTGGACAAAATGTGGCCACGAAGAAGGTCCCCCATTCATTTACAATTGATGATACCAGATTTGAGCATCGTCCAGAAGATAGAAAGAAGCGTACTGGACACGCTGGTGCTCTAGAGTCCCCCGTAGCATGAAATAATGCTCACAACGATTCAACCATGCCATGTGATCCCCTGACCCATCGAATTTTGGAAACTCGATTTTATGCACCGAAGAAGTTTGGCATTCTGTGCTAGAATCAGAATCCCCATTCTTGCGGTGATTGGGAGGTAGAGGACGATCAGTCATACCGTGAGGAGATACAAAGTGGTCGGCGCTATGACCTCCGTGTTTATTGCACATGCTCCATTTGCAGATACCTCCGTGTTGTTGTCAGTAGGGGCAGTCAGGTTGTTTTTCTCTAGATGGAGCACAGTGACCCGAAGGCCTTGTTGCTGTTGCTTAACGTCGTTGAGATCACCTGCGATGCCGCGAACCAATTCTTCTAGTTTGTCCAACCTTTTGCTGAACTCATCGCCCAAAGAGATGGCTTCCTTCCCTATACCCGAAGCAGCAGATGGCATGGTGGACAAATCTAGCTCTGATACCAGATTGTCACGGGGTTTGGAAACAAGAAAAATCTAAGAATGAAGATGATACTTGTGAGAAGGAGGAGGATGAACACCTGGACCTTGCCGGTGCGAGGGATCGATTTTCGCCGGCGCCAACAAGGCAGGTACACAGGGCTAGCCTGATGTTCTTTTCCTACTTTATTCCTCTAAGGTACATTGGTTATATAGGCACAATGTCCTGGGGTAATTATCTTAACAATTCAAACAGACTCATACTTCAAAACAGACTCAATACAACTCATGCTTAGTTGTTGCCAGCTGTGAGGATTCTAGAACTCTTATTGATCTTGAAGGTTCTAAAATTCTGTTATGGTTTCAGCTACTCAGTTAGTCTTCCTACGACGCTGGTAGTGTTTACCAGTCTTGACTACGGCGGTGTTGCCAGAGGACACCACGGTTACCCCTGTTGTTATTGTTCTTCCCACCACCGGTGTTCTTGTTCTTGTTCTTGTTCTTGGACTGACCACCGTTGGAAGGCGAGCAGGAAGGGGAAGAAGACTATTGCTTCGAAGCGGATGGTGCAGATGGTGCATATAGTGTGCTGTTGGAGTATAGTGCTGTTGGAACTTTAGGAGGACCAGAGTTGTCCATGTGGATTCCTTCCAGTAGGAGATCATCACGAACCTTGAGGAAGTTTAGGAACGATGTGTAGCATTGGATGATCGAGCCGACGTGCTTGAAACGCTAGTTCATCCCCAGAGAATGTTGAGGATGATAATCTATTTTTCAACCGGTGCACCAAGATTGGCCAGATCGTCAGCCAGGGCCTTGAACTTGCGGCAGTACTCGCTCACGGAGAGGTCACCCTGAACAAAATTGTGAAAAGCAGCATCAAGGTAAAGAGTATGTTGCTCCTGGTTACCAAAGAAATGATTTTGGATGGCAAGCCACAGATGTTGCGCAGTGCGGCCACGTTCCCGAACAACTTGATGGAGCTCTAGGGCGATGGAGTTACTGATCTAGTTGAGGACGACATTGTCCATCTGTTTCCACCTTGGATCAGTGGACATATTGACATCCGAGTCGACATGGTCAGCGAGGGCATGTCGCGTGAGTGTCATCATCATTAGATCATGCAAGCTGGCGTAATTGGTGGAAGTCGAGTCTAGGACGATGTTCACCAAGAGGCAAACTTTCAGGACGGAGGCTTCCTGAAGGTGAAGGCTGGTGATGATGATTTCTTCGTAGGTTGAGTCGGTGGAGACGTGCAGCAAAGGAGAGGATGCAGAAGCCTTCTTCTGGGCGGCCACAACTGTAGGATCGAAAGTAGCGACCAGAGGGGGGTGAATGGGCGCCTAAAAATTTCTTGCTAAACTATATCCTAATCCCAACACCCAAACGAACTTAACTAGACAAATAATATTAGCAGAGCAAATCACAGGAATTAAAGTTGTCTAGCCTAAAAATGACCGGTGTCTTAATTGAAATGATATTAAAGATAAACTAAATAAAAATACTGCAGTAAATAAAAAACACCTAGATAAATCACGAAATGTTTATATTGCAGTCTAGAAATAAAATACTAATAAAATGAATAAAACATGGATCAATCAAAAATTAATTCAGAAATAAACCTAAATTATTGCATGTAAATCTAGAAAAAAAATATTACTGCAACTAATATATATATATATTATACGAGCAAATTAAATTGATTAAATAAATAATATGATAGCACAAAAAAACAACCTAGCAAAAAAATTACCTAATGACTAATAAATCTGCAGTGAATATTTAATTAATAGATAATTATAGATTTATTTAACCTAACAGGAAAATAGGAGATCAAACAAAAAAAACTACCTGCGTCTGTGTGCTCGTCGCCGTGCGCCGCCGTGTGTTCTTCCTGATCAAAAACTCACGCATGCTGAAAGTAGAGCTGGGAGTTGGGCTGAATTTTGTTGGGCCGGCCCAAAGCACGGCGATCCGGCACAGGTGAAGCACGGCCCGGTACGGCCCATAGACGGGCCGGGCCGGCACGGCCCGTACAAGGGCCGTACCTGGGCCTGCAAGTTAGGCCCGATGGGCGGCACGGGTACGGCCCGTAGAGTGGGCCGTGCTTGGGCCGACCCGGCACGGAAAAGCCCATGGGCGGCACGGGTACTGTACTCCTATTTATTCGCGTGCCTCAGAGACCAGAGGTTAGGCAGGACGCAGGAGCTACGGCATAACGGCAGTACCGCAGTACGACTAATTCATGCAGCAAAAGGAGCAACCTCACGCATACAGATTCACGCATTGACGCATATAGAGTCACCACGTCCACGCATACAAATTCACCACGTTCATGAACTCACGCTGTCACGCATTGACGCATACAGGTTCAGCCGTTCAGTCATTTTGAAATCAAGCCGAATGCAAGCAGCCAAAGCAAAGCACACGAATCGAGTACGACGGCGTACCTCTCTTCAGTCATCCTCAAGTTCCTCTCACCCGTTGTAGCGTCGCCCGTGACCATGCCATCCACGCGTCGCCGTCGGTTGTCCTCGCAACACGGGCCGACCGTCGACCGACCGACGCATGGTAGCTCCATTGCCGTGGCATGTGCCCTGTGACGCCGCGTCGCTATCAGTTGGCTTTGCTAGTGGAATCGGATTCCTGTGAGTGTGAGGGCGTAAGGCTAGCTGGCTAGGCCGCTAGGGGATAGGGAGCCGGAGCAATGGAGTAGTGGACTACGGGCAGTACCTTCAAAGCTTCAAAGGTTGCACGGCGAAGAGCGGAGTGGCGGACCGTGGCGACTGGCGAGCCGTAGAGGCATGGCCGCGCGGACTCCAGACGGCAGGACGGTCGCCCGTGACCCCGCGTCGCCGTCCGTTGTCCTTACGGCCATGGGCCGGGCGGAATGGCGGACCGACGGGGTCGGGGGTCACCGGTGGTCGGCACTCGACACTTCGGCAGAGGGCGGAGAGCCGGAGACGCGGAGTGGCGGTCGGCGACTCGGCGACGACGCCACGGTGGAGACGCTGAGTGGCTGGTGGTGGGTGGACGGGAAGACGGGCGGAGTGCGCAGGGGACGGGCTCACGGGCAGACGGCGGTCGGCGGAGATGCGGAGACGGCGGACTGGGCGGAGTGCCCAGTGGACCTGCGGCGGAGTGCGGACAGGGACAGGTGGACTTGCTGGACTGGTGGAGTGGTGGTCTTGGTCTCTTGGACCTCTTGGTGAAGTGTGTGACTGTGTGACTGTGCGTTGTGCGGTACTGTGGTGTGCGGACTGCGGTGCAGTGAATGCGGCCTGCGCCCTGCGGCAGTGTGCTCTGGCTCTGTGCTGCGCTAGCGGCTAGTGAGTAGTTGTAGACTGTAGTTCCAATGCACTAGGGCCTAGGCAGTAGTAGTGTACTTAGTCTAGTAGATTTGAAAAAAAAAGATGACACGAGCAACAACCAACAAGTCTATAAATACAACATTTTTCCTTCATTTTCTCCACACACCAGTTCATCGACATTCAAGGCTTCAAGCAGCAATCTTTGTTGTGTGTGATAGCCGTTAAGTGTTAATTATGAGTGATCGTGGGCGACTATGTAGGTCGACTTCGATGAGGCCTTCCCAAAAGCGCCGCCATTCTCCTCCCCGTATGTCTGTCGATGCTCGTCAGCTATCCCCGAGCATGGACGACTATGGAATGGACGACCAACATATGGATGGGGTGCATGGGTTTGAGGATGCATACCCATCGGCGGACAATCCCTCCCCCAATAATGCCTCCCCCAACAACGCCTCCCTAGAGGCAGCTAGACCTTCCACCGTAAAGCATGGCAAAGCAGAGTGTTGGAAGCACTTTGTGGCAATCGAAGAGTGCATTGACGGTAAGATGGTAAGATACGCAAAATGTAAATATTGTTCAAAAATGTTGTCTACAGTTAAAGGTGGTGGGACGGGCCATTTGAACCGACACTACAAGGCACATCTCAAGGAGCGATCACAGGCGGTAGATGGAGGAGCTAGGCAGACACAAATCACCTTCGGCTCCGACTGTTCGGTAAGCTCCTAGACATATGACCCACGACGCGCTCGTGATGAGATCGCGCGTTATATAGTCGCGGAGGATCTACCTATTAGACAAGGTGAAAGTCATCATTTCGAGAGGTTGGTCCAACGTGCATTTTGCCCGCAATATAGGGGCGTCACTAGAAGAACCACCAAAAATGATATTGTAGCTTTGTATCGTAGTAGATTAGAAGAACTTAAACGAAATTTAGTACGACTCATACTTCTTTTGCTATTACATCTGATATTTGGACTTCACAACATCAAAACACCTCTTACCTTAGTGTCGTTGCACATTACTTAGATAATGAGTGTCAGTTAAACAAGCGTGTTATAGGATTTAATCTCATGAAATCACATACCGGATCTGCAATTGCTGAGCAAATCCTAGAAGTGCTCCAAGAATTTAACCTGCAGGACAGGATTGTTTCCATCACTCTGGATAATGCTTCGGCGAACACAACGGCGATGCAGATATTGGAGCCACAACTACAGAGCTACATTGGTGGTTATGTCATCCACCAAAGATGCATATGCCACATCATCAACCTAATCACACAAGTAGGTATGAGGGAAATTGATGCTTTATTATCTAAAATACGTCGAGCTGTTCGTTTCATTGCAGGTCACACAGTAGTGCGGGCGAGGTTTAGAGAGTACTGTGTTGCCCAACAAAAGAAGCCAAGAACATTTGGTGTAGACATCAAGACCAGGTGGAACTCAACATATCTAATGTTGAGGGAGGTAAAAGGTTACGAGAGTTTAATATCTGTTTTTATAAACTCAATGAATGTTAAGATACAAGATAATGATGATAGTATCGATGATATTTTAATTCTCACTGACGTTGATTGGGAGGTCGCTACACGCACGCGTAAATTTCTAAAGCCCTTTTATAATGCGACGGTACTACTTTCAGGAGTATACTATCCAACCTCATGTGAGGTACTTGAGTGCCTTTGGAATTTTACGATTCAATTTAGCGAGAACAGGTCGAATACACTCTTGAAACCCATTGTTAAAGCAATGGAGTTAAAATTTCTAAAATATTTTACTGCAATCCCCCATCTTTATTGTTTTGCTTTAATACTTGATCCCCGTAAAAAGCTAGACATTTTGAAGGTTGCTTTGGATTCAATGGGAGATGCAATGGATCTTGATTTTTCTGAGGCTTACCAACATGTTTCTGATGAGTTGTATCGAGTTTTTCATTTGTATCAGCAGAAGTTAGGTGTGTCTCGGTCATTTGTTGAGGAGTCACCCAAAAAAAAGGAAAGCAAGTCAAGCTCCAAGAACTTATGGAAGAAGTACTTCAAGAAAGACAAAGAAACATCTTCCTCCACAGGCCCTCCGGGAACCAGATCAAATTGGAATCCCGATTCCGAGCTCAACCACTACCTTGATACCAATCACATGGCTCATGACCCGATGCTTCATAAGGATAAGGTTGACCTCCTAGCATGGTGGAAGGATAAGGAAAACACCCTTCCAGTCTTAGCCCACCTTGCTCGAGACATGTTGCTAGTTCCAGCATCATTGGTCTCATCCGAGCAAGCGTTTAGCGTTGTTGGAAAGATCGTCGAAGAAAGGAGGTCATGCCTTACCGCGGACACCACTGAGACAATCTTTTGCCTAAAAGATTGGCTTGAGGCGGACGAACAGGCGCAACATCGTCAAGAAGAAGCAGAGATCGAGTGTCAGATGGCTGAGTTTCGCCTCGGCGACGACAATCAAGACTAATATTGTGTTTCGTAATAATGTTTGTAATAATGTTGTTGTACTCTTTTCCTTACAGGGGGAACCCTACACTAGGGCGTAAGGTTTTTAACGAGGCAACAACTTTGTAGTGTCACTATTATTAATGAAATCTATTTTCCCTAATTTTTTAGTGTTGTTTATTATTTTATGTGAACTAGTATTTTTATTATATATATATAAATTAAATAAATATTTCCATAATCATATTAAAAAAAATTGTTACAAGGTTGGGCTGTTTTTGGGCCGGCCCGGCCCATCTAGGCCCGTCAGACTTTGGGCCGTGCCTGGGCTTAGCAAACACAGGTTCGGAACAGCCCGACACGGCCCTTAATTTTTCCAGGCCGAAAAGGCCCGGCCCATTTTAGGTCCTGACCCCAAGGACCCAGACCGGGCCGGCCCGGACTGGCCCATGTCCCAGCTCTAGCTGAAAGAAATTTCTTGCCGCAAGCAATCACCGTGGAAAAAACTTTCGTGGGTCCCACGCGTGAGAGAAATAATGGCCGTGCTCTCTTTGCTTTTCCCTGGATTCCTTCCGAGATGGCCTTGATCCACGTGATCCCCTGCCTAAAGCTGCTGCATGCAAACAGGCTATGTTCTAGCTGCCTTTGCGTATTGCTCCTGCTGCTGGATGACCGCACCGTCGTTAGCCTCAAGAACGGCCGCCAGCCTTTGCAGGCTTTTGCAGCCAGCTAGCTCCCTCCGCACGGCGACCCGTGAAAAACAAACTGCATGCGCCTGCTGATCTCTGCTAGGGAAACGCGTGTACTAAAGAACGGCTGCTAGCTACGGATGATAACGCCGCCTCGCCGGCCGGAAGAAAGCGTCAAAAAGAAAACGGCGATGCAGATCAAACCCTAGAGGAAAAACAGTAGATTAAAACTACACCGTGGACTGAAAATAACCTCGGGAAAAATAACAGTCATCTATCCCCAAGGGGATAGGGGCCTATTTATAGGCCACTCCTAATACATAAAAGACTAATTTACCCCTAGGGTAAATTAACACTAACTCTAAAATAAATTCTGAAAATTACTAAAATATTCTTAGAAAAATCACCTGACTCAAATAAAAATATTCTAAACTTAAAAACTAAATATTAATATCCTAAAAACGAAATAATCATAGGTTGTCAATTTTGCGCCGAAACTGACAAAGTGTCCACCGTCTTCGCACCGGGTACCCGGATTGGACCGACCCGACCCCGCAGCTTCCTCAGCCCGGCAATCGCTCACCGTACATATACTTGAGTCAAACCCAGTCAACAGACCAGTGGATCCTCTGCCGCTCCTAGCCATGTACCCGGATTGGGCCATCCCGACTCCGTGGCTCCTCTGCCCGGCTGTCGCTCACTGCCCGTGTACCTGAGTCACATGCGCCTCAGACACGACAGGTCTTCATATCTCTCTTCCTTTGATTTCCGTTGACAATCACTCATCACATCTGAAATATCAAAACCATATTCTTCAACATGGTTTCTCAACAACCTTGTTCTCCAGGTCGGCGGCCTTGGAATGCTCCTCCTCCGGGAGCTGTCGAGCGGCCTGCACCCAGCGGTGTGCGGAGGCAGCCTTCTCCTCGATAGAATTAGCCTCCTTGAGGAGGGCCTCAAGACGTGGACGAATATCCTAGAGCCCCCACCATGGCCACTGCTTTCGAAGCCACCCAAGCTTGCCTTTGCGCCAAAGTGCTCGCTGCCGCTGGCACGGTTGTGCTGGTCCTCGCCATGAGTTGATCGCTTAGAAGGTTGAGGGGAAATTTGAAGGTTGAAGAAAGAAGCTTGGGAAATCAGGCCCTGTAAAAATTTTCGGTGGGCTTCGACCCCCCTTTTATAGCCTTTCCGCTAGCTACTGCGCTTTGATCGCGTTCACATTGCAGGTTTGACTTCTACCACTAACGGGTGGGACCAGGAAGAGAAAAGGTGTGAACCCACGGTAAAATTTCGACCGTTACCTTTTTCGGGAGCATAACGGCTACTTGAAGGGTAACAGCTCAAAATTAATGGCTCTTCACGACGTTCAACCTCCGTAACGGTTCACTTCCCTACGAAGTGTTCACATAACAGTCCCAATTCGAAGCTTTCATCGGGGATACTTCGATGTCAAATACCCTTCGAATAACTGTAACATCTTCAAATTTCTCTAAAGTCCCTGAATATGAAAATATTCCTTGCGTATACTGCTTTCCTGCCATACAGGTTAAATCGGAGAAGCGTATTCGAGGGGCTACTGTTGGGGGGAAATACTTCATATTCAGGACTTTGGAAGTCAACGGTCAAAGATAATTCACCAACATCAAAGTTCACATTTATCTCCGGAGATGATGAAGTTTCTAAGCCGAAGGATGCTTCGGCTTCATGATTCGAAGGCATCCTCCGAAAGCTCCGAAGCTACGCTGAAAAACAGCAAGAATGATAAGACGTCTGCCTTATCTACCTTCTCCGGATAGATTTTACTATTTTAACCCTATTCGGGGTACCGAATAGTTTCCACTATGTCGGTTGTAATTGATAGGTAAATAGGTCTTTTCCTTAGACTTTTTGCCTATAAATACCCCCCTTCTTACCCTGTAATAGGCATCGAATACTCAGTTATTCAACACACAATTTCGGACTACTTGAGCTATTATCCTATTCGGAGGCTCGAGATAGTTCTCAACACAAACTCTCTGTTTGTTAGTTCTTAATCTTCGAGAACCTGTTAGCGTAATCTTTTACGCCAACATTATGCATGTAGATCGACTCATATTGATTTTGATGATGATGCTTTGGGGCTTTTGGCATCATTTTTGATCTGCATGGATGTTGAAATGTAAATTAATTGGTATCACCAATTTGTATGTTGTTTACTTAGAATCTCATTTTTGTCTAATCTTATTCTTCTAATGTAGGAGGAATTGATGCTGCAATAGAAGCTGGAGACAAGTCTCAGACAGATGGTAAGTGACTTTATTTGTTATACATTTATACTGAAAGGGTTTTACTTTTATACAGTGGTGACTGGTGAATACCCTGAGCAGTACTAATAATTAGGTTCATAAACAGTTACTCTATATTTGAAATCTTAAAGTTATTTAAAGACATAACTATATATGATCGTTTGGAATCATAAACAGCATGCCATTCCAAAACAAAGTTATGTTTGTCGCACTTTGTTAGCTGTGTACATCTTTTTTGGATGTAGAGGCCATATTTTAATCTATTATCTAAAAAATGTTTGTTGCACTTTGTTAATTGTGTACATCTTTTCGGTATGTAGAGGCCATAATTTAATCTATTATCTAAAAAATGTTTGTTGCACTTTGTTGGATGTGTACATCTTTTTTGGATGTAGAGGCCAAAATTTAATTTATTATTAAAAAATGTTTGTTGCACTTTATTTTTTTACATTAGAATTATAGCACGGTATGTAGTAGGCAGCTATGTTGCCCATATACGTGGATACGGATACGGATACACGATACGGTGATACGACATTTTCCAAAAAAATATGGATATGGTTATACGTATATATATATTATTAGTAATACATATAAAAATAACAACCACATAAACGTAATAAAACAATTCTTAGTTCAAATGTTTTAAATAGCCGGCTAATAGCGGCTATTTAGCTAGCTATAGCCTCTAGGAAGGTCTGGGGCTAAGAGAAGCATTGTTTAGTGCTAAACGAAATTAGCCGCTAATATCCTTATTTAGCCCACTAAAAACACAATATTAGCCTTATTTAGCCCGCTAAAAAATAGTAAAAGAATAAATGTTATTTTATAATGTTGTTTACCTCTTTAAATGATATTTCAGATTCAGATGATATAGGAGATGAGTAGATCAGTTTATGTTTCATGGTTTATCAATTTTATTTTGTAACTTAATGTTTGTGAGTTTGTTAGACAATTGTTCAGTATCTTTTACAAGTGTTGTTGAATTTGCATGCATATTGATCTATTATTACATCCATATATCGCATAATTGTTGTTCAAATGAAGGCATGTCATGTTTTTTTCTAAAACCGCTAAATGGCTTAGCTCCCCGCTACAGTCGACTATAGACTTTATAATTGATTTAGAAGCCCGCCGCTAAGGGCCTTAGCCGGACATTTAAAACATTCTTGTGCCATCACAGCTGTGTGGTCCTCCATGGACAGGAGAACCAACTCCTGGTGTGAGACTCATTCACCTGCCACTAGGACATCATCCATGTGCCCATGGCCTACTTCACAAGTGATGCCTATGACGTCTCCATCATCGGCGGCTGCGATGTTGGCATTGGACTCAACGAATGCCACTAACCATGTTGTCATTGCATTCAGCGATCAGCCCCCTACTGGCAGTTGGACGCGTTGAGAGACAAGCGCATCTACATGAGCGTGTAGAGTGACCTATACTCCATTAAAGGTAACAACTCCTTCGATTACACACCAAGCGCCATTGTTGATGAGTGTCGACACTGTCCACTGGCTGGTCGGAGACAGCTCAAAAGTAATTCAAGTCCACCTAAAAACTCACCAGCTTTCGCTTATTGAGACCCCACTGGACATCAGAGAGTTTACATTGTTCCCAACGAAGTCATTGTCGGTGATGCTACCACCGCCGAACGGCAATGGAACATATTGAACGTCCTTCATCCGGACAATAATTACTTCCCAATAACTCTTGTGACCTATGTTACGGCTTTGGCTACACCATTGCTGGTGGATTCCGTTGCTCTCTCTGATTCTGATGACTTCAATGATGATATCGTATATGGAGATCAATACTATGGATTTGTCCCCTCGAGCACTTTGTTGGTTGTGTACATCTTTTTGGGATGTAGACGACATATTTTAATCTATTATCTAAAAAATGTTTGTTGCACTTTGTTGGTTGTCTACAACTTTTCTGTGGATGTAGAGCCCATATTTAAATCTATTATCTAAAAAATGTTTGTTGAACTTTGTTGGCTTTGTACATATTTTTTGGATGTAGAGGCCAGATTTTAATTTATTATTAAAAATTGTTTGTTGCACGTTATTTCTTTACATTAGAATTATAACACAGTATGTAGTAGGTAGTTTAGTAGAATGTTTTAGAGAAATGTGGAGACTATTGTGCATGTCATGTCATGTAAATAAATATCAGTCCCCGCCGCTATTGATGGACAAATGCCAGCCCTTCGAGTACGACTGTCATCATGGCTACATGCTTCTCCATGGTCTGCAGGAGAATCAACTCCAATTAAGGGACCCACCCACCTGCCGCTAGGACATCATCCATGCGCCCATGGCCTACTTCAAAAGTGAGGCCTATGATGTCTTCGTCGTTTGCGGCTGCGATGGTGGCGTTGGACTCGATGACTGGACCCTTATTGGCCACTGGACGCATTGAGAGACGAGCGCATCTACACGAGCGTGTGGAGCTCCGAGTTGAGGGAGTGGAGCGACATGTAATCCTTGAAAGGTATACACTCCTTCGATCACATGCCAAGCGCCATTGTTGCTGACATAGTCCACTGGCTGGTCGGAGATAGCTTAGAAGTCCTTCAAGTCCAATTGAAAACTCACTAGCTTCAGTTTATTGAGACCCCACTGGACATCGGGGAATTTACGTTGTTCCCAACCAAGCTTGAAACCCTTAGCTATGCTAGTGTGCTGGGTGAATACATGGTCATCTTCCATAGGGACGTTGCCGGTGATGCTGCCACCGCCGAAGGGCAATGGAACATATTGAAAGACCTTCATCTGGACAATAATTACTTCCCAATAACTCTTGTGACCTACGTTACGGCTTCGGTTGCACCATTGTCGGTAGATTCTATTGCTCTCTCCGATTCTGATGACTTCGATGAGGATATCGTATATGGATATCAGTACTATGGATTTGTCCCCTCGAGCACTTTGTTGGTTGTGTAAGTCTTTTCGGGATGTAGAGGACATATTTTAATCTATTATCTAAAAAATGTATGTTTCACTTTGTTGGTTGTCTACAACTTTTTTGTGGATGTAGAGCCCATATTTAAATCTATTATCTAAAAAATGTTTGTTGAACTTTGTTGGCTTTGTACATATTTTTTGGATGTAGAGGCCAGATTTTAATTTATTATCAAAAATTTTTTGTCGTACGTTATTTCTTTACATTAGAATTATAACACAGTATGTAGTAGGTAGTTTAGTAGAATGTTTTACAGAAATGTGGAGACTATCGTGCATGTCATGTCATGTAAATCAATATCAGTCCCCACCGCTATTGATCGACAAATGCCAGCCCTTCGAGTACAACTATCGTCATGGCTACATGGTTCTCCATGGTCTACAGGAGAATCGACTCCAATTAAGGGACCCACCCACCTGCCGCTAGGACATCATCCATGCGCCCATGGCCTACTTCAAAAGTGAGGCCTATGACGTCTTCATCGTTTGCGGCTGCGATGGTGGCGCTGGACTCGATGACTAGACCCTTACTGGCTACTGGACACGTTGAGAGACGAGTGCATCTACACGAGCGTGTGGAGCTCCGAGTTTAGGGAGTGGAGCGACCTGTACTTCTTGAAAGGTATACACTCCTTCAATTACATGACAAGCGCCATTGTCATTGATGTTGTCCACTGGCTGGTCAGAGACAGCTTAGAAGTCCTTCAAGTCCAATTGAAAACTCACTAGATTAAGCTTATTGAGACCCCACTGGACATCGGGGAATTTACGTTGTTCCCATCCAAGCTTAAACCCTTAGCTATGCTAGTGTGTTGGGTGAATACATGGTCATCTTCCATAGGGACGTTGCCGGTGATGTTGCCACCGCTGAAGGGCAATGGAACAAATTGAACGTCCTTCATCTGGACAATAATTTATTCCCAATAACTCATGTGACCTATGTTACGGATCCGGCTGCGCCATTGTCGGTGGATTCTGTTGCTCTCTCCGATTCTGATGACTTCGATGAGTTTATCGTATATGGAGATCAGTACTTTGGATTTCTCCACTTGGCACTTTGTTGGTTGTGTACATCTTTTCTCCAGATGAAGAGCCCATATTTAAATCTATTATCCAAAAAATGTTTGTTGCACTTTGTTGCCTTTGTACATCTTTTTTGGATGTAGATGCCAAATTTTAATTTATTATTAAAAAATGTTTGTTGCCGGTGATGCCGCCACTGCCGAAGGGCAATGGAACACATTGAACATCCTTCATCTGGACAATAATTACTTCCCAATAACTCATGTGACCTATGTTACGGCTTCGGCCACACCATTTCAGGTGGATTCTACTGCTCTCTCCGATTCTGATGACCTCGATGAGGATATCGTATATGGAGAGAAGTACTATGGATTTGTCCCCTCGGGCACTTTGTTGTGTACATCTTTTTGACATGTAGAGGACATATTTCAATCTATTATCTAAAAAATGTTTGTTGAACTTTGTTTGCTTTGTACATCTTTTTTGGATGTAGAGGCCATATTTTAATTTATTATTAAAAAATGTTTGTTGCACGTTATTTCTTTACATTAGAATTATAACACAGTATGTATTTTAGTAGAATGTTTTAGAGAAATGTGGGGACTATTGTGAATATAATGTAAATCAATATCAGTCCCCACCGCTGTTGATGGACAAATGTGATCCCTTTGAGTACGACTGTCGTCATGGCTACATGGTTCTCCATGGTCTAGAGGAGAACCAACTCCTATTTAGGGACCCACTCACCTACCACTAGGACATCATCCACGTGCCCATGGACAACTTCACAAGTGATGCCTATGACGCCTTCATCATTTGTGGCTGTGATGGCGGCGCTGGAGTCGATAACTAGACCCTTACTAGCCACTGGACGCATTGAGAGACGAGGGCATCTACGCAAGCATGTGGAGCTCCGAGTTGAGGGGGTGGAGCGACCTGTACTCCTTGAAAGGTATACACTCCTTCTATTACATGCCAAGTGCCATTGTTGCTGACGTTGTCCACTGGCTGGTCATAGATAGATTAGAAGTCCTTCTAGTCCAATTGAAAACTCACTAGCTTCAGCTTAGTGAGACCCCACAGGACATCGGGGAATTTATGTTGTTCCCAACCATGCTTGAAACCCTTAGCTATGCTAGTGTGTTGGGCGAATACATGGTCATCTTCCATAGGGATGTTGCCGGTGATGCTGCCACCGCCGAAGGGCAATGGAACATATTGAACGTCATTCATCAGGACAATAATTACTTCCCAATAACTCTTGTGACCTATGTTACACCTTCGGTGGCGCCATTGTCGGTGGATTCTGTTGTTCTCTCCGATTCTGATGACTTCAATGAGGATATCTGTCATGGTAGGTAGTGGGTCTGCCCTCGAGCCTGTGAATAGTACCTTGGGTACTGTTCACGTGACCCGTACCGCAATACTATAGCAGATAAAAGTATAGATCAGGTTGTGAGCAGGATAAGCTAGTTAGTTAGCTAGATAAGAGGAGTTAGTTGAGTTAGATGAGATATTCAAGGGTGATTAGTTAGCCTCTATGCATTATATAAACACAGGGCAGGATGGGATTAGATGGTTGTGTTTTGAGTAGGCAGTAGCCACCTTGTTTCGGAAGGGGGACTTGGGCTCGGGTAGCAGTCGCGCCACGACGGCACCGCCACATCGCCGACGTCAGGGACCTCAGCCTGTTCCTTCTTTTCAATATATTCTTCGTTCAGGAATGCGTCAAATTCTGTCTTCCCCTATGACTGGTGACAATTTAGTATCAGAGATCTCGGGTTCTTCCACTACGATGAATTCCCAATCTGGCACCCGTTCGGGGAGCACCATCGATGACATGCTGAAGGCTATTATGCAACGCCTAGATGTCATCGAAGAGATGTTGCAGCCGCTGTAACCAATCTAATCCTTGGAGGAGAGGGTCACAGTGCTAGAGGAGAAGGTCCTTGAGGTGGAAGCTGACGTGAAGCAACTCGTAGGCAGGCTTGAGGCGTGGCCTGCCCTTGTAGCAGAAGTGGTTCCCATGGATCTACAAGTGGGAGGAGGGAAGGGAGACACCGCCATTGGCCAAGACCTAGCCGAGCTCCCTCTGCTGCGGGCCACCTCTGCCTTTGCCTCCGAGACTCACCACGCGATGTGGGAGTTAAAGAATCTAAAGCCAACACCGGAGATATGGCACCTCGACACGCGAAAGCGACCATCGGGGCGCTACGCCGCCAAGATTCGAGACCCAGCAAACCCCTGCACGACGCGACACCGCTGTCGGTCGTCGCTGCCCTGCACGGCGTGACACCGTCGCTGGCAGTTGCGTGGGCTCCTGCTTCCCCACATGGAGAGGTGTTGTCGACTTTCGTGGCCTCCGCCGTTGTCTGCATCTCCTTTGCACCGCTTCCGCCTCCGACCAGATCTGCGTTCCCGTTAGATGTCACGTTTCTCCATCCAGAACGGTGTCCCCACTGGTGGACGTGTCTCTGCCAGGCACCGCCGGTCTCTCCTGTGTCGACGACTCACCAGCTTGAGATTGAGTTGCATTTTTAGGGGACGTGAAGTGTCACGGTAGGAAGTGGCCCTGCCCTTCAGCTCGTGATCAGTACCACATGTACTATTACTGTTCACGTGAACAGTACCACGGTATTGTAGCATATAAAAGTATACATCAGGTTGTTAGAAGGATAAGCTAGTTAGTTAGTTAGATAAGAGGAGTTAGATGAGTTAGATGAGATATTCAAGGGTGATTAGTTAGCCTCTGTGCAGTATATAAATAGAGGGCATGTTGGGATTAGAGGGTTGTGATTTGAGTAGGCAGTAGCCACCTTGTTTCGGCAGGGGGACTTGGGCTCGGGTAGCATCCGCACCACCACGGCACCACCGCATCACTGAGGTCAGGGACCTCGGCATGTTCCTTCTTTTCAATATAATCTTCGTTCGGGAGTGCATTCAATTATGTCTTCCCCGTGACCGGTGACAATATCGTATATGGAGATCAATACTATGGATTTGTTCCCTTGAGCACTTTATTGGTTGTGTACATCTTTACTGGATGTAGAGGCCATATTTTAATCTATTATCAAAAAAATGTTTGTTGCACTTTGTTGGTTGTGTACATCTTTTCTTCGTATGAAGATCCCATATTTAAATCTATTATCTAAAAAATGTTTGTTGCACTTTGTTGCCTTTGTACATCTTTTTTGGATGTAGAGGCCAAATTTTAATTTATTATTAAAAATGTTTATTGCCGGTGGTGCTGCCACCGCCGAAGGGCAATGGAACACACTGAATGTCCTTCATCTGGACAATAATTGCTTCCCAATAACTCATGTGACCTATGTTGTGGCTTCAGCCACGCCATTTCAGGTGGATTCTACTGCTCTCTCTAATTCTGATGACCTCGATGAGGATATCGTATATGGAGAGCAGTACTATGGATTTGTCCCCTCGAGCACTTTGTTGGTTGTGTACATCTTTTTGACATGTAGAGGACATATTTCAATCTATTATCTAAAAAATGTTTGTTGCACTTTGTTAGTTGTCTACAACTTTTCTATGGATGTAGATCCCATATTTAAATCTATTATCTAAAAAATGTTTGTTGAACTTTGTTTGCTTTGTACATCTTTTTTGGATGCAGAGGCCATATTTTAATTTATTATTAAAAAATGTTTGTTGCACGTTATTTTTTACATTAGAATTATAACACAGTATGTAGTTTAGTAGAATGTTTTAGAGAAATGTGGGGACTATTGTGAATATAATGTAAATCAATATCAGTCCCCACCACTGTTAATGGACAAATGCCATCCCTTTGAGTACGATTGTCGTCATGGCTACATGGTTCTCCATGGTCTAGAGGAGAACCAACTCCTATTTAGGGACCCACTCACCTGCCACTAGGACATCATCCACGTGCCCATGGACAACTTCACAAGTGATGCCTATGACGCCTTCGTCATTTGTGGCTGTGATGGCGGCGCTGGAGTCGATAACTAGACCCTTACTGGCCAATGGACGCATTGTGAGACGAGGGCATCTACGCGAGCATGTGGAGCTCCGAGTTGAGGGGGTGGAGCGACCTGTACTCCTTGAAAGGTATACACTCCTTCTATTACATGCCAAGTGCCATTGTTGCTGACGTTGTCCACTGGCTGGTCATAGATAGATTAGAAGTCCTTCTAGTCCAATTGAAAACTCACTAGCTTCAGCTTATTGAGTCCCCACTGGACATCGGGGAATTTATGTTGTTCCCAACCATGCTTGAAACCCTTAGCTATGCTAGTGTGTTGGGCGAATACATGGTCATCTTCCATAGGGACGTTGCCGGTGATGCTGCCACCGCCGAAGGGCAATGGAACATATTGAACGTCCTTCATCTGGACAATAATTACTTCCCAATAACTCTTGTGACCTATGTTACGGCTTCGGTGGCGCCATTGTCGGTGGATTCTGTTGTTCTCTCCAATTCTGATGACTTCAATGAGGATATCTGTCACAGTAGGTAGTGGGTCTGCCCTCTAGCCTGTGAATAGTACCTTGGGTACTGTTCACGTGACCCGTACCGCAATACTATAGCAGATAAAATTATAGATCAGGTTGTTAGCAGGATAAGCTAGTTAGTTAGCTAGATAAGAGGAGTTAGTTGAGTTAGATGAGATATTCAAGGGTGATTAGTTAGCCTCTATGCATTATATAAACACAGGGCAGGATAGGATTAGATGGTTGTGTTTTGAGTAGGCAGTAGCCACCTTGTTTCGGAAGGGGGACTTGGGCTCGGGTAGTAGCCGCGCCACGACGGCAACGCCGCATCGCCGAGGTCAGGGACCTCAGCCTGTTCCTTCTTTTCAATATAATCTTCATTCAGGAATGCATCCAATTCTGTCTTCCCCTATGACCGGTGACAATTTGGTATCAGAGATCTCAGGTTCTTCCACTGCGATGAATTCCCAATATGGCACCGGTTCGGGGAGCACCATCGATGACATGTGGAAGGCTATTATGCAACGCCTAGGTGCCATCGAAGAGATGTTGCGGCCGCTACAACCAATCCAATCCTTGGAGGAGAGGGTCACCGTGCTAGAGGAGAAGGTCCTTGAGGTGGAAGCTGACGTGAAGCAACTCGTAGGCAGGCTTGAGGCGCGGCTTGCCCTTGTAGCAGAAGCGATTCACATGGATCTACAAGTGGGAGGAGGGAAGAGAGACACCGCCATTGGCCAAGCCCTAGCCGAGCTCCCTCTACTGTGGGCCACCTCTGCCTTTGCCTCTGAGACTCACCACACGATGTGGGAGTTAAATAATCTAAAGCCAACGCCAGAGATCCGGCACCTCGATGCGCGGAAGCGACCATCGGGGCGCTACGCCGCCAAGATTCGAGACCCAGCAAACCCCTGCACGATGCGACACCACTGTCGGTCGCCGCTGCCCTGCACGGCGTGACACCACCACTGGCAGCTGCATGGGCTGCTGCTTCCCCGCATGGAGAGGTGTTGTCGACTTTCGTGGCCTCCGCTGTAGTATGCATCTCCTTTGCACCGCTTCTGCCTCTGACCAGATCTGCGTTCCCATTGGATGTCACGTTTCTCCAACCAGAACGGTGTCCCCACTAGTGGACGTGTCTCTGCCAGGCACCGCCGGTCTCTCCTGTGCTGATGACTCAGCAGCTCGAGGATGAGCTACGTTTTTTAGGGGACGTGAAGTGTCACGATAGGAAGTGGCCCTGCCCTCCAGCCCGTGAACAGTACCACAGGTACTATTACTGTTCACGTGAACAGTACCGTGGTATTGTAGCATATAAAAGTATAGATCAGGTTGTTATAAGGATAAGGTAGTTAGTTAGTTAGATAAGAGGAGTTAGTTGAGTTAGAGGAGATATTCAAGGGTGATTAGTTAGCCTCTGTGCATTATATAAATAGAGGGCAAGTTGGGATTAGAGGGTTGTGATTTGAGTAGGCAGTAGCCACCTTGTTTCGGCAGGGGGACTTGGGCTCGGGTAGCAGCCGCACCACCACGGCACCACCGCATCGCTGAGGTCAGGGACCTCGGCCTGTTCCTTCTTTTCAATATAATCTTCGTATATGGATTTGTCCGGTGATCGGTGACAATATCGTATATGGAGATCAGTACTATGGATTTATCCCCTTGAGCACTTTATTGGTTGTGTACATCTTTTCTGGATGTAGAGGCCATATTTTAATCTATTATCAAAAAATGTTTGTTGCACTTTGTTGGTTATGTACATCTTTTCTCCGGATGAAGAGCCCATATTTAAATCTATTATCTAAAAAATGTTTGTTGCACTTTGTTGCCTTTGTACATCTTTTTTGGATGTAGAGGCCAAATTTTAATTTATTATTAAAAATGTTTATTGCCGGTGGTGCCGCCACCGCCGAAGGGCAATGGAACACACTGAACGTCCTTCATCTGGACAATAATTACTTCCCAATAACTCATGTGACCTATGTTACGGCTTCGGCCGCTCCATTGCTGGTGGATTCTATTGCTCTCTCCGATTCTAATGACCTCGATGAGGATATTGTATATGGAGAACAGTACTATGGATTTGTCCCCTCGAGCTCTTTGTTGGCCGTGTACATGTTTTCTGGATGTAGAATCGATATTTGAATCTATTATCTAAAAAATATTTGTTGCACTTTGTTAGCTGTGTACATCTTTTCTCTGGATGAAGAGCTTATATTTAAATCGATTATATAGAAAATGTTTGTTGCACTTTGTTGCCTTTGTACATATTTTTTGGATGTAGAGGCCAAATTTTAATTTATTATTAAAAAATTTTGTTGCAATTTATTTTTTTGCATTTGAATTATAGGACAATATGTAGTAGGTAGTTCAGTAGAATATTTTAGAGAAATATGGAGACTATTGTACATGTCATGTTATGTAAATCAATATCAATCCCCACCAGTGTCGACCATCAAATGTCGGCCCTTCGAGTACGACTGCCATCACGACCGCGTGGTTCTCCATGGTCTGGAGGAGAACCAGCTCCTAGTGTGGGACCCACTCACCTGCCGCTACGACATCATCCACGCGCCCATGGCCTTCTTCACAAGTGAGGCATGTGACGCCTCCGTCATCTGCGGTTGCGATGGCGGCACTGGACTCGACGACCGGACCCCTACTAGCTGCTGGACGCGTTGAGAGACCAGCGCGTCTATGTGAGTGTGTGGAGCTCCGAGTTGGGGGAGTGGAGAGATTTGTACTCCTTGCACGGTAGCAACTCCTTTGATTACATTCCAAGCACCATTGTTATCGATGCTATCCACTGGTTGGTCAGAGACAACTCAGAAGTCCTTCAAGTACTAAAAACTCACCATCTTCAGCTGATTGACACCCCATTGGACATCAAGGAGTTTACGTTGTTCCCAACCAAGCTCGAAACCCTCGGCTACATTGGTGTGTTGGGCAAACACATAGTCATCTTCCATAGGGATGTTGCCAGTGATGGTTCGTGCCACTACCGAAGGGCAATGGAACATATTGAACGTCCTTCATCTGGACAATAATTACTTCCCAATAACTTTTGTGACCTATGTTAAGGCTTCGGCTGTGCCATTGCCAGTGGATTATGTGACCTAATATTAGTCAGACTATAGTGAATATATTGCTTAAACCATATGCAACAAATACTGAACTATGTTGATGTCATTTGAAAATACAGGCATACAGCAATAAGAGCCTTTTGCTAAATGTATAGTTCCTTGTGTAGCACCTGTGTGTAGATGCTAGATCACTATATCGTTCTGCTACACCTGCTGTTTTATTTTACTACGTATACATAGTACTACTGAGCTATTGGTCAAATTAATATTATTCCATTTTTCAGAGGACTTTTTGTATTTCTTTTTTCTTCACATATCCCCATCCATGAAAATAGACAGATATGCAAAAATACTACTACATTTTCATTTTTATAGTATTCAAGTATTGTGTTGTGTGAGAGTGGTACGTAAAAATTTATGGCCTTTGGCAGGTTATGTGTTTTCTTCATATATAACTAATGTTTATGTTAAAGCAAGAATAGAATGAATATTATTTCTATGCATATATGTATCCACTGAATTTAATTTTGTATACCACCATCAAGTTTATTTATGATTAGCTTACATATTTCGATGTTGACAAATGCAGTTGCCAAAACCATTTTCAGTGAAGCAGTGTTACCTAATACGGGGAACAATAGTACGAGAGGTTTGCAACTCTTACAAGTCATTTTACAATTTTGATGAAATTGTAGATTTATGCAAAATATAATTTGTGAAAGATGTTTAATTTATGCATGTAGATCGACTTATATTGATTGATGATGCTTTTAGCAACAATTATAATATGCATGTATATTGAAATGTAAACTAAATGATATCATCAATATGTTTGTTCTTTAATTATTATAATCTCATTTTGCCTGATATTATTCTTCTCCAATAGGAATTCACGATGCTGCTATGGATGATGCTGGAGATGAGTCTCAGATAGATGGTAAGTGACGGCGTTAGGTTTTATAGCGGAAAGGGTTTTACTACTTTTACACAACAGTTATGTTTGTTGCACTTTTTTTGCTGTGTATATCTTTTGGGGATATAGAGGCCAGATTTTAATCTATTATTTAAAAAATATTTGTTGCAGTTTGTTGGCTGGGTACATCTATCTTTTCTGGGTATAGAGACCATATTTTAATCTATTATCTAAAAAATGTTCGTTGCACTTTGTTGATTGTGTACATCTTTTCTGGATGTACAACCCATATATAAATCTATTATCTAAAAAATATTTGTTGCACTTTGTTGGTTGTGTACATCATTTTTATGTAGAGCCCATATTTTAATCTATTATCTAAAAAATGTTTGTTGCACTTTGTTGGCCGTGTACATTTTTTTATGTAGAACCCATATTTTAATTTATTATCTAAAAAATGATCGTTACATTTTGTTGGCTGTACATCTAAGGATTTTAATCTATTAACTAAAAAATGTTTGTTGCACGTTATTTTTTACATTAAAATGATTGTACAGTGTGTGTAGTAGGTAGTTTAATCGAAAGTTTTAGAGAAATATGGATATCATCAATATCAGTTCTGCATAAAGCTAAGTTGTCCTACCATTTTATTACTAATCGTCTGACCATTAAACAAGACTGATAATACGGGGAAAATTTATATTTATGGAGAAAAAGTTTTGTAACTGAGTAATATAGTACCCGAAATTTTACATGCTTACATTTTTTGTTTTATCAAGTCAATACATGTTAGTCTTTTTTCTTGAATAACGTTAATTCTTCTGTGATGCTGATAATTGCATTGAATCAACAAGTAATGTTGAGAGGTTTTATTTGACAGGTACAGAGAGTAGTGGCGAAACTGATGGAATGGAAGATTGAGCTTCCATTTACTCAATATACTCCCTCTAGTGTATAAATAATAGTCGTTTTGGTTTTTATTGAGAGTGTATAAATTATTAGTCATCCCGTCAATCAAAGCATTGCTACCAAATGGGATGTGGCCATCGGGAGTTGAACTTGGTGGCACCACTAAAATCTAGGCTCCATAACCAATTGAGACAACTCTTATAACTTTATTTAATATCACCTTGGTATGTATAATTTTGTCTAAACGACTAATATTTGTACACCGGAGGGAGTAGTTCTGAATAATGTGTGAACATCAAGACAATATGGGCATCATCCACGCACCCATAGTCTGGAGGAGAACCAACTCCTAGTGTGGGACCCACTCACCTTTAGCTAGGACATTATCCACGCACCCATGGCCTACGGCGCCTCCATCATCTGCGGCTGCGATGCCGGCGCTGGCCTCGATGACTGCCACTCAGCCCCTTACCACGTCATCGTCGCATTCAGCGACTAGCCCCCCTAGTGGCGGCGGGACGCGTTGAGCGACGAGCGTGTCTACGCGAGCGTGTGGAGCTCTGAGACGAGGAAGCCGGAGCGACCTATACTCCATGAAAGGTAACATTTCCTTCGATTACATGCCAAGCGCCATTGTTGTCGACGCTGTCCACTGGCTGGTCGGAGATAGCTCAGAAGTCATGCAATTCCACCTGAAAACTCACCAGCTTCAGCTGATTGAGACCCCACTGGACATCGGAGACGAAGAGTTTACATTGTTTCCAACCAAGCTCGACAACCTCGGCTACGCTGGTGTGTTAGGAGAACACATATCATCTTCCACAGGGACGTCGCCGGTGATGCCGCCACCGCCGATGTGCAATGGAACATTCCGAAAGTCCTTCATCTAGACAATAGTTACTTCCCAATAACTCTTGTGACCAATGTTATGGCTTCAGCCGTGCCATTGCCAGTGGATAATGTCACTCTCTCCTATTCTGATGACTTCGACGAGGATATCGTATATGGAGATCAGAACTATGGATTTGTCCCCTCGAGCAATTTGAAGGTGATCGGGTTCGTCGAAGAGGCGAATGCGGTTTTACTCCGGGTTGTTGGAATGGGGGTTTTTATGATCGACATTGAGACAAGCTGCCGCAAGAAAGAGTCTGATTATCAAAACTACCACATTGTTTATCCCTACAGCAGCTTCTACACTGGAGGTAAAAAACCTTGCTACCATTTTCAGTGAACATATCTCCATGCATGAAAATAGATAGATATGCAATAATACTGCTACACTTTTATTTGAGAATCATGATTTTTTATAGTATTCAAGTATATCAATTTATAGCCTTTGGCAGGTTATGTGTTTCCTTCATATTCATATATAACTAATGTTTATGTTAAAGCAAGAATAGAATCAATATTATTTGTAAATATATATATATATATATCTCCAGTGAATGTAATTTGCTTACATATTCAATGTTAACAAATGCAGTTGGCAAAACCATTTTCAGTGAAGCAGTGTCGTTACCTAATACGGAGAACAACGGTACGTACAAGAGGTTTGCAACTCTTACAAGTCATTTTACAATATTTGTATTGAACCAACAAGTAATGTTGAGAGGTTTTATTTGACAGGTACAGAGAGTAGAGTGGCGAAACTGATGGAATGGAAGATTGAGCTTCCATTTACTCAATATAGTTCTGCAATTATATATCTAGCGAGCTTGCTGTAATCCTACAATATCCAGTTAGCTATCACATGAGAGATTTGAGTAGTTATTCATGTTTAATGTTTGTTGCACTTTGTTGGCTGTGTGCATCTTTTTTTATCTAGAGCCCATATTTTAATCTATTATCTAAAAAATGTTTATTGCACTTTGTTAGTTGTGTGCATCTTTTTTTAATGTAGAGCCCATATTTTAATCTATTAACTAAAAAATGTTTGTTGCGCTTCGTTGGCTGTGTGCATCTTTTTTTAAAATGTAGAGTCCATATTTTAATCTATTATCTAAAAAATGTTTGTTACACTTTATTGGTTGTGTACATTCTTTTTAAATGTAGAGGCCATATTTTAATCTATTATCTAAAAATGTTTGTTGCACTTTGTTGACCGTGTAAATATTTTTTGGATGTAGAGGCTATATTTTAATTTATTATTAAAAAAATTCTTGCACTTTATTTTTTACATTAGAATTATAGCACGATATGTAGTAGGTAGTTTAGTAGAATGTTTTAGAGAAATATGGAAACTATTGTGCATGTCATGTTATGTAAATCAATATCAGTCCTCACTGCTGTTGACCATCAAACGCCAGCCCTTTGATTATGATTGTCGCTATGGTTGCGAGGTCCTACATGGCCTAGAGGAGAACCAATTCTTGGTGTGGTGCCCACTCACGCGCCCATGGCCTACTTCACCAGTGAGGCCAATGACACCTCTGTCATCTATGGTTACGACGACGGTGCTGAACACGATGATTGCCACTCGACCTCTTACCAAGTTCTTGTTGCGTTCAGCGATCGATCCCTCTACTATTGGCTAGACACGCTGGGAGAAAAGCGCGTCTACGTGAGCGTGTGGAGCTCTGTATTCCATGAAAGGTAACATCTCCTTCGATTACATGCCAAGCGCCATTGTTGCCGACACTCTCCACTGGCTGTTCGGATACAACTCAGAAGTCCTTCAAGTCCACTTAAAAACTTAGTAGCTTTAGTTGATTGAGACCACAATGGACACTAGGGAGTTTATGTTGTTCCCAACCAAGCTCGAAACCCTCGGCTATGCTGGTCTGTTGGGCGAACAGATAGTCATCTTCAACAAGGACGTCGTCGGTGATGCTGCCACAACCGAAGGGCCATGGAACATACTGAACATTCTTCATCAGGACAATGCTTACTTCCCAATAACTCCTATGACCTATGTCACGACTTCGGCTGCACCATTATTGTCGGTGGATTGTGTTGATGTCTCTGATTCTATTGATTTCGATGAGGATATCGTATATGGAGATCAGTACTATGGATATTGTTGGTACGAGGGTTTTTATGATTGACACCTTGCTACCATTTTCCTTCACTAGTACCACTACTACTTGGACCTTTATTGTATATGCTTGGACCTTGTTTGTTGCACTTTGTTGGTTGTGTACATCTTTTTTTGGATATAAAGCTTAGATTTTAATCTATTATCTAAAAATGTTTGTGTCACTTTGTTGGTCGTGTACATCTTTTTCGATGTAGAGACCATATTTTAGTCTATTATCTAAAAAAATTTTGTTGCACTATATCTAAAAAATGGTTGTTGCACTTTGTTGATTGTGTATATATTTTCTAGATGTAAAGGCCATATTTTAATCTATTATATAAAAAATGTTTGTTACACTTTGTTGTTGTGTACATCTTTTTTGATGTAAAGCTCGCATTTTAATCTATTATCTAAAAATGTTTGTTACACTTTGTTGCTTGTGTATATCTTTTTTGAATGTAAAGCACACATTTTAATCTATTATCTAAAAATATTTGTTGCACTTTGTTGGTTGTGTACATCTTTTTTTGATGTAGAGACCATATTTTAATCTATTATCTAAAAATGCTGCACTATATCTAAAAAATGTTTGTTGCACTTTGTTGATTGTGTACATCTTTTCTATATGTAAAGGCCATATTTTAATCTATTATCTAAAAATGTTTGTTACACTTTGTTCGTTGTGTACATCTTTTTTGATGTAAAGCTCAAATTTTAAACTATTATATAAAAAATGTTTCTTACACTTTGTTGGTTGTGTATATCTTTTTGGATGTAAAGCCCATATTTTAATCTATTATCTAAAAATGTTTGTTGCACTTTGTTGGTTGTGTACATCTTTTTTGGAAGTAGAGACCAGATTTTAATCTATTATCTAAAAAATGTTTGTTGCACTTTATCTAAAAAATGTTTGTTGCACTTTATCTAAAAAATGTTTGTTGCACTTTATCTAAAAAATGTTTGTTGCACTTTATTATTTAAATTAGATAAAATATGCAATGATTGGTGGCATAGAGTGAGTGGTGGATCTAGATCAAAAATGTAGGGAGCTGAGTTTAAAGGGTTTAATGCATTTTGTAGCCAAAACAATATAAATACACAATAATTATGAAAAAACATGGTACCAAATAAATCGAGACAATGTGTTGACGATATCCAATTACACTTTATGAGGATTGCAAAGTAATCTGCACAACAATATGCAAAATAACAAAATATCAATACAACAACTTTAAAGATTTGATTTATGATCCATAAAATACAATGAGCAGATTGTTAAACTTAATCATATTATTTTTTGTTTATGTCTTCAAATCGTCTTGGACTTGAATAGTAGGTGAGCCGTGTTCCTTTTTAATCATATTCTTAACCTAAGATTTTAATAAGCAATAAGCTAATAAGCGATAAACAAACTTTGATTCAACAATACTACATGTCTCATGTCTGCATGACTGCATCAAAGCTGAAAGGAAACAATGAGGTAACAAAATAACAAATGTGAACAATATATTGGAATCTTCCATAGTACGTATACACTAGAGCCAAAGGGCATTGAGGGCTGAGCCGCCGAGGGGTGTAGTGGTGTAACACCCCAAATTTTCAAAGTAATAAAAATATTATTTAATTCAATTTCTTGGATTTATTATTTTGAAAATACTTTTAAATACCCTTCTATACCATTTTGAACTACAACATAGAGTTAATGACCAAACCAGGAGCTGAAAATTTTTGTATAAACTCCCAAGGCCAAAATATATTTTTGAGAATTTTTATAAATTTTTATCAACTTTGGAAGTTGCCCTATTATTTTGAACCAATTTCTGCAATTATTTTTATTCGGAAAACATTTTGAAACAGTAACGGGCCCTCCCCTCCCTTTCTCTCTCTCCCGGCCGGCCCAGCCCGTCACCCTCGCCCGACTCCGTCTGACAGTCCGACCCCACCCGTCAGCGAGCCCCTCTCTCCCTCGCGCGCGCGCCCGACACCCTGGCCCCACCTGTCGGCGCCGACCGCCCCCCTCTCGCACCCGCTGACCACCTTGGCCCACCTGTCGGACCCGTCTTCCCCGCGAGATCCGCCCCCAAATCCCCCCCCTCGCCGGCCGAAACCCTAGAACCCCTCGGATTCGCTCTCGCTTGCCCCCTCTCCATAATTACTCGTCGGCATTGATTTCCCCGCGCTCTCCCGACCGTTTCCCCCATTATTTCACCGCGTCATCGCCCCCGGATCAGCGCGCGCATGCATGGCAGGAGCTCGCCAGCGTTGAAGAGAGGCTTTACTCTCAGCCTCCCCCGATTACGCCCCCTCTGCCCCCGCCGATGACCCTATATAAACCCCCTGGCCGTCCGCGATGCACCCCTACGCCCTAACACTGCGAGAACCAACCAGAGTGCCCCAATTCGCCTTTTTACTTTCCACCGCCGCCTGCACTCCAGCCGCCGCTCGCCGTCGCCGGAGCCCCTCTCTGTCCGCGCCGACCGCACCGCCGTGACCGCAAGGACCTCACCGACCCTGGCTACCACTCCGTCGTCGACGAAACCCGCCGGATCACCGTCGCCGCCGAGGACCCGAACGCCTTCACCGCCTCCGCTCATTGCCGGCCTCGCTCCATCGACCGTTCGTCACCGCAAGGGTACCCTCGTGACCCCCTAGTCGCCCTCTTTCCATTTTAGGCCCTAGATACGACCGTTGTCGCTCGCCGTGGCCGCTGGCCCACTCACCGTCGCCGGAGAAGACGATCGGCACGGGTCGAGTACCCGTGACGTGTCGGATCTGATCCCGACCGTGCGATCGCGATCGGACGATGCCTGTGACCCCACGTGCGCGATCTAATCCACACCGTCGGATCTGAACGAAACGTTACGTTTTAATCTCGTGCGTCCGTTAGTATTCAAAACCCGCGTTTAAGCTCAGCCGTCCATCGCATACCGGTTCGGCCTTTTAATCTCGCGTGTCCATTTTCACTTAACGCCCCCGCCTCGCCCTCGCGCGTTGGATCTGGATCCAACGGTCTAGATTGGGTCGGACCACGCGCAAAGTGCGCGGGTTCACCGTGGGCCTAGCTCACCGTGGACCCGAGGGGATTTAAATCTAAAATAAATTCCAGAAACTGTTTTAAACTTGTAAAATTCATATCTGGCGCATTTTAACTTCAAAAATTACCATTCCAATTTCAGAAAATTTGTAAAATTATTCTCTACATGTTCATACAATAAAAACAGTAGGTTTACTTTGGACTTTTCATGTTTATTTAAATAGGTATTCAAATACCCTTAGGGTAAAAATGTAAATTTAATTATTTAAATTCCAGTAAGGCTTATATTTATTTATTTCCTGTTAATATGAACAAACCACTAAGTTTTCTATGGACCTTTCATTGTAAATTTATTAGAGAACTTAAAAAGGAGAACAATCACCTTTAAAACCCTTTTTCAAAGGGCAACTTCATTTTAATTTCTTTTAAAATTATTTATAAAATGAATTTCAGAACCTTAACAACTTGATTTATTTTTAATCAAACCAACTTAAACCTATGTGCTTATTAGGTGATGTTATATTGTTTGATGGTATGTGGTGTTTATTTTATTTTACTTTATTTATGTTGGAAAGACTACGACGCCGTCGAGGAGCCGGAATATTTCCCGGAAGTTCCTCCCTCCCCATTCGCTGAACAAGGCAAGTCACCAAACCAATCTTTTGAGCATATTGAACCCATGCTTTATTAAAGGGAAAATTACTCACATGCCATTATAATTTTCAGAAATTGTCTATATGCCACTGTCAGTGACTGTGGCGGCCCCCATATGTCAGTGACACATCGATGGCATATTGGCAAACCGCAAAAATTGTAATGGCACGGAAAAAATTAATCCTTTATTAAACTATCGCTAAAACACATAGGCTATACATGCATTAGTCCAATGAAAACCCTTACAATATATTTATTTAGGATCCCCTGACCTTGATGTGCAACCCAAGCCATGCTATCTCGCCTAACCTCCTTGTCACCATATGATTAATGATATTAGCTAGTGTCCAATGTATTGACACAATCACTATAGGATACAAATGAGTCGTAGCAAAATGGTTCTACTATATGATCCCTGTTACTTCTTATCCTTGGAATTCTGTCGGTGTTGAGTTATGGTTGTGAGTGTATGCATGGTGGGTTCCGGGTGCAAGCTAGGGCATTGGTCGGTAGCACCCGGGGCACTATAAGGACCGGTCTGAGGGATCCGTTGCAATACACTTCCGTACTAACCACAAGTCTAATGGGTAAGTCCTAACTAAGGTATGGAGTGTTCCAAACAGAGGCCACCATTTGGAGATGGGTCAAGCAGCACCTACGGGTGGCTTGTACCGACGTGGCGCAAAAGGGGGTGCGACGTTAGCCGGGATGCGGCCCGGCGCGCCGGCGAAACCTAGAGCGGGTGGTTATCGCTTGGAGCATTTCATGCCGAGGTTTTGGCACGAGTTCCCGTGGTATGGGTCATCTCGTTTGGGATGAGTGCGTGCCTTGTGGGTACAGTAGTACATCTCTGATCAGAGTCATAAATCTTTTCGAAAAGCTGAGCCCACGGTCAAGGGCGGGTTGCGTGACATCCCACAGTTAGATTACTTTGAATATATGTGTGCATGATGGTTTGACATGTAAGGACTGTTGTGCGAGGAGGTAAAACGTACTCCTCGAGTTAGGTGATGTTGTTGATACTCATGTTTACTTTTCCGCGTGATTAAACTTGACTACACTAAATGCAATAACTGAAAATGCACTTTTCCGCACTGTTAGCCATTTACCCTTCCTTGTTTATTACCCTGCATTATTACTTGCATTTGCGGTGGCTTGTTGAGTACTTTTTGTACTCATACCCATTGGACCCCACAGAGGATGTCTACTATGAAGACGGTCTGGAGTAGCGACCCAGTCAAGAAGAAAGATCCTGAAGAAGATGTTCGTCATGCAGTTTATTTTTATTATTTTAATTACACTCTTATGTAATAATATGGTCTGCGTACCATGAATGCTTGTCGTATGTACGTTGTCGCATGATGAACCTCTTGTATTATTGTTTTTCTATGGAAATTCAATAATGTCTCGATTTCGATAAATCGGGGCGTCACAAGTGGCATAGACCATAGGGGCACAGGGCAGTGCGACGATGCTTGGAAGTGCAACGATGCCTGGCCACAGGAGACTGTGCCAAGGGGTAGATTGTGCGGCGATGCTTTGCTGCAGCGTACCGTCAGCGTAGGGAGAGCGAGGCCTATGGTGCCTCCATCATCTACGGCTATAACATCGTAACTAGCCTCGACAACTGCCACTTGACCCCTTATCATGTTATCGTCGCATTCAGAGACCAACCCCCCTATACTAGTGTTGGACGGGTTGAGCGATGAGCACGTCTACATGAGTGTGTGGAGCTCCAAGAAGAGGTAGTGGAGTGGCACGTACTCCATGAAAGGCAACAACTCCTTCGATTACATGTCGAGTGTCATTATTGCCGATGCCATCAACTAGTTGGTCGGAGACAAATCAGAAGTCCTTCAAGTCCACCTGAAAACTAAGCAGCTTCAGCTAATTGAGACCCTACTAGACATCGGGGAGTTTACATTGTTCACAACCAAGCTCGAAACCCTTGGCTATGCTTGTGTGTTGGGCAAACACATAGTCATCTTCCGCATGGATGTCACCGGTGATGCCGCCACCACCGAAGGGTAATGGAACATACTAAACGTCCTTCATCTAGACGATAATTACTTCCCAATAACCTCACTACAATTTCTGAGTGTAAAACTTGGTGAACCCTTTGCCGAGTGTTTTCTGTGCTTTGCTGAGTGACGAGGACACTCGGCAAAACGCAGGTGATTTCTCGTAGTGCCTGTAGATTTATTTGCAATGTGCAATATATGCATGTATATATGTAGATTGACTCATATTGATTTTGATGATGCTTTTGGTAGCATTTCTGATCTGCATGGATATTGAAATCTAAATTAATTGGTATCACTAATTTGTATGTTGTTTAATTAGAATCTCATTTTTGCCTAATCTTATTCTTCTCCCATAGGAGGAGCAATTGATGCTGCAATAGATTCTAGAGGCAAGTCTCAGACAGTAAGTGACTTTGTTAGGTTTATAGCTGAAAGGGTTTTGCTTTGTTTAAACGTACAACACATCATTCCAAAACAAAGTTTTGTTTGTTGAACTATGTTGGCCCTATAATCTTTTTAGACATAGAGGCCAGATTTAAATCTATCATCTAAAAAATGTTTGTCGCACTTTGTTAATTGTGCATATTTTTTGGATGTAGAGGCCATATTTTAATCTATTGTCTAAAAATGTTTGTTGCACTTTGTTCAATGTGTACATATTTTTTTGGATGTAGAGGACATATTTAATCTATTATCTAAAAAATGTTTGTCACCCTTCTTTCGTTGTGTACATCTTTTTTTGGATGTAGAGGCTAGATTTTAATCTATTATCTAAAAAATGTTTGTTGCACTTTATTGGTTGTGTACATCTTTTTGGATGTAGAGGTCAAATTTTAATCTATTATCTAAAAATATTCGTTGCACTTTATTTTTTGCATTAGAATGATAGCGCGATATGTAGTAGGTGTTATAAAATCAATCACAGATAAAACACGAGAGACACGAGATTTAGCGTGGAAAACCCTTGCGGGAAAAAACCACGGACGACAGTCGGCAAAGCTTCACTATATCGAGGAGAGTTTACAGAAAAGTAGGGGATCATAATGACTAGGGAAAATCCCTCTACTGCGTACAAGATATATTTATATGGTGGACTAAATGGGCCTAGGCATCCCTAGGCTCAATGGGCCTAGACTAGCTGGGCCCAATCTGGATTCGTATCAGAACATAACAAACTCCACCTTGAGATGAATTCTCTCTTGTAGCAAATGAAATAATCATCAATGAACTCCTTTCAATAATAAATATCATCGGCGCCAAAAGTCACTAGGACTCAAACTGTAACACCAACCAAGCTTGAGCAAAGCTCAAACTTAGTCACTGGAACTGTCTTGGTCATCATGTATGTGGGATTATCACGAGTTCTGATCTTGCATACTTTAACATCACCTTGAGCAATGACATCCCGAATATAATGATACTTCACATCAATATGCTTTGTCCTCTCATGATACATCTGATCTTTAGTGAGGCAAATAGCACTTTGACTATCACAGAAAATAGTGATGCAAGAAACACTCCCGCAAAGCTCAGCATACAAGCTTCTCAACCAAGTAGCTTCTTTACATGCTTCAGAAATAGCCATATACTCAGCTTCAGTGGTAGACAACGCCACTATAGCCTGCAAATTTGCTTTCCAGCTAACAGCACAACCACCAATGGTGAAAACATAACCTATGAGAGATCTCCTTTTATCCAAATCACCAGCACAATTAGAATCAACATAACCAACAAGTCCATCTCCAGATTTCCCAAACTGTAAACAAGCACTAGAAGTACCACGCAGATATCTGAAAATCCACTGAACAGCTTTCAAATGCTCTTTACCAGGATTAGTCATATATGTACTAACAACACTTAAAGCATGAGACAAATCAGGTCGAGAGCAGATCATGGCATACATAAGGGAACCAACTACACTAGAGTATGGAATACTAGACATATAATAATGTCATCACTTGACTCTCGACATAAAGGTGAAGATAACTTAAAATGTGGAGCAAGTGGAGTACTCACGGGCTTTGCATCATGCATATTAAAACGACGAAGAACCTTTTCAATGTAACCTCGCTGACCGAGATAAATCTTACCAGATTCTCTCTTTCTGGTAATTTCCATACCAAGAATCTTGTTGGCAGCTCCTAAGTCCATCATCTCCAATTATTTACTCAATTGTGCTTTCAACTTAGCTACTTCTAATTTATCTTTTGCAGCAATTAACATATCATCAACATAAAGCAATAGATAAATGAATAAGCTACCAACATGCTTCAAATAGACACAACTATCATAATTTGACTGCTTAAAACCATGAGAGAGCATAAAAGAGTCAAACTTCTTGTACCACTGTCTAGGGGATTGTTTCAAACCATAAAGTGATTTCTTTAACTTACAGACCAGCTGCTCTTTTCCAAGAAAAACAAAACCTTCAGGTTGATCCATATAAATGTCCTCTTCTAAGTCTCCATGTAAGAATGCAGTTTTAACATCCAATTGCTCAAGTTCATAATCATGCATAGCAACAATACTGAGCAGTGTGCGAATTGAGCTGTGCTTAACAACAGAAGAAAAGACATCATTATAATCAATAAGTGGCATCTGGTTGTAACCTTTGGCAACCAACCTTGCCTTGTATCTGGCAGGCTCACTAGGAGTGATACCTTCCTTTTTTTTGAAGATCCATTTACAACGGACAGCCTTCTTCTCTTTAGGCAGTTTTACTAAATCCCAAGTGCCATTCTTTTCAAGTGACTCCATCTCATCTTGCATCACAGTCATCCAATTCTTATGATCGGCAGCGGAAATAGCCTCAAAATAATTTGAAGGTTTTGAATTACCTTCAATCTCTTCTACAACATTTAAAGCATAAGAAACAATATTGCACTCTTCAATAAATCTTTTAGGTGGATTAATTGTTCTTCGAGATCTGTTAATAGAAATAGACTGTTGTGGAGGCTGAACAACAGGAGACAAAGGCTCAATAACAGGTTCATCTTGAATATCATCATCTGATGAATTTTCTGCATCAACAATGTGCTCCACCTGCACACTTATTTTCTCTTGAACTTCATTGGGAACAGTAGGAGGAGAGTCATAAAACATGACAGATTCATTAAAGATAACATTCTTACTGATGATGACCTTTGAATTCTGAGCATCCCATAATTTATAACCTTTAACACTAGATTGATAACCAAAAAAATGCATTTAACAGTTGTAGGCTCTAATTTCCCATTATCAACATGAGCATAAGCAGTGGAACCAAAAACTCTCAATTGTAAATAATCAGCAGAAGAACCAGACCATACCTCAATTGGAGTTTTCTTATCAATAGCAAGGGAGGGTGATCTATTAACCAGGTAGCAAGCAGTGGAAGCGGCTTCAGCCCAAAAACGCATGTTCAAGCACGCATGTGACAACATGCAATGGGCCTTCGAGATGATAGTCCTGTTCATACGCTCAGCTACACCATTTTGTTGAGGAGTACTAGGAATAGTGTAGTGTTCGACGATGCCTTCAGACTTACAATATTTCTTAAATTCATTAGAACAGAATTTCATCCCATTATCAGTCCGCTGCAGCCGCCGTCCAGGCTCCGCCTCCTCGTCGCCGCCGCGCCATCGCCCGCGCCGCGGCCCCGCCCATGCAGCGGCCACGCCGCGCCCGCGCCCGCGCCAACGCCGCGCCCACGCCGTGGCCACGCCCGCGTCGTGCGGCCACACACGCGCCTGTGGCGCGCCCAACTTTTTTTATTTTACACTAATTTCTTTGCTGAGTGCTTTCTTTTGGCACTCGGCAAACCAACCATTAAAATTTTACCATTTCGTTTGCCCCTCTTTTTCGCCGAGTGCCAACTTTTACACTCGGCAATACATGTTTGCCGAGTGCCCGAGAGTTTACACTCGGCGAAGTGTTGTTCGCCGAGAAAGATTTTGCCGTACGTCGTTCGCCGAGTGCAACACTCGGTGAAGCCTTTGCCGAGTGTAAACAAGGCTTCGCCGAGTGCTTTTGGGACTCGGCGAACAAAAATTCTCCCGTAGTGTTTGTTACACTTGGTTGGTTGTGTACATCTTTTCTCGATGTACAACCCATATATAAATCTATTATCTAAAAAATGTTTATTGCACTTTGTTGGTTGTGTACATCATTTTTTATGTAGAGCCCATATTTTAATCTATTATCTAAAAAATGTTTGTTGCACTTTGTTGGCCGTGTACATTTTTTTATGTAGAACCCATATTTTAATTTATTATCTAAAAAATGATTGTTACATTTTGTTGGCTGTACATCTAAGGATTTTAATCTATTAACTAAAAAATGTTTGTTGCACGTTATTTTTTTACATTAAAATGATTGTACAGTATGTGTAGTAGGTAGTTTAATCGAAAGTTTTAGAGAAATATGGATATCATCAATATCAGTTCTGCATAAAGCTAAGTTGTCCTACCATTTTATTACTATTCGTCTGACCATTAAACAAGACTGATAATACGGGGAAATTTATATTTATGGAGAAAAAGTTTTGTAACTGAGTAATATAGTACCCGAAATTTTACATGCTTACATTTTTTGTTTTATCAAGTCAATACATGTTAGTCTTTTTTCTTGAATAACGTTATTTCTTCTATGATGCTGATAATTGCATTGAATCAACAAGTAATGTTGAGAGGTTTTATTTGACAGGTACAGAGAGTAGTGGCGAAACTGATGGAATGGAAGATTGAGCTTCCATTACTCAATATAGTTCTGAATAATGTGTGAACATCAAGACAATATGGGCATCATCCACGCACCCATGGTCTTGAGGAGAACCAACTCCTAGTGTGGGACCCACTCACCTTCAACTAGGACATCATCCACGCACCCATGGCCTACGGCGCCTCCATCATCTGCGGCTGCGACGCCGGCGCTGGCCTCGACGACTGACACTCAGCCCCTTACCACGTCATCGTCGCATTCAGCGACCAGCCCCCCTAGTGGTGGAGGGACGCGTTGAGCGACGAGCGCGTCTACGCGAGCGTGTGGAGCTCTGAGACGAGGGAGTGGAGCGACCTATACTCCATGAAAGGTAACATTTCCTTCGATTACATGCCAAGCGCCATTGTTGCCGACGCTGTCCACTGGCTGGTCGGAGACAGCTCAGAAGTCCTGCAATTCCACCTGAAAACTCGCCAGCTTCAGCTGATTGGGACCCCAGTGGACATCGGAGACGGAGAGTTTACATTGTTTCCAACCAAGCTCGACACCCTCGACTACGCTGGTGTGTTAGGAGAACACATATCATCTTCCACAGGGACGTCGCCGGTGATGCCGCCACCGCTGATGTGCAATGGAACATTCCGAAAGTCCTTCATCTAGACAATAGTTACTTCCCAATAACTCTTGTGACCAATGTTACGGCTTCAGCCGTGCCATTGCCAGTGGATAATGTCGCTCTCTCCTATTCTGATGACTTCGACGAAGATATCGTATATAGAGATCAGAACTATGGATTTGTCCCCTCGAGCAATTTTAAGGTGATCGGGTTCGTCGAAGAGGCGAATGCGGTTTTACTCCGGGTTGTTGGAATGGGGGTTTTTATGATCGACATTGAGACAAGCTGCCGCAAGAAAGTTGCTGATTATCAAAACTACCACATTGTTTATCCCTACAGCAGCTTCTACACTGGAGGTAAAAAACCTTGCTACCATTTTCAGTGAACATATCTCCATGCATGAAAATAGATAGATATGCAATAATACTGCTACACTTTTATTTGAGAATCATGATTTTTTATAGTATTCAAGTATATCAATTTATAGCCTTTGGCAGCTGGTTATGTGTTTCCTTCATATTCATATATAACTAATGTTTATGTTAAAGCAAGAATAGAATCAATATTATTTGTATATATATATATATATATCTCCAGTGAATGTAATTTGCTTACATATTCAATGTTAACAAATGCAGTTGGCAAAACCATTTTCAGTGAAGCAGTGTCGTTACCTAATACGGAGAACAACGGTACGTACAAGAGGTTTGCAACTCTTACAAGTCATTTTACAATATTTGTATTGAACCAACAAGTAATGTTGAGAGGTTTTATTTGACAGGTACAGAGAGTAGTGGCGAAACTGATGGAATGGAAGATTGAGCTTCCATTTACTCAATATAGTTCTGAATAATGTGTGAACATCAAGACAATATGTTTGTTTACTGAAATATTAATGTTTAATATGCTGTCAGCAGACTCTCTATATATATTGTGTGGGTATGTACCCAGTTGACATGAGTTTCGGGCTAATAACCGTGCATTTCTGCAATTATATATCTAGCGAGCTTGCTGTAATCCTACAATATCCAGTTAGCTATCACATGAGAGATTTGAGTAGTTATTCATATTTAATGTTTGTTGCACTTTGTTGGCTGTGTGCATCTTTTTTTTATCTAGAGCCCATATTTTAATCTATTATCTAAAAAATGTTTATTGCACTTTGTTGGTTGTGTGCATCTTTTTTTATCTAGAGCCCATATTTTAATCTATTATCTAAAAAATGTTTGTTGCACTTCGTTAGTTGATTGTGTGCATTTTTTTAATGTAGAGCCCATATTTTAATCTATTATCTAAAAAATGTTTGTTGCACTTCGTTGGTTGTGTGCATCTTTTTTTAAAATGTAGAGTCCATATTTTAATCTATTATCTAAAAAATGTTTGTTACACTTTGTTGGTTGTATACATTCTTTTTAAATGTAGAGTCCATATTTTAATCTATTATCTAAAAAATGTTTGTTGCACTTCGTTGGTTGTGTGCATCTTTTTTTAAAATGTAGAGTCCATATTTTAATCTATTATCTAAAAAATGTTTGTTACACTTTGTTGGTTGTATACATTCTTTTTAAATGTAGAGTCCATATTTTAATCTATTATCTAAAAAATGTTTGTTGCACAATAATTTTTTTACATTGAAATCATTGTACGGTATGTGTAGTAGGTAGTTTAATCGAAAGTTTTAGAGAAATTAAATATGATATCATCAATATCAGTTCTGCATAAAGCTAAGTTGTCCTACCATTTTATTACTAATCGTCTGACCATTAAACAAGACTGATAATACGGGGAGAATTTATATTTATGGAGAAAAAGTTTTGTAACTGAGTAATATAGTACCCCAAATTTTACATGCTTACATTTTTTGTTTTATCAAGTCAATACATGTTAGTCTTTTTTCTTGAATAATGTTAATTCTTCTGTGATGCTGATAATTGCATTGAATCAACAAGTAATGTTCGTAGTTCGTAGACCACTAGGGCTACCCAATCTTCCGGTCCATCCACGACCCCTAGGATCTCATCATCTCCCCGGAGCACTTCCACCTGCCGCGTGACGCGGGGTGTCCAATGGGAACTCCTCGGCTGCCGCTGTGGCCGCGTCCTCGTCTTCGGCCAGACGCTGAGCGAGGTTAGCGTGTGGGACCGCGCCACCCGTGACCGCCGCCGGAGTTCGACGAGAAGTTATCGTCTTGCAAATATTTTGTTTTTTGCTCCCCCCTAGATATTTGCTGTTCTTGCTGGTGTTCAAAGTTTGGTTGCTTCCTCTTTGAGACAGCAACGTGGGAGAGATGATGGTCAGTCTTGAACTCTTGATCTCTAGGAAACCATGTATCAATCCTTGGAATGTAATATCTGCAGTTCTCAATGCTGGAGACCTGGAGTTGCAGGCGCGCTGTTGCACTGGCTTTGCCCTGAGTTTTCCAGGTAAAGTTACCGCACACATTGGATAGCTATGAACTTTTAAAATTTACAACTTTGAACTCTTGATCTCTACTATGCTGAGTTATGGACTAGGTGGTCTCCCTCTAAACAGTCTTGTCGTTATTCATTGAGAAAACATGCCGCCTTTTGGGAGTTATTTGTCTCTAGCATTAGTTTCAAGATTGATGCTTGTCTCAGGCTTAATAATTTTTCATTTTGAAGTTTCCCTGCCATAGGCATAAATGCCTTTATTGCCTATCTTGTTGATAACGCTTCCTAAACTAATTTGCTTTGGATGATACACCTGAGATATTTGTTTACTTTCATTACCATTGATATTTATCTTCATTTTATCTTTTTCTTCTCCTTTTTTTTCTGCATCAGTGCGTACTCAATATATGCATTTCGATTTGTTCATTTATGTTTTTTTTTGCATTGGTAGGATGAATCATTATAAAAGTTCCAATTTCTCATGATATCATGTATGATATTTGTTGGTTGATTTTTTTGGTTTTTGGATTAACCCATCTAAATCTTATTCCAAATTTAATTAGGAATAAAATATGCTATGATTGGTGGCATAGAGTCCTACTAGGATACGAGTATGCGACTAAGAGTACTAATCCTACACGGATAAGCTTCCGAGGTCCACCGGTGTTTATAAATACATAGGTAAATTCTGTTTTTCTGTATGTTAGTACAGGAGCTTGCCTTCTCTCATTATCTAGCATTATAGAAGGTGTTCTTGTTTGTTTCTGCACATAAAAATAAATTATCTCATGGATGTTTGTAGAAGATTATGCATTTTTTGTTTTATTTATAGGAGGTGGGATGGTGGGGAGTACTAGGCGACGCGCGTGGAAGTAGCTGGGGGTAGAGTAAGGAGTGTGAGGTGTTAGGGTTTTGAGGGGGTTCATATATTTTAGTTAAGCAGGTAAACGGGTATAGGTAGTTAATACACATATCCGTTTACTCGACGGGTATAAGTTTTGACCTATTAACATACTCGCGGGTATAAAATTAAGAACATTGAGAACTAACCGGTCCTAATAGGGTTTTTATCTATGGGTAAATGGGTAAAATTGCCTTCCTTTGGTAGGTGAGACTGTTAGCCGGTATTTCAATAAATTACTTCACACTATTGGAGAGCTACAAAAAGACCTTATTAGGCCACCATCATGAGCAATCCCAAGTAAAATTGTAGAAAACCCAAAGTGGGATCCTTACTTTAAGGTGTGAGGTTCAACCTTTGTGCCTTCTACTGATCATAAAATAGGATTGCATTGGGGCTATTGATGACACACATGTATGGGTCTCTGTATCCAAGGATATGGAGCGTTCCTTTTGTGGTAGGAAGAATCATGATACCCAAAATATAATGGCAATTGCAGATTTTAATCTTCGGTTAACATATGTCTAGGTTGGTTAGGAGGGGATAACCCAACCAAAAAAGACATATGTGAACCTGTCATAGGTAGTGGGTTGGGCCAGGGCTGGCCTGGCCATGCGAACAGTACCACGTCGATATTGTAGCATGAACAATACCCACGGGTATTATAGCAAAAGTTATATTATATCTAGATTAGTTATTCCAGATTAGAAGAGTTAATTAAAGAGATAAGTCTTGTATGATAGATCTAAGGGGCCTTAGGTGGATGCTCCTAGGTTAGCACTAGTAGGGTTTGTCTAAGGATGAACATGGCATAGGTCTTAGGTAATTAAAAACAGAGAGAGAGACATGTGTGTACCTTCGTTGGCGTTAGTCGACGAGGAGGACGCCATGGCGGTGCTTGGGGGTGAGGGGACTTCCCACCGCACAACGCTAGGAGTAGATCGGGTTGCGTAGGGGTGTAGGGGAAGGTTTTGACGTACAAGGTATGTGTACCTTGCAGCCGGAGGCCTCCCCCCTTATTTGTATAGCGCTGGCGGTAGGGGCCCCTCAACCATGAGTTGGTTGGGGCGCCCCCGATCAGGGCGCGCGGGAGACCAGGAGGAATGGTTAGCGGGTCCGAGGCTTAGCGCGTGGAGGAGAGGGACTCAGCCCCCTCTCCTCTGAGATCTTATCCTAACATTCTCCCCCTAGATCTCAACTTAGTTCTTAACTTATCTTAACATTACATCTATTTCATTATAAATCAATGCATAGAGCATGCTGCATCACAATAGTCAGTTACGTACTATGTGACTTAACAACTACAATACACCTTTCTATTCTGAAATAGTTTCTAAACTTATTTTTGGGCCCTTATAAATCCAATGATCATAGGCTTTTCCTTAAACCCATATCGATTAAGTGTTCTCTGAACACATTGGGTGGTAAACCTTTTGTGAGCGGATCCGCAAGCATGCGCTTGGTACTTATATGCTCTAGACTTATAGTCTGATCTTGGATTTTCTCCTTAACAACATAGTACTTAATGTTGATGTGTTTGGCAGCACCACTCTTCTTGTTGTTATGGGAGTATAGTACTGCTGGCTCATTGTCGCAGTACAACTTAAGTGGCTTTTCAATGCTGTCGACCACTCTTAAACCGAGAATAAACTTTTTAAACCATAGTGCCTGTCCGGTGGCCTCATAACATGCTACAAACTCGGCATACATCGTGGAAGATGCCGTCACAGTTTGTTTGGAGCTTTTCCACAACACGGCTCCTTTTGCGAGTGTGAATATATAACCTGAGGTGGACTTCTCAGTATCCACACATCCCGCAAAATCTGAGTCTGAATAACCTACTATCTCAAGGTTATTTGTTCTCTCATATGTGAGCATGAGGCTTTTTGTGCCTTGCACATATCTCAAGGCTTTCTTAACTCCTTTCCAGTGATCTATACCTGGATTTTTCTGATATCTACCAAGCATCCCGGTGGCAAAAGCTAAGTCAGGGCGTGTACATACTTGAACATACATTAGGCTTCCGACAGCAGAATCATATGGAACTGATTTCATTTGATCAATCTCATATTGGTTCCTGGGACACTGAAAATTCCCAAACTTATCACCCTTGACTATCGGAGCAAGCGAAGGCTTACAGGAATGCATACTATATTTTCTCAGTATTTTCTCTAAGTATGCCTTCTGTGATAATCCCAATACCCCCTTAGTTCTATCTCGAAGAATATCAATTTCTAATACATATGAAGCTTCTCCAAGATCCTTCATGTCAAAATGAGAGGACAAGAACTTCTTAGCTTTTAATAGTAGATTAACATCGTTACTTGCTAGTAGGATGTCATCCACATACAAGACTAAGAAAATAAATTTCCCATTCTTGAACTTAGCATAAATGCAATTGTCCTCTTCATTCTCCTTAAACCAAAATTTTCTAATTGTCTCATCAAATTTGAGATACCATTGCCTAGAGGCCTGTTTAAGACCATAAATGGACTTAGTTAAATGGCATCCCAAATTTTCTTTCCCTTCTATGACAAAACCCTTGGGTTGTGCCATATAGACATTCTCATTTAGATCCCCGTTGAGAAATGTCGTCTTTACATCCATTTGATGTAACTCTAAGTCATAATGTGCCACTAAAGCCATAATGATTCTAAATGAATCCTTAGATGAGACAGGAGAAAATGTCTCATTATAGTCTATTCCTTCTCTTTGAGTGAAGCCTTTAGCAACAAGTCTGGCTTTAAATCTTTCTATATTCCCTTGGGAGTCACGTTTGACCTTGTAGACCTATTTGCAGCCTACTGTTTTGGCTCCTTTAGGAATTTCTTCTAATTTCCAGCCTTTGTTGGTACTCATAGACTTCATCTCATCCTCCATGGCCTCAAGCCACTTAGAAGAGTGAGAGCCTCTCATCGCTTCTTCAAAAGAGGCGGGATCGCCCTCCATTTGAATTTCTTCACTCATATAAACCTCATAGTCATCAGGAATAGCTGATTTCCTTACTCTTTGTGATCTAATGTTCTCTTGAACTAGGATATCACTATCCCCAATGTCTTCTCGAATTGGTACATCATTCTCTATGATGTCCTCTTCAACTAGCACATTATTTTCTAAGACATGGGGTTGTTCTTCTTGTTCTTCATTAGCAACATATGGAACTACAGGCTCCTGAATAAAAGGTACCTCATGAACAACAGGTGTCGCTAATGAAGGTCCAACTTCAGGTGCTGGACAAATAGGTGCTATCATAGGTATATGAAAAATTGGCTCTTGAATCATAGGAGTAGGTACACAGACCCGCTTCTCTTCAAGGCTAATTTCTCTTAATACCGTGCTCCCCCTGATCATAGCGTCTTCTAAAAAGACTGCGTGTCTCGTTTCTACAAATTTAGTATGTCTACCAGGACAGTAGAAACGAAAACCCTTAGACTTTTCTGGGTAGCCAATAAAATGACAACTCACTGTCTTAGGATCTAGCTTACCAATATTTGGGTTAAAAACTTTAGCCTCAACTGGACATCCCCATACTCTAAAATAATTTAGAGAGGGTTCTCGTCCAGTCCATAACTCATACGGTGTCTTGGGCACCGACTTACTCGGAACCCAATTAAGAATATGAATGGCGGTTTTTAATGCCTCCATCCATAAACTAACCGGTAGAGTGGAATAACTTAGCATGCTTCTTACCATGTCCATTAAAGTGCGATTGCGCCTTCCTGCCACTCCATTTTGCTGAGGTTCGCCCGGTGTAGAATACTAGGCGACTATACCATTTTCCTGTAGAAACCTTGCAAAAGGTCCAGGACCTTGGCCATACGGGGTATGACGACCGTAGTACTCCCCTCCACGGTCAGATCTCACTATCTTAATCTTTAGATCATGCTGATTTTCCACTTCGGCCTTAAATATTTTAAATTTATCCAAAGCCTCTGATCGTTCTTTAATTGGATAAATATAACCATAACGCGAATAATCATCTGTAAATGTTATGAATGAATCATAACCATCTACAGACGTCACAGGAAATGGACCACAAATGTCCGTATGAATAATTTCTAAGACTCATGTGCTTCGCTTCGCGTCTTTCTTAATCTGTTTGACGTATTTGCCCTTAATGCAATCTATGCATTGATCTAAGTCTGCGAATTCTAAAGGCGGAAGAATTGATTCCTTAACTAGACGTTCAATCCTCCCCCTCGAAATATGGCCTAGACGACAGTGCCATAATTTCGAAGATACGTCGCTAATTCTCTTACGCTTATTTGTTTTGCTAGACGTTGCGTTCTCATTAATGGAATTCACTGAATCATTCAAAGATAAGAGATAAAGTTTGTCATGCTTGAAGGCATGACCCACAACTTTATTATCATAAATAATAGAACATTGTATGTCACCAAAATGACAATCATATGCATTATTCACTAAACAAGAAACAGAAATTAAGTTTCTTCTCATCGAAGGAACATAGAGTACATCTCGCAAAAGAATTACAAAGCCATTCTTAAGTTCTAAAGGGAGATTTTCTATGGCTTCAACTTCTGCTTCGATGTCATTCGTCACTCTAATTGTTCTTTCGTTTCTTCCCAAAGTTATCGTCGTAGCGAATCCCTGTAAAGAGTTAGCAACATGAACAGTTGCACCTGAATCAATCCACCAAGTATTGGTAGAATAATCTAAATACAAGGATTCATCAATGCAAGTAATTTCATCATTACCGTGTTTGCTCATCCACTTGAGAAACTCCACACAATCCTTCATGTGCTGTCCCTCCTTTTTGAAGTGCCTGCAGACGCCTTGGGGAACATCATTGTCCTTCGGCGCCTTTCCCTTCCTCTTAAAAGTCTTAGTGTTCTTTGGAGTGAATGTTTTCTTCCCTTTATCCTGAATTTGGTGAACTGAATCACCACCTCGAGCCTCCTTAATATGTTCTTCTTCTTGAACGCAGTTGGACACTAATTTTTCTAAGGTCCAAATTTCTGGCTGAGAGTTATAGTTAATGACAAAGTGCTCAAAATCTTTGCTGGGAAAACTCATGATAACATGAATCACAAACTTATCAGGCAGCACACAATCCATGGACTTCAGCTTAGAAGCCTAGTTGCTCATTCTTAGAATGTGATCTCTAATGCCGCCACCACGGTATTTCTCCGTGGTGAACTTCTTAATTATGGAGCTACAAGTAGCCTTAAAAGAGCCAATAAACTGACTCTCCACTCTCTTAAGATACTCAGTAGCTGTCTCACAATCAGGGATGGATCCCCTGATCGGCTCCAGAATGGAGTTCTTAATGATCATTAGGCACTTCCGGTTGGACTGCTTCCACTTATTGTACTCAATATCATACTTCATTCTTACCAGAGCAAAGTCCTTCTGCCGTGTGGCAAAGGCGTCAGCGTCCTCGCCACTACGTATCACAGGTTTAGTAGGCTCAATGGGACATGCTTCCTGTAAGGAATAGTCCGCATCTAAGATGGCGAGAGCAATTAGCACATTCTCTCGCCAGGAAACATAATTGTCCCCATTGAGCTTCTAAATGTGAGACAACTGAGAAAGCAGACCTGATAAGGAATAATAATCAACAGGGAGTTGATTACAGGCATAAAAGAGACATGCAAATTCAACGTTGGTCAAATCAGCATGTGAAAACTCAATAAATAGGAATTAATTCTACATCATCGTTGGGCAGAAATAGAATCAATTCAACTTAAAACACGGTAATTTTATCACCAACGTTGGTCAGGAGATAAAATTACTATGCTAATATAACTAAAAGAAAATTTATTGTGTCAATTAAATTATCCCGTTGGTTCAAATTTAATCGACAAAATAAACTTAATAAACTGGATGAGCAAAATAATATGATTAAACAATGGTAGCACAACAGAATTCTTAAACTATAATAATACACCGTTTAATCATCAACAAAATTCTGAATTTAAATACTTAAAAAAACAATTATTTTCTAATAAAAAAGGAGTCGTTGGACTAATTTAAATCAGAAAATAACATAAAAAAGAATCTAAAATTACTCAAAAAATTCAGAACAGTGCTAATAATCATGATGAAATTTTCTAAATTTTTCCCCGCATTAAACTTAATTTTATCTTATTTTTGGGGCATTTTTCTTAATTTTCCAGAAATAAATAAAACAAAAAGCAATTTCTTAATTCTGGAAAAAATAAAACAAAAAATAGCCCAAAACAGTGCAGGGGCCCGGCCCACCAGCGCAAGCCAGCAGGCCGACTGTGCGACCGAGTCCTGGGCCCAGGCCAGGAATTCGGCGCGCGCGCGCCCGTAACCTAGGCCTGGGCCGGGATCCCCCCCTGCCTGGGCTCAATCAGCGCCCAATCACCGCTGGCCATCGGATCTGATCCGACGGCTGAGCGCGATCGTCGCCCCTTTAAAAGCCGTCGCCGTGAAGCGAAACCCTAAACCTAGCTCATTCCCGCCACCGGCCCGAGAGCGAGCGGCGGCGCGAGGCGCGCGGCGGCGCGAGCGGAGCAGGGTGGTCCGCAGCGGAGCACGCGACGGCGACCGGTGGTTCGCCGCCGCCGGCTAGCTGGCCGGATCGCCACGCTCACCCGAGGGTGAGCGGGGCTCCGTCGAGCAAGCCCGCGGCGGCCAAAACCCGAGGGACCTGAGGGGTCGTCGGCCTCTTCCCGACCTCCGGCGAGGGGCGGCGCGGCGGCGAGGGCGGCGGTAAGAAAATGACGCCCTCCTTCTCTTAGCTAGGGTTAGGGTTAGGGTGAAAACCCTAACCCTAACATTCGGATCTGAGCCCCTTTCCTCCTTTTCTCCTTTTTTTGTTGTTATCTCTTAGTTCTTCCTATTCTTACCCAAATCTTAAAACTCCTCTAAATTTTTTTCTAAAACTATACTTGTCCTTATAGAGGGCTCATGGGGTATTTGTCTAGGGTTTCGGGTGAAACCGAAGGTCAAACAAGGGGGTTTTCTTAGGTTCTATGCGGGAACAATAGGTCAAACAGAGAGTCTTAGTACATGAAAATGGCGTCGGTCCGACGCCCAAACTCTAGCTAGCCTAGCCCTAGGTTGCTCTGATACCATTGATAGATCTAAGGGTCCTTAGGTGGATGCTCCTAGGTTAGCACTAGTAGGGTTTGTCTAAGGATGAACATGACATAGGTCTTAGGTAATTAAAAACAGAGAGAGACATGCGTGTACCTTCGTTGGCGTTAGTCGACGAGGTGGACGCTATGGCGGTGCTTGGGGGCGAGGGGGCTTCCCACCGCACAGCGCTAGGAGTATATCGGGTTGCGTAGGGGTGTAGGGGAAGGTTTTGGCGTACAAGGTATGGGTACCTTGCAGCCGGAGGCCTTCCCCCTTATTTGTATACCGCTGGCGGCAGGGGCCCCTCAACCATGAGTTGGTTGGGGCGCCCCCGATCAGGGCGCGCGGGAGACCAGGAGAAATGGTTAGGGGTCCGAGGCTTAGCGGGTGGTATTCATCAGGAATCAATCAATCAATGATGAGAAAATTAATCTAATCTACTCCAGCCGTCACGGCACCGGGGAGGCGAGGGACAGCACACCCTCACCCTCTTGTGTGCCACGGCTATGCTCTTCGCTCGCTTCCCCACATTCCGCTACTCAAGGGTTGTGACAACTTGGTATCAGAGCCCACTTTTCTTGGCCATTTCCCTTGCCTAGCTCCGATGACCTATGGTTCTACACCCGTGGCGCCCTCTGTGGAAGATTTTCTGAAGAAGCTCCTGCTTGGATGGTTCTGTTGCATATGTTACAATGAGCATCATTTTGAGCTGTTTTTGCTGATACTTTCTCCCGTGTCTGTCTTCTGTTCATTAGTATAATTAATTCTGGGTCATATGATGTATTATTATGCAGTGTGCTATGGTGTAAATTTTTGTGAATAGAATAGCAAATTCAGGTCATGAGCAAAGTCCGGACTGAATTTTCAAATGTCCAAAATTTATTTGATAGAAATATTAGGTATAATTCAATAAGCAGATTGAAATGACCGAACTTTCTTCAAAGCAAAATAACTAAATCAAATTTCTCAGTCGGACCGAACGCGTACCGCACACTCCTAACACAAACTCACCATACCTCCCAGTCAAAGAAGGCCAACAACCTAACGCATGAATAGACTCAGTTAACATGCATACAATGCCATTGGTTGGCCCATGTGATTTCCTTTATTTTTCATCAAAATGCTAAAATATTCGAATGTGAGAATGAATTGGAAAATACAATCATATCGCATCTAATGTCCTTGCGGTGCTATTATCTAACATATTGTTATATTTATTTCCACCAAATAACAGTAGTATGAGTGCATGCCACCACCAAACCTCCGGCAGCAAATAAATGTCCTTCGTGACGTCATATTAATGGCTACATATCACTGTATTGTTCTACTATGCCCACTGTTTCATTTTACTACCTACCACTTGATCTATTGGTCAAGTTAATATTCCATTTTCCAAAGGTCTTTATATGTCTTTTTACTTCATATCCACATGCATGAAAATACACATATATTCAATAATACTGCTATATTTTTATTTAGTTGTGTTGCGTAAGAATGATACATATCAATTTATGGCCTTGGCAGGTTATGTATGTTTTCCTTCATAACTAATGTTTAAGAACAGCATGAATTGTTTCTATATATACATATATCATTGTGAATGAATGTAATTTCGTATACCATCAAGTTTATGCCTTTACATATTAGATGTTGACAAATTCAGCGGGCAAAACCATTTTCAGTGATGCATTACCTAATAAGGAGAACAACAGTACAAAATGTTTTCAACAGTCATTTTACAATTATGATGAACCTGTAGATTTACGTGCAATGTGTAATTTATGCATGTAGATCAACTCATATTGATTTTGATGATGATAGATGCTATTGGCAACATTTCTGATCTGCATGGATAATGAAATTTAAATTAATTAGTATCACCAATTTGTATGTTGTTTAATTAGAATCTCAGTTTTGCCTGATCTTATTCTTCTCCTATAGGAGGAGGAATTGATGCTGCAATGGATTCTGGAGACATGTCTCAGACAGATGGTAAGTGACTTTATTTGTTATAGGTTTATAGCTGAAAGGGTTTTACTTATGCACAGTGGTGACTGGTGAATACCCTCAGCAGTACTAATAATTAGATTCATAAACATTTAGTCTATATTTGAAATATTATAGTTATTGCAAGACATAATTGGATATGTTTGGTTTAGATTTTTGAACCAGTTTCTTGGCTCAAAAGCTATAATCTGAACCAAATTGTATTTTTAGGCACCCAGTTTTTCTAGAATCTGTAAATTTTTGCAGTGCGAACAAGAAGTTGGGGTTACCCTAGATTTCATAGATTCTCGTAGCCAGCTTTTGGTGAAAATTACCCACCTTTGCCATTAATGAAATACCTCCTTTAATTTGTTGATATAGAGTACTTGAATTAAAACTAAATAGTTTTATAAGAATAAAAGTTAATCTATTAATGAAATACATCTTTTTTCGATGTAGAGGCTAGATTTTAATCTATTATCTAAAAAATGTTTGTTGCACTTTGTTGACTGTACATCTTCTTTGGATGTAGAGGCCATATTTTAATCTATTATCTAAAAATGTTTGTTGCACTTTGTTGGCCGTGTAAATATTTTTTGGATGTAGAGGCTATATTTTAATTTATTATTAAAAAATTCTTGCACTTTATTTTTACATTAGAATTATAGCACGATATGTAGTAGGTAGTTTAGTATAATGTTTTAGAGAAATATGGAAACTATTGTGCATGTCATGTTATGTAAGTCAATATCAGTCCCCACTGCTGTTGACTGTCAAACGGCAGCCCTTTGATTACGATTGTCGCTATGGTTGCGAAGTCCTACATGGCCTAGAGGAGAACCAATTCTTGTGTGGAGCCCACTCACGCGCCCATGGCCTACTTCACCAGTGAGGCCAATGACACCTCTGTCATCTATGGTTACGACGACGGTGCTGAACACGATGATTGCCACTCGACCTCTTACCAAGTTCTTGTTGCGTTCAGCGATCGATCCCTCTACTATTGGCTAGACGCGCTGGGAGAAAAGCGTGTCTACGCGAGCGTGTGGAGCTCTGTATTCCATGAAAGGTAACATCTCCTTCGATTACATGCCAAGCGCCATTGTTGCCGACACTCTCCACTGGCTGTTCGGATACAACTCAGAAGTCCTTCAAGTCCACTTAAAAACTCAGTAGCTTTAGTTGATTGAGACCACAATGGACCCTAGGGAGTTTATGTTGTTCCCAACCAAGCTCGAAACCCTCGGCTACGTTGGTCTGTTGGGCGAACAGATAGTCATCTTCAACAAGGACGTCGTCGGTGATGCTGCCACAACCGAAGGGCCATGGAACATACTGAACGTTCTTCATCAGGACAATACTTACTTCCCAATAACTCCTATGACCTATGTCACGACTTCGGCTGCACCATTATTGTCGGTGGATTGTGTTGATGTCGCTGACTCTATTGATTTCGATGAGGATATCGTATATGGAGATCAGTACTATGGATATTGTTGGTACGAGGGTTTTTATGATCGACACCTTGCTACCATTTTCCTTCACTAGTAGCACTACTACTTGGACCTTTATTGTATATGCTTGGACCTTGTTTGTTGCACTTTGTTGGTTGTGTACATCTTTTTTGGATATAAAGCTTAGATTTTAATCTATTGTCTAAAAATGTTTGTGTCACTTTGTTGGTTGTGTACATCTTTTTCGATGTAGAGACCATATTTTAATCTATTATTTAAAAAAAATTGTTGCACTATATCTAAAAAATGTTTGTTGCACTTTTTTGATTGTGTACATATTTTCTAGATGTAAAGGCAAAATTTTAATCTATTATATAAAAAATGTTTGTTACACTTTGTTGTTGTGTACATCTTTTTTGATGTAAAGCTCGCATTTTAATCTATTATCTAAAAATGTTTGTTACACTTTGTTGCTTGTGTATATATTTTTTGGATGTAAAGCCCACATTTTAATCTATTATCTAAAAATATTTGTTGCACTTTGTTGGTTGTGTACATCTTTTTTCGATGTAGAGACCATATTTTAATCTATTATCTAAAAATGCTGCACTATATCTAAAAAATATTTGTTGCACTTTGTTGATTGTGTACATCTTTTCTACATGTAAAGGCCATATTTTAATCTATTATCTAAAAATGTTTGTTACACTTTGTTCGTTGTGTACATCTTTTTTGATGTAAAGCTCAAATTTTAAACTATTATATAAAAAATGTTTCTTACACTTTGTTGGTTGTGTATATCTTTTTGGATGTAAAGCCCATATTTTAATCTATTATCTAAAAATGTTTGTTGCACTTTGTTGGTTGTGTACATCTTTTTTGGAAGTAGAGACCAGATTTTAATATATTATCTAAAAAATGTTTGTTGCACTTTATCTAAAGAATGTTTGTTGCACTTTATCTAAAAATGTTCGTTGCACTTTATTATTTAAATTAGATAAAATATGCAATGATTGGTGGCATAGAGTCAGTGGTGGATCTAGATCGAAAATGTAGGGAGCTGAGTTTAAAGGGTTTAATACATTATGTAGCCAAAACAATATAAATACACAATAATTATGAAAAAATATGGTACGAAATAAATCGAGACAATGTGTTGACGATGTCCAATTACACTTTATGAGGATTGCAAAGTAATATGCACAACAATATGCAAAATAACAAAATATCAATACAACAACTTTAAAGATCTGATTTATGATCCATAAAATACAATGAGCAGATTTTTAAACTTAATTTAGGCACTATCGTATGTCATTTTTCATGTCTTCAAATTAAAACCATATTATAATTTGTTTATGTCTTCAAATCGTCTTGGACTTGAATAGTAGGTGAGCCGTGTTCCTTTTTAATCATATTCTTAACCTAAGATTTTAATAATCAATAAGCTAATAAGCGATAAACAAACTTTGATTAAACAATGCTACATGTATCATGTCTGCATGACTGCATCAAAGCTGAAAGGAAACAATGAGGTAACAAAATAACAAATGTGAACAATATATTGGAATCTTCCATAGTACGTATACACTAGAGCCAAAGGGCATTGAGGGCTGAGCCGCCGAGGGGTGTAGTGGCATAGACCATAGGGGCACAGGTCAGTGCGACGATGCTTGAAAGTGCAACGATGCTTGGCCACAGGAGACTGTGCCAAGGGGTAGGTGGTGCGGCGATGCTTTGCTGCAGTGTACCGTCAGCGTAGGGAGAGCGAGGCCTACGGTGCCTCCATCATCTACGGCTATAATGTCGTAACTAGCCTCGACAAATGCCACTTGACCCCTTATCATGTTATCGTCGCATTCAGAGACCGACCCCCCCCCTATACTGGTGTTGGACGGGTTGAGCGATGAGCACGTCTACGTGAGTGTGTGGAGCTCCAAGAAGAGGTAGTGGAGTGGCACGTACTCCATGAAAGGCAACAACTCCTTCGATTACATGTCGAGTGCCATTATTGCCGATGCCATCAACTAGTTGGTCGGAGACAAATTAGAAGTCCTTCAAGTCCACCTGAAAACTCACCAGCTTCAGCTAATTGAGACCCTACTAGACATCGGGGAGTTTACATTGTTCACAACCAAGCTCGAAACCCTTGGCTATGCTTGTGTGTTGGGCGAACACATAGTCATCTTCCGCATGGATGTCACCGGTGATGCCGCCACCACCGAAGGGTAATGGAACATACTAAACGTCCTTCATCTAGACGATAATTACTTCCCAATAACCTCACTACAATTTCTAAGTGTAAAACTTGGTGAACCCTTCGCCGAGTGTTTTCTGTGCTTTGCTGAGTGACGAGGACACTCGGCAAAACGTAAGTGATTTCTCGTAGTGCCTGTAGATTTATTTGCAATGTGCAATATATGCATGTATATATGTAGATTGACTCATATTGATTTTGATGATGCTTTTGGTAGCATTTCTGATCTGCATGGATATTGAAATATAAATTAATTGGTATCACTAATTTGTATGTTGTTTAATTAGAATCTCATTTTTGCCTGATCTTATTCTTCTCCCATAGGAGGAGCAATTGATGCTGCAATAGATTCTAGAGGCAAGTCTCAGACAGTAAGTGACTTTGTTAGGTTTATAGCTGAAAGAGTTTTGCTTTGTTTAAACATACAACACATTATTCCAAAACAAAGTTTTGTGTGTTGAACTATGTTGGCCCTATAATCTTTTTAGACATAGAGGCCAGATTTAAATCTATCATCTAAAAAATATTTGTCGCACTTTGTTAACTGTGCATATTTTTGGATGTAGAGGCCATACTTTAATCTATTGTCTAAAAATGTTTGTTGCACTTTGTTCAATGTGTACATATTTTTTTGGATGTAGAGGACATATTTTAATATATTATCTAAAAAATGTTTGTCACCCTTCTTTGGTTGTGTACATCTTTTTTTGGATGTAGAGGCTAGATTTTAATCTATTATCTAAAAAAATGTTTGTTGCACTTTATTGGTTGTGTACATCTTTTTTGGATGTAGAGGTCAAATTTTAATCTATTATCTAAAAAATATTCGTTGCACTTTATTTTTTGCATTAGAATGATAGCACGATATGTAGTAGGTGTTATAAAATCAATCACAGATAAAACACGAGAGACACGAGATTTAGCATGGAAAACCCTTGCGGGAAAAAACCACGGACGCCAGTCGGCAAAGCTTCACTATATCGAGGAGAGTTTACAGAAAAGTAAGGGATCACAATGACTAGGGAAAATCCCTCTACTGTGTACAAGAGATATTTATAGGGTGGACTAAATGGGCCTAGGCATCCCTAGGCTCAATGGGCCTAGACTAGCTGGGCCCAATCTGGATTCGAATCAGAACATAACAAACTCCACCTTGAGATGAATTCTCTCTTGTAGCAAATGAAATAATCATCAATGAACTCCTTCCAATAATAAATATCACCGGCGCCAAAAGTCACTAGGACTCAAACTGTAACACCAACCAAGCTTGAGCAAAGCTCAAACTTAGTCACTGGAACTGTCTTGGTCATCATGTCTGTGGGATTATCACGAGTGCTGATCTTGCATACTTTAACATCACCTTGAGCAATGACATCTCGAATATAATGATACTTCACATCAATATGCTTTGTCCTCTCATGATACATCTAATCTTTAGTGAGGCAAATAGCACTTTGACTATCACAGAAAATAGTGATGCAAGAAACCATGGTTGTCACGGTGTCGCCTAGGCGACGCCTAGGCGCTGACTAGGCGTTGACTAGGCGTCCAGGCGGTCACCGCCGGACGCCATGGTGAATCGCCTCGCCTGGCGGAGTTAGGCGCCCGCCTAGAGCTTCTAGGCGTCGCCCATGGCGACTAGGCGGTCGCCAGGCGTGTCTGGGCGGGCGCCTAGGGTCCGTTGTAGTGTCTAAGGCATGGCCCAGGCCCAGATTGGACTTTCGGTTAACCCTCTTCCCCTTGCGAGTTGCGCCGCCGCCTTTGTCCCTTGCGCCGTCGGCCGCCGGATCTGCTATTCTGCTGTCCCTTGTGCCACCGACCGCCGGATCTGCTGTCCCTTGCGCCGCCGACCACCGGATCTGCTTCTCCTTGCGCCGCCGGCTGCCCGGCCGCCACTGCTTCCCCTCCCCTTATGAGTTGCGCCGCCGCCTGCCTCTGCCCCTTGCGCCACCGGCCGCGTGAAGATCTAGGCCCCATGTGAGTTTTGGTAATAAATGACAAACGCGCGTTTGTGGACTAATATTTTTTCTTAAGTGTGAAGGAAATGAGTATGTCCCGCGCAAGTGGAGCACAAGATGGAAAACCCGAAGATCTGGACGTTTAAAGGCTATGGCAAAAGGTTTGAAGGAATCTAGAAATTGATCGAGGTGTTTGGAGCGATCAATTAGGCTAGGTTTAAATTTTGTTTTTGTCGTACTATAAAGAGGGGTTGCATCTTGGTTATGAGTTGATTTTCAAGTGCCAATTTGCATTGCATGGAGTATCTTTTGAACATGTGTGTTTGTTGCAAAAGTTACCACTTTGGCTAAATTCCTTAGAAACACAAAATGCAGCTTTTGTTGGAGTTGTCTGACCCTGGCGGTCTAACTGACCATATGGGTCCGGTCAGACCGGCTGGAGTTGGGCGGTCCGACCGGCCAGGGGGTCGGTCCGACCGGGTTGCGTAGTACTGGAAAACTGCTGGTTTACAGAGCCAACGGGAGCACTATCGGTTCGACCTAGCCGATGGCCGGTCAGACCGGGTAGGGTAGGTCCGACCGGGCCAGCATGGCCGGTCAGACCGAGGTGTCCTGTCACATCAGTAAACGACTAGTTTTCTAGCCGTTGCAGTTGAGGTCGGTCAGACCGGCCCAAGATGGGCGGTCAGACCAACAGTGCGCAGAACCTAACTCGTGTAACGGCTAGTTTTTGAGTGTGTGGCTATATAAACCCTTGCTACAGCTCCTTTGCTAGACTTTTGGCATTCATTTGAGCATACTTGAGCACAAGAGAGTCTCTCCCACCTTTGAGCACTAAATTGAGCACTAGTGAGGTTGGGAAGAAAAAGGGTGATCAAGTGATTGAGTTGATTGCATTGCATTGGCATTTTGGCACTTGATCCTCTTCTCCTAGCTTTGATTGCAGCTTGTTACTCTTGGAGATTGCCATCTCCTAGACGGCTTGGAGAAGAAACCGGTGATCTCTCCTAGAAGGTTGTGGAGGAGACCCGGGAGGTTGTGAAGGTTGGAGCTCGCCTATCCGGAGTGGAGAAGAGCTACCACTAGTAATCGAGGCCCGAGAGTTGCACTTCCGGTGCCGGCTCATCTTCAAGCTAATTTCTCTTTGAGAAATCCGAGGCTTGGTGAAGAGAGCGGTCAAGTGAAACTCGCCTCAACGAGGACGTAAGAAATTGGCAAATTTCCGAACCTCGGGATAAAATTCGGTTGTCTCTTGTCCCCTTTTTATTTTGAGCAAGTTAAATTGTGCAAGCTTACTTTTCTAGAGTAATCTACTTGCCATCTTAGGTTGCACTATTTGTTCTAGCTGTTTGCTACCATTGCCTTAGGTCCTTGCTTATTGTTTAGCTAAAATTGAATTAGTTTTAAAAACCGCCTATTCACCCCCCTCTAGTCGGTACATCGATCCTACACCGTGGGCTCTGCTTCCCCTTGCGCCGCCGGCCGCCCGGCCGCCTCTGCTTCCCCTCTGTTGTCTGCTTCCCCCTCCCCTTCTCCCTCGCCACAGCAGGCAGCAGCAGTAGGCAGCAGAAGGCACGGACGCACGACAGCTCCGTTGTCTGCTTCCCCCTCCCCTGCTCCCTCGCCACAGCAGGAAGCAGCAGTAGGCAGTAGAAGGCACGGGCGCACGGCAGCAAGCAGTGAAGGAAGCAGGCAGCAACAGAACTACAGAAGGAAGCAGGCAGCAACAGAACTGCAGAAGGCAACAGCATAAGGCAGCAAGCAGAACTGCAGAAGGCTGAAGGCAGCAGAAGGTAAGCAGCACAATGGCAGATGCAGGTGAAGGTAGTGGTGCCCTACAGGGGGAGGTTGCTTATGATCCATCAAAGGATCCGAAGCGAAAGGCTAAGTCTAAGGATCTTGGATGGAAGTATGGATTTTGGCCGGACTTTACGAACAAAGATTTGGTGCAATGTTCTTTATGTGGGAAGCAAATGCATTCGAGTATCAAAAGGTTGAAGCAACACCTTGCCACTGGTTTTGGTGATGTGCAAACATATAGCAAAACAACCACGGCAATAATGAGAGAGATGCAAGAGTACATGAAGAAGACTACAAGATCAACCAAGATAATTTTAGATGATGAGGAGGAAGATGATGAGGTTCAGGAGGTTGAGGTCAATCAAAATCAACAAGCATCATCAAAGGCGTCTGTCGCGTCTTCTAGTATCCCAAGTTCAGGGACAATGGCAAAAAGGAAGGCGGCTGCTCTTAGTTTCACACCGGTGGCTAAGGTGACAAAGTCAGTTGCTTCAATATTAAAGAAGACTCCAGAAGAGGTGGTTGAGGAAAGGCATTCAAAGCAACCTGCCCAAACATCCATAGAGCAATGCATGAGAGCCAAGGAAGAAAAAGAGAGGGTGGATAGGCATGTTGCAAACTTCTTTTATCAATGTGGCATACCATTCAATGTTGCTAATTCGAGGAGCTATGAGATTATGATGGAGTCCGTTGGACAATATGGGCATGGGTACAAGCCTCCTAGTTACCATGAGCTAAGGGTGTCATTACTTGCCAAGGCAAAAAAAGGGTTTTAGCTATAAGAGAGGGGCTAGAGGTTGCATGGAAAAAATATGGCTGCACAATCATGTCTGATGGATGGACTGATAAGAGGAGGAGACACTTGATAAATTTCCTTGTCAATTGTCCTGAAGGGACCTTCTTCTTAGAGTCTGTAGATGCATCCTCCCAGGTGGCAATTGGACAAGTCCTGGCAGATATGCTTGAGAAGAGGATTCTTGATGTGGGTGTGGATAATGTAGTTCAAATAGTCACTGACAATGGGGCCAACTTTAAGCTTGCTGGTGCAATTATTAGGAACAAGTATCCTAAAATCTTTTGGACACCTTGTGTTGCACATTGTTTAGACCTTATGTTAGAGGACATTGCAAACATAAAGGACTTCAAGAAGGGCATCAACAATGCCAAGCGGTTGACTACCTTCATCTATAGGCATGGGAGACTTCTTGATGCAATGAGAGAGCATACAGGAGGAAGAGATTTGGTTAAACCCGCAGCCACTCGGTTTGCCACTGCTTTTCTCACTTTGCAAAGTCTATTGAAGCATAAGGATGCTTTGAGGAAGCTCTTTCTTAGTGATGATTGGACTAGGTCCAAATTGGCTTTCACGAAGGCTGGGAAGAAAGCTACTGATATTGTGATTTCCACTCAGTTATGGAATACCGTAATGGATTGCATTAGAGCATCCCAGCCTTTGCTTATTGCTTTGAGGATTGCTGATGGGGATGAGAAGCCTGCCATGCTAGAGATTGTTGCATCTATGTATCTAGCAAGAAAAAAGATAAGCACCGCTCTTGAAAGCAAGCCTAGGGTTCTAAAGAAGGTACTGGACATCATAGATAGAAGGTGGGTGAATCAAATGGAGCAAAAACTTCATGGGGCTGCACTATTTTTGAATCCAAATAAATTTTTTGACATCTCCAAAGAAGATGACAATGAGGCTTCTAGACTCCGAGTTGCCTTCAATGATGTCCTTGAGACTCTGATGTTTGATGATGATGTCTTGCTTGTACAAATAAGTAATCAAGCGGATGACTATGAGAACACAAGGGGATCTTTGCAAAGCCATTGGCAGTGAAGCAACAAAAAACCAAAAACCCTCGTAAGACCTACAATCCTATACTATTCTTACTATATTTTGTGTTTCAACTTTCAATGTGTGAAACTATGAATTGAAATGTTCTAGCTCTAACATATTTGTACAACTATTGTAGTTGATTGGTGGGGTGCTTTTGGTGGACTAAGTAGAGAGCTACAAACTTTTGCAAGACGCATCATTGGTCTTTGTTGTTCAGCTTCTGGTTGTGAGCGCAATTGGAGCATATTTGAATTTGTAAGTGACTAAAAATCATGTCTACTTGAGTACTTGTCTTTCATTCATAGATCCATACAAAGAAAAGGAATCGCTTGGAGCACAAAAGACTAAATGACTTGGTTTATGTTCAATACAACATGAAGATTGCGAAAAGGTTTAGAAAGATACGGGTTGAAGGAACAAATTTCAACCCATTGATCTTAGAAGAGTTCCAATGGGACAATGAATGGGTTCACTTGATGGGAAATGATGAAGTCCATCCTGGAGATGATCTCTTTTGGTCTCATGTTGATGAAGCCATTGGTGCAAGTGAATCACTTCGGGCACCTAGGATAACTAGGACGTATGCTCGTACTCGTCGAAGTGTTCCATCTTCTACCTCAATTATTGAAGAAGAAGAAGAAGAACAAGTATCTGGAGGAGAGGAAGATGATGAAGATCACTATGTGGCCGATGACCTTGATATTGAAGATGATTTTGGCCAACCACCATCTAGTCCTCAAGATTGTGCTCCATGGAATGCCAATGAGAGTGGCCACGATGATATAGAGTTTGATGTTGATTAGAACCATTAGGAGAGTTTCATTGCTTGTTTGAACTTTGAAGTTTGAACCTTTACTTTGTTTGCTTGCTATGGACTTGTGTGAAACTTTATTTTGCATGTGTGCTATGAAGTATGAAGTATGAACTATGAAGTATGCCCTCTGTTTGCTATGAACATGTGGGCTATGGACATGTGTGCTATGGATATGTTTGCTAAAATGCAAAGTGCTCACCTCTGTTTGCTGATTTTAATTGGTCGCCTAGGCGACGTCTAGGCGCCCGCCTAGGCGGCTAGTCGGCCCCCTAGCGACTGGTTTCGCCGGGGCGCCGTGACAACCATGCAAGAAACACTCCCGCAAAGCTCAGCATACAAACCTCTCAACCAAGTAGCTTCTTTACATGCTTCAGAAATAGCCATATACTCAGCTTTAGTGGTAGACAACGCCACTATAGCCTGCAAATTTGCTTTCCAGCTAACAGCACAACCACCAATGGTGAAAACATAACCTGTGAGAGATCTCCTTTTATCCAAATCACCAGCATAATTAGAATCAACATAACCAACAAGTCCATCTCCAGATTTCCCAAACTGTAAACAAGCACTAGAAGTACCACGCAGATATCTGAAAATCCACTGAACAACTTTCCAATGCTCTTTACCAGGATTAGTCATATATCTACTAACAACACTTAAAGCATGAGACAAATCAGGTCGAGAGCAGATCATGGCATACATAAGGGAACCAACTACACTAGAGTATGGAATACTAGACATATAATCAATGTCATCACTTGACTCTGGACATAAAGGTGAAGATAACTTATAATGTGGAGCAAGTGGAGTACTCACGGGCTTTGCATCATGCATATTAAAACGACGAAGAACCTTTTCAATGTAACCTCGCTGACCGAGATAAATCTTACCAGATTCTCTCTTTCTGGTAATTTCCATACCAAGAATCTTCTTGGCAACTCCTAAGTCCTTCATCTCAAATTATTTACTCAATTGTGCTTTCAACTTAGCTACTTCTAATTTATATTTTGTAGCAATTAACATATCATCAACATAAAGCAATAGATAAATGAATAAACTACCAACATGCTTCAAATAGACACAACTATCATAATTTGACCGCTTAAAACCATGAGAGCATAAAAGAGTCGAACTTCTTGTACCACTGTCTAGGGGATTGTTTCAAACCATAAAGAGATTTCTTTAACTTACAGACCAGCTGCTCTTTTCCAAGAAAAACAAAACCTTCAGGTTGATCCATATAAATGTCCTCTTCTAAGTCTCCATGTAAGAATGCAGTTTTAACATCCAATTGCTCAAGTTCATAATCATGCATAGCAACAATACTGAGCAGTGTGCGAATTGAGCTATGCTTAACAATAGAAGAAAAGACATCATTATAATCAATAACTGGCATCTGGTTGTAACCTTTGGCAACCAACCTTGCCTTGTATCTGGCAGGCTCACTAGGAGTGATACCTTCCTTTTTTTTGAAGATCCATTTACAACGGACAGTCTTCTTCTCTTTAGGTAGTTTTACTAAATCCCAAGTGCCATTCTTTTCAAGTGACTCCATCTCATCTTGCATCGCGGTCATCCAATTCTTATGATCGGCAGCGGAAATAGCCTCAAAATAATTTGAAGGTTCTGAATTACCTTCAATCTCTTCTACAACATTTAAAGCATAAGAAACAATATTGCACTCTTGATTAAATCTTTTAGGTGGATTAATTGTTCTTCGAGGTCTGTTAATAGCAATAGACTATTGTGGAGGCTGAACAACAGGAGACAAAGGCTCAATAACAGGTTCATCTTGAATATCATCATCTGGTGAATTTTCTACATCAACAATGTGCTCCACCTGCACACTTATTTTCTCTTGAACTTCATTGGGAACAGTAGGAGGAGAGTCATAAAACATGACAGATTCATTAAAGATAACATTCCTACTGATGATGACCTTTGAATTCTGAGCATCCCATAATTTATAACCTTTAACACCATATTGATAACCAAGAAAAATGCATTTAACAGCTGTAGGCTCTAATTTCCCATTATAAACATGAGCATAAGCAGTGGAACCAAAAACTCTCAATTGTAAATAATCAGCAGAAGAACCAGACCATACCTCAATTGGAGTTTTCTTATCAATAGCAAGGGAGGGTGATCTATTAATCAGGTAGCAAGCAGTGGAAGCGGCTTTAGCCCAAAAAACGCATGTTCAAGCGCGCATGTGACAACATGCAACGGGCCTTCGAGATGATAGTCCTGTTCATACGCTCAGCTACACCATTTTGTTGAGGAGTGCCAGGAATAGTGTAGTGTCCGACGATGCCTTTAGACTTACAATATTTCTTAAATTCATTAGAACAGAATTTCATCCCATTATCAGTACGAATTACTTTTACCTTTCTTTCAGTTTGTCGTTCAACCATAACCTTCCACTTCTTGAACGCTGAAAAGGTAGCTCATTTGTGCTTCAAGAAATATGCCCACACTTTTCTAGAATAGTCATCAATAATTGTTAGCATAACGAGCACCTCCTAAAGATCTCTTACGAGACGGGCCCCATAAATCAGAATGAACATAGTCAAGAATATCTTATGTGGTATGAACAGAAGTATTAAATTTCACCCTCTTGTGCTTACCAAATATGCAATGCTCACAAAAATCCAATTTACCTCCTTTATATCCATCATGAAGCTCTCTCTTACTTAACTCTGTCAAACCTTGTTCACTCATATGACCAAGACGTGTGTGCCACAAATTTGAAGCATCAGATGAATGTGACATCACACAAGCATTGCATGTAATAGTAGTGTCTCGAAGAAGATACAAATTTGCAGATTTCAAATCCCCTTTCATAACAATGAGAGAACCTTTTGATACTTTCAAAATTCCAGTACCACCAAAATATTTATATCCTTTTGTGTCAAGATAGCTCAAGGAAATAAAATTTCTTGTCATACCTGGAACACATGCCTCACCTCTATCAAGGTCTTGACAATCCCATCAAACATCTTTATCTAGACAGATCCAATTCCAACAATGGGGCGTGGAGAATCATCTTCCATCCTAACACAACCAGCACCTTGAACAAACTCATAAGTGATGAACCAATCTCTATTAGTGCAAATATAAAAAGATGCATCGATATCAATTATCCATTCATCACTACTACTAGTACATCCAGCAAAAATGACAAGAACATCACCATTATCTGAATTTTTATCACCAGAAGCAACAGACACATTACCATCATCATTTTGTTTGCTAGACATTTTTTCCTTATTCTTTAACTTGTAACATTCAGATATGGTGTGGTTATCTTTCTTGCAATACCTGTAGAATTTATCATTGCCTCTGGATTTTGAATATCCTCTAGAACGACTTTACTCCTACCTTTAGAACCATTATTTGATTTCTTTTCCTCCGTTCTTCCTCTAATATGCAGAGCATTACCATCAGACTTATAACTTTTAGAAGTTACCATCGATTTCATCTTTTCTTTTGCATGTAATGCATCACATACTTCAGCAACTGTTAGTGTATCACGTCTATATAAGATGGTATCTCTGAAATTTGAAAAAGATGGTGGCAAGGAACACAAAAGAATAAGAGCTAGATCATCATCATCAAACTTTACCTCTATAGACTCAAGGTCAGAAACAATCTCCTTGAAAGTCGACAAATGATTCAACACGAAACCATCATCTTGCAACTTGTGCGAAAACAATTTCATCTTCATGTGCATCTTGCTGGTAAGATCTTTTGTCATGCAGATCGATTACAGCTTTAACCATAAGGCAACGGCAGTTTTCTCCTACAAAACCTCTTGCAAAATATTATTCGATAAATGAAGATGAATCTGAGATAAAGCCTTACGATCTTGTCTCTTTTCTTTATCAGTCCATGTACTATGCTCTTTGTTGCCAAATTTGTCAAGTGCATCATCCAAATCATCCTAGGATAAAATAGCACGCATCTTAACTTGCCAAAGTGAAAATCATGTATCACGATCCAATAACGGAACATCATATTTAATAGATGTCATGATGCAAAATAAATCATCCTGAAAATAGAATTAATGCAGAAATCTTGGTACGCAAACTGGGTGCGTGTAGAAAATTTCAGCCTGAAAAGTAAAATCCTGTGTGCACAGAACGGAGTGCGCGTAGCAATTTTCTCCTGAAAAATATATCGGATCAAACTGTGGCAAAATAGGATCTTCTGTGGCTGGATCGGATGCGCCTGGCTGTGGCAGCAGGCTGCAGGGAGAGGCGCCGGGCGAAGTGCTCCTAGTGCGCGCGGACCGCCCCTGTAGGTGAGGAAGCAGCATCCGGTGGCCGGCGGATTCGTGGGCGCGCGCGTGGGAAACCGTGTGGCGGCGCGTCGGAGGACTGGTGGTGGGGATCTGCTGCGGCGGCGGCGGCAGGAAGTCGCGGGCCGGTGCTTGGCTGTCCCGAGTGGCGTGGTGGAAGCGCACGCCGGCGAAACTGGCGCCGAGGAACTGGCTCAAAGGGGTCGGCGCCGGGGAGATCGTGGGCCGGCGGCGAGGGCCGGCGGCAGGAAGGCCGGCGGCGACGGCGGCGGGTCGGCGAGGCGCGCACGCGCCGGCGGCGATGAACAGTACCACCAGGAACAGTAACCACACGGGCGGTTATAGATCTATTTTTTTCTCAGAACTCTCTCTAGATCAATCTGTGCTTTGATACCAGTTATTATAAAATCAATCACAGATAAAACACGAGAGACAAACCCTTGTGTAGGGCAAATCCCTTTACTGCATATAAGAAATATTTATAGGGTGGATTAAATGGGTTAGGCATCCTTGCTCTCAATTGGCCTAGACTAGCGGGTCCTAATCCGGATTTGGATCAGAGCATAACAAGTAGGTAGTTTAGTAAAAAGTTTTAGAGAAACATGATTCATGTTATGTAAATCAAAATCAGTTTGCGTAAAGTTGTCCTACCATTTTATTACTAATCGTCCAACACTAATAATGAGGGGAAAATTTATATTCATGGATAAAAGAGTTTGTAAGCAATTCCACCACGTCCTGACTAGCCGCCGCTTCCGCGCCAACAACCTCGACACGCCTCCCCTTCTTTTGCCTCTTCCACAACCGCAACAATGGGGACATCCACTTCATCCCGGTCGGTGTCAATGGAACCGACTAATGCTTTGCCCCCAACAATAATGCTGGATAGCTGTTGTATTCGGCGAGATTGATTGGGACATCATCGATTGCCATGACGGCCTCGTCCTCCTCCAAACAAAGAACCGACTTTGCCTCCTCGTCCTGAGACCCGGCCCATGGTTGGCTGCCGCCACTACCTCCGGCCACCACCGTCAGACTACAAGTCACTTTACATCTGCAACGCTACCGTGATCTCCACCTACGACACTGCCGATGACCACGATGACCGCAACTCATAGTTTTTCGGTTGTCTTCATTTCCAACAACCTAAGTGTCGGTTACCGGATGACTGTCTACATCTACTCCTCGCAGATTGGCCATCGGAGGAATGTTAGAAATCCTAGGAAGTCACACATAAAATCAAGAACTCAAGATAGACTCGTTTCTAGCGACAAACACTCACGGTGACAAATGCCGAAATGTTTTTTGTATTTTTGGACTCACTACACATGAGCTCCCTACAAATTCAAATTCAAAGGACTCAACGCTCCTGGACACAACAGATGTTGCAATGGATCCTAGAGGCAAGTCTCAAACAGATGGTAAGTGACTTTGTTAGGTTTATAGCTGAAAGGGTTTTACATTGTTTAAACATAGAGCACGCTGTTGCAAAACAAAGTTATGTTTGTTGCACTTTGTTGGCTGTGTACATCTTTTTTGGATGTAGAGGCCATGTTTTAATCTATCTCAAAATGTTTGTTGCACTTTGTTAATTGTGTGCATTTTTTCTAGATGTAGAGGCCATGTTTTAATCTATTCTCTAAAAAAGTTTGTTGCACTTTATTTTTTACATTAGATAAAATATGCCATGATTGGTGGCATAGAGTCGGTGGAAGATGTAGACCGAAAATGTAGGGAGCTGAGTTTAAATGGTTCATTACATTTTGTAGCCAAAACAATAAAATACACAAGAATTAAAAAACAACGTGGTACCAGATAAATCGAGACAATGTGTCGGCGATATCCAATTACACTTCATGAGGATTGCAAAAACAATGTGCAAAATAATAAAATATCAATACAAACAACAAACTTTGAAGTTTTGATTTATGATTAATAAAATACAATGAGCATACCATTAAACTTAATTTAGGCACCAACATATGTTATTTTTTCATGTCTTCAAACCATTTTATAATTTGTTCATGTCTACAAAACATCTTGAACTTGAATAGTAGGTGAGTAATGTTCCTATTTTCATGTTCTTAACCTAATATTCTAAGAAGTAATAAGCTAATAAGCGATAAACAAACTTTGATTCAACAATACATGTGTCATGTTTGCATGACTACATCAAAGCTGGAAGGACACAAGGAGGGAGCAAAATAGCAAATGTGAGTAATATACCGGAATTTTCCATAGACCATAGAGGCCAGAGCCAAAGAGCACCGAAGGCTAAGCCACCGAGGGGTGGAGCATCGTAGGGCGACATGGTGGTGTGGTAACACCTAGCCATAGGATACCGAGACAGGGGCAGGGGCATGACGACGCTCATCCATAACATATCGTTGACATATGGGGCAGAGGGTCGGGCTGTCGGGGCACCGTTAGCCGGCGTGGGGTATGGGCAATGGACATCAAAAGCATGCGGGCGAGTGCGGGTGATGGTCTGGATGTGCCGATATGTGGCATCAGGCGAAGCCTAGATGCTAGCGGCTATGCGCCCATGCTAGACTGCTTGCTAGGGTTTTTTCACATTGGCTAACATGTTAATTGGGTTGTGCCCTAAAGACTGGTTCATGCCAAGTTGGAGGAGGGCACGCACCACCACCACCCCCCCGGCGCGCTAGATCCTCCTCTACATATTCTAGGATAGAGTGTATGACTAAAAGTATTAGTCCTATACGGATAAGGCTTCGAGACCCCCAATGTTTGTAAGTACGTACATAGGGATGGGCTAGGTGAAGGGGATGCCTAAATCTTGTCTTGTTCCACTAAATTAATTCATAGAATCTAATCGATCTATAGCGTTGGAAGAGTTTTGTGCGGCTATCCTAGGCCAGTGCCATTGGAGACCCGCGCGAAGGCTATATATCGACACTTGCCTTCATCTATTTGCACTAAAGCCCGATCGCATGTAGATAGACGAGGGGATAGAAAACAGAAGAGAAGTGATTAAAGGCAATGGCTTCATATAATGGTCAGTTTAATTTTAATTTCGCAAACCTCTCTTTTTCCATCAAATATAGTATCAAGCATCTACTCATTGCTCATTGAAAGGCCGCGGCCACGCCTTCCCTCCGAACGTGGCGCGCATGTGCCTTCCCTTCCACGTCCCGCGCCTGTCCTCCAAAATCCCCGCCGATCGGAAGGCCCCGCCGAACCGAACGCACCGAACGGCAAGCAATCTGTGATCTCCGCCAAACGCCATCCGCCCACCACCGCCTGTCTGCTTTCCTCTAGCCGAAGCTGCCCTCCTGCTGGCAGCGATGAAGCCCTCCACAGCGCCCTCCGCAGCTCGATCTGGTATGGAAGTTGTTGAGATGCGGGGGCATCTCGTGGGTTTGTGGGATGTGGTAAAGTTGTGATCATTTTGGGTGGTTGTTTCACTACAAGAAAACAGAAAGTTTTCGTCGGCTATTTTATCTTCCGTCGGCATTTTGAAAAGCCGACGGAAGTTAAATAACTTCCATCGGCCTAGAGGAGCCGACGGAAGTTAAGCTAACTTTCGTCGGCTTTTCACAGTGGCCGACGGAAGATAGAGGCATTTTTTCCCGTCCGGAATAAATCCCCTAACTTCCGTCGGCTTTAGATGTGGCCGACGGAAGTTACGTTTCCAGCCACGCGCTTTTTTTCCCCAGCCCTCGTGCCTTCTTTTTAACCCTATGTTTCCCCTTCCCATCGCTTCTCCTCTTCCCCGCCGCCGCCTCCGCGCGACTACGCCCGCCGCCTCCGCCCGCCTCCCCGGTCTCGCGCCGCCTCCGCCGCCTCGCTCGCGCAATGGCGTCCGCGGCGCCGGCGCTGGCGCCCATGGCTGCTGTATCCCACGTCATCTTCGACATGGACGGCCTCCTGCTCGGTCTCTCACTCCTCCCTTGATTACAGCTTCCTCCCTCGCGTGCCTCACCTTGCTTCCCGCCCCTGTTTCTTGGTTTCTCTGGCTCCCAGATTGTTTGTGTGTTTGGTTTCTCTGGCTCCCAGATTTCCCCCGCCCGCGGAGTTGTACTGATGGCGCCGCGTGCTTGCTGCTGCAGACACGGAGGGGTTCTACACGGAGGAGCGCGAGAGCATGCTCCAGGAGCTCTTCCCCTCCTGCGCAGTCATGCCTGGTTAGGGTTTACCCCTCCCCTCTACTTTGTCCCTACTTTGTGTATGTTTGCTTTGTGAAGCTTGACAAGAGCTACATTGCTAGTTTAACATGGCTTGATTGGTTGACTTCAGGAGAGTTGCATATAGTTGATATTTGGTTAGGTTAACAGGTTGGAACAAGTTTCACTACATAGAAATCAGTTGCATTGCTTAGTTTGTTTTTTAATGTCTTCGGTATCTTTCTTCAAAACGAAACAGGAAAGAAAACAAGTTCACCTCACAAGCAACATAACGAAATCAGTTGAATCTGTTTGTTGTTGCCTCCAGCAACGGAGGGTAGCAGGCTAGCACCAATGGAAATGGAGGGAAATTGAGGTGGAATTTTATTGAGTTTGTTTTGGTTGTCACCAGTTTGTAGCAGTGTGGGTAGACTTGGGAACTATCTATAGTGTTATGTATTTTACTGATTCCTCTGTTTGTATACGCTTGTCTGATGGCCAGTGTTCTTCAAGCATTTCAAGTTATGGACTTGTTATAGTCGACCATCTGTTGTTGACGGCTTTAGATTTAGTTCTCAAAGCTTGAAACTTTTGCATGCCAAAGCTGAAAAGATGGAAAGGTTGAACAACTAAGTAACTTACCCAAAGGTACTAAAGCAAGAACATAATATTCTGATTCGATCTTTGCAGTGAATGTGCACTGACTGTTGAGGAGTGTAAAATCATGAGTTATCCCTTGGTAGATGTCTAACAATAAATTGTTATGAACTAAACTTTTTTATTTTTGTATTTGGACGGTCAGTTTCATTTAATTGTCTGGTTGCTTTGCCTTTGCAGCCCTCTGGAAGCATGATGCTGAAATTATGTGGGTTTTGATGGGTGCTGTTGTAAACACTCTGCTGTCATCAGTGATTAATATTAGGTAGGGCATGCCGGCTACAACCAAACTGAATTGGAAGTCGGTTTACAATTTTCTAGTTCTATTGTTTACCAATATGGATTTTATATTTCATTGATTAGGCAAAATGTAACAAGTCAGTCACTTTATGTGTTTTGTGTGGAGTTGTAGATCATGTAATGATGTTACAACTTTATATATCTACAAATTTTCTTTTTTGTGTGGATTTTTTAGTTAACTTCCGTCGGCCAATATTAGCCGACGGAAGTTATTGGCCCGTCGACAGAAAAAACAAAAAACAAAAAAAATAATTTTCGTCGGCTAGGATTTGGCCGACGGAAGTTACCGATTTTCTGGTAACTTCTGTCGGCTAGGTTTGGCCGACGGAAGTTAGCTAACTTCCGTCGGCGGCTGACGGAAGTTAGCTAATTTCCGTCTACCCGCTTCCGTCGGCCAAATGCCGACGGAAGTTAGCCTTTTGCCAACGGAAGTTAGCTTCTTCTATCAGGAAAGGGCTAACTTCCGTCGGCTTTGGCCGACGGAAGTTTTCTGGATTGTTGTAGTGTTTCATTGTGGTTGCAGGGGCGGGTGATTGGAGCGGCGGTGATACTGCGGAGGATGCGGTGGAGAGGCAAGGAGGAGTCGGGGTGGCGGTGGAGTCCTGTTCATCGTGCCGCGGCTGTTCATCGGTCTAGCGGCGAAGTGTGAGCTGGACGGCGGGGAGTCATCGAGGAGCCTGACGTCGCCGTTGGCCCCAAGGCACTCCTGCTCCGGTCGCCGCAATTTATTATCTTTTTGGTAGATGAACTGCCATGTGCATCATCCGGAAGAAAGCACTCTGAACTCGGAACAATTTCTTTTTATGCTCTTGCAGTGGTGAGAGCATTCTGTAGCTCCATCTGCTGGGACCAAGAAATCCTGATCGAAGAGGAAGCCAAGAACAACACCACCACCCAGTCACCCACCATCACCTCCCCTCACTCATCCTGCTCATCCATCCATGAGGAAATCTTCATGGCCGGCATGATCGTCACGACATGAACTTCCAGGTGTCCTGACTCACCACCAGTACGCATTGCCATCATCCGTTTGTTGTTTTTTATTCAGCAGCTAAAGAAGAAACGGTGCTCTTGCTGTTCAAATGATGAGTTGTTGTGTTCTTTTTCAGTTAGCTCTAGAAACTTGCAGAGATCTGGGCTTTTCAGAGAAAAAAAGGAGAGGTGGCATGCATGCCTTTAGTGATTTTAGTCATGTAATTTTTGATCCTAAGGCTGCTGGCCAGTGCCCCCAATTTTTTCTTTCTTCTCAATTTTCTATACCTTTCTTCCTCTTGCCGAGATGAAGACAATGTCTGCATATTTGTTGCACTACCCTGTTGTGAGATAATGACATTGAGCTGTTTAGGCCATTTTCGTTCTTCTTTCACTCTGAGCATCAGTACGAAATAAAAAAAAAACTCACGCACACATCGGCTGCAGCCAGCCACGCGGCCGCTGGCCACGGCCGTCGCGCGCGCCCGCATGTGGTGCTCGGCCGTGCGCCTGCTGCCTGCACCCAGCGCCGCTCGCTGCACACGCGCACCGCGCGTGGCCGCTGGCCTCCTGAGCGCCAGCTCGCCGCTCTGGCCACGCTCCGCGCCGCGCCCGCTGCTGCACCCGGCGCTCGCGGCCGTGTGCCCAACCCCACGCCCCGCGCAAAGGCTGCGCCCGCACACCGAAGTCGCCACCGACCTGCGCTCGTGCCTGCCCGCTTCTGTACGCCAGTACACGCCCACACGTCGCCTGCACTTGCAACCATGCCGACGCCCCGCTCGTACCACCGGACTTCTCCTTCCACCACCCGGTCATTCGCCTTTCTCGTACACACACCATACTATTGCATTTTTTTCGCTCGTGCTGTCGCCTCCAACAACCCCGCTCCAGGCCCCGTTGTGCAACCATCGCCCCACCATTACTCGTCCCACGTCCCCGTCCATGCCGCCACACGGTTAAAGAGCTCCCATTGTTGCCTCTGACCCTCAGCCACTCCTCATCACTCCCTCAAGCTCGCCGGAATGCTTGGAGCACTGGTCCACCGAGAAACCGCCCGACCAACCGCCCGACCAGATCACTGCCTCCCTAGTATTCATCGCAGGATTTCGACCTCGTTAGAAACCCCCAAATCTAGCCACCAAACATCGAGCTTCGGCAAGGTACGATATATCTTCAATTAATCCATACCAGAGTATCTCCATAGCTACAGTATCATGTTCCCTAGTTCATCTTTTGGTATTTTTGGCCGTAGCTCGCCGGCGGTGAAGTCCGATTTTTGGCTATTCAGGGCACCGTAGCCAGCCAAGTAGAAGCCATTTAGGCTCGATCGGAGCATACCAGTAACACCGAAATAGACCGTAGATGGTAAAAATGAACTACGATAGTCCACCGGAGCTCCGCCGCCGCCATGAAAATTCCCAAACCGAGCCCTCTATTATTCGCCCTATATCCCAAACCGTAGCTTTATTTGGAAATCCAACCGTAGATAATGTTCATAATAGTATGCAGAACCTACAGTTAAAATTTGGGGTCAATCGAAGTTAGTATGAAGAAGTTATGCCCTAAAGAAATTTCAGTCGTCCGCATCTTCTTCTACCTCCAGCTGGTCCTTCTTTCCCTGTTCTGTGCCACTACCTTGTGGGACCCACGCGTGCATGCGCGCCTGCCACCACTGCCGCGTGTGGGCCCACGCGTCAGCTCCCGCGCGCCGCGCGCTGCAGCAAGCCGAAGTCGCCCGCGAGCACCAGCCGTTGTGTTGCCCACGCACGCACGTGCTGGCTGTGCCGACTGAGCCGGACTGGCCTGCCAAACATCTGGCCAGACCAAATGGGCCAACCGGATGGCCAAAATAAACAGTGCATTTTTTCTATTTTTCCAAAATATTTTTCCTGTAGCCGAGCCTACTAGCACAATCCAATTTTTCATTTTCTAGAAATAATCTCCAAAGACAGCCCATATAGTAAACAGGTCGGCCCGGTTGCTTTAAACTGTACTTTTTCCATTTTTCGAAATTATTTTTCCGCCAGCCCATTTAGCCCAATAACACAGTACTTTTTGTCAATTTCAGAAAATGATTTAATTTCAAAAATTCATATAAAATTCGTTATAGCTCCGATTTCTATAAATTTCTAAAATTATAAACTTTAATTTAGATTAGTATAAAATTGTTTTCCCCAAAACTTTTCGTGTATTTTTATTTATATAATGTTATTTGTACAATAGTTGCCGACGCTGAAAACACCCGAGGCTATGACCCTGAAGATCTCAAGTACCATACTGTGAAAGTCTTCCTTTGAACATTCTTAATCCTATTGCATCAATTGTTTCACGAATTTATATATGCATGTTTAGGATTAAACACTCATGTACACTACTAGTCAATTGCTTGGACAATTAAGACAAATAAAACTTACGCTTGTAAACAAGCCTCCTTGACAATTGAATATCATGTTTATCTTGTCGCTCTAGGATTTATTTTTACATCCATGATTTAATTTATTATTTTAATTGCTTTTAACATATTCCTTATCAAATGGGTGCACTATACATACACTTACTTATATCAAAACATGACGAATAGCTGTAGAATAGGTGATGATGTTGTGATTTTGCAAATGTGTTATGTGAAATTAAATTGGGTGTATTATAAATACTATTAAGGACTGATTCCTTGGGAAAGCATGAGCACAACATCGTGCAACCTTATGGTATGTGAGAGATGCCCCTAGGCACGTGGCTCGTGGTATTACCTGAAAAGTCCCTAACAGGCACGAGAGTGTGGTTGTGATTTGAGGAGTTAGAAGTGGAGCACCCGTGTGATTGCTAGGGGAGAAGAAGGAAGACATACTTTCCGTATCCTTGACTGTGAATCCATCTAGATGGCAGTGAGATATCCTATGTTTGCTTTGGAAAGTCTTTGTCTCGAACCTCCTTGCCTAGCTAGCATGGAGTAGAGTTTGAGTCGCAAGGGTAAAGTGTGCACCTTCAGCTGAAGTATAAACTGTTTGAACAACCGTGCCCACAGATATGGGCAAGTGATTTCATGTATCTTCCCTAGCGTAGTGTTTACTTGTTTTCAACTAAATGGGAAATGGGTTGGGACGTTACTAGGGTATACTGTTGGGTTTATGACTAGTCTGTGTGGTTGGATAACGTTCCTGTGTGGAACGGGGAGTCAAAAGGTTTCATAGGGAGTGATGTGAGATACTAAACTAGTACTGAGATAATGATGTAAGAGTTATGATTATGAGATGTGTTTGACCGGAAACGGCGACCAGAGGGGGGGTGAATGGGAGCTTTTAAAATTTCGGGCTAAAAACAAGCCTTCTATTTTAATTCTGTCTTCTGCGGAACAGGCTTCGAACACTACCTTCAAAGGTCTAGTTCGGATGTGTTTTTGACAGCTCCGAACACAGGCTTCGCAGGAGCAAAAGTTCGAAGCCAAGAAGACTTCGCTCCGATCACACACCTCAAAAATCTACTCTGCTAAGTCCGTGCAGGCTCCGCACACAGGGTGCTTCGATCAGGCTTCGCACTTCACCCTTCGCAAGAGTGGACAACCCTCTGAGGACTTCGACCAAGTACTTGGCAGCAGCAACTGGTGCTGGGCTTCGTACACAAAGGTCTAAACGCACACAAACAGACTTCGCTAAGGGCTTCGACAGAAGAAGCAAAACGGGCTTCGATCAGGGCTTCGCTAGTAAGTTGTGAGGTCTAGCCTCAAGTTACACAGAGCGAACGCGCACTGAAAACACACTTCGCACAAAACACCCTTCGCCTAGACAGGCTTCGGTGCACTATAACTAGCGAGGTATGTAACACGAGCTCAAGCAAAAAGCACACAGAAGCAGAGCTTCGCCGTTTGAACAAGGAACACAGAAAATGAACTCTCTGGATGAATACAACGAAGTATGTGGCTAGTACAGGAGCTCAATAGTAAATGCTCAAAGTGTTAAATGTTACCTACCGAGCCCCCATATTTATAGCCCACAGATCACCCAAAGGAATTGAGTACTTTACCCCTAGGGTTTACATTGGTTTTGTCTCTACAGAACTAAGGGGTACAAAAGGTAGTCAACTTTATTAGAGGCTTCTCTGTCAGCCTTTGCAGAGGGGACATCGCCAGCTTTTTGCAGAGCAGACACTGTCAGACTTGCAGCCTTTGACCTTTCCGAAGCCCCCCTTCGCACGCGAGGGGTGCGGTAGCTTCGGTGAGAAGCCTTGAGCCAGATGGCCTTCGCTTCACCGAAGTCAGCCTTCTATACAGTGACGGTTTTGAGCCGAAGCCGTCAAAGCCCTTGGGCCTTCGCACCAACACCTCCGGAGTGGACCACCACGGCTTCGCAGTTACTCCCATCTCGAACTCTGTCAGTCCGTGTACCGAAGCCATGCAGGCCGAAGTACCTCAAGTCAACCTCGCTCCGGAGCTAACCTTGCTCCGAAGCCTTCCTCACTCCGAAGCCCTACCTTCGGAGTACCACCCTTCGAAGTCCCTCCTTCGTCCAAGACCTCCGCATGAAGCATTCCATGAGCACTTCGTCGCAGTGTCTCTCCCCGAGCACACTCCTCGACGAGCCTCACCCGGACCATGCCTTTGATGCACCTCGACTTCTGAGACCTTCGTTGGGTACCTTCGAATGTCTCCCTCCGGAGTACACTTCGAACTCCTTGCTTCCGCAGAGGACTTGATCCATCCAACTCCGAAGTCACTCCATTCGGAGTACCTTCGAAGTGCCTCACCTCCGAGGACTTTGTCTCGGAGCACCTTCAGCCGGAGCCACGCTCCACACTCTCTGCCTTCACCTGGCGCACCTCGACCCGAGGACCGACCCGGACCCCTTCGCAGCCACCGTGACGGAGCTCCCCGCTCCCCTGGCATCAAGCCTCCCGCTTGATCCAGGTTCACCTGCTACGAACCTGTCTGTGGCCTCCGAAGTCCCTGCGCACCACAGACAAGCAGACAAGTGTATCCAGTACTCCGGAGACCTCTCCGGGTTAGCAACCTCAGGCACAAACTCCGGTGTACCGCCCAAAGTACCGAACCCTTCGGTACAAACCCAGTCATCGTGTATTGTCGGACCCCTCCGACACGTACACTCCGCTGCAACAGCTGCAGCAACCAAACCACCGAGCACCCTTCGGTGAAACCACCTCCGAACACCCTTCGGAGGTCCAACCTCCGAACCCCCTTTGGAGGTACCCCTTCGAACCAGAGGGTAAAAGCCTGTCAATCACTCATCACAAACACCGAAACCAACACTTGGTTTCTCAATCTCCCCCTTGATGAGTGCATTGACAACCAACTTTAAGTCCAAGAAAATTTAAAAACTTTCAGCACACAAGTGACCATAAAAACTCAGAAAAGAGCCAAATCATGTCACTTGACAGAAGAATTTTCCTCCCCCTTTCTAAAAAGTAAAAGCCCCTTCGGAAAATCTCCCCTTTTTCAAGATAAAAACTCCCCCTGAGTTAATTTATCCCCCTTTTGCAACAAGGAACCTTCTCCCCCTTTATGTCAAATTTCTCCCTCTTTGGAAATTATACCCCTTGCGGCAGAGAACGTAGCAAGTCTCTCCCCCTTTGGAAATGCAAGCATCAAGGAGCATGAAAAAGATGCATAGCTTAGAAATGAGCAGAATTGCAGAGACATATAAAGCAAAAATATGCCAACAATAACACCAATGATCATGGGCTCAGCTCAAATTAACATTCTCTAAAAACATGATGAAGCATGTGAGTTGATCATTTTTAAAATAAAAGCATCACCACTTAGTCAAGGAAACTAGACAAGTAAGAGCAGGGACTGCGCAAAGCTAGTCAAATTCTACTCTAGACAGACAAGTCCAGTTCAAATGGAGCATGAAAAGCAAACTTGATAATCAATGAATTTTTGTTGTTCTTTTCTTAGTGCCAGGGGTTATTTGTTTGTCCACCTTATACTTTCCAATCAGGCCAAGCCTAGGCATGAAAGCCATTAGAAGCTTAAAGCAATGATTTTGGCATACACTACACTATTCCAGTTCAGACCGATGTGCAATGGAAAGCAGTCTAGAATAGAGTAGTGCGACAAACAAACCCTCCTGGATCTTTTCACTTAAAGCATGCAAATCATGGAGTTTTTGATTTTGATTAAGTGAATCAATTTGTTTAACACTTGATGAATATCCATGAGGATGTAGAACAATTTTTCAAGTTGCAATTTTTAGCATCCAATGAACAGTGTCTTGCTATCAAGCAGATAAAAGATAGCTAAAGCAGTCCTGCCTAAACATGCTAGATTCAAGACTAAGCAGTGAGCATGATTTGATTTTGAAAATAAAACATCATGCACATGAATGTTTCAGATAAATTAAAAAGAGCTGAGCTGTTAGGATGTCATGGATTATAATCAGGCATATAGGTGCAAAAGATGTAAATGCAATTTCAACACAATTAGCAAATGCACATCCATCTAAAACTGCTCCCCCTCACAAAATGCCGTAAGGGTGACAAATACCAAGTTCCCCACGCAAGTAAGCAAATCGAGAAGCATCGAGGGGTTTTGTGAAAATGTCGGCTAGCTGGTGTTGGGTATCAACATATTGAAGTTCAATATCACCCTTCTCATTGTGATCTCTGAGAAAATGATACCGCACATCAATGTGTTTGGTTCTGGAGTGCTGAACCGGGTTGTTTGCAATACAAATAGCACTAGTGTTATCATAGAAAAGTGGAACACTCTTATAATCTAACCCGAAATCCCGCAAAGTGGAAGTCATCCACAAAATCTGAGAGCAACAGCTAGCTGCAGCAACATATTCGGCCTCAGCCGTCGATTGTGCAACACTAGACTATTTGCGGGAAGACCAGCAAACCAGAGATGTACCCAGAAAATGACAAGTACCAGAGGTACTCTTCCTATCAATCCTACACCCAGCAAAATCCGCATCGGAATAACCTCGAAGACATAAAGATGAAGATGATGAATACCATATGCCAAATTCGTGGGTATGTTTGAGATACATGAGTATGCGTTTTACCGCTTGGCGGTGCGAAGCTCGTGGTGAAGCCTGAAAATGAGCGCACAGACACACTGCGAAGTGTATGTCCGGCCTCGTGGCAGTCAAGTAGAGGAGGGAGCCGATCATGCTTCGGAACTCCTTCTGATCTATGGCTTCTCCATCTTCATCAGGATCTAATGCTACAGATGTAGCCATTGGAGTAGCGAGGGGCTTCGCATCAGCCATGTCGAATTTCTTGAGCAGGTCCTTGGTGTACTTTGTCTGGTGGACAAAAGTACCTTGTTTGCTTTGCTTGATTTGCAAACCAAGGAAAAAGGTGAGTTCACCCATCATCGACATTTCAAATTCCCTGCTCATGGTATCTGCAAATTCGGCAACCAAAGCATGAGAAGAGCCACCAAAAATGATATCATCCACATAAATCTGAACCAGGAGGAAATCTTTGCCATGCTTGAGAGTAAACAGGGTTTTATCAACAGAGCCCATCAAATACCCTCGCTCAAGCAGAAAAGACTTAAGTCTATCATACCATGCCCGAGGGGCCTGCTTGAGTCCATAAAGAGCCTTATGAAGTTTAAGGACTTTATGTGGGTACTTGGGGTTTTCAAAACCAGGGGGTTGTTTTACATAAACATCTTCACCTATGAAGCCATTAAGAAAAGCACTTTTGACATCCATTTGATAGAGTTTGAATCCCTGGGATGTCGCAAAGGCAAGCAAAATCCTAATGGCCTCAAGGCGAGCAACAGGTGCAAAAGTTTCAGTAAAATCAATCCCTTCTAGTTGAGAAAAGCCCTGAGCTACAAGTCTAGCCTTGTTTCTAACTATAGTCCCATCCTCCCCTTGTTTGTTTTTGAAAATCCATTTTGTTCCAATGAAATGAACATTTGGTGGAGGATCAACTAATGACCAGACTTGGTTTCTCTCAAAATTTTCAAGCTCTTCATGCATGGCATTGATCCAACTAGAATCAGAAAGTGCATGACTAACATCTAAGGGCTCGAAAGAAGCAACAAAAGTTGAATCAATGAAATGAGCATGAGAACGAGTTACCCTTTGATCAAACTCACCAATGATCTGCTCGGGAGGGTGCATCCTTTGAACATGATGTGGAGCCTCGCGGTGGGATGCAGTCTCCCCCTCAACTTGTGCGTCGGAGTGGTCCAAGATGACCGATGTTGAGGTAGTCGCTTCGGGACCTCGTGCCGAAGTGGTCGAAGCGGGGTCGGCTTCGGGGGTTGATATCGAGGGTAGTAGGGGTTCATCCTCGAATTCTCTGGGATCTTCTTCTTCGAATAAGGTCTGTTCCATGTCGTGTTCATTTGCCTGTTCAAAAGCAGAACTAACAGAGGGGGTTGATTCATCAAAAGTCACATCACATGACTCGATGACAGTGTTAGTCTCCAAGTTATAAACACGATAAGAATGACCATGAGTAGTGTAACCCAAAAAGATCCCGTCAGAAGAGCGCGACTCAAATTTATCCAAATTACCACATTTTAGGATAAAGCAGCGACAGCCAAAAACTCGAAGATGAGTAGCCTTGGGCTGTCTCCCAAAACGCAGCTCATAAGATGTTAAATTTAAAATTGAGCGCAAGAAGATTCGGTTTGAGATGTAACATGCAGTGTTCATGGCCTCAGCCCAGAATTTTCTAGGAGTCCTATGCTCATCAAGCATCGTCCTAGCCATCTCAACCAAAGTGCGGTTCTTTCTCTCAACAACACCGTTCTGTTGAGGAACCCGCGGAGAAGAGAATTGATGTTCTATGCCATGCTCCATGCAAAAGTCAACAAAGAGACTGTTTTTGAACTCGGTGTCATTATCACTTCGAATAAATTTCAATGCACCTGGGAGTTCAGTGAAAAGTCTCAAAGCCAAGCTCCGAAAGTGTGAAAACACTTCATCCTTGCTGGCAAGAAAGAAGACCCAAGAGTAGCGAGAGAAATCGTCGACAATAACTAATACATACCACTTGCCACCTAAAGAACTGACCCGAGAAGGACCTACAGTGTCCATATGGAGAAGTTCTCCGGGTTGTTCAGTCATCACTGTGGTGACTGGCGAATGCGAAGCGGCAATCATTTTTCCATGTCGACAAGGAGCGCAAACTAAATTCTTCTCAAACTTGAGCTTGGGCAATCCTCGGATCAGACCTAGGGCGCTCAGACGAGCGAGCAACTCAAAGCTCATATGCCCTAGTCTCCTATGCCACTTCCAAAGCTCAGAGATTGAATGTGCAACAAGACAATGAGAAGAACCAGATGACTCAGAAAAATCAGCTCCAAAAACTCTCTCAACTCTAAAGATCTTACACACCACAACGCCATCAGAATTGAGCACTTGCGAAGTATCGCGATGAAATCGCACTTCGAAGCCCTCATCAAGCAACTGAGATACAGACAGCAAATTGTATCCCAGGTTTTCAACCAAAGCAACATCTTTGAGAGTGAAATTCGAATTAATTCTTACCACACCTTTACCTTTCACTCTACTCCTTCGATTGTTTCCGAAGGTGATATGTTCCCTTTGCTTGGTTGTGGTGAGGCTGGAGAACCAAGCTGCATCTCCGGTCATGTGGCGTGAACAACCGGAGTCCATGATCCATATGCCCTCCAAGCCTCGATCTGTCGCCTACACATGATAAGAATATCTCGATCGCTCAGTGCTGGGGTGAGTGGAAAAATGACGAGGCATCCAACACTGAGTGACACGAGCAGTAGGCGCAGTAAAAGTAGACGGTCTACGCACAGGAAAATCGAAATGATGCAAAGTGCGAGGTCTACCTACATGCTGTTATCGAACAACATGTCGAGGTCTCCTACTATGACGAGGTACAAAGCTACTCGCCTGGGGTCTATCACCATATGGAACACGGTGAACACCTCGAGGAGCAAAACCTCTCCGAGAAGCACGAGGAGCCTCAAAAGCAGGACGATAGTAAAACTCAGACTCATGCATACCTAAAGATGGGTAATGCATGTCCTGGTAACTCATCGCCTGAGAGCGTCGCTCATCCTTGATGCGACGAAAACAGAACCCAACCAAATGACCCGCCCGCTGACAATAGGAACAATGAAATACTCTCCTTGGGGCATTCTCATGGGTCTTAGGAGCAACTCTCACAAGCTCCTTGGGTTTCTGCTGAGTGGTTTTCTTGGGAGGATTTTTCTTGGCAGGAGTTGTGGTTTTCTTTGGTGGTCGGGTAGGCTTTTTGGCTGAAGAAGTGTCTAACAGAGCTCTCTCTTTCTCTAAGGTAGTGGGAGAGGTAAAAACAGTTTTGGTCTTACTGTCTGAAGGAATCCTCTCAAAACCCAAACCTAGAGCTACCCCTGCTCTGTCAGCACACATCTTGGTCTTGGCCAAGAGCAAATCCATCCTACCCTTTCCCTCAGTGCATTTATTAACCACAGAAAGAAGGTATTCATTTTCAGTCATGAGGTTCTCAGCTCGCTCTCTAACAGTGCCTAGCTGGTCCTTAAGGGTGATGCAAGTGTCACAAATAGGTTGCACATCCTTAGAACTACCGGCTCTCTCCAATCTAGCCTCTAAATCATGAACATGTTTATCACGTAAATTAATGCTCTCGCGTAATAAAGAACAGTTCATGCATTCAATAATATCATGAGGTCTAGAATCCACCACCAAAAGCTGCTTCTGTGCAGTCTCAAGCTCAGAAAGAGTTTGAGCATGTACAGAACGCAACTGAGCAAGCTCACCAATGACAATAGAACAAGATTCACATTCAGCATCATTAAACTTAGACTTAAGCATGGCATATTCAGTAGAAACAGTTTCTAGCCTAAGTCTAAGGTCTTTTCTTTCTCTAGCGGCTTGCACAAGTAATCTATCCTGACCAAGAACTACTTCATTCAGCTCATCTAATTTAATTAATACCTGGTCAGATGATAGAGGTACCTCAGATGAGTCAAGCTCATCGCCGCTGTGATCGCTGTCGGCCATGGAGCAAAGGCCGATGAAGTCTCGTCCCTTCTTGTCCTTCTTGTCCTCCTTCCTTGGGGACTCCTCCTCCTTAGAGCTCGACTCCTCAGTTGAGAAAGTGTCGATGTCGCTGAGAGCAGCAACAAATGCTCTAGAAGCGGCCTTGGCTACTTTCTTAGCCATCTTGCCGCACTTGCCCTTCACAAAAGGCTTCCTCTCCTTTTTGTGGTATTTGGGGCGCTCACTCTCATCTCTCTTCTTGAGCTTGGGGCAATTAGCCTTGATGTGAGAAGTGTCGCCACACTCAAAACAACCACTAAAACCACTTCTCCTCTGATCCCGTCTCTCATGATGAAAACGGGTGAACCTCCAGGCAATGAGAGCAAGCTCGCCATCATCTAGAGTGTCCACCTGCTCCTTTGTGACGGAGACCAGAGAGGACAAGGCAAAACCATCTGCAAGAACACAAGTGCCAGATGTGCTTGGTTCTGCAGTGGTGCCACGGCTAGTGCTAGAAACCAATGCCAATGGCTGTGGCAAGGAGCTTCTGTGCACTGCAAGAGATGCCTTGGCAATCTCTGTGGACTTCAGCTTGCTGAAGAGCTCATCACAGGTCAATGTGTCATAACCTGCAGACTCCTCAATGCTGGATATCTTCACTTCCCATATGCTACGGTCAAGAGCATAGATAAGCTTGATAGCCCTATCATGATCATTGTAAGCAAGCGTCCCGTTGGACCGCAAGTTACTCACTATCGCATCAAAGCGAGAAAACATGGCATCTATAGATTCACCAGGTGCCTGCACAAACAGCTGATACTGTTGATTGTAGGTGCTTTGGCGCCTGGCCTTAATCTGAGTAGAGCCCTCATGAAAAATAGTGAGCGTTGTCCAAATTTCCCTAGCAGTCCTAAGGTGCTGCACCCTATCAAACTCACTCCGGCTCAAACCAATGAACATTATATTCCTAGCCTTGGAGTTGGCATTATACTGATCCTTTTCTGTTTGAGAGGTGCGAGTCTCAAGGATGGAGTATTGTGAGTCCACAATCTCCCAAATTGCATTTCCTTGGCTTAACAAGTAAGCATCCATGCGCACCTTCCAGTATGCAAAATCAGTCCCATCGAACAGAGGAATTTTACTACCTCTATCCATGTTGCTAATAGATCACAAAACCGGTTAAGGTCAACTGGCGATCTTAACCTGCTCTGATACCAATTGTTGGACCGGAAATGGCGACCAGAGGGGGGTGAATGGGAGCTTTTAAAATTTCGGGCTAAAAACAAGCCTTCTGTTTTAATTCTGTCTTCTGCGGAACAGGCTTCGAACACTACCTTCGAAGGTCTAGTTCGGAGGTGTTTTTGACAGCTCCGAACACAGGCTTCACAGGAGCAAAAGTTCGAAGCCAAGAAGACTTCGCTCCGATCACACACCTCGAAAATCTACTCTGCTAAGTCCGTGCAGGCTCTGCACACAGGGTGCTTCGAGCAGGCTTCACACTTCACCCTTCGCAAGAGTGGACAACCCTCTGAGGACTTCGACCAAGTACTTGGCAGCAGCAACTGGTGCTGGGCTTCGTACACAAAGGTCTAAACGCATACAAACAGACTTCGCTAAGGGCTTCGACAGACGAAGCAAAACGGGCTTCGATCAGGGCTTCGCTAGTAAGTTGTGAGGTCTAGCCTCAAGTTACACAGAGCGAACGCGCACTGAAAACACACTTCGCACAAAACACCCTTCGCCTAGACAGGCTTCGGTGCACTATAACTAGCGAGGTATGTAACACGAGCTCAAGCAAAAAGCACACAGAAGCAGGGCTTCGCCGCTTGAACAAGGAACACAGAAAATGAACTCTCTGGATGAATACAACGAAGTATGTGGCTAGTACAGGAGCTCAACAGTAAATGCTCAAAGTGTTAAATGTTACCTACTGAGCCCCCATATTTATAGCCCACAGATCACCCAAAGGAATTGACTACTTTACCCCTAGGGTTTACATTGGTTTTGTCTCTACAGAACTAAGGGGTACAAAAGGTAGTCAACTTTATTGGAGGCTTCTCTGTCAGCCTTTGCAGAGGGGACAGCGCCAGCTTTTTGCAGAGCAGACACTGTCAGACTTGCAGCCTTTGACCTTTCCGAAGCCCCCCTTCGCACGCGAGGGGTGCGGTAGCTTCGGTGAGAAGCCTTGAGCCAGATGGCCTTCGCTTCACCGAAGTCAGCCTTCGATACAGTGACGGTTTTGAGCCGAAGCCGTCAAAGCCCTTGGGCCTTCGCACCAACACCTCCGGAGTGGACCACCACGGCTTCGCAGCTACTCCCAGCTCGAACTCTGTCAGTCCGTGTACCGAAGCCATGCAGGCCGAAGTACCTCAAGTCAACCTCGCTCCGGAGCTAACCTTGCTCCGAAGCCTTCCTCACTCCGAAGCCCTACCTTCGGAGTACCACCCTTCGAAGTCCCTCCTTCGTCCAAGGCCTCCGCATGAAGCATTCCATGAGCACTTCGTCGCAGTGTCTCTCCCCGAGCACACTCCTCGACGAGCCTCACCTGGACCATGCCTTCGATGCACCTCGACTTCTGAGACCTTCGTTGGGTACCTTCGAATGTCTCCCTCCGGAGTACACTTCGAACTCCTTGCCTCCGCAGAGGACTTGATCCATCCAACTCCGAAGTCACTCCATTCGGAGTACCTTCGAAGTGCCTCACCTCTGAGGACTTTGTCTCGGAGCACCTTCAGCCGGAGCCACGCTCCGCACTCTCTGCCTTCACCTGGCGCACCTCGACCCGAGGACCGACCCGGACCCCTTCGCAGCCACCGTGACGGAGCTTCCCGCTCCCCTGGCATCAAGCCTCCCGCTTGACCCAGGTTCACCTGCTACGAACCTGTCCGTGGCCTCCGAAGTCCCTGCGCACCACAGACAAGCAGACAAGTGTATCCAGTACTCCGGAGACCTCTCTGGGATAGCAACCTCCGGCACACACTCCGGTGTACCACCCAAAGTACCGAACCCTTCGGTATAAACCCAGTCATCGTGTACTGTCAGACCCCTCCGACACGTACACTCCGCTGCAACAGCTGCAGCAACCAAACCACCGAGCACCCTTCGGTGAAACCACCTCCAAACACCCTTCGGAGGTCCAACCTCTGAACCCCCTTCGGAGGTACCCCTTCGAACCAGAGGGTAAAAGCCTGTCAATCACTCATCACAAACACCGAAACCAACACTTGGTTTCTCAAGATGAATTGATGAAAAGATGTGACTTGTGGAATTGATGGAAAATGAGGTTGGGAGTTGTTGCAAAGCAATCTCGGTTGGTGAGAATGTGAGAGTTGGTTTAGCTTTTGAACTATTGCTATTTTATGTGGGAACAGTTAGAGGTTGGGACCTCTATCCGTGGGTATTAAGTATTTAGAATTTATAAACTATATATCCCCTTAAAAACCATAGCTGCTCTTTGTATCATGCATCTATACTACTTCTAAGGCTTGTTGAGTACTTTTGAGTACTCACCCTTGTTGTTTTACACCCCCACCCCAGAGTTCGCTAATCTTTCGGAGGACGTCAAGAACCTTGAAGATGAAGCTGAAGTTGTTATCGTTGAAGATATAGAAGATTAGGGTTTCGGGCCTAGTTCCCAAGTGGAGTTTAGACAATAGTGCTTGCTTGAGTGTTGAAATGCTTCCGCTGGACTTTTGTAATGATTGTTGTTGTGAGGTATGCCTCTTTAGCAGCTTTTGTAATATTTAATTATTGTAATTCTTTTTCTGCAATGTATTATTGTCGAATAGAACAATGTCAACTACGATATTGTTCGTTTTCGATGACGCATCGGCTCGTCCTGCTCGATGGTATTTTCGAGTCCTGGGATGGGTCGTTACATGATGATGATGGTATAGCTGACCTATCAGTACTAGGCCTAATTAGTGACCGAATCAAGAAACCTCCAGCAAAAATACTAATGTCAACAATGATGAATTTGACATGAGATCTTGCTGCTGCTGGCTACTGAATGCTGGATCTAATCTTAGAGATGACTAGTGTCGAGGGCCAATGATGGAGAGGGTATTTCTTCACCAAGCTCTGCTTCTGAGCCTTCTGTTGTTGCGGCAACGACGATGCAATGGTATTGGTGCACTGCCATCTCAGCTTTTCCCAAATCATTTCTCTTTATGGGTAGCAGACAATGATTTTGTTATATCCAAAATGTCTTGATGTATGTTAAGGCTATTAGGTTCATATCTAGGCTCATCCCATAGCTATATATGTACATCAACCTTAATGGTGTGATTATTCTCTCTAACGTAGATTTGTCACATGGTATTATAGCAAGAGTTAGGGATCCCTAATCCCGTCTGATCCCTATTCTAAAGTGCTAATAAGTATATTTGTTGTTGTTAGACTTTGATTTAGTTTTGTGCTCTTCCATCCAATACTAAATGAATTGAATGTGTAATTAAGTATATGATCATCAATATTATTATTGATGTGATGAAATTTTTCATGATAAGTTATGGATTATTTTTTGGTGGGAGTCTCATCTCATTATATCGATCTCTTGAAATGCATGGTTACGAGGCATTTATTCTTTCGGTTCTATTATGCTTTGGGGGGGTATCCAGAAATATTTTAAGCAAGTATTATAGGATTGTCACTAAGACATGGTCTTGTATTATTCTTATTGACACAATCAGTTAATCACCTACTGAAGATCGAATGTTCTATATAATTGATATCTTGAACTGCACCTCTTGATTGAAACGATCAATTTATAATTGTTTTGATATACTTGTGTTTCTTATTTAGGGAAATATTTTTTGTTGATTTCCATCACTGCAACATACTCCATCAAAAGAAAGTGGGGTTAGATATTTATTGTTTTTTGATTTTTATTGTAGCATTGGAACGAACTCACTACTAGTAGTTGTTAAGGCATCGCTTAGATGTCTGGGCAGTCACCGATGAATGTCACGGCTGATGACTCACTTTCATCATGTTTGGTGCTAAAGATGTGAAGGTAGTTTGGTGCCTCACCATAAGTAAGTGTGGAGTATGCCATACTCCCTAAAAAGGTGTTAAGATGGTCTAGCGTCTCGCCTCACTTCACCGCCATAATAACTATGGTATTGAGGAGTTCAGCTTGATTAAACATTTATTTATGTTTTAGGCTAAGTTTTTACATTAATTTATTGCTAATATTATTAATTATTTTGAGAACACAGTTTCCTCCTATATATCCGTGGCAAATGGCTCCTAATTTGCATGATATCATTACTTCTTGTCAAAATTCCAAGGAGATTTTATCCACTAATAAGCTTCAAATATTATCGAAGTATTTCAAAAAAAATCGGACAGTCTATTTGGTAACTGACTGATTTTTTTCTTTTCTTATGTATCAATCAATTTCTTCACCCATTAAATTAAGATTTAATTATGTATCATTAGCTTCAAACATATTGTGGTCACAACACTGCCTCTGTTTTAAGTCCATTCCTCAGCGTATACGAGGAAGTGTTTGTCCCTGAATTATTTCACATGCATTGTTAGCGTTAAAATTATATCACAGATTCACAAAAGTGACATACAATTGGTTTTCATCGCCGCAAGGGCCACTTCTGATCGAACCCAACATATGCCAAATTGCAAAAGCGTGTCTGAAAAATACTAGAACATATTAGGAATTTATATGGAGCAGAACAGATGAACCTTATGTAATTTTTTTTGAGACAGATTGTGATGAATAAATACAGATTGGTCAGTTATGCACATAGCTCAGACGAGCAACAGATAAATTCGTGGAACTTTGTGTAACCGTGTTGGTTCCCAAAGGATACAACAGTAGCAAAAAAGAAAACAAAGCTGGCAGTTCAGATTACGACAATGGAACTTCCTTTGTGGAATGCTGATCCAGCCAAGAAATTATATCATCTAGAACTTGAAAAATTGTCTCGTCTGATTCACCTTCCAAGATGGCATGGTATGCTTCTTTATAAAGGTGAAGTGTCTTATCTGAGCTCTTTGCTTTTTCATAGAGAGCTTTGCTCACAGATGGGTCAGTGACCAAATCGCCCTCACCGTGCAAAATGATAATGGGCAGAGAAACCTAAATGACAAAAGGTGGTGAGGCAACTTTTAATCAAAGAATTGTGAGAGGATAAGAACATGTTGTAAGGAGTTTGGATTGAAAAACATAAATATGATGTTAGAAAATCTCTGCCAGTCAGCAGAAGAAAATGTCATCACGATAATTTTGTATTTACAGTATATCATGTGGTGTTCCTCATTACAAATTCACTGAAGTTTCATTCCCACCAGCTCAAAATTTGTCTAAACAAGCCACATTTAAACCTCATTGGAGAGCATTGGGTCAATTCTTCTAAGCCAAGGGGAGACACATAGGTGTAAAGAACCCCATGGATCCCACCTCCAAAGAACAAACAAAAAAATCTATGCATGTCATATGTCTGTACTAAAATACCTACAACTATAGATATCAGAACGGGTAATGTTTTAAACCACTGTACATAATTCCAAAAGCATATGTATAACAGAACCAAGTTGAGGAAAAATAATCACTTGCCTCCTCCAAACTACTCTCTATTTCTTTTGTGATTCTCAGCATCTCCAGGGCTGTTCGGAGACGTGGTTTATTCTTATAGGCAATCACATTATAAGAGCACTGCATGTAACAGAAATTCAATAACATTCTTTTCATAAGGCAAAAAAGACTAGATATAATTGAAAGAAATTTTAAATGCATAAAAATTCTCTTTTTCGTAATAGTACTTGTTTCTGACTTATACTTCCGTACATACTTTAGGGTAAATATTCCAAACTGGAAGCAAAAATAATAAATGGGATCTTTCTTTGTTTTACTTCATAGAAAACAGATATGAAGGCCTATATTCTGAGTGGTGGAGGCATATCAAAATATTAAATGGATCTAATCAGTGCTCCATGATTTTTTATTCACAAAAAGTGTCACCGGTCCCAAGAGAAGACAAGATTGAACGCACTCCCGAACGAAGATTATATTGAAAGGAAAGAATAGGCCGAGGTCCCTGACCTCAGCGATGCGGCGGCGCCGTGGTGGCGCAGCTGCTAGCCGAGCCAAGCCCTCAGCCGAACAGGTGGCTACAAGCCTAACTCAAAACTCATGCCCTAAACACATCCCTGCCCTCTGTTTATATAGTGCACAGAGGCTAACTAACCCCCTCTTATCTCTAATCTTAACAGCCCTTTTATCTCTAAACTGATCTTAACTACCCTCTTATCTCTCTAACCAGCCTATCTATTAACCTCCTGAGGCCGGCTGGGACTCTCCCGCCCGGGCCCTGGGCCTGACCGCCTAGTGTGCCCGGCGCGAGTATACCAGCCTGGTCCTCACATCTCTCCCTCCCTGGAGAATAAGCTCGTCCTCGAGCTTGAAGGAAGGATACAGCTGCCGAAACTCATCAATGTCCATCGACGAGGCATCCGCAGCTGACTGTCCTAGCCAGTGAACCAGCACCTCCTGTTTCCCCCGTGCCAACCGTCCTTGTAACACCTTCCTCGGGACCGCACATGCTTGGCCATGCCGGATAGGGGGCAACTCCCCTTGTCCCACTGGAAGTGCGCCATTGAACTTCTTCAGCAGCCCAACATGGAACACGTCGTGAAGCTTGGCTCCTGTTGGTAACTGCAGACGATAAGCCACGTCGTCAATGTGCTCCGCCACCTAGAACGGTCCATAGAACCTTGGTCCCAATTTACTTCACCCTCGCACATCCAGAGATGCAATCGGCCTATGTAGGAGCCACAGCCATGCCCACTCGCACACCGCGAACTCCAGTTGGCGATGCTTGCGGTCGTAGAAATACTTTTGTTGTTGTTGCGCCTATTCCAGTCTTCTCGTACCTTAGCAATGAACTCGTCACGCTCCTTTAGCTAGGCATCAACTGCTGGAAGACGCGCGTCTCCCGATGAATAAGCTCGTAGAGCCGGCAGGTCTCTACCGTAGACCACTCGAAACGGCATGGTCCGAAGCAAAGACTGGAATGAAGTGTTGTAGCAGAATTCCGCCCATGGAAACCAACGGAGCCAATCACGAGGACGGTCACCAGAGAGGCATCAAAGATACATCGTAATAATCTTGTTAGTTGCCTCTGATTGTCAATCATACTAGAGATGGAATGCCGAAGAGAAGTGCAGCAATACGCCTGCCATGTTGAAGAGCTCCTTCTAGAATAGCCTCGTAAATGCAGGGTCACGATTGCTGACGATCGAGCTAAGCACCCCGTGAAGCTTGACGACGGCGTCGAAGAAGGATCGTGCCACTGTAGTAGATGTGTACGGGTGTCCCAACAACAAGAAGTGTGAGTATTTGGAGAAGCGGTCAACGACGATGAGGATGACCGACTTGCCGTTGACCTTGGGTAGCCCTTCAATGACATCGATAGGGATGTCCGCCCACACCACTAATGGGACATGGCAAACCAGACACGCGCGAACGAAGTCACAGACCGCCGTGCACGCGCCCTGTACATGGAAGTTTGATCTGATCCGATGAAGAGCCTTCTTTGTGCCTTCGTGTCCCTAGCCGTCTGCATGGGCCAAGATGTCGTGGAGTAGCGGCGATGTCGGTGGAACATATATCTTCCCACCGAAGGTGACCAAACCGTCTATGGTGCGCCAACCATCGCCCCGTTCACCCGTCTGGATCTCCTGCCCGAGCCATACCATGCCGAGGTCGCGTCGTAGTTCGTCGAAGAGGGCGAAGGTCGGTGCGGATAGTGCTATGACCCCCAATATCTCATCTGAGTCCCGCCGGGAGAGTGCATCTGCAACCACATTGCTTCAACTTGCTTTCCCGCCGGGAGAGTGCCGAAAGTCAAAACCGATCAACTTGCTTTCCACCGGTGTTGGGGAATTGTAGATAACCGCTGATCTAGCAAAAATTTAAGACTGAAATGATTTGTGCGGATTAAGAAAGCTTGCCCCCATAAGTATGGCCGCCAATGGCGTACTGCCTACACTAGGCCAATGAGCTCCCTCTCGTAAGTTGCTAGCTTGGAGTGGCGTGGTGCAAGGGATCAACTAAAGAAGGCCACTGGTCCACCTCCCTGATGTAGCACTCCGTCGATCCCCGAGCCTGACGCATCACACTCAACGACGAATTCCTTATTGAAGTCGGGTAGTTGCAGAGTCGGAGCCGTCGCCAGGGCTCACTGAAGTGCTCGGAAGGAGGCCTCTGCCTCCGGCCCCCACCGGAAACTATCTTTGCGGAGCAGGCGCGTCATGGGTGCCGCGATGTTGTGGAAGTCCTTGATGAGGCGGCGGTAGTAGCCTACGAGGCTGAGGAATGCCCGCACCGCCCGAACCGAGCGTGGCACGGACCACTCAAGCACAGCCCGCACCTTCTGAGCATCCATTGCGACGCCGGCCACAGAGATGACGTGCCCAAGGTAGGCCACAGAGCGTTCGCCGAAGGAGCACTTGGAGCGTATAATCACGAGCTGGTGTTCCTGCAATTTAGCCAGTACAAGATTGATGTGGCGAAGATGTTCTGACCAGGACTAGTTGTAGATGAGGATGTCGTCAAAGAAGATGAGGATGAATTGGCGAAGGAACGGGCGAAGGACGTCGTTCATCAGGGCTTGAAAGGTTGTTGGTGCGTTCGTCAGGCCGAACTTCGTCAGGCCGAATGGCATGACGAGGAACTCGAAGAGCCCTTGGTGTGTTCGGAAAGCCGTCTTCTCCACGTCATCGTTGTGCATTCGTACCTGATGGTACCCAGAATGGAGGTCTAGCTTGGTGAAGAATATGGCACCACGAAGCTCGTCGAGCAGTTCCTCCACGACCAGGATGGGAAATTTGTCCTTGACTGTGTGAGTGTTAAGTGCACGATAGTCCACACAGAATCTCCAAGACCCATCCGCTTTCTTCACGAGCAGCACCGATGAACTTGGTCGGATCACCCCATGTTTGAGCATGTCGTCGCACTGGCGTTCTAGTTCGGCCTTTTGAGCATGTGTGTAACGGTATGGCTGAACTGTCATTGGCGGCGTCCCTGGTAGGAGACGGATCTGGTGGCTACAGTCCCTTTGTGGTGGGAGTCCCATGGGCTCTGTGAATAGTGTTGCATAACGCTCCAAGAGATCTAGGACCTCACCCTCTACTACTCACACGGCTGTGGTTGGTTGTAGATCATCCATAGCAAACCAGCACACCTGGTGGCCGTCACGGATAAAGGACATGCGGCGATGAGCGAAGTCCCATAGTATAGGTCCCAAGGACTCAAGTCACTAGACACCAACTACCATCTCATATGATCCGAGGGGCAACCCGTAGCAGTCAATGCAGAACTTCTCGCCACCCACTATCATGGCTAGGCTCCGGTAGCACCCCGGCTCTGGACACGGTCCTCGTTGGCCACCGCCACTAGGAGGGCTTCATGACCAGAGAAAGTCAAATCAGCCCGCTCCGCTGCTTCAAAGTCGATGAAGTTCTGCGTGGAGACGGAGTCGAGGAGTGCCGTCAATTGGGTGCCGTTGATGTGGACAACTAACTGCGTCGTCCTTCCCGACCTAGGTGTGATCCCTGTGAGAGCATGAAGGCTAATTGTGGGATGCGGGGAGTTGTCTTTGGTCGGCGCGGAGTCGTTGTCATTGAGGACGTCAATGCAGAACAACTACTTGCAAACCAGTTTGTGTCCCGCGCCAAACGGCTTGTCACAATGAAAACATTGTCCATTCTTGCGGCGCTGGGTTACTTCTGCCAGTGATAGGCGACGAATGTTGGAGGCCGGCTTGGCCACCGACGCTGCTGAGCTCGTGTGCACCGACCCCGCCGCCAGCGAAGAATAGGACTGATGGACGCATCTTGTTGTTCATCCTTGGGTGCAGGTGGTCGGTGAAGGTTGGGGCGGTTTCTGCGGTACATCTTCGCGCTGTTCGAAGGCGCGGGCCAGCATCACCGCGTCGTTGGTCGCTGGAGCACCACATCTATCCGCATTGGTTTGCCAAGGCCGGCTAGGAAAAGTTGGACTTGGTGGGCCTCCATGATTGTAGTGTCGCAGCAGGACAGCGCCATGAAACGCTTGGCAAAGTCGTCAACCGACCCCTCGCGCCAGAGTAGGGCGATCGGTGAGGGGAGGGACAAATCGCTTGTTCACCAATGCAACGAAGTGTGGCCATGGTGGCACCCCAGTATTCAGTTCCAGCCGGTGGTACCACAATTGGGCGTTATCCATAAGGTAAAACAACGCGTAGGCCACACGCCGATGCTCTGGTGTTCGTCGAACCCGAAAATAGCGTTCACAACGATTCAACCATGGCAGCGAGTCTCTGGTGCCGTCATACTTTGGAAACTCGAGCTTGTGGGTTGTGGGAAACCCCTCTTCATCATCCTGATCATCCATTTGTCTCCTGCTGCCCACCGGTGGTGTCCTGCTTCCTGCTTGGCCGCGCTCCACGCAGAGAAGACTGGTGCTCAAGAGTTGTTGTTGTTGAATCTGATCATGGAGAGTCGTTTCGATTGCTGCAACTTGATCGGCCAGGGGGAGAAGGGGCCGCATCATGTCCTCAATGGCACCGAGTCGGTTGAGGATGGTTGTTATGGGGTCGTCATCCTTCTTCACCGAGTTGTCGTCGGCGATCGATTGACCACTCATCGCAACGGTGGAAGGAACCTTGGAATCTGATACCAAGTTGTCACCGGTCGCAAGAGAAGACGAGATGGGACGCACTCCCGAACAAAGATTTTTTTTTTTTGATAAACAACCAGCAGGAGAGGCTCCTACTTTGGTTATCTATTAAAGCCATGATCAAAAGGTTCTAGAGTTTTATAGTTACAGATTAGGTTGAGCATAGCTCAGAAGGATCTAGTAGCTGATTACACTTATGAAATTGAGGCTAGCCAATCGTGCATCTCATTTTTAGCGGCCAAGCTAAATCTATGAGTTTGTAGAGCGATGCACGTTTTGAAGGAGCGAAGCCAGTTTGAGGTTGAAGGAGTCTGTTGCCGGAATATGCATTCGTTCCTGTGAAGCCATAATGACCATGCTCCAACTAGTATGATATCCATTATTATGTTTCGCCATTGTCCAGTTCTGATTGCTGCTATTTGGTCTTCAAGGGAGGCATTGATTGGCCATATGATCCCAATTCGATGCCAGCATAGCTGGGCAAAATTGCAGTGTATGAATAGATATCTTGAGGATTCAACTGCTTGTTGTGTACAGAGAATACAATAGAGGTCATTGTCGACAAGTAGGAGGTGTTTTCGCTGTAGTATATCTTTTGTATTTAGTCTGTCTTTGAGTAGTAGCCAGAAGAATATTTTAATTTTGGTAATGTTGTGGCATTTCCGAATCCAAGAGAAGACTGGATGTGTTTGCATATGATTGAAAGTGTACGCATAGAACTTCTTCGCACTGTATTGCTCATTGCCCCATAGGTACTTCCAGTTATCTGCGATGTTGTCAATAATATTGAGTTGTAGAAGCAGGTGTTGCAGATGGGCCAATTCTATTTCAGCCTGTAACGATATTGAAAGAAGAAGGAATTGGGATGAATTGCTGATATATTCAATAAGGGAGAACACATGTACATATATAGGCGAGGAGGCTTCAGCCGCTCCCCTGATTTCTCTAACCACCACGCAAGGCTAGCTGGCTACAGCCAGGTTACAGCCAAAACAACATATAACAGAAAACAGATTCTAACACCCCCCTGCAGTTGAAACGTCCGTTGAGCGGACATTGAGGCTGGACCGGAAATCACTGAACACGGAGGACGGAAGTCCTTTGGTGAAGATGTCGGCGAATTGAGATGTCGTGGGGACATGCAGCACTCGAACATCACCAAGAGCGACGCGTTCGCGGACAAAGTGAAGATCAATCTCAATGTGCTTGGTACGTTGATGTTGCACGGGGTTGGAAGACATGTAAACTGCACTGATGTTGTCACAATACACTAGGGTGGTCTTGCGGAGTGGGTTATGCAGTTCAGACAAAAGTTGACGGAGCCAGGAAACCTCTGCCACTGCATTAGCCACTGCGCGGTATTCTGCTTCGGCGCTGGAGCAGGACACCGTGTTCTGCCTCTTGGAGGACCAGGATATGAGATTGTCGCCAAGGAAGACAGCATACCCGGAGGTGGACTTGCGTGTGTCAGGGCAGCCAGCCCAGTCGGCGTCGGAGTAAACGACTAACTCCTGCTGAGAGGAAGGACTCAAAAGGAGACCCAAGTGTAGAGTACCTCGGACATAGCGCAGAATGCGCTTAAGAGCAGCCAAATGCGGTTCCCGGGGATCATGCATGTGTAAACACACTTGCTGGACAGCATAGGCTATATCGGGGCGAGTGAAAGTGAGGTACTGTAGAGCTCCTGCAAGACTGCGAAAATCTGTAGGATCTGAGACTGGATCGCCAGCAGACGATAACTTGGGATTCACATCAACAGGAGTAGTGCATGGTTTGCAATCACTCATCCCAGCACGCTCAAGTATCTCAATCATGTACTGCCGCTGGGAAAGAAACAATCCTGAAGAGGTGTGTTGAACGTGCATGCCAAGAAAATGGTGGAGCTTGCCAAGGTCTTTTATGGAGAATTCTTGCTGCAAGGCATTGATGGTTCGGCGCAGAAGTGACTCGGAGGAGGCAGTGAGCACTATATCGTCCACATATAGCAGGAGGTACACCATATCTTCTCCTTTGCGATATACAAAGAGGGAAGTATCTGTTTTAGCCTCCACAAAGCCAAGCTGCAGAAGATGAGTGGCAAAGCGACTGAACCAGGCGCGGGGGGCCTGCTTGAGGCCGTAAAGAGACCGATTCAGGCGGCATACAAAATCAGGATGGGTTGAATCTTCAAATCCAGCAGGCTGAGAACAGTAGACAGTTTCTGATAGAGTCCCATGGAGAAAGGCATTGTTAACATCAAGCTGATGAACAGGCCATCCGCGAGAAAGGGCTAATGAGAGAACTGTCCGAACTGTTGCAGGTTTGACCACTGGACTAAATGTCTCAGAAAAGTCAATTCCTGGCCGCTGAGTGATGCCGCGCAGGACCCATCGTGCTTTATAGCGCTCGAGAGAACCATCAGTGTTGAATTTGTGCTTGAATACCCATTTGCCTGTGACAATATTGGAGTGTGGAGGCCGGGAAATGAGATCCCATGTGTTGTTGGCAATGAGGGCAGAGTACTCCTTTTCCATTGCAGCACGCCAATTTGGATCGGCGAGTGCAGCACGATAGCTTCTGGGAATTGGAGACAGAGCTGTTGCCTCGAATAGTGTTGGAAATCTGAGGCCGCGCTTTCCTCTGGTGATCATGCCGTGCTGATTTGAAACAGCAGGAACTGGTACTGCTCCAGCGGGAAGGGTGGTAGTAGTAGTGGCTGGGGAGGAAGATGCTGCCGGTGGTGTTGCAGAGGTAGCAGGGTGACGCCGGGTGTAAACTCGGCCGCAGAAGCGCCTTGGAGCAACGTTTGTTGGCGCCTGAGCGATGTTGTTGTCCGTTGGTGGCGAGAGTTCGGCCAGAGCTGGTGCTGTTGTAGACGAACGGCTGGCCGGTGCCACAGGACCGTCTGGGGCCGACAGGGGCAGCTGCTGCACAGGCCTAGTGTAAGGACCGTCCGGTGCCTGTTGCCGAGCCACGATCGGCGCAGGTGAGGGCGGTGCAGGGCCAGGCAAGACGCTTGGAGTACCAGCGTGTGTAGTCCCTGGAGAAGAAAAAATAGGTGACAGTTCAAACGGAACTGGAACCGAGTTAGTTGAATCATCCAAAAAATCAAATGCAGCACGTGTGGGGGGAGACGGATCCTCGGAAAAGGGAAACGAGGTCTCGTCGAAGACCACATGGCGCGAAATGATGAGCTGGTTGGAATGTTTGTTAAGGCAAAGATAGCCTTTGTGATGAGGTGAGTAACCAAGGAAGACACAGAGAGCAGAGCGGGGAGCGAGCTTGTTTGGTGCAATGGCAGCGAGGTTGGGGTAACATTTGCAACCGAAGACACGGAGATGGTCATAGGATGGAGGGGTTCCGAACAGAATGAGATGTGGTGTCGAAAAGTTGAGTGTTTTGGTTGGCAGAATGTTGAGGTAGGTCGCTGTACCAAGGGCGGCAACCCAAAAATTAGGGGGAACGCTGGCATGAATGAGCAGGGAGCGAACGACGTTGTTGATGGATCGGATAACGCGTTCTGCTTTACCATTCTGGGCCGAAGTGTAGGGACAGGACATACGCAGATGAACACCATTGGAAGAGAAGAATGTGCGGGCGTTGAGGTTGTCAAACTCGCGGCCATTGTCGCACTGAACTCCTTGAATGGTGGCGCCAAACTGTGTACGGACGAAGGCAAAAAAATTGGTGAGGGTAGAAAAAGTGTCCGATTTCAGGCACAAGGGAAACGTCCACAAATAATGAGAGCAATCGTCCAAAATGACCAAGTAGTATTTATGACCAGAGATACTAGTGATAGGAGATGTCCAAAGATCACAATGAATTAGTTGAAAATTGTGAGTAGCACGTGAGGACGATGCATGAAAAGGTAGGCGGACGTGGCGGCCTAACTGACAGGCGTGACACAAAGGTGTGCTGTCGCTTTTATTACAAGCAATGGCAGAGGATTGTGCTAAATGAGACAAAACTGAAGGACCAGGATGTCCAAGCCGCTGATGCCATAGGGATGTTGTGGACGCATGGAGAGTAGAGGCAGGCAGCCGCAAGGGGTAGAGGGGCCCAAGACTGTCACATCTGATGATCTGACGCCGGGTGAGAAGATCCTTCACAGAACAGCCAAATGGGTCAAACTCAACAGAACAATTGTTGTCGGTAGTAAATTGACGAACAGAGATCAAATTCTTAATTAGTGAGGGAGAAACCAACACATTTTTAAGGAACAGATTATGAGGCAAAGATGTATGGCCGGTGGAAGCGACGGAGATAAGATTGCCATTACCGACAACAATGTGAGAAGGAAGAGACCGGGAGGAGGTTCTGTGAGTGATTGTACCCGCATCGGATGTCATGTGGCTGGTGGCACCAGTGTCAAAGTGCCATTCCTGCTGCGTGGGAGGCTGCAGGGCGACGGTCTGGAAGTTGGCAGCAAGAGTTTGCTGATCCCAGACTGGAGTGGATGGAGGTGTGGTGACGTAGCCTGGAGGCGGCCCATACGCAGCCGGAGTCGGAGGAACCCCCCACTGTCCAGTCCATTGACCGGGTGGTCCGGCGAGGAAGGCGTGGTGCTGCGGAGGCGGCCGTGGAGCAGAGGGCGGCCGCTGGCCGGGCCACATGTAAATGGCCCCGGTCCAGGGGTTGTAATAGCTGTGGCTATTAGCCTGGCCCGCGGAGTGCTGCGAGGAGGCCGAGCCAGTGGAGCCGTCGCCGCTGTTGCCGGAATTCTTCCCGCCGCGCTTACCGCGCTTCCCACGCTGGCCCGAGCCACCGGACTGTTGTTGCTGCTGTGGAGGACGCGGGGATTGCTGCTGGTGCGGTGGGCGGGGAGCGTCACCCGTGGGGGCAGACGGCTTGGATCCGCCGCCGCTGTTGCTACTGCTGCCGTTGCCGGACAGAGCAGCGAGAGCAGCCGCGGGAGGGGCCTTCGCCATGGTTAGTTCTTCAAGAAGCAGATCGTCGCGGACCTGCAGAAAGCTTGGAAGGGGATTGGTGCGGCGAATGTGAAGGCCAAGGGCGAGGAACTTCTCGTTGAGGCCGCGGACGAGGTTGAGGACGAGAGTCCTGTTAGATGGATATTAGTCCCTCTATTATTGTATTCCTTCAGGGGTCTCTTTGCTTATTTCCCTCTCTTGTACATCTATATATTTGGACCTTGTGTCCTCATAATAATACAAGTGCTATTCCTAACATGGTATCAGAGCCAGAAAAATTAGGGTTAGGTTTCTAATCTCCTCCCCTAATCGATCTACATACAGCCCTTCTTCTTGATCCATCTTTTGAGTGACGGATCGTTGGGGCTTCTTCCTCCTCTGCCATCGTCATCTGTCGTCATCTACCGTCGTCGTCGTCGGTTCTCCTTGGTGGCTGCGGCCCTCGCGGCTTCCCTGCGTGTCGCCGTCGCCAGTCATTGTCGTCGTCGGCCGCGGCGGACTGCTGGCGCTGCGGGTCGTCGTCGACGTCTCGGGCTACACTGCTGCCTCCTGTCGGCGGCTGCAGGTCGCCGGCTCGCCTCGTGGTAGGACCCTCGCCGGCTGCTGCGGCGGGTCGGAGTCGCGGGGCTGCAGGTCACCGGCTGGCCTCGCCGGTGTTACGGGTCGCCGGCCGCCGGCTGGCCTGCTGCGGCGGGTCGCAGGGGCGGCGGGTCGGGGTCGCCGGCTGCGGCGGCGGGTTGGGGTCGCCGGCTACGGCGGACTGGTCGGGGCCGTCGGCTGCGGCGGACTGCTCGGGGTCCCTCTGCCTTTCCTTCGGGGGCTCTCAGCTTCCTGTTTTTTTTTCCCTTCGCTTTCCTTGTGAAGGTGAAGGCTTTCCGTGACAGCAGCCCCCCGCTCTAAAAAAAAAAAAAAAAAAAAAAAAAACGTCGGCTCTTTATTCGTGTTCACGCAAATGGCCTCCTCTATTCCTTCAGGCCCTGTCCCAGTGTTGCGGTGTCCAGTGCTTTTTAATGGCACCAACTACCGTGACTGGGTTCCTCGCATGCGTTTACACATGCGTGGACTTCGTCTTTGGGAGTTTCTCACGGGTGAGCTGCCCTGCCCTCTGGCTCCTTTAGCTCCCACTCAGCCGGTGATCTCAGAGAAGACTACTGCTACTGAGAAGGAGAGTCTGCTTGCAGATTATGATGATCGTCTGGCTTCATATGAGTCTCAGTTTCGTGCTTACAGAACTTGGCTTGATGAGGATATCCGGGCAGGTTCGATTCTTGTGGCTAGTATGGAGGATCGTTTTTCCGCGGACATTGTGGAGCTTGAGCGGTCTCATCAAATGTGGACTTTTCTTCGCAGTCGTTATGAGCCCATAGGACAGTCTGCTTTTCTTGCTGCTATTCGACAGGAGCACCTTCTTCGCCAGGGTGATGATACTATTGATGCTTTCTTCGATCAGCTTTCTGTTATTTGGCGTCAGATTGACACTCTTGGTCCTCAGTTGTCTCCAGCCACCTGTCAGTCATGCAAGGATCAGAAGGTTGCTCTTGAGCTTCGTCGCACGTACGATTTCTTGACTCGGCTTCGTGATGAGTTTGAGCCTCTTCGTGCCCAGCTGCTTGCTCGTCACCCTTGTGTTTCATTGATGGATGCTCTTGCTGAGGTTCGAAATGAGGAGACACGTCTTCGGGATGCTGGCCTCTTGCGGGTTTCTTCAGTTTTGGCTGCTCATTCTTCGAGTGCTCGTCCTACTGCTTTGGTGCCACTGGCGTCTCCTTCGGTTGCTCCGGCTGCTGCTCGTGGTGTGAGTACTGGTCTTCATTGTGATCACTGTGGTCGTGATGGACACGTGGAGGCCTTTTGCTACAGGAAGAAGAAAGCTCAGAAGGCTCAAGCTCGCCGTTCTTCACAGGGTACTGGTGGTTCTAGTTCTGGAGGATCTGAGAGAAGTTCTGCTGGTTCAGAGACACAGGAGATGCTCATGCTACTTCGGCGCCTTGCAGCCTCTACATCGTCAGGAGCTGTTGGTTCTGTGACTCAGTCCCCTGCACTTACGGGTTCTGCTACTGCTTCTCAGTCTTCCACTCTAGGACCTTCATCTGCTTCTTCTCCAGGTACTTATCCTTGGTATCTTGATTCGGGAGCTACTTTTCATATGACTCCTCATTCTACCCACCTCTCCTCTTTACACCCTTCTTACCGTCATTGCATTGTTCATACTGCTAATGGATCCCCTCTCTCTGTTAATGGGCATGGTACTCTTTCTTCTGACACATTTTTTGTACCTGATGTTTCAATTGTTCCTGATCTGACCATGCAGCTTATGTCTGCTGGGCAGATCACTGACAATGATTGTCGTATTATTCTTGATTCTGATGCTTGCTATATTCAGGATCGTCGCACTGGTCACCTGATTGGTACTGGCCCCCGTCGGCGTGATTCACATCGTCTTTGGGAGCTTGACTGGCTTCGTCTTCCTTCCGCTGCGCCTGCCAGTCTCGTCAGTGTCGCCTCTGCTGCTTCATCCACGTCTTCGTTTACTCAGTGGCATCATCGTCTCGGACACCTTTGTAGTTTTCGGTTGTCTACATTACTTCGTCGAGGTCTTTTGGGGTCGGTTTCAGGTCGAGAGTCCTTAGATCATTGTCAGGGTTGTCGGTTGGGAAAGCAGGTCCAGCTTCCCTATTCTTCTAGTGAGTCTGTGTCTCAGCGACCTTTTGATCTTGTTCATTCTGATGTTTGGGGTCCTGCACCTTTTGTTTCAAAGGGTGGTCATAAATTTTATATCATTTTTATTGATGACTTTTCTCGATACACATGGATTTACTTTATGAAACATCGTAGTGAGGTTTTATCCATCTATAAGAATTTTTCTGCTATGATTCGTACTCAGTTTGACACATCTATACGTGTTTTTCGTGCGGATTCTGCTGGGGAGTATTTATCGGATGCTATTCACCAGGTGCTTGCTGAGCAGGGTACACTAGCTCAGTTTTCTTGTCCTGGTGCTCATGCTCAGAACGGGGTTGCTGAGCGCAAGCATCGTCATCTACTTGAGACTACTCGTGCTCTTATGATTGCCTCCTCTGTTCCACCTCACTTTTGGGCTGAGGCGGTTTCTACTGCCACTTTTTTGATTAACATCCAGCCTTCTTCGGCTCTTCAAGGTGGTATTCCTTTTGAGCGTCTTTGTGGTAAGACCCCCGATTACTCCAGCCTTCGTCTTTTTGGCTGTGTGTGTTATGTGCTTCTTGCACCTCGTGAGCGTACTAAGTTGACTGCTCAGTCTGCCGAGTGTGTCTTCTTAGGCTATAGCATAGAGCACAAGGGTTATCGTTGTTGGGATCCGATCGCTCGTCGGATGCGGACATCGCGGGATGTTGTCTTTGATGAGTCCCGTCCTTTCTATCCACGTCCCACGACTGATGTTTCTCCTGCCTCCTTGGTTGACCCCTTGTCTTTTCTTCTTTTTCCTGATGCTCCTCCTGCGTCTTTGCCCATTACTCGTTCGACTTTGTCATCCTCTGTGCCTTCTTCTGAGTCTCCTCCCGTGGTTCCCGACTACACGGTACAGCCTCCTGTGACACAATTCTACAGTCGTCGTAGGGCACATTTGTCAGACGCTCCAGCTCCCTTAGATGAGCGCTCCTCTGATGTGTCATCCTCTTCTTTCATTGAGGATGAGTCATCTTCTACTCCTGTTGAGTCCTCTCCGATGGATTCCTCTCCGGAGCAACTTATCAGACGTAGTCATCGCCTTCGTAGGCCGCCTGATTGTTACTCTCCTTCGGCATTCATTGCTACTGCTCTTTCTGAGCCAGCTTCTTATCATGATGCTATTCTTCATCCGGAATGGCAGCATGCGATGGCCGAGGAGATCGCTGCTCTTGAGCGGACTGGCACGTGGGATCTTGTTCCATGTCCCCCACGTGTTCGTCCTATCACTTGTAAGTGGGTCTATAAGGTTAAGACTCGCTCTGATGGTTCTCTTGAACGCTATAAGGCTCGTCTTGTTGCTCGTGGTTTTCAGCAGGAGCAAGGTCGTGATTATGATGAGACTTTTGCTCCTGTTGCTCATATGACCACCATCCGCACTCTTCTTGCTGTGGCTTCTGTTCGGGAGTGGTCCATCTCCCAACTTGATGTGAAGAATGCTTTTCTTAATGGTGAGTTGCGCGAGGATGTTTACATGCGCCCACCACCTGGGTATTCTGTCCCTGAGGGTATGGTTTGCCACCTTCGTCGCTCCCTTTATGGTCTTAAGCAAGCTCCTCGAGCTTGGTTTCAGCGATTTGCTTCTATGGTCATAGCTGCTGGTTTTTCAGCCAGCACTCATGATCCAGCCCTTTTTGTTCATGTGTCACCTCGTGGTAGAACCCTCCTCCTTCTTTATGTAGATGACATGATCATCACCGGTGATGATCCTGAGTACATTGCCTTTGTTAAGGCTCGTCTTAGTGATCAGTTTCTTATGTCTGATCTTGGTCCTCTAAGGTATTTCCTTGGGATTGAAATCACCTCCACTTCAGAGGGTTTCTTTTTGTCTCAAGAGAAGTATATTCACGATCTTCTCGATCGAGCCTCTCTTACTGATCATCGAACTGCTGAGACTCCCATGGAACTTAATGTTCACCTTACACACGCTGATGGTGAGCCTCTTGAGGATCCTACTCGTTATCGTCACATTGTAGGGAGTCTCGTTTACCTTGGTGTTACTAGACCTGACATTTCATACTCCGTTCATATTCTGAGTCAGTTTGTTTCTACTCCCACTCAACTCCACTATAGTCATCTTCTTCGTGTCCTGCGTTATCTTCGTGGGACTATCTCTCGTCGGTTGTTCTTTCCACGCTCTAGCTCGTTACAGCTCCAAGCCTATTGTGATGCTACTTGGGCTAGTGATCCTTCTGATCGTCGTTCTCTTTCTGCCTATTGTGTTTTTCTTGGTGGTTCCCTCATTGCTTGGAAGACTAAGAAGCAGATAGCAGTTTCTCGTTCGAGTGCAGAGGCTGAGTTGCGGGCTATGGCTCTTGTGACAACTGAGGTTACTTGGCTACGATGGTTGCTTGAGGATTTTGGTGTTTCTGTTTCTACGCCGACTCCTCTTTTGTCTGACAGTACAGGGGCTATCAGTATTGCTCGTGATCCGGTAAAGCATGAGCTTACTAAGCATATTGGTGTTGATGCTCACTTTACACGGTCACAGGTTCAGGATGGTGTTGTCGCGCTTCAGTATGTGCCCTCTGAGCTACAGTTGGCAGATTTCTTCACGAAGGCTCAGACGCGCGCCCATCATCAGTTTTATCTCTCCAAACTCAGTGTTGTTGATCCACCATGAGTTTGAGGGGGGGTGTTAGATGGATATTAGTCCCTCTATTATTGTATTCCTTCAGGGGTCTCTTTGCTTATTTCCCTCTCTTGTACATCTATATATTTGGACCTTGTGTCCTCATAATAATACAAGTGCTATTCCTAACAAGTCCGATCGGAGACCGGCTCACCGAGATCGCGGAGGTCCTCGGCCAATTTTTTGTAGCGGCGACAGTAGTCGGCGACGGAGAGGTTCCCTTGGCAGAAGGAGCGGAATTCTTGGTCAGCGTAGAGGGCGCGGGTGGTGCGGTTTCCCAGGAACTGGGACTCGATGGAGAGCCACAACATACGGGCGGTGGCGCCGCGCTGAGACACCGTGTCGGCGAGGTCATCGGAGATGGTTCCGAGGATCCAGGTGCGGACGACGGCGTTCATGCGCACCCAATCAGGTGAGGTAGGAGCGACGCTGTCGGAAAGAACATGATGCTCCAGGGAGAACTTGGTGAGGGTGAGGAGGAAAGAGTCGCACCATCTGGCATAGAATGATGAATTCATGTCGAGGAGCAGTGGTACGAGGGCGCGAATGTTCTGTACAGCAACAGCCTGGGCATGCAGGTTGAGAAGCGTCGCGGCCTCGTGTTGAAGAAGAGCTGCATCGAGCGGAGAAGACCGAATACCGGCGCCGCGAGCTTCAGAGGAGTCATCGTCGGCGTCGGGGGACGGCATGGCCGCCGCGCGTTCGCGAGCGGCGCGCTCCAGGGCGGTGCGGATGCGAGCGTCAGCGGCATCACGCTCCTGTTGCGCGATGACCGCCTCGCGTTCGGCATCAGCCGCGCGAGCCAGGGCGGCAGCGCGAGCAGCTTGCATCGCACGCTCGCGATCTTCCTGGGCGGCGCGCAAGGAGGCAGCGCGCTCAGGGTCCGTGGTGGGATCAGCGACGTCGGGATCTGGGGACATGGTGGTCCTTGGGTCGACAGATTCAACGCCGGGGGCGTCGTCATGTGGCGGCGACAAAGAATGGCCAGCCATGGAGCAGCGCCGGAAGACAGGCGCGCTGGGCGGAAGCGAGAAGAGAAGAGGTAGACCTAAACTCGTGATACCATGAAAGAAGAAGGAATTGGGATGAATTGCTGATATATTCAATAAGGGAGAACACATGTACATATATAGGGGAGGAGGCTTCAGCCGCTCCCCTGATTTCTCTAACCACCACGCAAGGCTAGCTGGCTACAGCCAGGTTACAGCCAAAACAACATATAACAGAAAACAGATTCTAACAGATATGGGTAGAAAGAAGCTGCTGCCTGGATTATGTTGCGCGATGAATTTTTGTATTGACCATTGTTTATGCCTTGCGAAGGTAAATAGCCTGCTAAATAAAATGAAGACTGGTTGATCTGACCATTGGTCGTACCATAACGAAGTTGAGGCTCCGTTCTTCACCCTTGGTCTGGCAATTGCTAGAAAGTTTGGTATGAGTTTTTGAATGCCTTTCCACCATGCAGACCCCCGGCGGTTATGCAGATGTGGTACTTGCCCTACGTTGTAGTATCTCTGCCTTATTAGTCGTACCCACGGGGTGTCTTGTTTGTTGTAGAACTTATCCAGAAGTTTGATCAGTAGGGCATTGTTTTGTCCTCTTAAGTTGATAACCCCTAGCCCACCTTTTTTTGGCAAGCACACCTGTGACCATTTAACCAGTGGTCTCATTTTGTCGTCTGTGTTTCTCCCTCTCCAGAGGCAGCAACGTCTTGATCTATCTATATGTTGTACCACTTTTGCCGGCAGTTGAAACATGCACATTGAGTATGTTGGCAGTGCTGTGAGGATTGAGTTGACTATTTGTAATTTTCCGGCCAAGGAGAGCCAAAAGGATGTGGCTGCTAATCTGCTGTCAATTTTGTTTATCAGTGAGATGAAGTCTTGCAGTTTAGGAAGTGTTACTCCTAGTGGAAGGCCTAAATAAGGCAGGGGTAGGGATCCTAAGGGGCAACCAAATGTTTTTGAGAGGATTTCAGCGTGCTCTTGGTCTGCGTTAATTGGGGTTAGGCAGGATTTAGACAAGTTGATGTGCAGGCCAGTGAAGTTTGCATAAGAATCCAGCAGTCCCTTTAGGCAGAAGATGTTTTTTTGTGAAGCCTTGATGAATATTAAAGTATCATCTGCATATTGGATTATTGGGAAATCTTGTTGTATATGGAACTCCGGAGCCTCAATGATTCCTTGTCGGCTGACCGAATTCAGCATGAACTGCAGTAGTTCTGCAGCTACTACAAATAATAATGGTGATAAGGGGTCACCTTGCCTAACCCCCCATTTACATTTGAAAAAATTCCCAATTGAGCCATTGAGTAAGATTGTTGGGGAAGCTGTACTTAGAATTGAGCTAATCCATGATAGCCATAGCTGTGGAAACCCCATTTTATCCAACATAAATAGTATTGTCGTGTGCTCCACCAAATCAAATGCTTTCTCAAAGTCTATTTTCACCATTGCGACCGGCTTTTTTGCTTTAAAACACATGAGTGAATTCATAGGTCCAGGCTAAACAGTCTTGGATTGATCTTCCCTTGATAAAGCCATATTGATTAGTGTGTGTCTCTAGTCATAATTAGTTGCAATCTGTTGGCCAGGACTTTGGTGAGCAATTTTAAAGCGAAGTTGACTAGGGCAATTGGTCTGAAATCGTTAGTATTAATCGGGGAGTTGACCTTTGGGAGAAGTATAACGTGTGAGTTGTTAATTGGGGTTAGGTCCAACTGCCCCTCATGGAAGGCTGTAAAAAAACTGTAGAAGTCACTCTTGACAGTCTCCCAATTTGTTTTGTAGAATAGGGTGTTGAACCCGTCCGGCCCTGGGGCTTTGTTTGGAGGCATTGCTTGTAGGACTTTGTCAATTTCGTCGTGTGAGAATGGGGCAACGAGCGCCTCCAGGTTCTCTGATCTTGTGTAACTGATAGGCGAGTGGAATTCACTTGGGGTGTTTTTTGAGCACCCAAGTCTACCCATGAAGGTATCCAGGAGCAGCTGAGCTTTCCCTTGTTGAGTTATAAAGGGTTGGCCGGATTCATCTTGGAGGGCTGCAATTGTGTTGCAGCGAAGTCTGGTCGAGGCTGCCGCGTGAAAAAATCTTGTATTTTCGTCCCCTAGACGTGTCCATTGACTAGTGTACCTTTGCTTCCAGTATATTTGTTGTAATTGCAAAAGATTGTTAACGTGCTCACGAAGAAGAAGTCTGAAATTAAACTCTATAGTGCTGATTCGGCGATATTCCTCGAAAGTATCAATAGCCAGAATAATTGTTCGACGCGCTTTGATTTTATTCTCTAATTGTCCCTTGTTGGAAGCCCATTTCTTGAGGGTAGACTGTAGGGCTGCGGTCTTTTCCGCGAGTTTACCTGCTTGAGAGTGATTGCTAGCGTGTTGGTGTCAAGTGAGCTCAACCTTCTCTTTGAACCCTGGCAGGTTTAACCAGAAGTTTTCAAACCTGAATAGAAATGGTCGTTGGATTGTGGTGTTGATTTCGATGTTGCAGGGAGAATGATCTGAAATATGGCTGTCAAGACCTGTGAAGGTGGTGTTTGGGAATTGAACTACCCATTGAGGCGATGTGAAGCACCAGTCAAGTTGGATGAACAATGGATTTCTTTGCATGTTACTCCACGTGAACTGTTTGCCTTTCAATGGAATTTCCAGAAGACCTTGTTGATTTATCCAGTTGTTTAAACGTTGAGGTTGCGAGTGATGAGGCCCCAGTCTATTTCTGTTAAAATCAAATCTATACTGGGGTCTATTTCTGTTAAAATCAAATCTATACTGGTTAAAGTCACCTAGGAAAATCTAGTTGTCATTTGCTGTGTAGTCCTGTTGTGCAAGCCAATCAAAGAAATGAGTTCTCCCTGGCTCTCTGCATGGCCCATAGACTGTTGTGAGGAGCCAAGTGTGACCGTCAGCAATAGAGTGAAAATGAATAGTGATTTGGAATTCATTGCTAGAGATTGTTTCACCCTTCAAACGAGAACCCATTCATCCCACTATGATTCCTCCAGAGGCTCCAACAGAGGGTGAGAACGCAAATTGATTGAACCGTTTGGGTGCGAAACCTCGGATGACAGAGTGATCGATATGTGAGAGTTTAGTTTCTTGGATGCAGAATATTGAATACTTCTTGTCTAAAAGCTGAGCTTTGACTGCCAATTGTTTTGCTTCTGCATTCAACCCCCTAATATTCCAATTCAAAATCACCCATTTAAGATTTCTACCCAATGAACACATAGGGAAAGTCCTTGTAATCCAGTCACAAGATAAAAGTTCAAGTCTGTCGGTCAGGGGGTACAAGCATAAAAGATAATAGCGTGGCATGGCTGAAAGGTTTCCACTCCCACTAGGAGTGACCAAGTCTAACCGGTTAAACAGATTAGGGGTATTCTACATAACCAGCACCCCTGCCCACCATCTTCCTAGTAGCTCTAGTTTGCTTCATCTTCCACACCAGCGTTGGCAGCAGGTGCAGGGGCTGACTGATCAGTGTTGCTGTGCTCTTCTACGGTCAACTTCTCCACTGCCACTTGCTCTGCAGATAAACCACAATAGTGGAGAGCTGCATACTGAATTTGAGACAATGAAAGCTCTGGATAGTGCTTACCATCCATAGCTGCATCGGCAAACTGCTACAAGGAGGGGTTTGCTGCCAATACTCCTTTCCCTTTGCAAGCCCGTGAAGATGAACCCTGCATGTGAAAATCAGCAAAGCGGCTAGGGAATGTTGAAGATTTATATCCATTATGTTTGTCTCTAAGACGAGCACTTCTTCTTAACCCATTCACTGAGATGCAAACCTCTGTTCTTACCCGGCAATGGTTAGATTCTGGTTGTTGGTCTGACTGTGTTGCACGTTGCCTTCTGGAGTATACTAACTTAATTGGTGGCCTTGGCAGTTGTGGGGAGAATGGTCTTTTGTGAATGGAGTTCTCGACAGAGTGCATCAGTGCAACCATATTGGTGTTGTTAGCAGAGAAAGTTGTGGAGCCACTGTTAAGCCCGATTGATAGACCCGAAACTTCCATACTAAGTTCATCTTGAATATGCGACATTTGATGGTTGTCAACCTCTGGAGCTGGTCATTGTTCCCATTGCATATTATTAGCCACCGGGTCGGCATTGAGGTGGTTTGCGAGGTGAGCGTTGCCAACTGCCCGACCGAGATTAGGGTTAGCGTGTAAAAGTTGATCGTCCACCCATTGTTGAACCCAAGCGGGTTCACCCTAAAAAACCTCCCCATTAAAGGGGTGAGGATTACCCCCATCAGCAGGGAGCTCGTCCTCATCACCAGGGAAACCGTCGGCTAGTTCATTGTGTATAATGTAAACGGGAAAGGTCCAGGATCTACCCTCTCTGTCCATGGAGTGGCAAGATTTTATCGTGATGCTTCTAGGAATATCCGAGGTGCTATCAACCAGCACTTTCAACATGACTCTGCAATAGCTATCATCCTCTATGTTCCAGTAGAGGAGTTTGTCGAAAGAAGCTACGATTTGCTCTAAGAAGTTGTGCTCTTTGAAGTCAAGTGGAAAGGCTAAAAACATGACCATACTAGGTGAGTGGCTGGTGAGTTTTTAAAGTTTAGAGCTTCGTCGTGTTTGACAAAGGAAACAAGTTTGTCCCCAATCCAGTGCGGTCCAGAGCTAATAAGACTGTCACGTTGGAAAATGCCTCCGAGCTTAAAAAAGCCAACTGCTAACGGGTAAATCCCATACCTTTGCACTTGTAGTCTCAGAACTTGCGTAAGATGATGGTGAATGAGAAGTAGAAATTCATGCCTTTCAAGAGCAGTGAAGTGCTCATCACAGTTTGCCAGTGCGAGATCTTCATTTCTTCGTATGTGCTGTCCAGACTCCAGAGAGAGAGACGACGGACCTTCGCCTTCGGAGCTCACCACCGCCATCAGAGAGAACCAGGATGAAGGCAATCGGATCTACGGGGAAGTTAGCCATCCCGCCGGCGAGCGTCTCCCCGTCAGCCGGAGAAGGCCGAGAGCGAGAGGGCCGAGGAATGTTTGGAACTAGCGCTAGCGAAGTGGAAGGAACTAGAGCTTTGGGAACCCACCGAAGCAATGAGCAGCTAGGAAGCTTGCCGTGCGAGGGGCGGTGGGAGTAGTTGTGAATGGCGCAATGAAGGCTTGGCACAGCCGGGCTCTTACTGATCGACGACGCGCTCGCAGCAAGAGGAGGGATTGCAGTAAAAGGAGTTGATTGATAGGACTTGCGACATGACAGCGAGCTGCGGATGCGAGAGAAGATATCTTTTACCAAAACTGTCCACCTAGATCCGTTGCATGATGCCTTAGGCTGAGAACTAGCCTTGCTAGGGCGTGGAGAGCACCGCCCGGAGGTAGCCGGGGTAGGGCACGAGCTCGCAGAGGGGGGATGAAGACTCATCCACCGCAAGCCTAGCTCAGCCGGGACTAGAATGGAGCCCACCAAAAAGCCATCATGCCGAGAAGAACAACGGTAGGCAAGAAGAGGAAACCGCGTATGATTTGAATTTGAAAGTTCAGCTGTGGGGGTCAGGCAGCAGGGCAGTTCATCGGGGAAGGAGCATCGAGATGGCGAGCTTGCAAAAGAGACGTGTTTGGAGGGAAGGCGCCGAGGGCGGTAGGAGCGGTTACGTGCATGGGGAGTGGAACCGTGCCCGCGAAAGCAAGGAAGCATGCGCTTAGTGCTTCGAGGGATTGACCAGCTATCCTCCTCTTCTTTCTCCCACCTGGACAACTCAAGCCGCCAGTCAGACCCGCCGTCTCTCCAGAGGTGCACGGAGAACTCGAAGTGATTGGAGCAAAAGTGCTTGCGATGATAAATAAGCAGCCCGACATCCTTTGAAGCAACTGAAACCCTAAAAAACCCATGCGAGACCTGAAGCACATGGAATCCAGTAGGAGTGCCACCGAGGCATGCATGCAGCGCCAGACTGGCAGTGGCCTCGGACAGCCGGAATGTGTGCCGACGGAAGGAGACAAGTAACAGGAAAGAGCCTGCCGGAGAGGATGAAGGGTGATGCACCGACGAACCAAAGCGAGAAAGTACAAGCGTCTGGAAAGCTCTGCCAGACGCGAAGTCCCAATTGGAAACGAGCTCTGCAAGGGCCGCTTCCTCCTCAAACTCGAACAGAGAAGGGTGAGAGGGTGTGAGGAGAGTGGAGAACTTATCTTGATGGTGCATGGCGGGATTGGCAAGTTACCGAGGAGCCACCGGGCCTCCTCCCGCCGGCTGTGGCCGTCGCCACCGCCGCTCACGTTGTTGACGACTAGCTACGCTATTGTGTTGCCAAGATGATTGCTTTTTTAGAACCTTGTGTGCTGCTGTTCTTGCTGCCTTGACCTCGGCAATGCGGTCGCCGTGGCGGCGCAGCTGCTAGCCGAGCCAAGCCCTCAGCCGAACAGGTGGCTACAAGCCTAACTCAAAACTCAACGCCCTAAACACATCCCTGCCCTCTGTTTATATAGTGCACAGAGGCTAAGTAACCCCCTCTTATCTCTAATCTTAACAGCCTTTTTATCTCTAATCTTAACAGCCCTTTTATCTCTAAACTGATCTTAACTACCCTCTTATCTCTCTAACCAGCCTATCTATTAACCTCCTGAGGCTGGCTGGGACTCCCCCGCCCGGGCCGTAGGCCTGACCGCCAGGTGTGCCCGGCGCGAGTACACCAGCCCAGTCCTCACAAAAAGAATCTGGATTGAACAATTGTTACCAACGAATGTGAAAGCCAGTTGAAATGAAACTAAAGAAGAAAATAATAGTTTCGATAAGCCAGTGTGACAGACAGATACAGACCTGCTCTTGCTTTTTCTTCTCTTTGAACGCCAACTCTGCTAAATCTTTCTGTGGAACAAGCTTCTCTTTTGGAAGAAGTCTAGCCAAAAATATTAGAACATGCTGGACAGGCCAAGGAGGAACCACATCATCTGCAATCTATAGTGAAATGAGTTTGCAAATAAGTGGTCAGATACCACTTAAAAAATAGGGTCCTACATTGCTATATACCTTGCACATAGGTGCAACTAGTATTGCACCATCCCATTCATTCGGTTGCTTAAAATGAACCTTCAATGCAACTGCTCCACCCATAGATTGACCAAACAGAAAGCTTGGAAGATCTCTATGTTCAGGGTCTTCTGCTAACATAAAATTGTGTTGTTACAGAGAAATGGGGAATGGGTAATTTAGAGTTCTTTAAATAAAACCAAGGAATAGGCTAGTCTAGAGTCAGGTATATACTAAAATCGAATTAATAACGTGAAATTTACTAAAAATATTTAACATTGTTTATGATGGGGAAAAGTCCATTTTATACCCCATATTCACTTTTGTCATACTTTATCCGGTTTGGCAATGTGGAGGCTCTAATGCTCTATACAGCATGCATAACTTCAATTTAAACTGAAGCCATTTATTCCCAAACTTAACACCAACTTTCCCCTTTTTGACATTATGATTGTAATTTATCAAATGTATTGAGTTAAAAGATTTGTGTCACTGATTAACTCCTATGATAAAACATTAACAATCAGTGTCAATTTTTTGTAATAGACATTGTATATCAGTACTCAGTAGGGCTTCTCTAAAGCACAGTAGTTCCTCTAGTAAAAAACATATGTCCTTTCAGCAAGTTCGTTTTTGGTTTGCATATACTCACACTAGTCAGTTTGGTTTTGACAAGGCTATATTTTCCACCAAATGTGACATATTAATGGTTTATTTATGTTTGGTCCTGGTGTTTAAGACATGGGCATACAACTCATGAATAAAATATGTATAAGACGGCAGCAATACTTCCTTTTCAGTGTGCATCGAGCTAATATAACATATATTTTGTGCTGAAGGTAATACATTCTTTGTTTCATAACTGGGAAGAATAACTTTAGAAACTCTAACAGTAAAAAAAAATAAAACTTACAATAGCTCTACCATGGTGGGATGTATGTTTTCTACGTTGGTAAGTTATATGTAAATTTGATATAGGAACTTCATCGATGGTAATTTTGATAACAAAAGATATTTATACATTTGAAGTAGCCAAAAAATATATTGACACTTATCAACTGATTAAAAATGAAAATAAAAAAGCAGTAGAGTGAGAAACCAGAAATGACTAAATGACAGCATACCTTTGACCTTAGCAAAATGTTCTGCTACGTCATCAACAAGAGTGTCAAAACTTGGTATATAACCATGAAGTCCTTCTGAAAGACCAAAACCAGGATAATCTAATGCAAACACTTCATATCCAACTGAAGCAATCTTCCTAGCAATACCTGCAAGAAAAATAAACTGTAAAATTGTGACAAACAAGGCATCATATAAATTACTTGCATCAACTAGAAAAAAAGGTACCATCAAGAAAAAAGGTACAGGTATCTCCATAACCATGGCAGAGACAAACAACTGCTTTTATGTGATGATTCTCAGGAAACCAACATTTTGAGAAAATCTCCACACCCCTGGAGTTTAGCTCATATGACTGTCAAGAGAGGAAGTGTCACATTGCAACAATGGAGAACTTAATCACTTATCATCACCAAGTTAACATAATCTTCTGAAAAGCAAAGTATCGATTGATATGTCATCATGTTTTAGGAGATAGGAGTATTATTGAGAAAATTAAATTTTATGGCAACAAACAATCCATATAATAGCAAACTTCTGTTTAAGAATAGATAAATTGCTACTTCTTTAATTGAACCAAATAATGAACTAATAACACCTGATATACCCAGTTGACTTCTGTAGGAAGAGATGATGGATAGATTCCTCTCCCTAGGGTTGGGAGGATAAAAGGGGAGCCTTACAGGAGGGGCCCACACACCAGGGGCCCCACACACACACACACTCTAACACCCCCCCGCAGTCGAAACTCCGGCGCAGCAGATGTTGAGTCTGGAGCGGAACTCGGAGAAGGTGGAGGAAGGCAAGCCTTTGGTGAAGATGTCGGCGAACTGGGAGGTGGTAGGCACATGTAGGACACGGACAGCTCCCACGGCGACACGATCACGAACGAAGTGGAGGTCAATTTCCACATGCTTGGTGCGTTGGTGCTGGACGGGGTTGGTGGAGAGGTAGACGGCGCTGACGTTGTCGCAGTAGACCAACGTACTCCTGGCGAGGGGGCAATGGAGCTCCCCGAGGAGCTGCCGGAGCCAGGATGCCTCGGCCACCCCATTAGCAACAGCCCGGTACTCAGCCTCGGCACTGGAGCGGGAGACAACCGGCTGCCGCTTGGATGACCAAGAAACGAGGTTGCCACCAAGGAAGACGGCGTAGCCGGAGGTGGAGCGACGCGTGTCTGGGCAGCCCGCCCAGTCGGCGTCAGTGTAAACCACGAGGTCAGCAACAGGAGAACGCCGAAGGTGAAGCCCAAAGTCGAGGGAGCCACGCAGATAGCGGAGAATCCGCTTCATAGCGGTAAGGTGTGGGTCCCTGGGGTCGTGCATGTGAAGGCACACCTGCTGCACCGCATAGGAGATATCCGGCCGAGTGAAAGTGAGGTACTGAAGGGCACCAGCAATGCTTCGGTAGGCAGTGGGATCATCCACCGGTGTACCCTTTGTACCGGAAATCTTGGACTGAGCATCGACTGGAGTGGCACAGGGCTTGCAGTCAGTCATCCCTGCGCGTTGGAGGACATCCAAGGCGTACTGGCGCTGGTGAAGGAAGAGGCCATCAGGGCGGTGTTCCACTGTCACGCCCAAGAAGTGATGGAGCACACCAAGGTCCTTCATGGCAAACTCCTGCTGCAACGAGGAGACAATCCGCTGAAGTAGAGACTGGCTGGACGCAGTGAGGATAATGTCATCCACATAAAGCAGCAAGTAGGCTGAGTCAGCACCGCGGTGGAGGACAAACAAAGAAGTGTCACTCTTGGCTTCGCTGAACCCCACAGACACCAAGAAGGAGGCGAACCGACTGTACCAAGCCCGAGGAGCCTGCTTCAGACCATACAGAGACTTGTTGAGCCGGCAAACACGCTCAGGGTGAGCAGGATCCACAAAACCCGCAGGCTGGCTGCAGTACACAGTCTCCGTCAGGGTGCCATGGAGGAAGGCATTCTTCACATCAAGCTGGTGAACTGGCCAGGACCGCGAGAGAGCCAGGGAGAGCACGGTCCGAACAGTCGCGGGCTTCACCACCGGGCTGAAGGTCTCATCATAGTCAACTCCAGGGCGCTGGGTGAAACCCCGAAGGACCCAGCGAGCCTTGTAGCGATCCAGCGATCCATCTGCCTTGCGTTTGTGTGTCCAGATCCACTTGCTGGTGACCACATTGCAGCCAGAGGGGCGAGGCACCAGGTCCCAGGTCTGATTTGCCAGAAGGGCTGCATATTCTTCCTCCATCGCGTGGCGCCAGTGAGGATCCGCTAGGGCGCCACGAACAGTGGAGGGTATGGGAGAGACTGGCGGCGCTGTAGCGGCGGAGAGGACCAGGCGGTCAACTGGACGGAGGACCCCCGCAGCCCGCCGAGTCACCATCGGGTGAGTGTGGCGGGGATCGCGGTGGAGGAGGGGCGGGTGGTACACCGGCGGCTCGGCGCGAGAGCAGGCCGGTGCAACCCCCGTCGGGCGGCGCTGGTAGACCCGAACAGGGTTGGCGTAGCGGGAAGAAGATGCTGGGGCCGCGCGTGGCGCGGCAGGTGTCGCGGGGACACGGGGCACGGCCGGGGCCGTGTCCGGGGCGGAACACGGCGACGATGGCAACAGCGGGCCAACCCCGGGCACAGGAGGCGACAGGGACGGGGCCGCGTGCTGCACGGACGAGGACGCCGGGGCCGCGCATGGCGCGGAGGGCAACGCCGGCTGGTGAGGAGTGGCCGCACGTGGCACAGCCAGGGGCACGGGTGCCCCGGCCGGCACGACGGGCAGCTCCGCTGTCACACACGGCTCGTCAGATGGCGGGAGAGCCACCGGAACAGCCGGGGATGTACCTGCAGAAGACAAAGGTGGCTGGACCACCGGGTCAGTAGAAAACAGGGAGTCCAACTCAAGGCTGGTGGTGGGTGTGGAGTCAACGGAGAAAGGAAAGACGGACTCAGCGAAGATGACATGTTGTGAGATAAGAACACGACGAGAGGAGAGGTCAAAGCAACGGTACCCCTTATGATCGGGGGAGTAGCCAAGAAACGCACACAAGGTTGAGCGGGGCGCAAGCTTATGAGGAGCAGTGGCAGAAGTGTTGGGATAGCACGCACACCCGAAAACACGAAGGTGAGTGTAGGAAGGTGGGGTACCGAACAAGGCATGGTGAGGGGTGGGAGCGCTCGTGGCCTTAGAAGGCAGGCGATTGAGCACATAGGTGGCAGTGAGGAGGCTCTCAGCCCAGAAGCGAGCGGGAGCCGAAGCCTGAAAGAGCATGGAGCGCATAACATTATTAGTGGTACGAATCATGCGCTCAGCCTTGCCATTCTGAGGGGAGGTATAGGGGCAGGACATGCGCAACTGGACTCCCTTCGAGAGGAAGAAAGCCCGCGAAGCAGAGTTGTCAAACTCACGACCATTATCACACTGGACGGCCTTGATAGTAACCCCAAATTGAGTAGATACCCAAGCAAAGAAGTGAGTGAGCGTGGGGAAGGCATCCGACTTGGACCGCAAAGGAAACGTCCATGAGTAATGAGAAAAATCATCAAGAACAACCAGATAATATTTATAACCAGAGATACTCATGATCGGAGAGGTCCACAAGTCACAGTGAATAAGGTCAAACGCATGAACAGCATGCGAGGAAGAAATAGAAAAAGGTAGACGAACATGATGACCTAATTGATAGGCATGACAAATATGCTCACTAGTAGCCCTAGTACAAGGAATGGAGGAGCTACGACAAAGTTGAGCCAAAATGTCGACACCGGGATGACCAAGCCGGCGGTGCCAGAGTGTGGAGGACGCTGTGGCGGCAAGGGCGGATGAAGGTGGAGCAGCGGAAGGTGGAAGACGAAGAGTGTAGAGGGGTCCGGTGCTGTCACAGCGGAGAAGAGGACGCCGGGTGGTCATATCCTTCACAGTCAAACCAAAGGAGTCAAATTCAACAGAACAGGAATTATCAATGGTGAATTGACGAATGGAAAGAAGGTTGTGAACAATGTCAGGAGCAACAAGAATGTTTTGCAGGCGAAAAGACCCACAAGGAGTCGCATCACCCACGGAGGTGACGGGAAGACAAGTGTCATTCCCAACCATGATGGAAGAAGGGTGAGATGGGTGGGGGGGCCTGTGAGAGGAGATAATACCATCATGGGGAGTGGTGTGGAAGGAAGCACCCGAGTCGGCCACCCAATCCGTGGCGGCCGGCGGAGTCAACGCCATGGTGTTGAAAGACTGTGCGAGGGCCGACTGATCCCACCCACCGGACCACGGGCCCCACGCCGAAGCAGGCGGGACCGGCCACCCGGTGAGCATGGCCGCAGGTGGGGTAGGAGGCCGAGGAGTGAACTGTCCCGGCCACATGGAAATGCGCCCCGTCCATGGGTTGGAGAAGGATGGCCAGGGCGCACTCCCAGCGGCAGGACCTGGCGTGACGGATGTAGGAGCCGGAGCGCAACCGGTACCACCACGGCGCCCCCCTCCCCGGCGACGACGATCGCCACCCGCGATCGCCACCACGCCCCCCCCCCCCCCCCGCTAGTGGTGGAACCGGCGGTAGGAGTGCCAAGAAGGGAGGGAGACGGCGACAGCTGTGGGTGGGAGGCCGGCCGGATGGGGCCGGAGGCGACTAGAGCAGTCGCGGTAGTAGATGTGGGAGCGAGTCCCCGGGTCAGCTCCTCGAGTACAAGGTCATCGCGAACCTTGCGGAAGGAGGGGAACGGCATTGTCCGCGTGATCCATGTCCAGAGATGCGTGTAGCTGTCCCCGAGACCGCGGAGGATGTTGAGGACAAGAGTGCGGTCCGCAACAGGCTCGCCAAGGTCACGAAGGGAATCCGCCATCCCCTTCATGCGACGGCAGTACTCCGAGATGGAGAGATCCCCTTGGACGAAGGTGCGGAAGGTAGCGTCCAACTGGAGAGCACGAGCCTCGCGGTTGCCAAGGAACTGCCCCTCGATCGCAACCCAGGCCTGCCGAGCGGTGCCACCAAGTTCCCGCACGATGTCTTGGAGCTCGACAATAATGGACCCAAGAATCCATGACAGCACCACGCTGTCCATGCGCCACCACACGGACCCCTGGGCAACCACCGGAGTGTCGATGAGGACGTGGTCGTCCAGGGCATAGCGCCGGAGTGTGAGGAGCACCAGGTCGCGCCAGCGTGCGTAGGAGGACGATGAGGGATCGAGGGTGACAGGCACCAGCGCCCGGATGTTCTGGACACCGGCCGCCTGGGCGTGAAGCTGTGCGGCATCCGGATCGGCGGCGACAGCAGGAGCCGTGGTGGCAGTGAGGTCAACACCCCTGAGGTGATGCTCGGCCTCAGCGACATGCTGGGCAAGGGCATCAGCGGTCTGGCGAGCATTCTCCCAAGCGAGGGCGGCTGCCCGCTCACGCGCCCGAGCAGCAGCGGCAGCAGTCTTGGCAGTGGCAAGGGCGGCAGCAAGGGCAGCGTCGGCAGCCACCATATCCGTAGGGGCAAGCCAGCCCGAGGCCACGGCGGTGGGGAGGAGCGGCGGCGGCCCACCCGGGGTCGGCCAGGACAGCGCAGGGGGAAGGGGGGCAGCGCCCCGGGCCCCGGGGGAGGCAGGCGAGGCCGGCAGCAGCAGGAGGGGCCCCCCCCATGGTCGGCCAGGCGGGTGGGAGGGGGGGCGGCCCTGTAGGGGCCAGGGGAGGGCCGGGGGCGATAGATTCGGCCCCCCCGGCGTCGGGTCCGTGCGGGACAGGCGGGCCGGCGGCGAAAGACGGGCTGGCGGCGGCGGATCCGGCCCCGCCGGCGGCGAGGCAGGGCGGGGGGAGCTCTACAGCGCCAGATCGGGCCGCCCCGGCGGCGGATCCGGGCGGGAGAGGGGCGCCGGCGTCGAGGAAGGGCGGGGGGAGCTCGGCGGCGCCAGATCGGGCCGCCCCGGTGGCGGATCCGGGCGGGAGAGGGGCGCCGGCGTCGAGGAAGGGCGGGGGAAGTCTGGCGGCAGCGAACCCCGGCGGGGGAAAGCCGGCGGCGGCAGATCCGGTCGCCCCGGCAGCGGATCCGGTCGGAAGAGGGGCGGATCCGGCCATGGTGGCGGAACCCAGCCCACGAAAAGGGGAGGAGGAGGAGGAGAAGAAGGTGGTGCTCGCCGGAGGAGACTCGCCGGCCATGGAGGCGACGGCAGCGGCGCCGGCGGCAGGGAAGAAGAGGAGGGGAGGAGGAGCCTAAGGCTCTGATACCATGTAGGAAGAGATGATGGATAGATTCCTCTCCCTAGGGTTGGGAGGATAAAAGGGGAGCCTTACAGGAGGGGCCCACACACCAGGGGCCCCACACACACACACACTCTAACAACTTCAACACAGAACTAGCATATGGTTTTATTTTGTTAGGAAAAATGATTTATCCTAGCTTACATCAATATTTCTGCACAATAATCATGGCACATATCAACTGAATAAAAGGTATCCCCATGACCTCTGGGTCATTATAGTGAAACCTCTCTATTTGAATAGCCTTTGTGGCAGAGCATAAAGTACTGTGAAGAATATGGACAAAGTCTATGTGCCTAATAGTCTTGCATACACAAGTGCAATAGTAATTTATGTATAGTAGCAGCTAAGTCACTTAACTACAGAGATGTACTTATTATGAAGAAACTGTAAAATAATAGCTAGACGAAGAAAAAGCACCTCCTTTGTTCCAATACTGATATATTCTCCCTGCAATATAGAACAAATGCAGGTAAGAAAAATCATCTATGTAATGTCATAACATCAAAAGTGTTGTTAGATTAAATAAAAACATCACTGCAAACGAAACTGAGGAATAGACCAAAAGTATGGACAGCCTGTGCATAGTGGGACCTTTTTAAGGTTTCAACTTTTGGTGGAACTTGAACTCTTTGAGCACTAGAGCGCAAATGTGTCCCCTTCAAATATCGTTCCATGTGTGCAATAGCTTGTTCCCTAAGAAATGCTGATGATAGCTTAATCACATTAATAATGATATGTCACAATTCTAGGTCCTAACTTGTTTGGGCCTACATTAGATTAACTTTTGAACAGTACAGTCCAAAATCAGTTGGTAAAGTATTTTAGCCTTCTACAATGCAAAAGTCAACTACAACAACTATTGAAATTAATCCTCAAATTGCCTGTTGCATATGGCCATCTCCAACCCAACTGGATCAATCACAACACAACTTAAAAGATGGGGCAATACTTGTCCATTAGACTAGTCTTATATGTTAAGTAGGCCCAGAATTTAAGTTGGGCCTGTGAGTGAGCATAATATTTTATGTTAAGTAGGCCTAGAATTTAAATTAAAACTGTGAGTAAGCATACTCTTTTATGTTAAGTAGGTCTAAAATTTAAGTTGGACCTGTGGGTGAGACTGGTGAGCAAGCCCAATTCAACTTAGATGAGTCAACCCGTGGTGTAGCGGGTCATGCTCCCACAAATACTAACCCAACTTCAACAATTTGGTAAGGTGATCTCAAAGTTGAAGGCATCCCTAGGGTTACAAGATAGGGAGGGAGCCAAAAGTTGTGGGAGTGGGAAAGGCTAACATATGCTGCTTTTAAAATGGGCTTTTAGGTCTGGGCTTTAGTATGCACACATTTTGATTAAGAAATGGTAATCTCATGATTGTAATCTTGCTCATTCCCCATCAAAAAGGAACAGAAAAACAACGTCTTTATCTCTAATTTCCAAGGGAACGTGCCAAGAAGAATGGAGAAAAACAGGACCTTGAAGAGGCAGTGGTCGATGCTGAGCTGCACGTCCTTGAATGCCTCGCGGATGCGGCGGCGCTCGGGGGCCTGGTCCAGGCACGCCCTGAGCACCATCCGCTCCAGCGCCTGGTCCACTCCCTCCCACCTCCTCGGCGCTGGGGCCGCCGCCGCCGCCGACATCCCCGACACGGTCGCCGCCGCAGGAGCGGACTGGACGTGGGGCATTGGCCTCGCCCCCTCACTTGCCACGCACAAAAAAAAAACTCCGGAGGAAGGAAGCCTGTCTCGCTCTCACCGGCGGTGAGGCGCCGCGAAGGAATTAGAGGAGGAGGAGGAGATGAAGGCCAATTTGGGGAGAAACGAGATGAGGGGATGAAGAGGTGAAGGAATGAGCAACGGTCAACGGTGCATACTTTGCACATCATCTCTTTTGCAGAAGAAAAGTTGAATACAGTACAAGTGAAAGTGATTGCTTTATTGATCATTAACTAGTCCCGTACTTTGCAACAGAAATAAATTCTACACAAAATTCGTATATCCGTGGAAAAATGTAAAATAAAAAAATTTAAAACTAAAATGCAAAAGTATATAGAAATTTAAAACTAAAATGCAAAAGTATATATTTCTTTTTCTTCTTTTTTTTCTTTTTTGTTTTCTTTCTTTCGTGCAGGTAGTTGCTGATTCTTTTTTCTTTTTTGTTTTCCTTCTTTCGTGCAGGTAGTTGCATGCAGCGCGGAGGGCGGACGGCGTGCGCGCGGGCTGTTATGCGTGCGGGGTCGGCCGGGCGGTTTTTACAGGGCACATATTTTGGCCGATTTTTTATGGGATATGTGCATGCGTGGATGAGTGGTGACGGGAGCGGACGGACGATTGAATCGACGCTTTAATATAGTAGAGATTACACATTTACAAGGGGTTTTAGGGCATGTACAATGGTATAGACAACTGTCGTCTATAGATTCTTGAAATTTACAACACAGACAGTTAAATAGTCAACTAGTACAACTCATAGACAGTAGTTGTCTGTTTAATTGTCTACAAAATATGTAATGCTTGTATGTAACCATGACTCATAGATCTTTAAATATGCATTGGAGCATGAGCTCTTGCTGTCTCTTCACCAAGAGACGGCTTGCATCTCTCTCATCATTTATTGCTGCGAAATGAGGGGTTTTTTACAAAATGTTCAGCTTATAGACAGCTCTAAAACTACCATTGTACATGCCCTTATATGACTGAATCGACGCGGTGGTTGGGAGAAAAAACGTCGGTTACAATAACTGCATGTACTACTGCCAAGGCACGTTTCCTAAGATGTTACCTTTCTTCTCGGCGGCAGCGTGTCATTTGTTCCTTTCGTCGTGAGATTAATTTCTCAATACTCTTTTTTAATCGAACTTTTAATGATACGATTGATGTCATATAATTTAATAAAAATTCCTCTAAAAAATTTCAGAGAAAAATAAACAGCATATCTTTGTTATGTGAGTATTGTCTCATTAAAGCCTTTATTAAGAAAACTTGAGAGTAAACTTTATAAAGGAAAAGAGTATAATTTTAGATGATCTGATGATCGTAAATGAAGCATATTTTATAAGATGACACCCCTTGAATTTTGTAAATCGCAGAGTCTTCGCATACCTATTTCTTTAATACATTTTTGAAATGTTGAAGTTGATAGCGATTTTGTGAATAAATCTGCTAGATTTTTATATGATTTTGTTTGTAAAACTATTATTTCCCAATTCTTTTGTAATTCCCGTGGGAAAAACAATTTAGGAGCAATATGCTTAGTTATATTATTCTTAATATAACCTGTTTGTATTTGAGTAATGCAAGCCGCATTATCTTCCTAGATAATTGTGGGTGATTCTGATGAACCAACACCGCATGATTTTTGTATGTGATTAATCATTTTGCGAATCCATACACATTCACGTGAAGTTCATATAAGGCTATAATTTCAGAATGATTAGTGGAAGCAACAAGAGTTTGTTTCGATGATTTCCATGAAATGGTGGTACCTCCATATAAGAAAACAAAACCTATTTGTGATCTGACATTATGTGGATCAGACATATAATCAGCATCGGTATATCCTATCATGGATAAGTCTTGGTTTTTCTGATAAAATAAACCATGATCTCTTGTACCATTTAGATATCTTAGAATTTGTTTTGCCCCCAAAGAAATGCCTTTTAGTTGGATCTGCACTATGTCTAGCAAGAAAATTTACTATAAATGCAATGTCAGGTCTAGTACAATTTGCTAGATACATAAGTGCTCCTATGATGCTCAGATATGGAACATCAGGTCCCAATAATTCTTCATCTTCTTCCCTAAGTCGGAATGGATCTTTGTCCATTTCTAAATATCGAACGACCATGGGAGTCTTTGATGGATATGATTTATCCATATTAAACTTTTGCAATACTTTCTCAATATATGTAGATTGGTGAGTTAATATTCTTGATGGAAGATGCTCAAGTTGTAAACCCAAACAGAATTTAGTTTTACCTAAATCCTTCATTTCAAATTCCGTCTTAAGATGATTGCTAGCTTCCATAATATCTTGTGTAGTTTCAATGATGTTGAGATCATCAATATATATTGAAATAATACAGAATCTCGTGATAGATCTTTTAATAAATACACAAGGACAATCATTGTTGTTAGAGTAATCCTTCTGAAGAATAAATTCACTTAGCCGGTTGTACTACATTCTACCCGACTGTTTTAAGCCATGGAGTGACTTCTGTAATTTTACACAAAATTTGTTGTGTTTTATATTTGGATTCGGAACAGTAAGTCCTTCAAGAACTTTGATGTAAATATCCAAATCTAATGACTCATATAAGTATGTGGTCACTACATCCATTAATTGCATTGATAAATTCATTTATACTGCCAATGATATTAAATATCATAATGATATTCCACTCGTAACAGGAGAATATGTTTCATCATAATCAATGTCGGGTCTCTGCGTGAACCCTTGTGCTACAAGTCTCGCTTTGTATCTCACCGCCTCATTATTTTCATTTCTTTTACGAACAAAGATCCATTTCAATCCAACAGGGAAAACATTTTGAGGAATATGTATTACTGATGTAAATACCTCTTTTTTTCTTAGCGAGTTTAATTCTGCCTCAATAGCTTCTTTCCATTTGATCCAATCTGAGCACTTGAGACACTCTACCATGATCTTAGGTTATGGATATTCCTCGATGTCTTTAGCTATATTTGAGGAAAAATATATGTTGACAATTGTAGTCTTTCTATTATAAGATTCTCCTGAATTAATATAATTTGTGGATATTTCTTCTAACTCTTGAGTATTTCCCATATTTATAGAGTTAGTATTTCCGATGTTCTAGCATTTGTATTGGTGCACCCATATATGCTAGACTTAAGATGAGAATCATCTGTCTGGTGTCGTTCAACAGAAAGTTGAATTTCATTTACTGTTTTAGAAGATATCTTCCTTAGTTTTTAGATTGTTTTTGAGAAGCATTTTCTGCGACTAGATCTCTCCCCTTGATTTTAGGATTAGGGAGATGAGCTGCTTTATGAGGTATTTCAGCTCTTTCTGGTGTATTAACTATGGGAATATGAGATTTAGTGACACCTTTATGGTCAGTAAATGTGTCTGGCAGATTATTTGCAAGTTGTTGCAAATTTATTATTCATGAACTTCTTGTTCAGATTCTATAATACGTGGGTCTAATGATTGAAAACCGGTGGCATTTCAATCAATTTATTGACATTTATTATGGTACAAATCTCTCTCTAATACCGAGAAATTATGTTCATCGAAGATACAATTAGCATACCTACCAATAAATAAATACCCTGTTAAAGGTTCGAGGTATTAAATGATTGACGGTGAATGATACCCGATATATACGCCTAATTTTTTATGGGGCCCATAGAGGTACGCTGCGGTTGTGATATCGGTACGTATACAATGCAACCAAATATTCGTAGATGGAAAATACTTGGTTGATTTTCACGTACTAATTGCAATGGGGATGTTACATGATATGCAGTTGGTCTAATTTATATTAAATATGCGGCGTGTAAGACCACATGACCCCAAAAAGAGGTTGGTAATTTGCAATTATATAAAAGTGGTCGAGCGATTAATTTTATTCTCTTGATTAGAGATTCTACATGTCCATTTTGAGTATGAACATAAGGTACCAAGTGTTCTAGATTGATACCTAAAGCCATACAATAATCATTAAATGTATGTGAGATAAATTCAGCAGGATTGTCCATCCTGGTGGATTTTATCCTATGTTCAGGATGGCTAGCTCTTAATTTGATAATTTGAGCCATTAATTTTGTGAATGCATGGTTCCTTGTAGATAAGAGACATATATGGGACCATCGTGTAGATTCATCTATAAGCACCATAAAGTACCTAAATGGTCCGGATAATGGTTGTATAGGACCACAGATATGTCCTTCAATGTGTTCAAGGAAACTGATTTATTCATTTTTAATTTTAAGATATGAAGGTCTTAAGATTAATTTCCTCGTGGCACATGCAGTGCATATAAAATCTGATGATCCAAGGAATCTTGCAAGATTAATATTGTGACCTATAGAATTACTAATAATTTTTCTCATCATCCCTATTCCATGGTGACCAAAGCGATTATGTCAAGTCTTGAGTTTATCAAGATTTTAAAAAATTATTTTAAACGTAACATGTGATACGAGTTTTATGTATGTGTAGTATAAACGAGATGAAAATGAAGGAAACTTCTCAAGTATCTCTTTGTTTAATTCGTTGGATTTAGTGAGAAATAAGTATTCTACATTATTTTTAGTTTAAGTTTCAATATGGTAGCCATTAAGATGAATGTATTTATAGCTGAGAAATGTACGAGTTGAATCAAGGTACAAGAGTGCATCCTCAATTATTAACTCCGTACCTATCGGGAGTGTAATCGTGGCTCGACAAAAGCCCACAATTAATGTGTCGCATCATGCGATAGTCATTATATTTTCATGTTTCTTATGAAGATTTTGGAAATATTTAAACTCACGTAGAATTGTGATACGAGTTTTATGTATGTGTAGTATAAACGAGATGAAAATGAAGAAAACTTCTCAAGTATCTCTTTGTTTAATTCGTTGGATTTAGTGAGAAATAAGTATTCTACAATATTTTTAGTTTAAGTTTCAATATGGTAGCCATTAAGATGAATGTATTTATAACGGAGAAATGTACGAGTTGAATCAGGGTACAAGAGTGCATCCTCAATTATTAACTTCGTACCTATCGGGAGCGTAATCGTGGCTCGACAAAAGCCCACAATTAATGTGTCGCATCATGCGATAGTCATTATATTTTCATGTCTCTTATGAAGATTTTGGAAATATTTAAGCTCACGTAGAATTGTGTTAGTGGAGCCACTATCCATTAAACAAATTTTTTCATCTTCCATATGTTTAAAATCCCGTAAAAAATCTATATATAAATGAGAAATAAAAGAGATACAATATTTATATATATAATATGTACATATAATGTTCATTATGACATGTCAAATATATATTACAATATAATTATACAACATTTATAGTTTTAATTGGCTATTACGTATGAAATATGTATGGAATTTATTTAGATCCCCGTATATATCTTCAATGTGATATTCAACTATCATATTATCGTTGTTGGATGAGTCTTGCTCCTTCTTATGAACTTTATTTTGATGGTCCTTGTTGGACCGGAAACGGCGACCAGAGGGGGGGTGAATGGGAGCTTTTAAAATTTCGAGCTAAAAACTAGCCTTCGGTTTCAGTTCTATCTTCTGCGGAACAGGCTTCGAACACTACCTTCGAAGGTCTGGTTCGGAGTTACTTCGACAGCTCCGAACACAGGCTTCGCAGGATCAAAAGTTCGAAGCCAAGAAGACTTCGCTCCACTTACAACCCCCGGAAATCTACTCTGCTAAGTCAGTGCAGGCTCTGCACACGGGGTGCTTCGAGCAGGCTTCGCACTTCACCCTTCGCAAGAGTGGACAGCCCTCTGAGGACTTCGACCAAGTACTTGGCGGCAGCAACTGGTGCTGGGCTTCGTACACGAAGGTCTACACACACACAAACAGACTACGCTAAGGGCTTCGACACAAGAAGCAAAACGGGCAACAATCAGGGCTTCGCTAGTAAGCAGCGAGGTCAGGCCTCCTGTTACACAGAGCAAAAGCACACTGACAAAACACACCTCGCACGAAAAACAACCTTCGCCTCAACAGGCTTCGGTGCACTACTACAGGCGAGGTATGCAAAGCGAGCTCAAGCAAAAAGCACAGGAAAACAGGGCTTCGCCGCTTGAACAAGGAACACAGAAAAATGAACTCTCTGGATGTATTGCAATCGAAGTGTGGCTACAGGAGCTCAACAGTAAATGCTCAAAGTGTTAAATGTTACCTACCGAGCCCCCATATTTATAGCCCACAGTTCACCCAAAGGAATTGACTACACTACCCCTAGGGTTTACATTCATTTTGTCTCTACAGAACTAAGGGGTACAAAAGGTAGTCCACCTTTATTTTGGAGGCTTCTCTGTCAACTGCAGAGGGGACAGTGTCAGCCTTTTACAGAACAGACAGTGTCAGCCTTTTACAGTCTTTGACTTTCTGCTGCCTCCCTTCGCACGCGAGGGTGCGGTAGCTTCGGCGAGAAGCCTTAAGCCTGATGGCCTTCGCTTCACCGAAGTCAGTCTCCGATACACTAACGGTTTTGAGCCGAAGCCGTCAAAGCTCCTTGGGCCTTCGCACCAACACCTCCGGAGTGGATCACCACGACTTCGCAGCTACTCCCAGCTCGAACTTCGTCCGTCCGTATACCGAAGCCATGCAGGCCGAAACACCTCAAGTCAACCTTGCTCCGGAGCTAGCCTTGCTCCGAAGCCTTCCACCCTCCGAAGCCCCACCTTCGGAGTACCACCCTTCGAAGTCCCTCCTTTGTCCAAGGCCTCCTCATGAAGCATTCCATGAGCACTTCGTCGCAGTGTCTCTCCCCGAGCACACTCCTCGACGAGCCTCTCCCGGACCATGCCTTCGATGCGCCTCAACTTCTGAGACCTTCGTCGGGCACCTTCGAGTGTCTCCCTCCGGAGCACACTTCGAACACCTTGCCTCCGCAGAGGACTTCTTCCAACCAACTCCGAAGTCACTCCATTCGGAGTACCTTCGAAGTGCCTCGCCTCCGAGGACTTTGTCTCGGAGTACCTTCAGTCGGAGCCACGCTCCGCACTCTCTGCCTTCACCTGGCACGCCTCGACCCGAGGACCGACCCGGACCACCTTCGCAGCCACCGTGACGGAGCTCCCCGCTCCCCTGGCATCAAGCCTCCCGCTTGACCCAGGTTCACCTGGCTCGAACCTTGTCCGTCGCCTCCGAAGTCCCTGCGCACCACCGACAAGCAAACAAGTGTATCCAGTACTCCGGAGACCTCTCCGGGTTAGCAACCTTCGGTACACACTCCGGTGTACCGCCCAAAGTACCGAAGCCTTCGGTACGAACCCAATCATCGCGTACTGTCGGACCCCTCCGACAGGCACACTCCGCTGCACAGCTGCAGCAAGCAAACACCGAACACCCTTCGGTGAAACCACCTCCGAAGCCCCTTCGGAGGTACCCTTCGAACAGAGGGTAAAAGTCTGTCAATCACTCATCACAACACCGAAACCACCCTTGGTTTCTCAATCTCCCCCTTGATGAGTGCATTGACAACCAAATCCAATTTCAAGAAAAAATGAAAAGCTTTCAGCACACAAGTGACCATAAAAACTCAAAAAAGAGCCAAAGCATGTCACTTGATAAAAGAATTTTTCTCCCCCTTTGTAAAAGAGAAAAAAGCCCCTTTGGCAAATCTCCCCTTTGATAAAAACTCCCCCTGAGTTGAGCAAAATTTTCTCCCCCTTTAGTAATTATGCCTTCTTGCGGCAGAGAACATAGCAAATCTCTCCCCCTTTGGCAATGCAAGCATCAAGGAGCAGTCACAAGATGCAAAGCTTCGAAATGAGCAGAATTGCAAAGACATATAATGCAAAAATATGCCAATTTTAACACCAATGATCATGTGCTCAGCTCAATTTAACAATCTGTGAAACAAGATGATGGCATGTGATTTGGTCATTTTGAGATAAAGGCATCACCACTTAATCATAGCAGCTAGACATGTAAAGGCAAGGACTGCGCAAAACTAACAAATTCTACTCTAGACAGACAAGTCTTGTTCCAAAAGGAGCTTTGAAAGAAAACTTGATGATCAATTAATTTGTTGTTCTTTTCTTAATGCCAGGGGTTATTTGTTTGTCCACCTTATACTTTCCAATCAGGCCAAGCCTAGGCATGAAAGCCATCTGAAGCTTAAGGCGGTGATTTTGGCATACACTGCACTATTCCAGTTCAGACCAAAGTGCAATGGTAAGCTGTCTAGAATAGAGAAGTGCGACAAACAAACCCTCCTGGATCTTTTTCATTTAATCCAGGTAAAACATGGATTTTGATTTTGATTCAGATGAATTAAACATTTTGATGAATATCCATAAATAAAGAACACAAGTTTTCAAGTTGCAAATTTTTAGCATCCAAGGAACACTGTCTTGCTGTCAAGTAGATAAAAGATAGCTAAAAGCAGTCCTGCTTAAACAAGCTAGATACACGATTGTGCGGTGAGCAAGTTTTGATTTTAGAAAATAAAACATCATGCACAACCAATATTCCAGACATATTTCATAGAGCTGAGCTGTCATGATTTCTTTGAATTAAAAGCAGGCATATAATAGCAAAAGATGTAAATGCAATTTCACACATAATGAGCATATGCAAGACAATTAAAATCAGCTCCCCCTCACAAAATGCCGTAGGGATGACAAATACCAAGTTCCCCACGCAAGTAAGCAAATCGAGAAGCATCAAGGGGTTTTGTAAAAATATCGGCAAGCTGGTGTTGGGTATCAACATATTGAAGTTCAATATCACCCTTCTCATTGTGATCTCTGAGAAAGTGATACCGTACATCAATGTGTTTGGTTCTGGAGTGCTGAACCGGGTTGTTTGCAATACAAATAGCACTAGTGTTATCACAAAAAAGTGGAACACTTTTATAATCTAACCCGAAATCCCGCAAAGTGGAAACCATCCACAAAATCTGAGAGCAACAGCTAGCTGCAGCAACATATTCGGCCTCAGCCGTCGATTGTGCAACACTAGACTGTTTGCGGGAAGACCAGCAAACCAGTGAAGTACCCAGAAAATGACAAGTACCAGAGGTACTCTTCCTATCAATTCTACACCCAACAAAGTCCGCATCGGAATAACCTCGAAGACATAAAGATGAAGACGCTGAATACCATATGCCAAATTCAAGGGTGTGTTTGAGATACCTTAGAATGCGCTTAACCGCTTGGCGGTGCGAAGCTCGTGGTGAAGCCTGAAAACGAGCGCACAGACACACAGTGAAGTGTATGTCCGGCCTCGTGGCAGTCAAGTAGAGGAGGGAGCCGATCATGCTTCGGAACTCCTTCTGATCTACGGCTTCTCCATCTTCGTCAGGGTCCAATGCTACAGAGGTAGCCATTGGAGTGGCGAGGGGCTTCGCATCGGACATGTCGAACTTCTTGAGCAGGTCCTTGGTGTACTTTGTCTGGTGGACAAAAGTACCTTGTTTGCTTTGCTTGATTTGCAAACCAAGGAAGAAGGTGAGTTCACCCATCATCGACATTTCAAATTCCCTGCTCATGGTATCTGCAAACTCGGCAACCAAAGCATGAGAAGAGCCACCAAAGATGATATCATCCACATAAATCTGAACTAGGAGGAAATCTTTGCCATGCTTGAGAGTAAACAAAGTTTTATCAACAGAGCCCATCAAATACCCTCGCTCAAGCAGAAAAGACTTAAGTCTATCATACCACGCCCGAGGGGCCTGCTTGAGTCCATAAAGAGCCTTATGAAGTTTAAGGACTTTATGTGGGTACTTGGGGTTTTCAAAACCAGGGGGTTGTTTTACATAAACATCTTCACCTATGAAGCCATTAAGAAAGGCACTTTTGACATCCATTTGATAGAGTTTGAATCCCCGGGATGTCGCAAAGGCAAGCAAAATCCTAATGGCCTCAAGGCGAGCAACAGGTGCAAAAGTTTCAGTAAAATCAATCCCTTCTAGTTGAGAAAAGCCCTGAGCTACAAGTCTAGCCTTATTTCTAACTATAGTCACATCCTCCCCTTGTTTATTTTGAAAATCCATTTTGTTCCAATGAAATGAACATTTGGTGGAGGATCAACTAAAGTCCAGACTTGGTTTCTCTCAAAATTTTCAAGTTCCTCATGCATGGCATTGATCCAACTAGAGTTAGAAAGTGCATGGCTAACATCTAAGGGCTCGAAAGAAGCAACAAAAGCAGCATTAGTGAAATGGGCATGAGAACGTGTTACCCTTTGATCAAGCTCACCAATGATCTGCTCGGGAGGGTGCATCCTTTGGACATGATGTGGAGCCTCGCGGTGGGATGCAGTCTCCCCCTCAACTTGTGCGTTGGAGTGGTCCAAGATGACCGATGTTGAGGTAGTCGCTTCGGGACCTCGTGCCGAAGTAGTTGAAGCGGGGTCAGCTTCGGGGGTCGATGTCGAGGGTAGTAGAGGTTCATCCTCGAATTCTCCGGGATCTTCTTCTTCAAATAAGGTCTGTTCCATGTCGTGTTCATTTGCCTGTTCAAGAGCAGAGCTAACAGAGGGGGTTGATTCATCAAAAGTCACATCACATGACTCGATGACAGTGTTAGTCTCCAAATTATAAACACGATAAGAATGACCATGAGTAGTATAACCCAAAAAGATCCCGTCAGAAGATCGCGACTCAAATTTATCCAAATTACCACGTTTTAGGATAAAGCAGCGACAACCAAAAACTCGAAGATGAGTAACCTTGGGTTGTCTCCCAAAACGCAGCTCATAAGATGTCAAATTTAAAATTGAGCGCAAGAAAATTCGGTTTGAGATGTAGCAAGCAGTGTTC